>CM041637.1:15296253-15339441 GCA_023333625.1 Bothriochloa decipiens
GAGCTTTTGGAGCAAGTCTTGCCAGGGAATGGTTCTGGACATTCCCAAGAGAGGAGCCTGTGGCGGGCTAACTGAGATGTGATGGTGGTCCTTGGGTGTGATCCTCGGAAAGGTGAAGCCCGGGATGAAGGTGCCGTGGTAGCACGTTAAAGATAAACCCTGATGAAGATATCCCGGTTTGGTCAAATCTAGGAACTGTTGCGCTGGTATCCGGACCTAGGAATCTCTTGCTTTCCACTCGCTCTCCATGGGGGGGAGACGGCCGAACCGCTGGATAGGTCGATGCCACTACTGCTAGGCGAGAAGTGATAGGAAGGTATATGCATGGGATGGAGCTAACACCCTACCGAGACGATCATGGCACCCCCTTCGGGAGTGGGTACATGGCATGGCATCCTCTTCGGGAGCGGATACATGCTCTCTTCACAGTTCCAGTGATCCAGTGCTGGATGGTAGAGTGGCATCGCCTATGGCAGTAGGCGCCCGGAATCTGCCTAGGTGCGCGCGTGCATCGATGATGGTTATCTGGTGGATTAGTGAAACCTCTGCAGAGTGTATAGTTGATCGATCGATACATATGCCGAATCTTCGGCTATGGACCTTTCCTATGTTTCGCATGCACCGGACTAGTGAGTGGAGTGTTCTACCTTCCTCTGAGTGTGTTTTTCGGCCGTGAGCCAGTTTGAGGGCTGCGGGCCGCTGAGGCAAGCCAAGAGGGAGTTGGCTTGTCGACCAGAGTCTGAGAGGGTGTTAGAGATGAGATGAGATGATGCTACAGATATGGATGGAAATAGATAAAGGGAATGGGTTTGTGTTTAAAACTTGTTTATTATACTTTTGTTTTATATACTTGAACATTGCATAGGAAAACCCAGCCTTTATAGGTTCCTTTTGAGATACCCTTATTTTTGCACCCACTTTCACAAAGCAATGCATAGGGTGGGAGTGTGGCCAGTACAAATCGTACTAAAAATTTGGTTTCAGGTTCAAGGAGTGAGTACTCATCTGGGGAGTACAGCGATTGAGGGTTTCGTGCCTACGCTCAAGTTGGAGAGAAGAAGATAGCTTCCGCACCTCAAGCTTTTACTGTTATGCTGCATGAACTCTGATTCTGCCCTGTGGCGATGTAATAAGTTATTGTAACTCCCTCTACTTGCACTCTTTTGTTCGATGTATGGATTATGGATTCAACTGTTATCAGGTAATGTGATTTAAATGGTCATATTACACTCCGACACTGTGGATTTTCCTTCGCGGAAATCAAGGTCGTTTCAGGTACCGCAGCGGCGTCGACGCGTCGGCATTCTCCCGCGCTCCTCATGCACAACGCCTACGCGGAAGTGGCGACGAACGCGGTGCCCGGCACGCGCTTCTGCCCCCGCGCGCTGCTGGAGCGGGCGTACCAGTTGACGGCCGCGGCGGGCACGCCCGCCGCGTCCATGGCGGCCATCGTCTCCCTCGCCGGCCGCACCCTCAAGTGGAAGTTCGTCGGCGACAGCGGGTTCGAGGTGCTCCGCGACGGCAGGATCCTGCTGCAGTCGCGGCCGCAGCAGCACCACTTCAACTGTCCCTACCAGCTCAGCTCAAAGCAAGGCAGAAACAGGCTCGCCGACGCGGACGTCGGCGAGATCGCGGCGAAGGACGGCGACATTGTGGTTCTAGGCACCGACGGGCTGTTTGACAACGTGTTCGACGACGAGATCGAGCGCATCGTGCGGATGGGCACGGCGTTGGGGTTCGCGCCCGAGAACATGGCGGAGGTCATCGCGGGCTTCGCTAGCGAGGCTGCGAGCTGCGGCGACCGAGACACGCCGTTCAGTTCCTTGGGCCGGACACAGCCAGGGATGCCATACTTCACGGGCGGGAAGCCGGATGACATCACTGTAGTCGTCGCCTACATTGTGCCATGCCCTATCATATCTCAAATAAGTCCATTACTGTGATTTTGTGCACGATCTTTACAGCTCATCAATCCCAGTTCATGGAGGCGATCTGCTGTCAGCCATAGTCGATGATGACGAGCCGTTGCCACCCATCGATAGGCTTTTAAGATTTTAGAGCAGTCTTGCTCTATCGAGAACATTGGAACCGACAATTCATCAAAAAAAAAAAAACTGGAACCTACACACAAGAACAGAGCAGCAGAGCATGAGAATCTGCGAGGGATGAAAGAGAGGGAGAGGATATCTTTGTCGAGGATATCTGTCGAGGGGACGACGATAGCTTGACGGTATACCTCCGTCGTTATTCCGTATTTCTAACTGACAGGAAAATTTGAATCTTTAGTAGTGAGCTTGTGGAACATTTGTAGGTGCTCCACCGCAACCCTAACAGGAGTGTGATGGTGTCGAAGGGGTTGTCGGCTGTCGCCTGTGTCGAGCCGTCGAGGTACTCCACCTGCACCGCCTTGTATTGCCTCCTAAGGCCTTGTTTAGATACCTAATTTTAGATTCAAAATTTACTATGCAGAATTCTTATTCTCCGTCATATTAAAATGTCGGCACATGTATGGAGTACTAAATATAGATAAAATAAAAAATTAATTATATAGTTTTGTTGTATTTTGCGAGACGAATATTTTAAGCTTAATTAATCAATGTTTGGATAATTATTACCAAATAAAAACAAAATTACTATAGTGTGACGGGACATTTACTATGCAGATTTTGGACCTAAAATTGGGTATCTAAACAAAGCCTAAGATATTTGTTTATCCAATGTTTTCAGTGCCATGAAACACGTTTTGCTTGGAGGATTGTTCCCGTGTAATATTTGGCTTATCAACTTCAATGAGACTTGGCAAATAACAATAATTGGCAAAAAGAAAAATTGCTAAACTGTTAGAGTTGCTCTAACTAATCTTTATCATACATGGTTAGAGCATCTCTATCGATTCAGAAAATATGATCTCCTTCCACTATATCTAGTGATAAAAGTGACTGAAACCAAGAAACAAGTTTGAGCGGATTCTTTCCAATTGCTTTCTCCAACATTTTTCTCAATTGAGAAAAATCATCCCACAAACCCTTGAAAAAAGGAGAGAGCAACTTATCTCGTTTCCCTTTACCTTACCACGCCGTCGGAGGATGAAGCCATGTTGTGGTATTAAAATAGTTTTAGACAGTAAATTTAAAATAGTTTAACTTAGAATAAAAGTAAAATATAAAGATTTTCTTGGACAAGGTAACTTTTAGTACTAATGATCTAAAGAAGCCCTTAATTCTGAGATAGGCATAGAAAAGCCAAGGGTAGAAAAGACATTTTTCATTACTTTCTCTCTCTTGAAATCTGATAAATGAATAATATAATTGGTGCGATATGTTACGGCAAAAGATACACGAGTTTGTAATGGTAATAGCCCAATTTTTCCAAGTTGGCAGTGTCAAAAACATATTGCATGTTTGAGCTATGGCTATTAGCAGACAGGTGGTCTACTATAAAATTTCTAAGGCTATTAAATGATAGAAGCTTCCTACCAAAAATTTGTTAACAAAGAACATAAATCTAGACATGTAGAAATGCAGAACACTAACATGTGATTTTTCACTTCTGCTGCGTAGTTCTATGTATGAGGAGTGACATAGAGCACCTCCACCAAATCTCCTATTCCATCTTCTCTATCATTTATAGGAGATCTCTCAAAAACAACTCTAGGATATAAGAGCATCTTCAAGAGTTTCCCAAACTCACTCTTAATCTAGATTTTTTTTTGCAAGATTAAGGAAAACATGATCACCATCAACATCTTAAGTCAACTCCTAATCTTTCATTACGGCCTTATTTGGATGCAAGTATATTCACCTCAAACCCACTTATATTGGAGTAGAATGGAGTAGAAATCTCAATTACCCTTCAATCTACTTCAACACATGTGTATTGAGATAAATACACTTGCATCCAAACAATGCCTACTTAGGAAAACAGGCTCAATTGGGCAGAAATATATATGCGGATATTCATCGGTCCATCTAAAGGTGGAAGGACATGGTGGAAAATATGGAGAAAAACAGGGCTCCCAATAGTACAAAAGAGAGAAAAATAAAAGTGATTGGCGTGATTTGAAAATAGTTTGCATTTCTTGATGCAAAATTGCCTTTCAAATTTTACGAAGCGAGAATTTGGAAATAACAAAGAAACCAACAAATATAACCCCGACTTTTTCTAGACACCACTAGTAGATAAATGACTTTTGATTCAGATCTTTAGTCCCGATCATTTTTTGGCCCGGGACAAAAAAACTTTATTAATCCCGGTTGATGTTTCCAACCGGGACTAAAGCCCTTCCCAATGGCTCCAAACGGCTCCAAACACGGCTTTTACAGGCGCGTAGCAGGGCGGGCAAGTTTAATCCCAGTTGGTTATTCCAACCGAGACTAGATCAGGGCCAATATTCCCGGTTGGTATAACCAACCGAGACTATGATTCCCTATATATATCCCTCTTGTTGTTTTTCCACTCGAGACATCCCAAAATAATTCAAACGGCTATGTGTTCTTGCTTGGGGAGAAAACTTTACACCGTGCATCATCTTTTTCAAAAGGTTAGCAACTTTTATTCATATAATTTTGAATATTTCAATGGTAAATAATTATTTCATTCCATGGTTAAAGTCGAGATGGTGAATTTATTTTTATTTGTTGTACATACATTTCTACATGAATGTGAAGTCACGCGGTGAAATCGGTGAAGTCATGAGGAAACTAATTCACTTCTCTTCGAACAATGGCTCCGGAATATTTCTTTGATATATATACATATTTCTATATATTTTTTGTATTTTATTATTTAGGTTTATTTTACTTATTACTCATTAATTTTTATCGATTAGGTTTCAACGTAGCACCTCCTCTACCGCCACCACAGGCACCGGCTTTCTACCCACGCGATGAGCCATTTGCTCCAAATATGCCCGTTCCGCGATTCCCTCAGCCAGATATTGTACTAAAAATTTTTAACATATATTGCTTTTTATGTTAATATAAATAAGTATAATTAGTTTACTATGATTATTGTATTGTATTTTTTATGTCGCAGTGGATGGAGCTAGCAGAATGGCTACATGATGCACTTTCCTTGTTATTTGCTGAGCACGTCGACGTGGTCACGCTCCGTGTTCCCAATGCTCTGACCTGGCAGTGTGAAATTAGTTTTACCATCCCTTCGAGGAGTGAAGCCCCAAATGCTTCTGGGCACACTATCCGCCGGAGGAGGACACTGGGCATATTCATGAGCAGCGCCCAACTATCTACAATCGGACTCTATTTGGACACACTTTGACATATAGGATATAAAGTGTGTGATTTCTCATACTACAAGGACATGGCTCTGCGTTGCCCTAGTTACATTGCTGTTACATTTAGCGAATATAGCGCGCAAAACAACATTCTTGGTGTGGTAAAATCAGTTTACATTGATAATTCTGTCATGCATATTATTTGTTATTTACTAACGTAATAATATTATCTTTATTTCTGCCACTTGTAAGTTACACTCTAGGATGTTACCCATTTTTTATGTGGCTTGATGGCAATTCTTAACCAAGCTACAGATTATTTCAATTATGATTGGGATTGGGTTGACACCACTGGTCAGAATACTATTGATGGCAAACAGTTCGGCATAAGGTTCACTCATCACAACAGTGAAGTTTCAGTAGGTTCTGTCTATGGTCGACCATTCTCTTTGTCTCACATGGCCCGAGAGAGTGTAATCATACGGCCACTGCACTATATCAATACTGAGAGGGGATACACGATCAGAGACCGAAACTGGCACATATTTGTAGATAGGTGGATCCAAGTGAATGGCCCGATACACTGAAGATAGTGATTAGTGTTTAGTTTGCTTAGTTTACGAGGTTGTAGTTTAATTTGATTTTAATTATAATCTGTATTTGTTGTGTGTTTCATTATTTAACGGCACCGTATGCTATGAAACCCAACTAGCTATGCAGACCCCCCATCCCATCTAATCTATTTTCTAATCTGATGGTTAGAGGTAAATATGGGTTAATTTAACACTTAAACCCCCATCTCATCTAATCTATTTTTTTTCCAAATCGCTCCAGGACCCCACCGTCTCTGTTACGTTGTGCTGCCCCGTTACGTCGTGATCCCGTTCGACGTCCGGCCCACTTAGGTCGCCCTGAGGGACGCCGCCGCCACGTCGCTGGCCCGGACACCACGATCATCGCGATCTGGCATTGTTGGAGCTCCTCCTCGGACACCACAGCGACGCCGGCAGGACGAGGCAGATGCGGTTTGTCGACGGCGGACGTCAGTCGCGCCGACGGCGGCAGCTGGGCGTTGTTGAAGCAGTCCTATAGGCACTCGGCATAGCACGCCTTGTAGCAGCGGCAGAAACCGGACAGCAGCACCACGACGTGCATGCTCTTGTACACTTGGTGTCCGTATGTGCATGCTCCTATGGCCAACAGCACATGAACTGCAGAACTGCTCTGAAGTGGATAACAGAGACCAACGTCACAACCAGAATTCATGAGGGCATCGTTAGAGTCCAAAGCCGTCGCGAAGTCCACCATGGACTCCACCAACGACGTGGCTGCTCTGGTGCATGAGTGCGGCGCCGGGGGAGTGGCCGACGGCTCGGCAGGTCTCCGATCTGCTGCTCCATGTTTCACCGGCCTCGCGCGGTAGGAGGTCGCGAGGATTGTAACGGGGGCGGCGCGAGTTGCGACGTAACGGAGACGGTGGCTGCTGGGGGTGCTTGCAAAAAAGATTAAGATGCATGGTGGGAGGATTTAAATGCTTAAATGATTCACCTTTATTTGTAGCCATCGGATTACATTCCTGTGGATTTGATTAGAGTTTTCGTAGTTTGCATAGCATATGTTGCCTTATTTAATTCGCTCCTATTGTAAGGTTCTCTGCTGCAGCTATTGTAAGGTTCATGTTTTAATTTGGTTATATAATAATTTAATTACTTCTATTTGTCTGGAGACGCTAAACCCGGTTTATGATGTAACACCTCTTCGTATTATACATAAATTTTTACTTTAGCATGATATCATAGTATGAATAATGAGTAATATAAATACATATAAATATCATAAAACTGAAAACTTTAATAGGATAAAATTCAAATATTAAAACAAATTATTTATCAAATTTTATTTATAGTTTTATATATTTATTTCGAAACTAAAAAATAAATCGATTTAAAAAACCAAAATTGGTGGTAGGTGGGAGCAGTGTATATATATTATGTTTTTATGCCTTATGTTTAACTGAATAAATATGTATATATATTATGTTTAAAATAAATATACTATATACAAATTAATATATTATTTGGATGCTTTATATATATTTACACTAAAAACTATGAAAAAATGATGGGAAATCAAATTGGTCCTCGTGAAAATTTTGGCCCCGCGCCAAAACAGGCCTCTGTTGTAACCGCCCGACTGGGACTAAAGGCCTAACAATCCCGCTTGGACCCGCAACCCGGGAGGATTAAAGGCCCATCCCTACCCTCTAACCCTCCTTCCTCCCCGCCGCCACCCCTTCTCTCCTTCCTCCTAGCCACACCACATCATCGACGCCCTCCACCGGATCCACCCCGACGCGCCCGACGCTCCCGACTACGCCGCCCCGACGCGCCCGACGTGCCCGACGCCGACGCGCCCGACTTCCCTGCCCCGACGCATCGACGCGCCCGATGCCGCCGCCCCGACGCTCCTGACTCCGCCACCCTGACGCGCCCGACGCCGCCGCCCCGACGTGCCCGACCTCCACCGCGCCGTCGACCTCCCCCGCCCCGACGCACGCGATGCCGCCGCCCCGACGTCCGCCACCTGGCCGCCTGGGAGCCCTAGCTCCGACCTCCAACACGCCGTCGACCTCTACCGCGCCGCCGACTCTGCCGCCCCGACGCCCCCGACTCCGCCGCCCGGCCGCCTGGTGTGTTTCTGTCATGTTCATGTTCATCTTCTTCGGTTTGTTCCATAATTATTGTTTGGTAAATTGATAATAATTTTGTGATGCAATGTTGGCTTAAATATATTACTCTACTTTTACATAGCATATTGGAGTTGTTCTTTGCACTTGATATATATATATGTGTGTATATATGAACATGATTTTTTTTAATTTGGTCACTGATTTTTTTACTTTGCATATATGAACATGATTACATTCAATAAATTTAACTTTAGTCAAAATTAAAGAAATGGTTGGACGTCGTCTCCCTACGCCGGAAGTCATTGGTTTCACCGGCTATGTACGCTCGAGGGGTTTCTATCCTACATTGCTGGAAGTGGAGCAGCTGCAACCCCACATAGTAAGCAACTCTATCTATATGTTTGTAGTAAATTTATCAATTTCATATATGTGTAGTTGATATATATATGATTCTTAAATGTGCCTAAGAGGATTGACCCAATCATTTGGCTGAAAGTGACACTATCTTATTTCGGGGTTACGGAAGTGGATGTTCGCACCTATAATGTAGATAGTGGTGCACTATTGCAATGTCAATCCGCTTTGTAATTGGTTTTGGTCGTGGTCGTGGTCACAGACTTGTACAAATCTCAGAGGTAGGAGTAAAGGTACCTGATCGATCGATTGTCAATATCTCGTTAAATCATGTGCAACTAGGCTCGCGAGGATTGGGATCACCTTGCCTACTCTATGTTCAGTGAAGATTCAAGCTATAAAGCTCAACATGCGTGATAAACTTACGGACTTATGTGCACAGATGTCTCAGAACCTTTCAAATAATATGGTAAACTCTTAGTTTCATAGCTTACATCTACTTTTTGTTGTTATAAGTTGTAAAGCTTGGTTCTTATAATTATATTCTCTGCAACACTTACAGATCGAGGAGTATGGCATGAGCTATGCAGGATGCAGTTTTGAAGCCATTTTAAACTAGACCATGCATAGATTGGGTTATGAGTGGAAATATGCTCATGAACCGATACTAACTACAAAAGGATATCAAACAAAGGTGATAGCGACTAAGAGGGGAGAGCCATTCACTGTGGAACCAACGTTAATCGTTGTTAGTCACCCTTATCCTACTAGTTGTCAGGCAACAGATTGTGCACTAATTAATACTTTAGACTTCATCGATAACATTATGGGATACAAGATCGGTGATCTACACTACGTAGATCTTGTACTACGAGAGAGTGAAATGCCTACTCCTCGCTTTTGAGAGTAGTTGGACATATGTGTAATTAATTTTATGGTTGAACATCTAGTTTATTGTAATTTTTAGTTAAGTTTTTATGAACATGATGGATAGCTAGTTGTAATTTATAAGATCCAAATTAACTTCTTAGTTTCAATCCTTAATATTTGCGTATAATTTTCAATGCAAACAAACTGTAAAACAAAAGAAAAGTGATAAAAACAAAAAAACAACATGAAACATTTAGTCCCGGTTTATATTACGAACCGGGACAAGAGATGTGCTACGTGGCAGCGCATGGTGCATGACTGGCGCAGCCTCTAGTCCCGGTTGGTAACACAAACCGGGATTAGAGGATACCTTTTAATCCCGGTCCTAAGACCGGGATTAAAGGGGCCTTTAGTCCCGGACTCGCAACCCCAGTTGGCATACCAGGAATAGAGGAGGGTTACGAACCAGAACTAGAGGCCACATATGCACTAGTGCACTAATGTCTTTTTTTTCTCTCTCTTTAGTTCTATCTCTTATCCATGGGAGATAGTTCTATCTCTTATCCATGGGAGACCTTCCTCGACTAGCTAGCAGGTTTCTTCGGAAACTTTATCTGTTCTCTTGTGAATGGCAAGGGGCTAACGTGGACGTCACAGGCTTCTGTAGTCAGGCCGAGGCGCCGATGCGGGCTCGGTCGGCTTCGAGGTGAAGGCAACAGGCTCGGCGTTAATGCCACGGCCTCGGGATGATGCGAGGCAGCAGCGACACGACGAACGCGCAGGGTTCACGCGGTCATGGCCCGGCGTTTGCAGCACGGCAAGGCTGCGGCAGCAGGGCAGCGCGAGGGAGGACGAGCCCGCACGGGCGCTGGCTGCTGGTCGGGCACGCGAGCGCGCCCAGTGCCGGTGCGTGGTTCATACGCAGTTACCTCGCTGGCGATTCATACTTGCCGGTGCGTGGTTCATACGCGTACTTGACAGCCTGCATGGCTCTGCATGGCTGCAAGCATGCGCGTTTACTGCAACACTCTGCACTAAACTTTTTTTTGACACCTAACACTCTGCATTATGAACTGTAGTACACTCTGCGCGACTGTCCAAAAAAGCGATTAGATTGTAATAACTATCTAAAACGACACCTTAAAAAACAGTCGGCTGATGGTTATTTCCACGATAAGCCGCATATATAGAGTGTGGTGTGTTCAAGGCAGCCGCATGCGGCGAGGCCCTGCTTTTAGACCTTTAGAGAGAGCATAGAGTGTTCAATGGAGAAGCACATGGCGCAAACTCTGATCGAGATCGACAGCCGGATCCCTGACGCCCTCCGCGTCGCCTTCGGCATGCGCCGCCCCGTGTGTCCCGCGACTGTGCCCGGCCAACAGGACGAGGCAGCCAACCTCGCCGCCGTCCTGCTCGCGCCGCGCGACGCAAACGACGACCCCATGGACTGCGACGAGCCGGAGCCGGAGGGAGACCTGGCGATGGTGTTCGCGTCGTTACATAAAGGATCACGACGAGGACGCGCACTTCGGGCACGCCGAGGCTGGCGTCATTGGCGTGGCCGACGGCGTCGGCGGGTACCGCGGCACGGGCGTCGACGCGTCGGCGTTCTCCGGCGCGCTCATGCAGAACGCCTACGCGGAGGTGGCGAGAGCAGTGCCGGGCACGCGCTTCTTCCCCCGCGCGCTGCTGGAGCGAGCGTACAGGGTTGCGGCCGCGGCGCGCACGCCCGCCGCGTCCACGGCGGCCATCGTCTCCCTCGCCGACCGGACCCTCAAGTGGGCGTTCGTCGGCGACAGCGGGTTCGTGGTGCTCCGTGACGGCAGGATCTTGCTACGGTCGCAGCCGCAGCAGCACTCCTTCAATTACCCGTACCAGCTCAGCTCAAAGCAAGACAGAAACAGGATCGCCGATGCGGACTTCGGCGAGGTCGCGGCGAAGGAAGGCGACATTGTGATTCTGGGCACGGACGGGCTGTTCGAAAACGTGTTCGACGACGAGATCGAGCGCATCGTGCGGATGGGCACGGCGTTGGGTTTCGCGCCCGAGAACATGGCAGAGGTCATAGCGGGCTTCGCTTGGGAGGCTTCGAGCTGTGCCAACCGAGACACGCCGTACAGCTGCTCGGCCCGGACACAGCTAGGGAAGGCTTTCTTCAGGGGCGGGAAGCCGGATGACATCACTGTAGTCGTCGCCTACATTATCCCCCGGTCTCGGTTTACTCTGTCTCACGGAACGTCGAACAACACCGTTGTATCATGCCCAGGATCTCAAACAGGTCTATTGTTATGATTCTGTGCACGATCTTCAACTCTTGAATTCCCGTTCACGGAGGCATAGGCGTCGATGATGACGAGCCGTGGCGTCACAGGCAGTATTGCTCTATTGAGAATATTGGAACCGACAATTCATAAAAAAATTGGAACCTAGGTCTTGTTTAGATCGTGTAAAGTTAGAATTTGTTCAATGTTACACTTTCGTTTGTATTTGACGATTAGTGTCTCATCAGGGACAAACTAGACTGAAAAGATTTGTCTCATAATTTATAACTGAACTATGTAGTTAGTTATTTTTTAATCTATATTTAGTGTTTCATGCATGCATGCAAATATTGATGTGATGATTGAAAAATTTTTAACTTTTTACCTGGATATAAACAAGGCCCTACACACAAGAACATGAAGGGAATCCTTCCAAGTGATGGAAGTGAGGTAGATGGTATCTTTAGAGACCTTGTTTCACACTACCCGCGCTGAACTAGTCTAGGAACGACGATAGCTTGTGGAACACCTAGGCGCTTCTCCACCACCGCCTTAACAGCGAGTGGGTGTCGAAGGGTTTTCGCCTGCCACCATTGTCTTTTTTTTTTGACGAAGAAGCAAATATTCATTAATTAGCAGCAAAAAGCTGCGATTGAGTTACAAAGTTCAAAGGTTACACCATCTAGAGCATTTGCCATAGGACAAGAGACACCATGAAACTTATTTGTACAGATTACATGAAGGCATGTGAAGTGGCTTGAGAATCTTCAAAGGCCCGAGACGCTAAAGAATGAGCAGTTGTGTTTAGTCTCCTTTCAATCTTGACAACTTTTGAAGTTTTGTTCTGAACATGGTTAATGAAACTCGGAGTGAACGGCTTGATCTGCCAGTCCGGAGGAGGTTCCATATTTCCTGCATTGAACAAGTGCATCGTGTGCATGCCATGCTCCATATGCACCTCTTTGTCTAGTAATATTTTATTAAATATTTATTTATCTATATTATTTTTAACTAATATTAAATTTTGATGCCAATGTTGCACGTTTTGTTTGGATGCAATATTTGGCTTATCTCCTTCATTTAGTATAGCTATCTTTTTCATTCAGTTAGAGCACCTCTACCAATTGAGAAAAGAAAATATGATCTCCTCAACCTATAACTAGTCAAAGAGGAGCCTGAAACAAAAAAAAAACTCGTTATGACTCGTTATACAAACAAGTCAAAAGGGTACCTCGAGCTCGTTTGACTCGCGAGCTAAAGCACAAAAACATATAAATAGAGATTATAACTGCAAATCAGCAACACACAAATCAAATACGTTCTTAAAATGAAATAAAAATGCATATAAATTTTACAATGAAAAATATAAGTATGTTGTCATCCATGATTATGTTTCATCGTCATCCTTTGATTGACTCCGCTAATTTATACAATATTTGTTATTTATCTTAGCTCGTTTTGGCTTACGAGCTATAAAATGGGTCGACCGAGCTAGCAAGTTACGAGTTTTCCTTCAGCTGCTTTAGAGTGAGCGCTAGTACGCAATCACTCGCAACCCTCCCTGCATTGGCTCTGCATGGCTTTGGCCGCATGCATATGTAATCCGCAGCGGCGTTTATCTGCAACACTCTGTGTTAAAGAAACCTGCAACACTCTGCTAGACTCTTGAAAAAAAAAACCTTTCAACTATATTAGTCGTAGCATGGTTTATTTTCTCAAACATTATTGCGTAAAAACCATAAACGGGGAAGTCTCTAAAATTATCATCTAACTAGTGATACCAAATCTAAACGCTGCCTATATATCCGCATCCTATACAAATCGTCCTCCGCTCGAAGCTCGCAAGTTCACATCCTATCCGGTTCCAATACGAGGACTGGATCCACGTATCCGCGTCTAATACGAGGTCCTTGGAACTCACGTGTCTGTGTCTAATTACTAGGGTTCAATTAAACAATTATGATCCCAGTGTGCAACGTACGGATAAATATCAGATTAATATAAATACCAAGTTATTATGTTTTTCTATAAACTCCATTTGTGCTTTAAAAAACACAATGGAGAAGAAAACAAAAAAATACTCATATTCCTAATTGTTCCTAAAAATCTGAATGGCTCGCTGTTCTTTCAATTTCATCGAAACAGAATTGGAACCGAAAAAAGGGGGGAAAAGAAACAGACTACCTAAAAGCGTGCTATAGGAGCACGAGTCTGAATATATGCAGGGTGCCTATATACACGTTTGCCAACCGCACGACGATGAAGCCCCGTTTTTTATTCGTATATGGGTCTGCATCATATAGATCTGTGTGCAAGGCAGCTGCCGCATGCGTCGAGGCCCCTGATTTCGAAGAACCCTAGTTTTAAACACAGCAGAGATCAGTCCAATGGAGAAGCACATGAAGCAAACTCTGGTCGAGATCGACAGCCGGATCCCTGACGCCCTCCGCGTCGCCTTCGGCATGCGCCGCCCTGGGCGTCGGATTGTGCGCGGCCAACAGGACGAGGCAGCGAACTTCGCCGCCGTCCAGCTGGCGCCGCGCGACGCCAGACGACGGCGCCAGCGACACCGTGGACTGCGGCGAGGCGGAGGCGGAGGCGGAGGGAGACCTCGGGATGGTGTTCGCGTCGTCCTACATAAAGAAACACGACGAGGACGCGCACTTCGGGCACGCCGAAGCCGGCGTCATCGGCGTGGCCGACGGCGTCGGCGGGTACCGCAACAACGGCGTCGACGCGTCGGCGTTCTCCCGCGCGCTCATGCACAACGCCTACGCGGACGTGGCGACGAACGCCGTGCCCGGCATGCGCTTCTGCCCGTTGGCGCTGCTGGAGCGGGCGTACGAGATGACGGCCGCGGCGGGCACACCCGCCGCGTCCACGGCGGTCCTCGTCTCCCTCGCCGGCCGGGTCCTCAAGTGGGCATACGTCGGCGACAGCGGGTTCGTGGTCCTCCGCGACGGCAGGATCTTGCTCCGGTCGCAGCCGCAGCAGCATTCCTTCAACTACCCCTACCAGCTCAGCTCAAAGCAAGACAGCGGCAGGGTCGCCGACGCGGACGTCGGCGAGGTCGAGGCGAAGGAAGGCGACGTTGTGATTCTGGGCACTGACGGCTCGTTTGACAACGTGTTTGACGACGAGATCGAGCGCATCGTCCGGATGGGCAAAGCGTTGGGATTCGCGCCCGAGAACATGGCGGAGGTCATAGCGGCCTTCGCTTGGGAGGCTTCGACCTGCGACGGCAGAGACACGCCGTACAGCAACTTGCGTCGGACACAGCCTGGGAAATCTTCCTCGACGGGCGGGAAGACGGATGACATCACTGTACTCGTTGCCTACATCGTATCATCGTGTCCTGTTCGATCTCAAATAGAGGCCCGGTTCGCTTCACTAAAATTGGACTGATGCTGATTTGTAATATGAGTTAGAATGTTATCCGAATTCTAATAGAGTCCTGTAGAAATACGTCTAGAGAGCCCACAGTTCGAGTCAAGTGTTTATAGCAGGTTTATTTTCCTAATGAATTGAGTCGTTACATCTTTTATGGCACACGACAAGAGTCAAGGACTCTCCTCCTCATGTTTTTCCCTTGCAAGGATTTTCCATGTTATTATACAGTAAAATTTTGTGTCTCGGGATCATGTTATGCATTATTCGCTAACAATTGTCCTTGTGTTGGTTCCCGTATCGTATTCGTTCTCGAGGACGTTTGGGCTAGATTAGGCGCAGTATATTATTTGTATAACCATGGCGACCAACCAAGACCAAGATGACGCGCGCACTGGAGACGTGTTAGAGCAGATCCAGGAAACGCTAGCCGAGATCAAGGAACGAACCCCCGACGTGAGCCTCCAGGTTCATCGCCTTCGTTTTTGATGATGATGATTCGCTGGGGACCGAATACGCGCCTTGGACGGAGTGGAAGAGCTGTGACGACGCCGGTCATGGACGCCACGCGGAGGAACAACAGTCTGACGCCGCGCGGCCATTTGCTCCGGCTCTGAAGATGGACTGGGCGCCGTGCGTCCTCCCTCTGCACGGCGAGGACGCGCACTTCGGGCACGCTGAAGCCGGCGTCGTACGCGTCGCGGAAGGTGTCGGCGGGTACCGGGACCGAGGCGTGGACGCCAGCGCGTTCGCGCGAGCTCTCATGGCGAGCGCTCTGGCGACGGCGGAGCGGGTGGCCAAGGCCCGCAGCAAGCTCTGCCGGTTCTGCCCCGAGAAGGTGCTGGAGCGGGCGTACAAGAAAGCGGCCGCGAACAAGACACCGGGGGGGGTTCCATGGCCGTCATCCTGTCGCTCTACGGCACGGCGCTCCGGTGGGCGTACATCGGCGACAGCGCCTTCGCCGTGCTCCGAGGCGACAAGATCATCTACGTACCGTTCGGTGCAGTAGCAGCGCCGCTTCAACAAGCCGTACCAGCTGAGCACCAGGGGCCGTGGAGGCAGCCTTGCCGAGGCGAAGGTGGGCGGCATGTCGACGGTGAAGGACGGCGACGTCGTGGTGGTCGGGACGGACGGGCCGTTCGACAACGTGCACGACTGGCAGCTCGAGCGCGCCGTGCCGATGGGCACCCACCTGGGCTTCCCGCCAAAGAACATGGCGGACATTGTCTCGGGCATCGCGCCGTGGGGCACCGGGTACTTCAAGAGATACAAGGAGGTATGGTATGGTGGAAAGGAGGACGACAATACGGTGTCTCCAAGTATTCGTGATTTTTCAGGTTGCGATTTTAATTAGGAAAGGGTTTTACTTTTTTTTAGAAGTAGAAAGGGTTTTACCTGAGTCGGTTAGAGCAACTCTAATAATTTTACATTTAGGTTTTGGCATCCTTGTTTTTTTTAAAGAAAAATTAAAAATCTCGTACCCAACGGTTTCACAAGTGGGCTTTGACATTTTTGCCAAACTCGCAAATAGTCGGTCCTTCGGCACACAATTCGGTCCACAATTGAAAAGAAACGTTGCTGCCAAAAAAAAACATTCGGTCCACAATTCGGATATTTGGGAAGTAAAAAGTATCAAACAATTTGAGATGAATTATTTTTTTACTTCCCATATTATTTTAAAAGTTAGCAAATACTGTGATCGATACGTCTCTGCCCGTTAGAAAGCAAAGCCCCCGCGCGGAGTGGCCTTTTATCCTCGTTCGTTGGCATCGCCCCCACGTGGGTGACCCGGGCGGAACCCTAGCCGCTGCCTCTCCTCAGCCCTCTCCTCTCCCATCTCCGGCCACGCCACTGCCGGAGTAGGCTGCCGGCAGGACCGCACGGCCTACAGGGATGGCGACGGCGGGGCTGCATCTCCCCTCGTTGGTGTGGTTGCACGGCCTACAGGGATGGCGGTGTGTTGCCTCACCTGGGATGCGTGGGGCTAGGCGGGGCCGCCCGCGAGTTCGTGGCGGTGCCGACCGGTGGTCCGAGCAGGCACGGGGCAGCGGCGGCGGCGTTCCACCTACGCTGGTCTCTTCCTACTCGCATGGCAGCGTGAGTTGTCCTAGCTGCTCCTGTGCTTGGGTGGCCGGATCCGGTGTATGTGCCGCCGGATCTGGTGTCGTATGGCCGTGGAGCGGCGACGATGGTGGGGGTCCGCCGGAGTTCTTCGGACTACGGTCGACTTCCATAGAGGTGGCGCACTGACAGAGGATGGCCGGCATGTTGTCTAGTCGACAGGCAGTTCCATGGTGCTTAGCAGGTAGCTTCGGTGGGGTCCTTCCTTGGCCTTGGTGGAGTGGCGGCACCGGCGTTGATCTGGCTTCCAGGCCGGGACCCGTGCAGATCTGCTGCTCACTAGCTCTTCGTTGTACTTGTTGTGGTGGTGGCAGCCGGCCTAGGTGGCTACGACGGTGGCCAAATCAAGATGGATGCGGCGGTGGGGTAACTCGTCGGCGGCGTCCAGTTTCCGGATTGATGGCGTAACGGTATGACTTTTTGTGGGTGCTGGCAATGCTACCATGTTTCGACGACGGTGACGTCTGCGGATGCCACATTCCTTGATGGAGGCGTCGTTTCAAGATCTCTCTGGGTGAAAACCCTACACCAGTGCCTCTGGTGGGCGATGATGGCGTCTTTGGATGTCATTTTATCTTTGTAGATATCTCTTTTGGAATATCCTTGGTTTGTCGGCTTTGGTGCTGGCATCATGGTGGTTCCTTTGCGCATATACCAGATGCTTCGTTTTGTTGCCAGGAGTTATACCGGAGTCTCCAATGCATGTGGTGGAGACGTATTTTTTCCGTCAGTTTCTTTCTTTTTCTCAGTTGTACCAGTGTTGTCTGGTGACTTTTGTCTTACTTAAAACACCGGTTACCTGTTATAATAATTTGGCCTAATAATGGAAGCTGAAAATTGAATATTTCCTTTATCTAAAAAACAAACACTATGATTTGAGGAACAAAAAAGATGTCAACCTCTTAGAGATGCTCTTAGGTGCTTGATTATTACTCCTCAGTTATTATTGCTCAAAATAAAATTACTACTCGGTTATAAGCACATGTCTAGGACTTAATTCTATTGCTCAAAGCACACTTCTCTATGCAAGAGCAAAATATTAATTTGTTCCAGCGTTGTATGATCATCACTAGCAAAACAATTGGGAGAAAGTAAAACTGACATTGCAAGAATACTGAGAATCTGAAGCACACAGAATTTGGCCCAAGCCCAAAGGACACATCACAAATGTTTAGTGGCAATTCCAACAGTGCGTTGCAATATTGCGTAATTCACAGGTTGGATAGTTGGATACGATATAATCCCCTCGCAGCCTTCGGCCACTTGAGACAGAAGAAGTCGGATGTAAAAGAGTTTTGCCTCGAACACTGCTCAGCACTACTAGATTATTGTGCATTTTAGTTTTATGGGTTTAATTTCTGAAATTATGAATTCTCTGAAATGTGAAATAAAACCAGGATTTTCAGCGATTGCAGCTGATAAGTTTTAGAACAGGACTATGAGGATCGATATTTAGATTTTTTTCTTGCAAATACAGCGTGCATCAAGATCATTTTCCTATAGGATTCAGCTACAGAAATAAGATCACTGTAGAAAATATGAAACAAAGCTGTAAACCAACAGTGATGTCTTGTTTTTTTGACACAACCAACAGTAATGTCGTTGGCACGAAGTAGTGCTGCTGCCTACTGCCAGCGTATACTTGTATGCAGCGTAGCAAACTCAAGTGAACCGCAGCCAGCAGTCTTCTTTTCTTTTTCCAAACTATTGGGGAGGTCAAACACTCCACGTACTTATATTGCACGAAAGAGGAACGTAAGCATACAGACGCTTAATGATTAAGCTCTCCGGCATACACTGAGCGAGGCCGGGGAGAGGAGAGGTTCGGGACATCCTTAACCACTCTATACCTTCCAACAGCTAAAACTGTAGTGCCATATAAATTGGAGGCTGAAAATTAAATTTTGTCCTAATAAAATGCAGAATTTTGTTCGGTATCGCTATCTTAACCAGCAACAGCCAACAGGAAGTGCAGCTGAATATGAGCTGTGGTTAAAGGTCAGGCTGTCGCCCTGCAGTCCACGTCCGCCACAGGAAAACGGAAAACGCGGACGGAAAAGAGCGTAACCTCTGGTGGTCCAATTCATCTTTCCAATGTCACGAGTCATCATGATATAGCAAACTGACAAACACCATAACGCACGATGTCCATATCGACAATCAAATCGCATAACTTTTGCCAGTGCAGAGAAGAGGACTTCCGGGGGCGGCGAAGTGCTTTAGTTCAGTTCCAGAGCGCAAGAAAATGCAGAGCCAAATGATTTGCGAAAAAAAACACTCATGTAAATATGATTTGCGAAAAAACACTCATGTAAATATGTAATGCAGCGTATCAAGTGCGAGCGCACGTCATCCGTATTAAGAATTCCAAACTGCGGATCGATCTGCAAACGCGCAGAAAGTTTTCTGAAAGGAAATCACCGCAGGATGAAGATAACTGTGCAGCTCAGCAGTCTATCAAAAGTTCCCTTGCTGTTACTGAATCCGGCTTAATACAAAGTATCGTCACCGAAGGACCTACAGAAAATACGAATCTCACTACATCAAGAGTCCAAGATCAGTGAGTGACGGTAAGGCCTCCGGTTCCTTGAGAAATTCCGCAGGGCCGTTGGGGAGCGTCATCGTCGATCGATCAGGACGAGCAGCATAGGAAGTCGAGGATGCTGGAGCAGCAATCGTAGCAGCAAGAGCAACTGCAAACCAAGCAAAAACCGCCATCGGCCAACGGCCATCAAGGAGAAAGCGGAGATGAGAAGGATCGGTGCAGTGAGATGGACACGGGTTTGGAGAAAGCAGTCAAGTCGAGTCCCCTTACCACTCGTCGACGGCCTTGTCCTGGAAGTCGTCAGTCGCGGACATCACCTGAGCGGATGGCGGATCCATGGCGAGTAGTTTTCTCCCGTCTGCGGGGGAGCCGAGCGCCGGAGTCCGGGAAGAAAGAGGTGTGGCGAAGGACGCGGACGGCAGAGCAAAGCGCAAAGGCGAAGCAACGAGCAGGCTGGATGGAATTGGAATGCGAATAAATTGGCGAGCACATGGTCCGGGGAGGCTGTACCTGTAAAAAAACGCGTATAAAGAAAGATTTTGCCCGTGGGATCGTCGCGTCGCGTGAGCACTTGGAAACTGGCCGGCGTTTGGAGGTTTGCGCACGCTTCAATCACGCTCGACGATTGCGCGGGATTTGTCGCAGTAGGAACATGATCAGGTGTATAACGGGTAAGCAATGATTTCTGTCAAATGCAAATGGCTCGTTGTGTTTTTTGTGGTGTCTACTAGTGATCAAGTCGGCGGTTTATTAACAAAAGAATCCGGCAACCTAACGTGTTGATTTGTTTGTTTACTATTACGCAGGAGTATTACGAGTATGCTCCACGCCAGCGAGAAAACAACTCCATTGGTTTTGAGAAAATACACTACGACATGTTTGGCTGGGCAACTAAAACAAGGGAAATGAGGGCTTAGACCTTAGTTAGTTTGTTTGTTTCGTAGAAGTGGGAGTTTAGACAGAACCACGAATAGGAGTATAATATTGGAAAAATAAAAAGGAATAGGAGTATAAAAGGACCAACTTACACTAATCAATTCCCTAAGGGAGAGGAGAGAGTAATTGTACTCTTAACGAAAAATAATCCATCTATTTCAAAAAAGTTCGTTCTGGAGGTTTAGAGTTGCGTGTGTGTGCACTGCAATCGTGTGTGTGGATGTTCGATTGACAATGGCGTGCTCAAAATGACAATATTACGTATGTATGATTGATCAAATGTTGAATACGGGTAGCAGGTAGCTGCGAAAGTTGCCGCCATCACCATGCACTTCAGGTGTTCGACATAATGTTTTAAAGGAGTTAAAGTCACTAGAAGAAAGTGATTGTATAAGCCAAACCAGCTAACCAAACACATTATAAATTTAACCAGACTTGAGCAAGCCCTGAAACCAAACTAAGTGGTTTTTGGCTTTAACTAGACATGCTAAGTCTAGCCTAACTTAATTTTGCTAACCGGACTGAACTAAGACACAAATAAAAAAAAAAACCAATAAAAGCTGCTACACTTTTTCGCACGAGCACGACTTCAGGTATGCACCGCAACCTGGCCGCCGCCTCTCCGCTTCGCTACTCTCGCGTGCTGCACCGCCGACTCTCTTCAGGCGAGAGCGGTCGGAGGACAGCCATCACGCGGCGGGGGGGCGCGTCTATTTTCATGGCACAGCCAAATGGAGTAGTTGTGAAAAAAAAAAAGAAGCAAAGGTGTTAATTTTATGAACTGTTTAAAAAAACTTCAATAACCAAAAAAAATGATAACTACGGGAGTAAAAAAAAAAAACAGCACCGCTGAGCGCGGACTAGTCGTCAGGAACGCCTGATCGCCTCCCCAGCATTTCCGCTCAAAATAGCACGACGCCAAGGGCAAAGGCTCCGCCAACCCAACCGTTCCCCCGCCCTCCTCGTTCCTTTGCTCCTCCCTTCCTTCCTCGGGAAGCCTAGGGTTTAGGGCTTTAGCCGCCGCGATGTACGGCGGCGGCGGCGGGCAATACGGCGGCGGCGGGAATGCCAACTCGCTCTTCGGCGGCGGGGGATTCATGCCCTCCCAGTCCACGGCGGTCCCGGAGAGCAGCGGCATCTCCAAGGTCCTTCCGAATCTGCCCCTTCGTTTTGCTCCCTTTCGTCCATTTGTTCTCCGTCCATGCTGACCCGTCATGGGCGCTCCCGATTGGCAGGGTCGGAGCGCGCAGACGCTGCTCCCGCTCACCGTGAAACAGATCATGGACGCCGCGCAATCCAGCGACGACAGGTCCAATTTCGCCATCGACGGCGTTGAGGTGTCCACGGTACGGATTTTGTGAAATCTATTTTACCTGGTTTCAGACGGGTTTTGTATTGGGCATTTAGTTGGCGTATCGAAGTCATTTAGATTGTTGTATTTACTCTGAAATGCAGGTTAGGCTTGTTGGACGCATGTTGAATAAGGTTGAGCGTGTTACAGATGTTCAATTCAATCTTGATGATGGTACTGGCAAGATAGATGTGAATCGTTGGTATGATGCTTCGGATTTATCTGATGTTTAGCCCTTTTGGATTGTCCCATTATTAATTTAATGCCATTCTTTTTTCAAGGGAAAATGAGTCTTCGGACGCTAAGGAAATGGCTGATGTCAAGTAAGAATTACAATTTAACTGTTGGATGTCAATGATTCAGTTTGCCATGCATCAAAATTGATAGTGTTGCTTTGTTTGGGTTTTACAAGTAACGGG
The DNA here is from genome assembly GCA_023333625.1 of Bothriochloa decipiens. NCBI lineage: Eukaryota > Viridiplantae > Streptophyta > Magnoliopsida > Poales > Poaceae > Bothriochloa > Bothriochloa decipiens. Next base: position 15,318,420 of record CM041637.1, read on the forward strand.
GACTATGTCATAGTCAATGGCGGTTTGAAAGGTTTTCAAGGAAAGCGCCATATAGTTGCCTACTCTGTCCGGTGAGCTCTATATACTAGTCTTTATACTCTTGCATGGTCATTTGTGATGCTTACTTCCAATGTCTGCTTCCTGTGGATTAATGGTGTGTTGTTTTGATCTCTTCCGTGGAATTGCCCTGTGCTAAATTAGAAGACTAAATAAAAGGCTTATGCTGTGTCAAATTCAAATAAAAACTTAGTGGTTGCTAGGTATGTGTCCACCCGTCTAGGTTATTCATACTCCAGTATGTCGTTGTTAATGAAATATGTAATGTTTCGTTGTTGCATATCCAACATTATATATCATATTGACAGTTGTTTGTCATCTAATGTCTCAAATTGGTAGCAAGATCTTCTTGGTATGATTCAAGGTCACTTATGAATTAGTATTGAGGAGAAAGTCTCACCTTGCCTGGACAAATATATCGTGAATTCAATACTGTAAGACATAATCTGCTGCAATCCCTCTCTTCTCTCCCAGCTGCAGTCAAGGAGTAGACTTGGTCAAGCTCAGGTGCTGTTCAAGTCCTTGGCACTGTAGCAACATGGCAATAGGCCATGGAAATGGCTTGCATCAGCCTAGTAGAGTAGGTAGAAATGGCTGAGCAAAGCATGTACCCTAGGAGTATTTAGTTGGTAAAGTCACCATGCTGTAGTGTACCTTAGAAGGTACAAGTAGATGTGTGTGTGTGTGTATACATACCCAGCAGTTGCAATGAATCAAACCAGTTCAGTTGCAGCAACATTCAGAAGTTCAGTTTTTCAGCCAATGCTGAAAACCGAGTGCAGAGTGTGTGTGTGCTCCTGAGCTCAGGCTCTTCTTCTACCTTTGTTCAGGGGAGAGAGAGGGGAGGTAAGCAGGTTGCTTACCTCGGTGCTGTGTGCAGGTGCCAACAAATACAGCTATTTCAGACATACATTTTTCTTGAAACCTTACTGTTAATGTTTTCTTGTCAGGTGTGTGACAGACTTCAATGAAATAACCCATCACTTTCTGCACTGCATTCAGGTGCATGTGGAGCACACCATGACTAAGGTACTAAGATCCCAGGCATTACTAAGTTTTGTGGGGGTGATTTATGTTTTCCAGTGATCATTTTTTTTATGCTGACATTGGTTGCAGGCCCAAATAAATGCTACTACAGCAACCCCTGGTCATACTAACCAAGTTCGGCTCTCTAATAATCAGGTAGTTTCTCTAATTGTATAATATTACAAACATCTAGCAGTCTCGTTCTAATGCTTCATAGTTATTTCCTCAGGCTGCACCGCTTTCTGCATCAGGAAATGCTACTGGAAACGACATATCCAAATTGGTCCTGAGTGTTTTTCTTGAGCCAGCAGCTGCGTAAGTTAATTATAGCTGATTCTGCTATCTAACGTTATTGCTGTGTGCCTGTGTTTACAATCTTGAAAGTTTTTCATCACCCAGTAAAAGAAAACTAATCTTACACGCATGATTCATGTTCATGAATAGCATGCTCCAAAGGACCAAAGCGCCCGTAGTATTTTAAAGCTGGTACAGATACCAAACTTACGGAACTTTAAAAGCTCCATGGTAAAGAATGCCATACTTAGTAATGTTTTGACCTAGAAACACTAGGATAGCTCAGGGTTATGAACCTAGAAACAATGGAAGAACTGTAAGGAGAAAAAAATTCAGTAAAATTTATTCTCCTTTCGGTGAATGTTGAATTTGGTGAACATCATACGAGGCTAACTTTGTATTCCATACATTCAAGGGTCTTGTATAAACCACATTTTGTAGTTTGTTTCTTCTATGTTGCTAGTATTACAGTGCCAATCTTAAAAGCAATTTTTTTTTACTTTATTTATTACAAATGTGAGAAGTATATCTGGTTGAGAAATAGACTAGTACTGCAACTGCAGGGGCCTGGAGCATGGACTGCACATCAACGATGTCACAGCTCGTCTTAGTCTACCATTAGATGTAGTCAGGTATTTTCTGCCTTCTTCCTCCCTGAAATATACAGTATTCAACTTGCTATCTTCTTTAAATGAATAAAACCAGACTGGCAGCTTGCTTTCCTGCATATTGTTTCTTCCAGTTCTTAGTTGTTATTAGTATTCTTCTCAGTAGCTTTTCTTTTCCTGATTACAGCCTCCCAATCCTAGGGACTTTTTTTTTGCTTGCTATATAAACAGAAACTGATATTATACACACAAATATTACCATTAAATTGTTTGACCCCTTCTATCGAAATGAGTCTTATTCTTTATCACGAACTACAATTCTGGATGTTGTCTTTATTCTTTGTCACAAACTACGGCACTTATTACTTTCACAGGAAGGTCCTCCAAGTTCATGTTGATGACGGCTCCATTTACAACACGATTGATGACGACCATTTCAAGTCTGCCATGAATGGATGATCATGTCGCAAGTCCAGCCTTCAGGCTCCGTGTAGGTATGGAGCCGTTTTAAGCAAGCAATGTAAACCCCCTGCAGGATCGCCTCTAGCTTGCATATAGTCATCTGGGTGTCATCAGCAATGTAAACTTCTAGGTTTAGATGTGTATCTAAATACTGCTCTCATATGCAGCTATATGTAATGGACATGTGAGTGGACTAGGTGTACCTGCAGGACATCAGTTGTGTTTGCTACTCAAGTAACGTATAAGTATTAAGTAACACCGTGTGCAGGATGGATCTGCAAAATCAGTTTCAAAGTTCCCTGGTGCTAGAGCGGTAGAGCCGCCTTGTGTGATTTTTCCTACCAATTTGAAAGTTTCACATATAACCGTGAAATACTTAGTCATGAATTGAACCATAAAAGGCGAGGGACATTCAGTAAAGCTTTTCCTCTTGACACGGACAAAGCAGCAAAATCTCCTCTCTTCTACAATACAAATCAGTAGCCTGGGGATTACATTTTGCACCAATAATTACAGGATGAGGGCGTGCTACTTGCTGTTCTATGCAAAATCATGACAACCCGAGGAAGCTGTCCACCTTGGCATTGGTCGATCTGGACAAAAACTTCATGCAAATCGGAGGCTGCACCTTGGCCAGGGCCAGAATGGACTGCGGCAGGGTCCAGATGCCGTCTCCGCAGATCAGACCCGATGCGACCGCAGGTCCAAACGCGTCCGCTTTCGCCTTGTTCAGCTGATTCCATACGAAAAGGACCAGACTGCCCAGAAACATGTCGATGGCAAAGTAGGATCCGATGTAGAACGGAATCGCCATCGCCATTGGCAGCGGGATAAACCTCGACACCCTGTTCGGGGTCAGGTCCCTCACAAGGTTGATGACGATTGCGGCGGCAAAGAAAATGTAGCAGAGGGTGAGGCAATTTTCTGGGAGCGAGCGGAAGCCATCCACGCCGAGGATGGCCATGTTGCGGTACACAATGGCATAGGGCGCCGGGTACTCGGTGCCACTCTCGCCAATGTCACCGAACGCCTTGTAGAAGAGCCAGAAGACGCAGGGCCCGATGACACACCCCATCCCGGTGCCGATCACCTGGCTGATGAACATAGACCTCGGTGACGCCAGCGTCAGGTACCCAGTCTTGAAGTCTTGCATCAGGTCTGAGGCGGTCGACACGATGCTCATCATGACACCACACGCAGCAAGCCCAACGAGCACGCCACCTTGTGAGAGCCCGGCCCATGCACCGAACACGAAGATGGCGAGCTTGCCGTAGGTGGAGGCCAGAGACCAATCAGTGAGGCCACTTCCATAAGCGTTGCAGAAGGCCAGGACAGGTGCCACAACATAGGCAACCAAAATGTAGTACCACTTGAGCTGCGGGAAGATCTGAGGAAGGGTGCCGATAGATATTGCGGCAACTGCAACATAGCCCCCGTATGCAACTGACTTGGGAATTTGATCTTTCAGAAAAATCTCAGTGCGACGTTCATCGTCAAAGGATAAAGCTTCGGTACTGGACATGGAACTGCCATTGTCCGAAACAGGAAGCATGCTTTTTGAATTTTGCTGCACCATTGATATGAAGCCCGCAATTGTGCGGATCAGCACCTTAATGAAGTTGTATAAACCATCCCCAAGGATCAAAGCGATGGAAATGAAAACCTGCAATTGCAAGGAACGTAGTTGAATTCTTGTTCACAAAACTAATGTTCTCATGCGATGAAGCTGAATTGTATAGCTTTGAGGAAAAAAAAAAAAAAGAACAGCCATGAGTAGGATTGATGTTTACCCTGTAAGCCTGCAGCCCATGTAGACTTGAGTCTTCGAGGTTAGGTGGGTACCAACTCCCCTTCTTCTTGGCAATGAGAGGCCACATTACACCCCATGAGAGGATTCCGCCCAGCAGAACAGACACGTTCACAATGTATGGGCAGATCATGCCAACTCCAACGTAAGTAGGAGAAAAGTCAAAGAAGAACCTGAAAGACAATAAGCCAAGTTTAGCATCAGGGTACCTCTGAATTAGTGCCTAGCCGATTGGAAATACCAAGCAAAACTTCAGATGCTTGACATAAATAACTAATTCCTCCGTCACAAATTGTAGGGCATTTGACTTTTTTTATCCCAAGTTTGACCACTCGTCTTATTCAAAAAATTTGTACAAATATAGTCATTTTTAAAGAACTTTTATTAATAAAGCAAGCAATGACAAAAGAAATAATATTTTGCACAAATTTTTGAATAATACGAGTGGTCAAATTTTGTGCCAAAAAAGTCAAACAACCAACAATTTGGGATGGAGGAAGTACTGTTTTACTTGTGCAGCATAACAAGAGATGACACAGATGAATTTGCAAGCTCTCATTGTTTTACTAGATGGAAGACGCATAAACTATTCCAGATAATGGACATTATACTCAGCAGGTGTCATATCTAGGAGTTCTGACCTATTGTTATAAGCTTCAAGGCCCAATGTTGGAAAATTTTTGAATCCACACTCATCCCCTGCAGTGTAGAACCACTGAAAAAAGCCCCAGAAAAAGCTAAACACGAAGTATTTGCCCAACGTCTTTACTTGCTTCCTGAAATATATCATTATCATTGTAAGTGGAGTTGCACGAGATGGACCAGGTGGTGAAAATAATAGATATAGTTTTCACAAGGTCAAAGTAGCCACTGTATGGACATACTTTGCAAGCTTGGCTCCCTCAGGTGTGTGAAAACCGTTGATGAGATATGCAGTGGCTGTGCCACTTGGATAGGTCAGCTTGTAGTCAACAATCATAATCTGAAATAACACTATGCTGATAAGAACAAGTTTGCTTCCATACAGTAAATCAGTAACAACAAAATGGAGAAAAGAGTTGGAGACATACCTTTCTTAGGGGCACAAGTGCAAAGAGACCAATAAAACTGACAAGGAATAGGAACCCTATCATCCATCCAAGGTGAGGATCCTTTATGTTATTAGCATCATCCGCCTCTGTTGCTTGTTTAGCTATTTTGTCACTCATTCCAAATAGATAACTGCCGAAGCCACCTGATTAATTTGAATAAAAGAGTGTAAGCCACTGCGCATGTTTTTTGTTGGCTTCAACGCAAAATATTTTGAATAAAAGAGTGATGTGAGTCACACTCTCGAACAGAAAAAACAATGATTTGATTACTTATTTGATTTCGACAGATAAGGCACCAAAACATGCTATTTATCTCATGCCTCAAATGATCTGATTACACTATGACCACTTCAAAACACAAATAATCACTCATTTGCTGAAAGCGCTGTTGCAGGTTTGCAGTTCCTGCAATGGAGGGCATATGCAAATTTAAACTTGCTGATAAGAGTAGCTTCTTAATTCCAGCTGACCAAACTATTCATATGGGCCATTTTGTTATGCAATTTCAAATTATTTCAGCCTGCAAGTCCAGTGGTTGCACATGATAGATTGGGCATCAACGCACTAAATAACATGGTTCACAAATAAGCTACAGATCATAAATAGTTATTTATGTTCAACCAATGCTTCAGATGCATGTGCCATGTCTGCGAAAGGGGGAAAAAAAAGAAACGCATGTACTATGCATCTATTTTAAGGGGAGGAGTCAACCCAAGCAGGCTCATCCCGTTTCAACCAAATGGCATTTCTTGCCCAAAGTTGATCACCTAATTACGAGTGACAGACATTTGGAAAACATTTTTTGTTGACGTTTTACACGTTTATTCAGCAAACGAAGCAACCACAAACTTCCATTGAAAATAGGTGACTATCCTATGGCTATCAATCATGCACTCCCAGAGGCCACATAATCACCGTTGAGTCCACCTTTCACAGGGACACACTGGGCAACAAGTCCGAAACGACCAAGAAGATTAGTTTTTCGATCCTTTACCAATGGTTTATTTTGAGTCGACATTGAAAGCGATCGGTTGGTGTTTTCCTTTGGAGCAAAAGAACAATCGATTCCCTGACGTTTCAGTCTTACCAACTACAGCGAACGCTATGTGCCCCCTGTGACTCTCTGTATCTACGTCATACACTCATACTACTACTGCTCCCACATCCAAAAAGTCACTATAGACAAACCAAACAAAGAGATCGATCCACTGTTCGTTCAACCAATTCGAACGACGACACATCGGCGGCTCAACCAATTCGAACGCCACTTGGCGATTCATACGAAGGCGAGCATGAGATCGACGCAACAACCGCTCCCAAAAGCACGATCACGATCACCGGCCACAAGTTCCTCTCAACCCAAGCAGACAACGGCGGTGATAGGAAATTACGAATTAGTACGCTACGCAGTAGTACTAGCGAAGCATAGTTGGGGACGGGAGGATTGGGGCACGGGGTCCGGTGGTTGGTTACCGACCGCTGAAGGCGATGCCGTAGGCGGAGACGACGCAGGTCTGGATGACGGTGTTCTCCTGCCTGGTGAAGGGCTGGCGGAGGAAGCCCATCCTCTCGACGGCGGCGGTCCACATGCGGACGAAGAAGAAGCCGAGCAGCCCCGCGGAGACGTTGAGGGACGGGATGATCCCCGTGGTGAGGTTGAGTTTCATGACGATGACGCTGAACATGACGGCCAGCAGCGCGCTGACGACGAACGCCCGCAGCGTCAGCTGCTCCCGCCACGACGGCACCGCCTTGTCCGTGAACACCCGCTCCACGGACGCCGCCGCCTCGCCGCCGTCGGCCCCATTGCCGCCCAGCCCCTCGTCCTCGCCCTTGCCCGAGGCGTGGCGGTGCCGCAGCGCGGCGGGGGATGCGGCCGCCGCCGCCTCCGACACCTCGTCCTCGCCCCCGCCGCCGCCTCCCGCCGCGGTGGTGTGCGGCGCCATTTGGTTGGGCGGGCGCTCCGCGCTCGTGCTCTCGGGTCGGTGTTTGGTGCCCGGCTTTTCGAGTGGTGGAGGGGACTGCCGGGCTGGGACTTCCAGTCCAGGAGAAAAGAAGAGAAAAAAAAAAAAAAGTGGCAGGGGAGATGCTGCGCTTTGGCACTGGCTGCAGGAGCACTCGTGTTCGAAATTTTATTGGAGCAGAGCCGCCAGCGGTGCGCTTGCACGGGACTGTGGGGCCCTCCTACCTAGGTCAGATGCTGGCCGTCCGATCCCATCGGACGGCGGGCGGAACAGTCCTGTGCAGGGTGCTGTGGGGAAGGAATGGACGTGATCTGACTCTGACCATTCCGTGACGGCGACCTTGGTAGAATTACATTATTTACTCGACTTGATTAACGGAACCGTCTTTTGGTCTCGATTATTCGAGTGATAATAAATTCCCCCCGAGATCTTGACTGGCTCGAATAATAAATAATAAAGTAGTAAAGGGATCCGGAAAATGCCTAGGATTCTCGAAGCGGACAAGCACTCCAGGCCATGGCAGCGTGTGTTAGCTAGCACCTGCGCTATCCCTTATCTTTATCTCGTTTGCATTGCATTATCGGTCCAAAAGTTACAATCCCCTTTTTTTATGGAACGCCACGCCAAAGCACTCGTATGATGAGTAGTATACTAAATCTCTTTTGGTTTGTCCTATTTTCCTGCTGGCAATCATCGTGAGCTTGTCACTGTCCCATCGATACAGAAATGCACTGGCGAAGAAGGCAGGCATGGCACGGCAAAATTTCTTTTCCTCCTGATGATGAGATTGCCGAACGAAACCTTCTATCGTCTCGGAGCTATAATATCTTCGCATCTTTCGACGTGGATCAGCCGGGCAGGCGGCGGCCTTTCAGGGCATGGGGGCCACGGGAACCTATACTATACTATGGACCACACCACCGTTTTTTTGGAGTTGGAGGGCGCACCGTGCGCAACGCCACCGCATGATCCGCAGTTCCATTCCTTGGCTTCTCTGCCCGGCTGCCTCTGGGAGTGGTAGGCACAGCTTCCTGCACGTCAGACACATACCGCAGGACTACAGGACTACAGGTGCACCCCCACCACCGTTGGCGTGCTTTCGCCGGCGCACGGACGTGTACATCGACGGGGCCCGTCCTGGAGTGGAGTGTACGGAACGCAGATGGACTCTGCCTCGATCTGCCCGGGACGGACAGCGTCGTCGCACGCACCAGCGAGTTCGTTTCGCTGTGGCCTGTGTCGTGTCGTGTCGTGTCGTGTCGTCCGTGAGCTTTTCTAATTCCCTCTTACCGTGAGTGCAATTCCGGCGTCAGGCGACAGCTAGCCCCGCCTCGGCATGTGAAGAGCGCGATAAGGTAGGCGGCGGCGGCGGCGGCGGCGGTGCGGTCGCCCACGGTTCACGGGAGCTAGGGCGCTACAGCGCTCTCCGGCATGCTACGCTGTTCCTGATCGCGCTCTCCTATGAAACGGCCGGAACGCTAGCTGGCACCGCATGATCTGGAAAGAGCGACGCCGCCGCGCGCGGCGCGGGGCATTGGATACGTGCGTGTGCATTATTGATTGATGGGCGCCGGCCCGTGCTCCTGCTTCGATTGGATTAGCAATAGCAATAGCAATTGCAGAGCTAGCTCGCTTGCTTTCTTATTCGTCTACCAATCGTTGTCCGATCCTGCCTGCCTGGATTTCGCAAAGGGTCAGGGCACAGGCTGCGCGGTGGCTTGCGTGAGAAGAGAGATCGATCGAGCGCATGCGCATCAGGGGCCTCCTGGATGTCCGAATCTGCTGACACGGCACGCGCCACACGCGCGGGCAATCGTGGCGCGGGACCCCGGTTCGTGTTGCTTTCACGCATCACGCACGGACGCGAGCACCCGAAGGCGACAGCGCCATTACACGACACGAGGTTTATTTATCTCTCTCTCTTTCTTCTCACCTGCTCTGGAACGGAACGTACGGGTCAGCTCAAAGACGCGCTTGCGATTGCTGGGTTCCAATTTTTAATGTAAGTACGTGTACGTACCCCCCCCCTACGACTACGAACGAAGAAAGAATATCGAGGGAGAACCGCAAGTTGCTTCATAATTGCGTTCTGTTTCAACTTGCTTACCGCAGCTATGCTATGCACTGCACGGGAATGTGGGATCTTCCATGCTGTCGCCTTCTTCTCGCCTCGAAAGGGATCGAATTGAGGCCTTGCGGTTGCGATCGTAGGCCACCGCTAGCTCTTCTCGTTTCGCGCAGGCGGCGAGACTGGCTACCAGGCTAGCGGCGTCCGCCCGCGCGCCGAGGGTATCTGAATTCAGTTGCACTTTGCTAGGGCCCGGACCACGGTCGTGTGACGCTGGCTACTCGCTAGTACCACCTTTTGATCCTTTAATAAATAACGAGCTAAACACCTGATAAAGGAAAAAAAAAATCAGTTGTGTCATAAGAACAATTAAAAAGGTTACTTATACTAGTATACAAAAATCTTCAAACTATTTCTAGTATGTCTAATTTCCATCTCAATCAACTTAAGGACCCCATTTGGAGGGGGCTAATGCTTTGCTCCGGCTCCGGCTCCGGCTCCGGCTCCACCTGAAAATGATTTGGAAACAGGAGACGCCACTACAGCTCTAAGTGATATAAGTGTTATAAGTGATGGTAGCACTCAAAAATAGTGGAAGTGGGGGATGAAAAGTTCTGATCAAAGATCCAGTTTGATGTAAACTCTCCATAAAAATCTATTAGGTTAAACCTACATATAGTTGCTCTAACTTAGCAGTATTTAAGGATGTTTAAGTTTGTTGCTTAGCTCGATCTTATGACTCAAATCTATTGCTTAAGGAACAGTACCCTGCCTATGTCCCCCAAAAAATGTGATCTAGGTTTGAATTGAGTCTAACTTTCTGGAAATATTTATAGAAAAATTATCAAAATTCTTTAATCTAAATAGATATACTATAAAAGTATATTTTATGATTAATCAAATATCAATATCATAAATATTAGTTTTTTTATAGAATGATTGAATTTATAAATGTTTGGTTTCTAAAACAAAAAGACAAGATGGTTTAGTATAAAAAAGACTGAAGAAAAAGCTTGATAAGTATGCGCATAAAAACAAAGCCTCAAGTAGCTTTTGGATGCGATGTGATTTGAAAAATAACCAAATCAAACACAAAGGTGGACAGATGTTCCTTTTGTTTGGTATACGCTGGAATAGAGAGTCAATCAGCGTTGAACGGTAATATAACCAAGTGAAATATGGTTATTTTGCACGTTACTTAGAATATTTGACCCATCATCCTCGGTTTAGAACTGTGAGAAAGAAGCTTTCATATGCCAAACAGTCCTCTTTATCCCAAACGCTGCACACCTCATTTTATTACTTCCATGTCCTCCATTTCTTACAATCAAATGTGCCTTTTTAGTAGACAACAAAATAGGGACCGTTGAATTCAGGTTGCATTTTTTTTAAAAAAAAATATAAGAAAAATAAAAGAATGCAGGTTGCAGGGGTGGACTTGGGCTTACCGGGCTACAGGCCTAGCCCGAGGCTGAAATCACGTTGTCACAAACCAAATACTAAAGCTAAAGCCCACAGCAGCAAGAGCATCGCATTCTCACATGTTCACTGGGCTAGTAAGCCCATTTAGCCCAAGAAAACCCAAGACCTAACTAGCTTTAGTAACCCGCCCACGCCGCCACGCGCACGCCAATTCCTCCCTCTCGCCGAAACCCTCCTCCCCCACCACTCGCTGCCATGGGCAGGAATCCCTCCGCCGCCGCCGCGGCGATCGACCACGAATCCCTCGCGGCCACCATGCCCGCCGACCTCCTGGCCGCGGCCAACTGCGGTGGTATCCACGGGCATGCCCTTTTCTTCGAGGCCCTCGTGCAGCTCATCCCGCCGCGCTTCTATCTGCCGTCCGGCGACGAGGACCGCCCGTGGTACCAGGGTCTGTCCAAGGCCGCCAAGGCGGCCATGAAGGCCAAGTCCCGCGCCAACGTCAAGGCCGCCCGCCGCGCACGCCTCGACCCCGACGCGCCGCCCGCCTCCACCCTCGACCTCCTCAAGAAGTCAGTCGCCGGCCAGGCAGCGGAGGAAGAGGAGGATGAGGAGAAGTCAGAAGAAGAGAGCGAGGAATCTGGGGAGGAGGCAAGCTCAGATGATGATGGTGATGAGGAGGATGAGATGCAGATTGCGCCAGCGGCAGTGGTGTCTGAGGACCGTTCAGTGACCTATGAGGAGCTGAAAGAACGCCTTCATCGCCGCATTGCCGAGCTTCGAGGCAACCGGTGCACCAGGCCTGAGTTCTTGAATAAGCCCAAGAAGGAGAAGGGGAAGAAGTCAAAGGCCAAGAATGAAAAGAAGGGGAAAGGTGAGGGCAAGAAGCGTAAGCGTGACGATGACAACGAAGATGGCGATGACAAGGATAGGAAGAAGGTCAAGAAGGGGGCTGAGGAGAAGCCAGATATCATGTATGCAAATGTGTTTGTTGACCCAAAGGAAGCAAGGCGCAGGAAGAAGAGGAGAGTTAAGAACAAGAAGAAGGAGCTGGAGCAGGCTAAACGGTTGCAGGAGGCAAAGAAGGATCCTGAGAAGGCAAGCAAGATTGCTTGGGATACGGCCAGAAGACGTGCTGCTGGGGAGAAGGTGCATGATGACCCCAAGCTGATTAAGGAGAGCTTGAAGAAGGAGGAAAAGCGGCAGCAGAAGCATGCTGCACAGTGGAAGGAGAGGCAGAAGACTGTGGACAAGCAAAAGAAGGAGAAGCAGAAGAAGAGGACAGAGAACATCCGGGATCGGGCACACCAAAAGAAGATGCGCAAGATTGAGAAGCGCGAGAAAAAACTTATGCGCCCTGGGTTTGAGGGGCGGAAGGATGGTTATGTCAATGAGTAACATCTGTGTTCAAGGTTGTCTGGGTGATGAGTTACTGTATCCTCTTTCAGAGTTCCATTTGCTGATATGGGTGGTTGGTACTTGTAATAGGTTACCAGTTCATGGCTTCTAAAGTGCCTTAATTATTTAATGAACCAAACTTTCAATGTTTTGCAGTTCTACAGATGATTTTGGAGCAGTTATGTAATTGTGTTCTGTTTTACCAACTCACGCATCATGCCTTGCTAGGTCTTTACATTAGACAGATTCATGGACTGTCAATGCTGATTTGTGCTTAGGTGGAAGCCTGTTCTGTCAATTCTGATTTGTGCTTAGGTGGATGCCTATTTCTTTATTCTTTGCAGCATTGACATGATGCATAATAGTGTGCTTGGGTGTAGAGGTGTATGGCGTCTTTCATGAGTCGTCATCTTTCAGGGACAAGAGTAAATCAGAACTTCAATTGTGCATTTGTCATCTTGATTATATGCACATGCTGGAATATGGATAGCAATGGCCCCTCTGATCTTATAAACTTTTGTTGGATGCCTTGTTTGTCAACTAGTACTGACTATATACTGATTCACTGCAGAGTGTGAACAACTCGAGTGTACCTTTGTCAACTGTGTAATTTATTTGCCTGAAAATTCTATTTGGTCTGTTGTGGTACTCAGCTGATCTTGCAAGGTGCAATGAAATGTGACCTGAAATTTTCTTTCATCTGCTTATGATCCATTGCTGCTATTAGGCAAACATAATTGCGGTTTTACATCATACTAATGAGTTATTTGGAAGATCTGGAAGAGGATTTCATAACAACCTTTTTTTTCGTGCTGGGTAGCTGACTTTAGAATTGGTGAAATTACAACTAGAAGATACCAGAACTTAATTATGTTCTGTCCAACTTCTCTCAAGTTGGCCTTTTAATTATTATTTATTGGTAAAAAAATAATCTGAGACCCGATCTAGCTCTAGCTAGTTTTTGGATCGCCGTAATTAACAGAGTCAGCTTGGTAGCCCAGGGTATTACTGGTATTAGCTCATAAAACAAATGGTTATATGTTTAATTTCTGGACTCAAATCACAATAAAGGCTGATCTCTCATCATCCAATTTTTATTATTATTTGGTAAATCAAATGTTATCTTCTATGATCAAAATTAACCGAATAGCTGGTCAATTATGTATTGAAAAAAACACGCTTTAAACAAAAATCAGAAATAACTTATGCATTAACCTTTGCACGTGCAGGGGGCGCGTGGGTAGGCACATATCGATGCAACATTAGATAGTGAAAATTTTGTTTTATTAATTAAAGTAATTACAGTTTCTTTGTCATCAGATTTATGTTAATGAATCTTTTTACATTGCTCATAGAAAAATGACTGCATTTTACTATATTTTATTTTTATGTATTATCCTGATTTAGTCATTTTGCCTTGTAGTCAATTGCTTCCACAAAGAAATAAAGAAAGTTGGCTTGGAAAAAAGGTTCTTGTCTCCTATCCAAGTCTTCGATTGTCTTGCGTTTGGAATTGACGGGCACATTCCGCTTGTGCATTACGACATAACTTCCAAATTGTTCTTTCAAAACAAATGTTAGTCACAAGAACACGGTGGAATTAACCACCGAAACTTACTGCTTACCTTGTCTAGATGCCGCCACAAGCATTGGACAACGGTCGTGAGCCACCACACGAACAAGCAATGGGCGTCGTGAGCCGCCACAAGCAATGGGCGACGGTACATGATATTTGAGATGTGCTATCTGAGCTCCAGAGAGCATGGATCGACACAGGAAAGCATCCCAAACTAGTGGCAAAAGAACCAACGCCAATGACCACGCCACAGCGATGAGCAAAGTCAATAGCAAGTCATTAAAGATCTTGTTTGGATGCACTCGTATCAACCTCAATCCATGTGTGTTGGAGTGAATTAGGGTGAAAATTAGTTTTAAACTCCAATTCACTCTAACACATATGAATTGAGGTGAATACCACTACATCCAAACAAATTCTAAAGGAAAAGTACAGAACCACAACAATAGCCAACACGACCATAAGAGATGTCATTAAAGGAAAAGTACTGAACTACAGCAATAGACAACACGATCAACTGCTTGATAGGAAAGCTCTGGTGCCAAATCTTATGCAATGATGAAGGCTTGTCAAATCTTTTGGTCAAATGATTCGGCCATTCATAACATCGACCTGCTATTTGACTGTCTTTAGCAATGCAAATCAAACAGTAATACAAACCAGAGTGGTAAGAGGACTGCAAAACAAAATGCATTTATATCGTATAAATGACAAGATAAGCATCACTAAAACAATAGCCTCTTAGCATCATACAGCAGGCATACCAGGTATGCTTTCATCCCAAGAGTTCGCTATGTTAGCAGCTCAGGAGCCTGTATTTAAAACCTGATGTTTACCACTACAGGGCAGCATTAACAATTCTATAATCTTGAGAATGTGATCAATGCAAACATCCTAGACACATGAAACTTGAAGAACATGGTAATACCGCTTAGGCACGACCTTGTGGCACTTCCTCACTAGACGATGCTTCAGGTACAGAAGCTTCATCATCACTGGATTCTTCTGATACAGCAGTTTCCTCAGTGGCAGATCCTTCCAGCTCAAGCGCCTCTGTCTCTGCAGCATCAGGACTAACCTCAGCAACAGTTTCTCCAGTAACTTCCAACTGAGGAGTTTCTCCACTATCTGAGTCCAACCCAAGCTCCTTCTCAACCTTCTTCCAACCAGACAGCAAATTCTCTGGGAACAACTTCTTTAAATCTGCAATAACCTCTTTGGCATCAGCCACCCTGCCTCCCTTTGCCAATCCCTCAACCAACCCTTTCATTGTCCTAAAATCTGGCACTCTGCGCTTCTTTAAGCTATCCTTGAAGATGCCCAATCCAGCATCAAAGTCTCCATGGGCACAGAGGTCTGCTAACATGTTCTTGAACGTGGAAGCATCTGCTGAGCACCCCTTCTCAGCTAGGGAGTGGTAAAGGACCTTGGCATCCTCCAATTTGCCACTCTTGCAATAGCTCCGCATGAGGAAATTGTAGGTGATGGTGTTTGGCTTCACTCCAGCCGCTTCCATCTCTGTCATCACCTCAATAACCTCTTCTGGCTTCCCATGTGCCATGTAATACATGGCCTTCACATTATAAGTTACCACATCGGGCTCACATCCACTCTCTACCATCTCCTTCCACAAGGACTCAGCCTCATTGGCCATCTTCCTTTTATACATGGAATCGATCAACGAAGTGTAGATACTGGTTTTCGGCGAGATACCTTGCTCACGCATTAGACCCAAGACTTGCTTAGCCTTGGCATCATTGCCGGTCATGCAATAGGCCTTGACAAGGATGCCATAGGATGTAGCGTCGGGGGTGATGGAGAACTCCTTGGAGAGCTCAGCGAAGAGGACAGGGACGCGGTGGTAGCGGCGGCAACGTATGAAGGTGGAGAGGAGGGCGTTGAAGGGGAGCGGGGAGATGGGGGCCGGGAGGGACGGCGCAGCGGAGCGGAAGGCGTCGATGGCCTTCTCGGGGATGCTTGCGGAGGCGTAGCAGCACAGGACGGCGGCGAGGTGGGCCTCGGTGGTGGACGCGGTGAGATGGGAGGTGAGGAAGGCCTCCGCGTCGGCGAAGCGGCGGGCGAGAGAAAGGCGGCGCGCGGCCAGGGAGAGCGCGTGCCGGGTGGAGGCGGCCGAAATGGACGCCGTGTCGATGGCGTCGAGGACGGAGACCGCGCGGTCCGTGTCACGCTCGCGGCGGAGTTGCCGCTTGGCGTCGGATAACGTGATGGCGCCGGGATCGGCGCCGCCGGTGGTGGAGAGCGCACGGGAGAGGCGGCGGCCGTGGGCGTGGGTGCGGCGGCCGTGGCGGAGGAGTGTCGCGAGCGCAGCCATTTTCGTGGGCGGCGACGAGACGAGGGGAACTGGGGAAGGAGGGCTTTGTCAGGGTTTTCTTCGCTTAGGTTTTGTGACTAGGGGGCGCGGAATGGCCAGTGTTGGGCCCAATTCATTCGCGAAATGTTTAGTGTTGGGCCAAACTACGCAGAAGCAAATCCTTCCCTCTCGACCGGCTCAACCCACAGCATCCGCCGGTGCCCGCGGCTACCGGTGACATCGCCGGTCGCCGCGTCGCTTCCCTCCACTGGGCCACCACGCAGTACCGCGCACGCTTCGCCTCCCCGAACTCCCGCTCCCCGTGGGGCTCCGACTCCGTGCCTGATGCCGCCATAGCCGAAACCCGGAAGCCCTAAACCTCCCGCCCGAAACAATCATGGATGAGCTCGTGTCGGCGGCGCTGGAGGAGGTGTGCGCGCGCCTCGCGCCGGGGATCCCCGTCGTGGACCTATGGCCGGCGCTGCGCGGCGCGCTCGATGCCACGGGCCTCCAGCTAGGCCCATCAGTCAAGCGCGCCCTGTGGGCTCGCATCCTTGCGCTCCGCGTCGTCATCCTCGTGGAGGGGGACGGGGACGGGGTGCCCGTCTCTGCCGGCGATCCCGCGGAGAATGACTTTGAGGAGGCCGAGCGGCGGGGCATGCGGCTCGTGGCGAGCGCGGGGATCAGGGACAACTTCCTGGGGCTATACGAGCGCAGATACGCGAAATCAGAGTTCAGTGCCGTCCAGAGGCAGACTTTGGAGTGTGTTGCGGCAAGCAGGTGCATATCGCAATGGGTTTTGAGCAAATATATGCTTGTTACGCTTTCCATTTCATTTCATCAATCAGTCTGGGGCCTGGTTATTTGTGACTTGCTAGGAATTGGAAGATTTTTAATATGTAAATCATTACATTACAATTTTCTTAGAACTTAAGTATTGATTATTAATATTTGTGTATGTCCATTGTGCTCAGTTTTCAAATGGTCCACAATTTTCTTAGAACTTAACTATTGATTATTAGTATTTCTTTATGTCCATTATGCTCAGTTTTCAAATGGCCCATGCTGACTTATGTGTCGAATGGAAGATAAGCTTCTTTATAGGGGTCATACCGTAAAGTTTATATTTATATCTTTGGTATAACGGTCCAAGTGCACGGACATATGATGACTTAGAAATTCTAGTTGTTAACATGGCACATACATTCTTGAACACTGTCAGTTGTTTCATTCAATCTCAAATTAGTAGTATCATTGTCCAACACAATGGTTACAAGTCTTTTTTGCACTTTTGTATTGTTTCCAATTTATAACCTGTTCACATAATGTGGTATGTTCATATTCAAATTCTTTATCTTGCTTTTAACTATGTTTGTGGTTTCTTACATCATTTGTTTTCATTTATAGGACTTCTGGGGTAGCGCAGAGTGAACTTTGCAAAAAATTTAAAATGAAAGGAAATAATTTCCATTTTATTGCAAAGAGTCTTGAATTACAGCGGCTCATAGTTAGACAATCAACTATAATAAAGGTGAAAGACCACAGAGCTGAGAGGGAAGATGCCTCACAGAATAAACATGTTATCAATACCAATTCACTATATCTCTCCCGATATGCCAAGGACTTGAACATGACTTCACAGCAAAGAATTGAGATTACAAATCCTGAACTACTTGCGAGCAATGAAGAGACTAATGTAGATGGTTTCCAAGAAGATGAAACTTTTGATTTTAACTCCAAGAATGATATATCTGTTCATGATTATCTTCCAGCAATGAAAGCCATATGTGATAAACTTGAAGAAGCAAGCGGAAAGGTCAATTTCTCTCACATTTCCCCCATTGAAGATATGCTGGTATTTGCTTCAGATTTTTCCAGTTTGCTAATTTGCTTGATTATTTCCTCTAGGCTCTTGTTGTGTCAGATCTAAAAATCGATCTCGACTACAGGATGGCATATGGGCACAGAGCATGGAGAAATGTAAGTCTGCTTGAAATCAGCTACGGTGTGTTTGGTTTGAGGAACCAACTTTTCCTATGTGTTCCACTATTGTGAAACATTGAGATCTTTCTGTTACTTTGAGGGGATGTCATCATTTCTCATTTTTGTACTCGACATTTGCTTGTGATGAATGAGGGATCAGGTGGCGATACGTGAATTGATTCTATTCCTCATACTGAGCAAATAGATTAGGTTTGGATAGTTCATTCAACATTCTGCTCCTCAAACCAAACACCCCAAGTTTACACTATCTCTGTTGGTCCTTCATTTTCATGGGTTGTTACTTAGATGACCTATTCCTCAGGTATTGCATAGGCTAATAGATGCACAACTTGTGGAGATATTTGATGCCGAAGTTGATGATAAGGTGATGCTAATCTCTTGCTATTTCATATTTTCACTTGCTATTTAATACCACTTTCTAATACAGTTGTCAAAAAATACCACTTTCTAATACTTATTGGCGTTCATTCTCTCAGTTCCTGACGCTTCCTGTAGGGATTAAAACGTTATTTTAAACCTGTAATTCAAAAACTGTTAGGCTTTTAGAAGTGTATTTTGTCATAGGATTTCCAGTAACTTGAGTTACTGTTTATTAGCATGATTCCATCCCCCAGTTTAGATGTTAATTCAAACATGATGTTTTTGGACTGAAGATGCGATGGTTTTCAATTCCATTTTTGATTAAATTTGACTGAGAGTACACATGGTGCTGGAGCTAAGACTCTGTACATTTCCACCCAAAGACATCGAATGCTTGACTAGAAACCTAAATGAGAAAAGACATAATCTCACTCATCTTGTCCACCCTTTGAACTTCCTTCTTTGGCAACAGCTACTTTCGGAGCTGCTACAAATCAGACACAATATAATGTACATAATCTGGCTAAGGCTTACAGCCACATAGATGACTCAGTCTGCACTGCACCATGCCTGCTTTAATACTTTTGTGTTTCACATACATTCTTAAGCAACAAGCTGTAATGCTATTCCATGTTTCAGGTTGTCCGCTGTTTGCGTCTGCTGAAAAAATTTGATCCAAATGAGTTTCAGCCAAAAAGTATAGCCTCAAATTTTAAATTTGTCAAAAAAGGTCAGGCAACTGATCAAATTTTGGAACTTCCATTAGAGAACTGTATATATGATATGATCAATGCCCAGGGGACAAAAGGCATTACACTTGTCGAGGTACTTCTCTGATCTTAAATTGGTGCAACTTTGTGGCATTATGCGTTTCCAATGATATGCTAGACTGGTGCTTCTGTTATCCTATTATTGCACTGCAGTTGTGCTTCCTTTCTAGCTATGCATGTTATCGTTACCTAATTTCTTCTTCAATACTTGATTATGGTTGCTTAAAACCAGTTCAAAAATATTTGTTTTGCTTGGTTGTGGACTAGTTTCAGCAATAGGTTATTTTATTTAGGGACCTGGAAACATGAATAATTTCTCATGCAAAGATACAGCAACTTCTGGGGACAGTAATAACATTGTTACTTGACTGGATAAGCCAATATGCTTCCTAGTTTAAAAAATAAATCCATGAGCAAAAGCTCCTGTCTTGAACCCCACAATGCATTGATGATCAGTATGTGGATAAGCTTGAATACAAATCATTATGTGATAGAGATTTTGTTTGCTTATGTCATCTGATGTGTGGGATGATAGTTTGTTTTTGTTTATCTTAAAATTATTAAGTAATGTCTAATGCAACTTCTGATTAGATTGGCAAACGTCTTGGACTCAACAATTCAAAAAAACTTCATAAACGAGTATCATCCATGCTAAAAAAATTCGACCTAACATGGGAAGCAGAAGTTCCAGACAAGACATCACAGTACCGAATTTGGACTTCAAAAAACTTCTCACTCTACAAGGCTGGTACTGCTCTGCAAAATTTTGAGGCACTACCAGAAGACTGTGATAATTGTTTGGATTTGTGGTCCATAGTTCCATCTAAAGGTTTGGATACTTTAGAATCACCTAGCTCACATGGAAAACTACTCTTACTTGAAGAAGAGAGCCATGGCGAATCAGTTGGACATCATATCCAGAACAACCTTGATGCGCCTGCTGCTGTTTCTCAGTTAGTTGAAGCAGGTACAATGACCTAGATTTGCATAATTTATCTCTTCATGTTGTTAAGGTTCTGTGGTTAATATCTCTGGGGATTGCCATGCTGCAGTAAGAGTTTGCAGTTTCTGTACTGTCTAATACACCGTGCCATGCTTTGACTTTAAGATCACCAGTAGATGCATAGAGCTTTATGCTTTTTCGGAGCATATATCTGATTAATGCATCTATAGCTGAGCAATATAATCTGTTTCAAATCCTGCATATATTTTCCAAAAAGTCCTATTTAAATCACGAAGGGCACACTTTGGTTGGTTTCTAGA
Source organism: Bothriochloa decipiens (assembly GCA_023333625.1). Classification (NCBI taxonomy): domain Eukaryota; kingdom Viridiplantae; phylum Streptophyta; class Magnoliopsida; order Poales; family Poaceae; genus Bothriochloa; species Bothriochloa decipiens. Next base: position 15,338,901 of record CM041637.1, read on the forward strand.
TTCACAAGTATAGAAGTTTTTTAGCCAAGGGTGGCTATTAGTTTTTTTCAAGTAGTACCATGCCTTGATTTTGCAGGCCACTGCCTCTCTAGTACTTGTGTATCGTTAAGTTTCTTCATATGGGATTAGTTCATCTTTTCCTTGGCAAACTGGCAGGCTATATATTTAGATTGCAACCAAATTGCTACTGAACTCAATGTAAGTGATCACATGTTTTTCTCTTAGATAAAGTTGCTTTGGGTCAGAGAAGGAGGCGTCGGTGCCGGCCATTAACTTCTGATGATCAACGCCATAGAAGGATTCTACACATGTTAAAGGTTGCTTCCCAAGTATTTGTCAGTTGAGATTCTTTGCATAAATGATCTATCAAATGCAAATGTGTATACATTTTAATATTTGTGACAGTTCAATATTGGATGTCATGGCATGGAATTTACTCTATATTTGATGCAGTACCTGTTCCATATTTCAGTTGCATTGTGTATGCAACCTGTCATATGCTGGTCTTATTTATCTTGTTATTATTTATTGTTTTTTCTGA
>CM041637.1:15339451-15417706 GCA_023333625.1 Bothriochloa decipiens
CATATGCTGGTCTTATTTATCTTGTTATTATTTATTGTTTTTTCTGATACTTGTTTACTCCCTGTGTTCATAATTTGGAATGGCAGAAGCGGCTGAAACGGGTTAGTTGTTTCCTGGGTTTGTTGGCTGTCACAGAACCGCCCAATTTATACAAGATCAAGTACGGATGTCCCCGCTAACACGTTGACACTCACATACTTTTACTTATATAAACCCGGTAGTCCAACGAAATCACGAAGGATTTCAAACCAACTCGCAACAAACCAAGATCGTAGTAATTTAGCATAACCACATCATCTGTTACAACATTTCAAAGATAATCTACATAGATTACATATATCGGAGTACACTTTAGTTATTACAAACCAAAATGTAAGGTAGCAGAAGCAATATAGTTTTAAAACTAAATCCATAGTTTAAAGATTACATTGCCAGTTCAAGTTCACATCCTACAAAAACATTATGAGATAAGGATACTAATAGAGACCATGCCTAAAGGTTTAGTCTTCATTCTCGGCTAGGAGAAGGCAATACTTGCAGCAACCATTATAGAATGTGTCATCTGCAACAAGAGGGAATAAAACCCTGAGTACTCAATTGTACTCAACAAGACTTACCCGTCGTAAACCAGAAATAAAGACTCCAAGGATTATGCAAGGCTATTATAGGTGGAGTTGGCTTATTCATTTTGTATAAAAAGCCTTAAGTGAGGAGAGTAACCATATTATTATTAGCATCAAGTTAATATTCATTAACCTGTCATCTATGTTTGCCCCTGTACTAAATAAGCAAAAGAGAAGAGCATTACATAACCATATCAGGTTCATCAACAGCTATCTTGTGAAGCATCATCAACCATCCAAGCAATTTAATATTTTTAAGTATGGAGATGTTCCCGTCAAGCTTCTCACTATCCAGGAGACGATGGCGATTCGAATCGATTACTACCCAGCTGGAAAAATATTCCTAACACTCTCCCGGCAAGCCCCGCTAAGGGTAGCCGTAGAACACCGTTCGTACAACTCAGGAATCGCGGATCCAAGCAGCGCCTCACTCCCATGGGGGTCACCAAGCCAGGTCAGGAATTTTAACTCACCTGATACAGGACTTACGGACATGGTCCTCATCTGGGTACCACCGTGCCGCTGGACTTACAGACATGACGACTAGTATGTACATACCACCCCAGTAGTGAGCACTTGATACTCCTCGATTTCCGGCCTGAGTTGAGCTACTAGGCTTTGCGGCTGATAACCTCGGATCCAACCAGCTAAGTGCTAGGCACTGTTCAACATGACAAAGAAGGGCTCCATTCTTTGGAGGTGATTAATCGGCACGGCGGTACACTTCATTTAACAAGGTCCGTCGATCTTGTTACTTCCATGTTCCGCCTTACCGTCGATTTACATCCATATAGTTATTTACACGATAGCACATATAGCCAACCGTGAACCATCATCCTAATTCTCGCAAGTGATTCATAATCACTCGACTTTACCGTTTAAGCATAGCTAAACAATACTAGGTATCATATCATTAGGATGTTAAGGATAATAACTAGACAAGGAAGGATGTAAATGCAGCAAGGGTTTCAATTCAAATCCTAGAACTTAATGCAACAAGCATAGCATAATTAATATATTATAAAAAGTTAGGGAGTTAAAATGCTCTGGGGCTTGCCTTTCACGAATGTTGCGGGCTCGTGCAGTGGGCACTCAAGCACGATCTCCTCTTCGGCGTCGGGTTTGACCACCTGAATCTTCGGCTCTTGAGGATTCTCCGGCTCTTGCGGACACATTCCCTCGAACTCCAACAGGGTCACTCCTGCCTGCGCACCTATTGCATGCATATGCATAGGATGAGAACCATGGGTGCATAAGTTATGATGGTGATGATGATATGATGCTTATGATGACAAGTTGATCTGATCATATCACTGGACACTCGTTTACTGAGTTCTCCAGTCCTATTCGAATCATTAAAACAAAAGCACTTTACTTTTCTTATATAAAGTAAACTCACTTATCAAAACTACATAACTCAACATATAACAATCTGTCCTCAGTTAAGGACCTAACACCTGCATCTAAGATCTTACCTTAATGAGTTTAAGTATATAAGACATTATGCATGACAAGTCTTATATAAGGGATACAATTAAACATATCATTTCATGTATTAAAAGAATATGATATACATAAATAAAAAATTGATTAAACATCAAAGTTAACTTTCCTATTAGCTAGAGAATACTAAAACAAAATTAATAAACTTAGTTTCATAATTTTTGGATAAATAAACCTCTAGTTATTAATTTTACAAGTTAAAAAGGCTTTTCTTTTAATAAATAAAAGCTATAAATAAAAGTTTATCAAACTGAAAGTTTTATGACTTCATTAAGTAGACCACAATAAAATAAAACTAACAAAACTAGTTTCACCATTTTTGGACCTCTCTAGCTCAAGATATAAATTCCCAAAGTTTGAATTCAAAAAAACTAAATTGAAAAATATTTTGAAAAAGGAAAACTGGCACACAGGCCGATTTGGCCAGCTCGGCCCGGCTCGGCCTGCGGCGTGCGCGTGCGCGCGGCCCAGCGTGGACGAGCGGCCCAGCGGCGGCAGTGCAGCCGCGCGCGCAAGCGGGCAGCCCAGCGGCGAGTGGACGGCCCGGCGGCGAGGCAGCGCGCTCGCCAGCAGCAGGCCGTGTTACTGTAGTAGTAAAGGGGATTTTCTCCCTTTTCAATTGCTCCAATTTCCATATTGAAACTTGAAATTCTTCCAAAATAAAAGTTGTTCAAAATCAACTGAATTTCACTTTTGCTTTTTGTACCATAGTCAAATTCTCAATATTTTTGAAACTAGGTTTTCAAAATTTAAATTTGAATTTGAATTTAAACACTTCAACACATTCATGAAGTAATGGCAAAATTTGGATGCATGATGCTTATGCACATGTTAAGCAATGCAATTGTGCAATAACACTTGAGGTGTTACATTGGCTTTAGGCCAGTATGTTTTGGCTTAATGGGGTGGGGGTGGGGATAACCCTCAATGATTCAAGATAAGCATCCCTGGTTTTTGCATATGGCATGGTGATATGGTACCGATAGTTACTGTAGCATTTCATATTTTTCTTCCAGATAAAACTATTTTGATTATAGTCTACTATTTAGTATTTTTTCTATAGTAAACTATTTTAATTGTTTATATTTCTTCAAGGGTTAGGCAGTGTATATTGTAGTCACCATAATCTGTGAGACAAGCCTATTTGTTGTGGGCTTTGATATATTTTCACATGCATTCTTGTCCTTGTCACCCTAAGGTAATACCATCCCCGTTTTCAAATATATGTTGTTCAAAAATCTGTGCAGTCAAAGCCTCTAACTAAATGAACTGTATGAGTTGGTAGTTTGGAAAACTACCAGTGTATTCATTAAGTTTTTTAGCAATATAACAGTTTTTACAATTCTACTATCATTTTCATATATAGTAATAATAATTTTCAAAGTGGCAAATTTTAGACCACCTGATATATTTTTGAATGGAGCGAGTGTTAGTTACTACTTAGATAATTCTTTTTAATCGTAGTCAGAGTGAGTAACAGCAACTTTCAGCTTCCAATGTTTTCCTTTTTTTTTGTGTGTTCATGTTCATGCTAGCCCTTTGCGTGCCGTCTAGTTATTATATTTGATCATTCTGTTTGCCTTTTCTCTTTTGGGCCCTTGCAGAAGAAGAAATTTGTGCTGAAGGTGGAGTTACATAAATGGTTAGAACGTCTTGAAAAGAAGGACGGAAAAATAATGGATAGGAAGACATTGACTCGCACGTTGAATAAGCTTCAGCAAGAGGGAAGCTGTAAATGTATCAAAGTCAGTGTTCCCTTGGTTACAAACTATACTTGCAGTCGTCTCATTGATGTAATACTGCATTCTTCTGTTGGAGACTTGTCACCAGAACTTGTGGATCAATTTAGGATCAGACAAAGGAACTTTGACACTCAATCTCGCGCAGGTGCAGCAGCTAAAGTGAAGCAAAATCAACATATGACTGCCATACCTGGTCTGAGGATTTCACGCAGAGTAAAAGTTTACAAACCATTAATATTAGAAGCTATGTATGCAAATGGATTCATAGGTGCAAAGATGATTCGAGCAAAGTTATTCCATAAATTTCTGTGGGCCTATGTTAGCTCTTTGCCAAATTGGTGCAATGCGTTTGGTTGCGCCAAAGAAGGGCATTATGATAGGAGCCATAGTCAATCATGCCTGTTATTTTCTATGGAAGCAGCTATGAAAGAGATGTCCCTTGAACTCTTTCTACAAGTTGTTGGGTCAGCGAAGAAGATTGATAACATGGTAACTTGGTGTAGGCTTGGAAAAACACTTTCAGAAATACCTACCGAGGAATACAATCAGCTCGTGGATACTCATGCCAATGGCCGACTCTCACGTTTAGTAAATATTTTGGACAAGCTCAAGGTAATGTACTTGATATTCTTTTCTAATATTTGCAGTTAACCTTGTGAGAACCTACAACTTAGGTGTGCTCCTAAAAACTATTTAGTAAGTGCTATACTTGTTACATATGTTCGATACTTGCTACACTGTTTAATAACCAATACTTAATCGCATAGGCGACTATTGTTGCAGCAAACTGATCACTTTAGCTATGTTTCACAGCTGGTTCAGTTTGCAAAAGAATTCTTAGAAGATGCTGGTGTGCCGTCAAATGCCATGTCTACACATTCGATGGAGCTCAGGCCTTACATCGAAGAACCTATACCAAAAATTCTTACATCTTCCCAACTGAACAATCATCGGAAAATTCGGCATGATTTTGTACTTTCAAAGAAAGAGTTTGTTGATTCCTATTGGGAAACACTTGAGTGCTGTTATTTAACAGCTGGCTTGGCTGACCCGTTGAGTGCCTTCCCTGGCAATTCTGTCCCTGAGGTTTGTCGCATATGCTGTACATCATTGATGCATAGGATTATCATCTACCACCCTCCCTCCATGTTGAATAAGTGTACTTAGCGCCTGTTTGTTTTCCCCCTTATATAAGCTAGCTTCTGGGTCATTGGCAGTACGGTCAGAAACACCACCCTAGACGCCGAAATAAGGTCCACATTTCTGTTTACCACATAGAAAAATGCATTGTTTTACAAGAGAAAAAAATCAACCACCACCCATTACACTATCTATTATTGAAGCCTTAAAACTCTTGCAGAGACCGGAATAAACTTCCTTTTTCTAAAAAAAATTACTGAAGCCTTGTTACTTGTCAGAGTTTTTCCACTGGAGACTGTATTAGCTGGAAGTGGCTATCTTTCTAGCTTTCGTAGATCAGAGCTTTTATTTACATTGTTTTGGATACTGTATGACATTCTGTCACATATAGGTTTCTCATCCTCGTTCATGGAGTACAATTAGAGTCATGACTACTGAACAACGACTGGAATTACAACAGCGTATTATGAATGTCAGTGAGAAGGGGAAAATTCCTTTTAAAGACTGTGTTAGGATAGCAAGAGAATTGAATCTCTCTGTAGAGCAGGTATGCATTTAAATTTTCCTCCGTTATCATTTATTGATCTGAAGTACTATATTTATTTGATCTCATTTTGCATTTCTGTATTTCTTTAGCTTGTATTTTTCTATGCTACCACAGGTTCAGTTTGAACATAAGTAGCATGCAGTGTATTTTTTAACATGCAAAATAGTTCATTTGTCACCATCTTGGAGTGCTTGTGTTTAAGCATGTGAGGCATAATGTGCTACTTTGCATTATTGGCTTGATCGAGTCATTATTTTGTGATGGATAAGGGAGCACCTTATCTGACGTATTTACACAACACATACTACAAAAGGTTGAGAGGGAGAGAGATGATATATTTAGCGAAACAGTTCTTGCGACACCCTACAGCGTAGGTGTAGATGAGGCAAATAAGGAATATAAGGGCAAGGGGATACATGGTGAATCCTCTGGTTTACCCTGATTGAGTGAACAATATACAACATGAATTATGTGTGCTTGGTTTAGTTAGTTGATAAAAACTCAGTGCCCCAGATAATAGAAATGTAGAATCACTGGCACAATCGGGACACAGGCACAAAAATATCACATAACAATGTGCTAGCTGCTTCAAACTTGTTACCCTACTGGCAATGCTACCTTGCATAGCACTCACTGTCTCAGGCACCAGAGTTAAGTCCAGTGGCACACAGAGCGAGACAGGATATTTTTCAATATGGTTTGTTTGTTTCATTTATTTATCTTTTCCTATTGATTGACATTTTTAATTGTCTATTCTGTATTCAGTTCTTCCTTAGTGTACTGATCAGCAGGATTGATTTCTTATATAGGTACTTCGCATTTCATATGAAAGGCAATCTCCGCTCCGTGAACAGCCCAGCGTTACTGCTAAACAAAAGCAGCAACGGGTTAGTTCTGGATTGACTCCTGAGAGAAGAAAGAGTGCAGATGGGACCAACCTGAAGCTTCTTAAACGTAAAGTACAAGCAAGTGGATCTGCTGAACAAATATTGGGGCAACCTAGTGTTGATGAAGTACCAGAGACAATGTCTTCATCATCCATTGACCATGCAAACAAAAGTGATCAGCCCGTATCCAGAACTGACAGCACTTCCACATATCAGGCAGATGAAGATAAGGAAACCAGTCCAATGATCAGTCGTGCTATCCTAAGAAAGAGCTGCATGAGAAGTAAAAGATTCTTTTGGACATGTGAATCTGATAGGTATTATTATTTTTGTCTGCCCATGCTTGGTCTCAAAATTGATTTCTAAACCTTAATACTTTAGTTGAAGATTATGCATGATGGTCCTGACCCTTTTATTATTTGCAGAAAACTGCTGATGACATACATTAGAGTGCGTGCAATACTCGGAGCAAGATGTTACCGTGTAGCTTGGAGCTCTCTCTCTCTGATCTTCCAGCTCCACCACATACATGTCGTAGAAGGATAGCAGTACTATTGAAAACAAACGAAAAGATAAGAGGAGCTGTCATGTGTATATGTAACCTTCTTGGGAAACGGTATGTTAGATATCTTGAAAAGGAAAGGAGATTGAAAAGGAGAAGATTGTTTCCCCAGATTTCAGAAAGTAGTCAAGAAAACAGTTTGGATTCAGATTGTGAGCAATTCAATTGGGATGACTTTGAAGTTCCAGAGATAAAGAGTGCACTTGATGAAGTCCTTGAATTAATTCAAACAGAAAAAGTAGATCAGACCAAGAGAATTGGGCCTGTGAATCAAAAAAACATTAATAATGATAATGATGCCACAAAGGACACAATATGTTCACAGGCACTACCGGTAAGTAATTTCTACATTTAACGTAAATTATACACTCTAAATCTGAAGATATACACATGGGAGTAACTACACCATGGGAGCAGGAAATAATTTCCATATATATGTGTGTATATATTTGTCAATAATGTTTTTTTTCATTTTAGAATAATCAGGCTATACGAGGTGAAGCCAAAATGAGTTCAGTTTCAGAAAGTGAAAACATGGATTTCTGCTGCAAACCTCAAGAAAATATCATTAAGGATCACAGAAATAAGATTATTGAAAGAGGTATATGGAAATCGTTGGCTGTTGCAAATGCATTGGAGCTTCTGAAGTTGGTTTTCCTCAGCAATCATCAGAACCAAACGTACAAGCTTCACTTGCGGCAACACTGCAGCTTTATTCAGAGAGCGAAATTTTTACTGCTGTTTCCTTTCTTAAACAAAAAAAATTATTGGTTAGTATTTCTGAACTTTTGTACTGCTGTTTCCTTTCTTAGAGAATTTTTTTTGGGTTAGTATTTCCCTGGCAAAATATAGCAAAATGGGATCTTGTCTTCTAAATAATTATTACAATATGATGCAAACAAATTGCAAGTCCTTTACGCCCTTCATAAATTAACTTCAGGTGTAGTTAGTGTTATCCTAAACGCTAAACGGTGAACAGTTGGACACCCTTTGTTAGATTAATGCTGCCAAATTTTCCTTGGTAATGCAAGACTTTGGTGCCAATCCAAAGTTCCAAACAGCAGGCAGTATTTGTTGCTAATACGGTAATACCAAACTGTAGTGGCTATGAACCAGACAGCCTGTAGTTTATGCAGCACAACAAATAGATGTATATGTACTAAATCATATTTTCTTAGTGCTCACACTTGCATACCAACATACACTTGTGCACTTGTAGTTTCATATGACTTCCCTTCTGGTATAAGCAAAAGTTGATATGCTTTGAAGTAATGTTGTAAGAATTTCTTAGTTTGTTCTCAAAGGATCATTTTTTCTTTCTGTTGGAGCTGCTAGGATTGCGAAGGTAGTAGTCATGGGATGTGGGAGGACGGCGTTTAGGTTCCCTACGGCGGCGAGGCGGGATGCCGTCCTGCTGGCCGGTGTCAAAGGCAGTGGACAGAGAGGGCACTAAGATGCCAGGGAGCGAGAGAGATATTCTCAATCTCTGGCTGATTTCTTATTCATCGGTCATTCAGTACAAATAGCCAAAGGCTGAACTAACACTTCCATTGCTCCACCGTGGCGTACTGCCTCGTCAGGCCACGTAGGCTCGGATGCCAAAAGACATGAGTACAGTAGCTTCGCAGGTTGTCAGTGCATCCTGCAGAAGAGTCGACTGCTTCACCCGACGAAATAACAGAGCCACCACTGAGCAACGCGTTGTGGCATAAAAAGAGCTGTCCCAATAAATGCTTTGCTGTTCACCATGCTCTGAACGTTGCAGGACCACTAAAAGGCATGGTGCATTGAGAAGCGGAGCTGCCTCAGTTTACTGAACCTACGTAGCGTAGTACTTTTTTTTACAGGGCTATAGCAGCGTACTGCCTCCGTTGGGCCTGCCCTTACAAGTGCAAAACTCATGCATACTAAATTTAGGAAGGAACTAATCCTGGGGATTCCTGGTGGTCGCAGGCTTGGTCACAGCTGGCCACGCATGGCACTGGCTAGTGGTGATCGGGTGCTGTGGCTTGGTTGCCGCTGATCGCCCATGGCGCTGGTACCGTGATCCCATGCGTGCGCGCTGCGCTGCTGGCGCTTCCTCCTCTGATACACGTTGCCGACCATAACACTTTCCAATTTACTTTCAATCACAAGTATAAGTCCACTTAGTTTGCCCTAACTCAAACTTTTCCAACTTAGACCAGTGGTATCCAGAACTTTATATAAATTGATAGCATTGTTACGAATAAGTGAGACTAAATTGGATAATTGTATTGAGGCCCAATGGCGACTTATGTCGAGTACATGAGAGACACAAGAGGGAAACCCTAAACTAGGAGATTGCACTAATACTCTTGACTAATACCTTAACAAGCATAACATAGGCATTAATAAATTCATAATGAAAACTAATATGACGTGTAACTCTTTTCGTAAGATAATATTATTTTATAGATATAGATATTGCTGTCCATTCAGAAATTTTGACTTAGGCCAAACCTAGTTGGACTTAAATTTGTGATCAGAGGAAGCTTTATTTAAGCCATGATATTTGAAATAATGGCCTAGTGCTAGCGGTAGAGTCTTACTGCGTATGACCAGAAGAGTCATTGTCTCCTCGCATTGCACAGGCGAGGTAAGGCTTGCCCCTGACACCCTTCCCCAGACCTCGCACAGAGCGGGAGCTCTCTGCACTGAGTACACCCTTTTTTTATTTGAAATAATGTTATGAAAGATATGGAACAATTAACTCTGTAACTAGTCAAAAAATTGTTTTTCTACTTATGTTTGACTTGCGACTTAAAAGGCCCTGTTACTCATGATCCGTCATTCATGTTTCGTCCCCGTTTTGTAGTTTACTGGGAGTGGTGGGGAGCCGTACACCATTTCTTCACAGTTTTTAACCAATGCTTGTTGTTCACCTTTTCCATTTGGTTCAGGAAAAAAGGCTTCTGCACTTTCTAATTGGCTTATAGCTCAGCAAAAGAATACTACAGACAATGAATTTTATTTGTATCCAGACATACAATGTGGAGAAATTGTTCATCTATTCTCTCTGGTTTTGTCAGGAAACCTTCTCATTTCACCTTTCTTGCCTAGTGAAGGTGTTGGTGAGGCTGATGAGCCTAACAGCTCTGGTCCTTTGGTCATAGATACATGTAGTTTGAGTGACAACAGTCAGAAACGCAAGGCTGATACGGTGAAACTGAAAAGTGGCAAGGCTAAGAAACAGAAGCCTTTGCCAAAGATAGAAAGTGACTTTTGCTACCGCCGGGAGAAAGGATTCCCTGCTATCCAAATAGGTCTAAATCTTCAAAGAATTCAAACAAGCAATGTCTCGCAAGAGTTACATGGTAAAGAATCCTCTATTTTTACTTCAAGCTGGGCAATGAGCAGAGAGAATGTTGATTTGCATGCAGAAAGACACATCATGCCGTCGTTTTCAAATTGCTCAAGTTCATATAGGCATTTATTGTCTGAATCTCACTTGGAGAACTCTTATAGTGGATGGACTTGGGATGCTATGAAAAAATATGCCAAAGAGTTGCAATCAGTATTTGAGCACCAAAATGAATTGTTCACATTGTCTCCTGAACTGTTCAGGAATGCATTTTGTATTATTCGTCAAGCTGGTGGGGAAGGAGTTACTTTGAGAGAACTGTTGCAGGCACTGCATCCATTAGGTACTTAATATGCTTATGGCCAATACTTTCCATGTTTTTTACTTAATAACAGCAATTGTTTACAATTTTTTATTCTTACAAAACTGTGCAGACATACAGTTGGTCTTAATAATTGTTGACACTCTCAAGAGATTTCAGCTGGCTGTGAAGGTAATTCTGTAACATTCAGAGTAAACTAATACTGTAGGTGTGGGTTAAATGGCACTGTTGTTTCTTTTGGTTACGAGTTTATTATAAGCTGCGCTGCTTTCTTGTTGAATTTTTGTTTGGTTTGCTTGCCCTTCTCCATTAGCTAATGCGTGGAATTCATTCAATTGCTTCATAGGTCAATGCATATGATGGCGTTCAGATTGTGGACTCGTTACATTCGTCGAAGTATCATATAACTGCACTTGCAGAATGTGATAATTGCTGCTGTACATATCCTCCAACTTCTCAAGTTGTTGATAAGGAAAACACAAAAGATCTACTGAAAGAGAAGCATACCACACCTATTAATTTTGCTGGTCCTATAAAAATGCTTGGTGAGGGGCACACAGTGACAGTAATTAATGTTCAAAGCAAGTTGAGCTCACCTCATATTTACAACAAAAATCCTGGGGATGAGGAAGTGTTATCTGCTCCAGGAGAGAACAATAAGGAGAGTAGTTGCTATCATAATTGTGAGAGGCATTGTTATCAGCCTATATTACCATGGATAAACGGCGATGGAAGTACTAATAGCACTGTCTATGAAGGTTTAAGTCGCCGAGTTATTGGTTATGTCATGCACTATCCTGGACTAATGGAGGTGTGTTTGTTTATTATTTATGCCTGCACTTTCTAAATAGGAAACTAATATTTTGCTTGTTCTTAAGTGCAATACCACAATAAGTTCTCTATTTCATTTTACGGCATCACAACACTATCATTTATTTAGGAAATATAAATTCATTTTTGAGAAAGAATTTAGGTATGTAGTCTAGCAAAGACAGCAGGAAAGTTTATACAATTCTATCAGTATATATGAACTGTTCACATCTGGTTGCAGTCCTCAAATTCAGTTGTAGAAATTTAGGATCCCAAAATCAAGTTTCAAACATTTTACTACGGAGTACCTCATTTGAATTATTCAAAATTTACTTGTATGATGTTAGAATGTCTGGAATACTGAAAAAATACTTTAGTTATGACAAATGACAATCTGATTGTAGTATATTACTCGTATAGTCATATTTTGGAAATAAGGTGAAAAAGAAAATGGGGTACCCATGTATAGTTGGGGCCCTACCTTTTTATAGTATAGTACTTATTTGATACTTGTCGGTTTGCAAATGCTACTAATCTTTACCACTTTGTTTGTTCAGAATACTTGGCACTTGGCAGCACAAGTGCCTCCACCCTTTTACTTTGCCCATGGCTAGTTATTTAGTTCAGTTTGCTTATCTACTCACACAAATATCCCTACTTAGAGCAAAGGTGATGTTTTGGACATGGTTTAAAAACATCACAACTTTGACCATTGATATCTGTTGAAAACTTAATGTATACATCGACCAACTAAAATTATGATAATAAAAATGTATTTTCAGTTTGAATATACATGCTATCTTCTTATGACATCTTAATACATATGAAGATGTCACAAGTTAAAATTGAATCACTTTTGTGATGGGAGTGTTAAATAGAAGAAAAGAATTAATGTGAATAGTGTTTTTGGCTGCACTGGATAAAAATAATGGTTGCCTAGGTAATGTATTTCTCAAAATTGACAAATATCTGTGTATGGAGATTGTAGACATATTAAGTATACATGCTCATACATTTATGCTCCATATTTTAGTTTTTTATATGTTAACTTCAGTAGGTACAAACATATTTGCTGTAATGCTGTTAGATGTGTTTGAAATTATTTAGCTTGTCCTGGAAATGTTAGTCTCTAATGCTATTAAAAATTTGAGTGATACATGTAAATGTGTACTATGCCTCATTTATCTTGATCAGGCTATCCTTTCTGTGTTGTGACTGGAAAATCCCATTCTCAGATATTAAGTTACCGTTCCATTAGTTAACTTTTATTCTAAATAAAGAAACCATTGTTCTAATCGTATGCTTTACTCTTATTGTGTTATAGGAAGATGTTATCCGTCGGATGGATGTATTGAATCCTCAGGTATCTGGCCCATTTTCTGTTTCAATCCTCAGGTTCCTGTTCAATTAGTGACACATTATCTTTTGACAGACTTGCAGGACCCTGCTAGAAAAGCTAACGTTCGATGGGAATCTTCGTGTTCGGGTGTTTGAAGAACCTGTGCCAATGGCTCCGACCATACTGCAGGGTCTGTTCAAGCAACACTCTAGTAAAGAACGCTCAAAATGTGTAAAGCGCTATTTCGCAAACCCAATGAGCACATTACAACTGTAACTGTAAGAATATTTTAACTTTGTTCTAGATACAGAGTCGTGAGTGCATCATGATCTGGAATGTTTATTAAGGCCGAGTTTGATTTGGGCCAAAAGACTGGCCATGAGCCCCCCCCAGATGCAAGTCCGTGTGTTTGATTTCTTGGACCCACCATGGAGCCAGGATGGGCAGATACAAAAAAAAAACCTTCTCTCTCCTGGCTCCTACGAAACGGTCGTCAGCTGCGTTTCTGGGCGGCCGGGCTTGGCTCGCACCGGAGGAGCTCCGAAGGAGCGCTGCAGTTACCTTCCTCTCCCGTCTTCTCACATTCCTCTCCCATCTTCTCACCTCGGCGGCCTCCATCCCGGCGTCCGCGTACGCGGCAGCGAGCGCACCGCGAGGCTCCCGCACGACGGCGCGGCCCCTCATGCGAGGGACATGGAGCGGAGCGCGGCGGCCGCGGCGTCGAAGCGGCGGGCGTTGGCGAGGACGCGGAGCAGCGCCGAGTGCTCGAGCGGTGTCGGCTCGCCGCCGCCGCCATGGCGACGGTGGTGGTGGGCCTCGTGCCATGGGAGCGCGACCACGAGGTCCGGGTCGGCGTCCCTGAGCGCGGAGACGGCGGCGGCGAGGCGCGCGTCGGGGTGCGGGGACGGGAGGAGCGCCGCGAGGGAGCGGGCCAGGTCGGGTCGGTGGCGCGGGAGGCGAGCGCGAGCATGAACTGCACGAGCGAGGTGGAGGCGGCGGCGGCCGGCCGCGTCGGGAATCGATGACCAGCCGAGGCCCGCGGACGTGGACATGGACGACGGCGGAGTGTCGCCGTCTCCCGCCGTCGCGGCGGATGGGAGCTTTGTTCGGGGCCGGGCGGCGCGGCGGCCGACTCCACGCGCGCGTGCAGAGGTGGCGTCCCGGGCCGAGCAGCAAGAGGAGGGCGAGGTGGTGTTGGTGGCGGCGCCGCTCCTGCCTGTCTCCCGTGCCACCGCCGCCTCCGCCTCCTCCTCCAGTCCTCCAGCGCCCGCCGCGCCGAAGAGTCCCTGGGCGTGCTGCTGCTCCACCCCATGAACGCGTACCTGGAGCAGGAGCTTGACCGCCTGGAGCAAGAGCTAGGAGTCGCTGCCGGAGGAGTTCCTCCGCGCGTACGGGGGCGCCGTCCGCGCGGACCGCCTTCACGGCGTGCGAGGAGGCCGCCGCGGTTCTCGCGCTCCTCCCGCTCGCGGACGCGGCGTCGGTGGGGCTCCTCCTCGCGCCCAAGCAGAGCAGCAGTGTGCAGCCGGCAATGGCGGGCACGGAAGGCCACGCGTTCTCGCCCGGAGCTCGCCGGAGGGACGCCCGGAGCTCCCCAGACGGACACCCTCTATGTGTTTGATGAAATGCCAAAGACATTGTTTGGGGAGGTAAAGTCACCATGTTCAGGTCCAGGGTAACCATATATACTCGTGTAAACAAACACGTTCTTATAGGGAACTCGACTCTGCAGGAACAAACAAATTCTTCCCATCTGAGCCTGGCCGTGGCTGGCCATAGCCTGGCTCATGGGCCTGGCCTCCCACGGCCAAGAAGTCAAACACGCCCTAAATGTTACCCTCTCCGGAATTGCTAGAACCTTGCAGAACTGAACCATCATCGCTTGTCCGTTTTAAAGCCGTGCTTGATCTAAGACACTCTTTTGTCTCAGGCTGTTTTTTTTCTCTGGGTTCTGCCACCGTTGGTTTGTCCATGAAAGTTATAACTTTACCAAAGGTAGCATCCCTAGACGTTTACCCAAAAAGAGAATGAAAGCATCTAGACCCCCCTAATTCGGTTTTAATGATGACACTACTATTAGTTATGATTAACGTGTTTTTTTGTGGGGGCATTACGTAGACAACTATCGCTTTCATGCACCTAGTGATGGATTTTATGTTGGTTTTAAAAGGTGTGGTGCATACTTGTCGAGCCTAGCGCTAAGTAGCTCAGAAGGCGCCCTAATATCAATTGGAACTTAAGCCATTTTTAAGGTGTTTGAATAGATGGAAATGGAGGTATTTTAGGGTCATTGGATTTCTCCAATGCTAACCCGTGAGGAGCTTAGGCCGTGTGTTAATGGCTTGGCTAACCATATACTCCAGTGGTCCATGGTGAAGTGCCACAATAGTCCAGTACACAGGCATTGGTATGAGCTTCTTGACCAACTGGATTTCTTCAGTGAGGTCACCAGAGGTTTGCAAATTGCAACTGTCCAGCCCACATGAATTCTCTAGTGGTGGCCACGGAGAAACACTGGAGAATACACTGAAACGATAACTAGCCTTCGCAATATAGCCGTCAAGAGACATGCTGCAACAAGAGACGCCGTAAAAAGGTGTAAGCAGCTGGTCTGGAACTGGAAGTGTGAGCAGAAAACTCTATCGGTTGCGCAAGCTGCTGGAAGTGTGAGCAGAAAACTCTATCGGTTGCGCAAGCTGGTCTGCAACTCTGCAAGTGTAAGCAGAAAACGCAATCGGTTGAGCAAGCCCTTGCAAATGGGCAGTGGGGCGCTGGTACAGTACCTACTAAAGCTCTGGGATCGACTAAAACAGAAGTAAACTTGGGGCACGGGGTGGTTGATGAGCTCATTTGGCGCTGCTCCAGGTACAGACAGCTCTTCACCTTGGACCCTGCTTGCCTATGGAATTGGGAAAGATGGAATGCTATAGGAAGTTTCTTGATAGAAGATCATTTGCTGTCATTGTGGAACGTGCTGATCACGACTCGGAGTCACGTACTCACGTGTGGACTTGTGAACTGTGAAATCCATGGAATAGGGGCCAGAAGTTCCCAGTAGGTGTAGGTTTGGACCGCAGAGAGACTCGTCTCAAACCAACGCGCCTAATAATGTGCTCGCTGTTCAGGAGCAGTGACGCGTACTAGAGAGTCGGATAGGCAAAAGAAATCCTCTGCTAAGTGCTGACCGTACTGTGGCAATTCAAGGTAAACTCTCAATTACGCACTGATGTCATACGCCTCATAACTACCAGATCAACCAGCAGACAGTCATACGTAGTCCAGACGTTAGCGACCGCGCGTGACGTGCCCGGCGGGCGACGACCATAAAATCTCATGGGACAGCAGTACTATGCCGTGTACAATCTTTTGCTCCGGACAGTAGTATCTACGCGTGCCGAAACTGTGTCGGTGGCCTTTAAATATGCGTGGTTCGAGTCCCGTAAACCCAGAACCCCGAGACACTTCACACAACGCACAGTGGCTTAATCATGAGCTCCAGTATAGTGATGGTTTGCGCCATGGCGTTCGCGCTGGCGTGCTTGGCGGCCATGCCGGCTCCATTCGCTGCCTCGGGTGATGACGGAGGGATATTGTACATCCCGTCCGCTGCCTCCTTAGCTCACTGCCCCTCCAGCTGCGGGGGGCGTCAACATCTCCTACCCCTTCGGCATTGGAGCCGGCTGCTTCCGACAAGGCTTCCAGTTCGAGCTTACTTGCAACCACACCACACAACCTCCAAAGTTGCTTCTGGGTAACAGCACAACTCAGGTTACTGACATGTCTGGTACCACAGTTGCCGTCCCTGCGTTCTTCAACAGTACTAGCTTGGAAGAATCTAGTACGACGACCTACAATATATCTTGGGATGCCCCCGCTAAGGGTATTACTATCTTCAGTGATAACTATTTCTTCTTCCTTGGCTGCGATTTCGATGTTGACTTTGTTTGACTCCGTGGGAAAACCCATCGGCACCTGCATGAGTAGGTGCCACGGCGAGGTATTGCCGAAACATGGGCCTTGCTACGGGACTGGTTGTTGTTCCATCAGTTTACAAAACAAGATCTCAGGCTTTCAGGGAACAATTGTTCGGGCCGGTAATACGGCAGCACAATCAGACCGTGGCGTCATGGGTTTCATGTCGGGCGACGATTCTTACATGCAAGATGCCACTGATCTTTTCTTAAGGTGGACAAATGCAAACAAGATTGATGACGCTCTTGTAACTGCACTTCATGTTGCCATCATGGACCAACCAAACGAAAGCGCGCAAATGAACGACGCAGGTTATGCATGTGCCACCGGCAGCTACTGTAAAATGGGTCATATGGAGGTTACACCTGCCACTGCTCCAACGACTACGACCACGACAACGACGATGATTTCACATCCACCGGCGATGCTTATCTTTTGGAAGGATGCACGCCGCAGCAAGGTTCTACGTGCTTTGCTTTTCAGTAAAACATGAACATATAATTTTTTTTTTTTTTTTTGCGGACCAACAAGAACATATCATTTATATCTTTGTTATGGAGCAGATTACAACCCCAAGCCTAAGGAACACTGCCGGAGGTCATGTGGGAACATGTCCATTCCCTTCCCTTTCGGGCTCGAAGAAGATTGTTTCGGAAACGAAAGGTTCCGACTCAATTGTACCGCCGCAAATGAGACGCTTTTTAGCACACAATATACACAGTTTCACGTGACTGGTCTGTCTGTACAAAACGGGACTCTGAAGGTTAGCAGCATGCTAAACTCCGGGAAAGAAGTATTAATATCCAAGCAGGACACAAGTGGCGAAGGTTACATGAACGGCCCAGTGGAAGACGAATTTGATCTTTCTATGGACTATGACATTGTTATACGATGGGCAGTTACAAATTCATCTTGTGAAAAAGCTATGCACGGTAATGGAAGTAAGTATGCATGCCTCAGTGTAAACAGTGATTGCCAAAACGTGATCCATGGGGAAATATTTATGGGATATCGTTGCAACTGTTCTTCTGGCTACACAGGAAATCCGTATATACAGGACGGCTGCACAGGTACATACATTCTCCTTCAGTATGTGTTACAACAATACTATCCGTATACTATAGTTTGTAGTTAAATAAATCCGACTAGGCAGATTTAGACAGTAGATTCCTTTCGGCTTGTTATGCAAGTATGCAACCACATATTATGATGATCAACATATATAATGAATGCCGAGAATTGATTGTATACAGATATTGATGAATGCTCACTATCAAACTACTGCAACGGTACATGCCAAAACATTCCTGGAAGCTATAGGTGCACACCATGCTCTCATACCCAAGAATTTGATTTCATCAAGAGGCAGTGTGTTACATCAGCAAAGCAACGAAATCTTCTTTTGGGTAAGCCATAGCAAACAAAATTCCCTTGAAATTATAATTTGTGAATGTTAACATGATTTCATAACTATAGCAAATCCATATAGGTATCACAATTGGAACTAGTTGTGCCCTTGGATCCATATTTATTGCATTGGGTGTATTTCTACTTGCCAAAAAGTGGAAGAAAGGCATCCAAAAGAGAATCCGACGAGCATACTTCAAGAAAAATCAAGGTCTGTTATTGGAGCAATTGATCTCAGATGAAAGTGCTACAAGAAAAACAAAGGTATTTTCATTGGAGGAACTAGAAGAAGCGACCAACAACTTTGATGCTACTCGTATTCTTGGTTGTGGAGGACACGAAACAGTTTATAAAGGTATTTTGTCTGACCAATGTGTGGTGGCCATAAAAAGTCCAAAATAGTGGAGCAAACAGAGATAGACCAATTTATCAATGAGGTTGTCATTTTGTCTCAAATCATTCATCGTAATGTGGTGAAACTGTTTGGTTGCTGCCTAGAAGATGAGGTGCCCTTGCTTGTCTATGAGTTCATTTCAAATGGAACTCTGTATGAACTTCTTCACACGGATACTTCAGTAAAATGATTGCTTTCATGGGATGATCGCATAAGGATTGCAGTGGAAGCAGCTGGGGCTCTGGCTTATCTACACTCAGCAGCTACAATACCAATTTTTCACAGAGATGTGAAGTCTTCAAATATACTATTGGATGACAACTTCACCACAAAGGTTTCAGATTTTGGTGCTTCAAGATCTCTTTCACTTGATGAGACCCATGTGGTAACAATTGTTCAAGGAACATTCGGCTACTTGGATCCAGAGTATTATCATACTGGTCAATTAACTGAGAAGAGTGATGTATACAGTTTTGGAGTAATACTTGTGGAACTTTTGACAAGAAAGAAGCCAATTTTTATTAATGATTTAGGTGCAAAGCAAAGCTTTTCCCACTACTTCATTGAAGGACTTCACCAAGGGTCTCTTGTGGAAATAATGGATCCACAAGTTGTGGAAGAGGCAGAACAGAGTGAAATTAGTGAAATAGCCTCACTTACAGAAGCATGCTTAAGGATCAAAGGAGGAGAGCGACCAACTATGAAAGAAGTAGACATGAGGTTGCAGTTGTTAAGAACAATGAGGCTGAGAAAAACACATCATTTACCAGAAAAAGATGGAGATATTGAGCCTTTGCTATGTGGAAATCTAAGAACTCACTTGAATGTATCGATGTTATTAATGCTGCACATATGCCACCTCAAGAGACCTCGAAATGCTACAGTTTGGAGCAAGAATTTGTATCTTCATTAAAGCGACGCTAACTACATTATGGTAAGATTATAGAGGGCTTGCTTATATATATGCTGCTGCATCTGAGGTATCATATATTTAGAGGTTACATTTTCGTGTCTTTGGATGAGATTGTATCTTTATGTGTAATATGCACAATGTACTGTAGATCAGATGGTTTGTATCCTTCTATATGACGGCTTGTATCCCTTCTATATATTTCTGTAGATGCATATATATAGGGTACAAACTCAAGTCCCTATATTAGAGATAAGGTTATATAAGAACATAGTTGTGGTTGTCTAAAAGTCTATTGATAATTTGATACCAATTGGCAATGGCTCAATCACCGGCACCAGTAGGCATCAGACTAATAAATGATTAGAACTACATGTTGCTGCACTTTTTTTTTTTTTGCCATAATCAGGCTAACATATGATTCCAGACTAATGTGAATTGACACTCAGAACAGAAAGAGATGGGAAACTCACTCTTCCCTTCAATGTCCTTTCATGACAGTAGTAATAGCACGGACAACATGTGTATTCAGCAAAGAACTTGAAAGCTGCATTTGCAGATACGAAATTAAAGTATGTACAACCGATCTGCATATGGAAAATCGAAATTAGCGTCGCATTTTAGACTTCTAAGAATTCTGTAACATTGGGAGCGCGCGTGGACCAGTACCTATCTTCAGAATATTCTGTGCCAACTATCGGTAATGCATATTATGAAGCAATACATTCCATTGAAAATGACAATGGCGCAAGGGAGCCTACCGGTTCTAGGAGACAACAGTAGCCAAGGCCCAAGGCCGCGGGGGACGCATCAACCGGCTGTTCATGTTGGGAGCGTCGGAGGAGAGAGGAGGAGAGCCTGTTCCGCTTGGCAGAGCCTCTACCGACAACCGACACTGCGGCCATCTAAAAGGACTGGAGCAGAGTCGGCGGCGCTTGGGGCTCGGCAGAATCGGCGGCGACCGGCGAGGGGTCGAGGTGCTCGAGGACGGGAGTATCATTGGCGCAGAAATTGGGCCTGGAACGATTTTCTTTGATGGGCCCTGGGCGGTGCTTTCGTAAATATGGCCCAAGAACTGCAGTCAAGCGGCGAGACTTTTCCCAGTCGCAGGCTAGCCGTCCGTGCTCGACTGCTCGTCCCGCCGTTTGCGCCGCCTGCATGCAGACAGCGCATGTACGCCGGATGAGTGTAGCACAAATCTTCTAGCAATGTCCGATTTGCTTCCCTGAGCTTTTTGCTGAGTTCAAAAGGCACTGTGAAATTCGAGTACCGGACAACGCACTTCTTTTAACTTTCAAGATTCAAAACCTGAAATTCGGAGATGACCTCGTCCCTCTCGCAGCGGGTCTCCAAGAGTCAGTGGGTTTCAGAGATCATTTGAGGTGTCTCAGTCCAGGCGCTGCTGGTACAGTACCTAAATCTGTGGAGTTCTGGATGTGAACAAGAGAGGAGAGCATGAGAGAGAAATTGTGGTGCAATTTTGGTCTTTTTCCTTGCTCATTCTAGTTCTAGAATGACAATTGTTCTGAGACGAGGGAGCACGTTGTATAATTCTGAGACGGATGGGGTACGTTTTACAGAGTCAGGTAGACAAAAGCTTCTGCTAACCAGCATACTATTCCTTACTCCATACTAATATACTATGGTGGTCAGTCCTCGCAGACTTGCTAGCTGTAGAAAGAGTAAACACCACTGTCAAATCAGCCTTGCTGTAAGGATTGAGATATGTATGGACAGTCTAAACCGCTCCGGAGTCATTTCAGCAGCTGCTCATAATAGTGAGTGAGACGGTAACCCGTGAGAGGACTCAAAACTCGATAGTCCATGTAAGTTTGGTTCTAACCTCAGCCCACAAAAAAGTGTGCGACTCGGTGTAGTTCTGAGTTAATGCGTCCAAAGTTTAATTAAATATATTAATTTTTATGTCATTAGAACAGTGTCATATTTTATATATCAAGTTTGACCAATAATAGATAAAATAATATAAATATTTATAATATCAAATAAATATTATTAGATTAATTACAAAATATATTTTCATAATAAATTGATTTGAAGCCATAAATGTAACTACTATTTAACCTTAATCAAACATAAAGCACTTTAGCTTAGCATGCATCGCATAGTTGTATTCTTTTAAGGACAGAGATAGTACATAGATTTTTTATACTTCATCTATGCCACAAGAAAAAGAAATAAGTTAATTTAATAAAAAAAACTTGAACTTTTGTGTCACTTTTTAGGCATATTGAATAATATTATGAAGTAGAGGTACTAGTTTAGACTTAATAAAGCTGTTTAAAGTATTGGAGCAACTGATCAAGAAATCTCATGAGCAATTTTATTTTTCCCAATACATCGAGAGATCTTGGATCTTTACATCGAGAGCATTTGGTCTATAATTTTTACTGCTTTATTCTAAACTATAAGTCATTTTGGTTTTCAAGATTTATACCATTTTACTTATACGTAGACATA
Organism: Bothriochloa decipiens; assembly: GCA_023333625.1. NCBI lineage: Eukaryota > Viridiplantae > Streptophyta > Magnoliopsida > Poales > Poaceae > Bothriochloa > Bothriochloa decipiens. The sequence goes on from CM041637.1 coordinate 15,361,407, forward strand.
GTGTATATCTAAGTGTATAGCAGAAGCCATATACATAGTACATCTAAAAATGCCAAAATGACATACAATTTAGAATGAAGCGGCCATACATACTCGAATGTGAAGCTGCAGTATGCGCAAACAAAACGAAAGTGGGCCTTTTATTTTGATGGCACATATATACCACCTCCTACCAAGGGTATGTCTTATCATGTGTTTCAAATTATAATTTATTTTAGTGCCGTGCTACATCTCTGATTTTGACCAACTTTATAAAAAGGATATCAATATTACAATATGAAATTCGTTTTAAATGACAATATGTCTTGGCAATGTATTTATTTGAACATATAAATTATAATACAGCTCTCTAAAAACCCAGTCAAACATAGGGAGTACTTATGCAAGCATTGCACTTCAAAAATGTATCCTCATTGACTCGTGACTAGGTGGCATACCCTGGTAAACTCTGAATCACGCAATGAATGACGTATATATGATATGGCCACCTCACTACCAGAGCACTCACAGAGTCACATTCAGTGGACTCACAGTACGTCCAGACGCTAGCGATCGCGCGTACCAGACCCGGCGGGCGGACGACCGACGACCGTAACATCTGATGGGATTACGGCGAGTTAGAATCTTTGCTCGTGATGGCTGTATAGTTTATATAGTATCTGCGCATGCACGAAACCCAGAATTTATAATCCCGACACTAAACACACCACGCAGACAAGCTGATTGGCTTAGTGGTGAGTGGCTTGCGCCATGGCGTTCGTTCTGGCTTCCTTGGCTTTGGCGGCCATGACGGCTGCATCCACAGCCTCGGGTGACGACGGAGGGATACTTTATACCCCGTACGCTGCCTCCTTAGCACACCGCCCCTCCAGCTGCGGGGGCGTCAACATCTCCTACCCCTTCGGCATAGGGGCCGGCTGTTTCCTACGAGGCTTCGAGCTTACCTGCAACCACACCGCTCAACCCCCAAAGTTGTTTCTGGGCAACAGCACAACTCAGGTTACCGGTATGGATGGTGACATAGTTTTCGTCGCTGCTATGTTCTTTAACAGTAGCTTGGATGAATCCACAATTTATCTTGGAATGCCCCCACCAAGGGTATTACTATCCGCAGTTATAACACACTCTTCTTCCTTGGCTGCGATTTCGACGTTGAATTGTTCGATTATGTAAGGAACCCAATCGGCTCCTGCATGAGCAGGTGCCACGGCAAGGTATTGCCGAATCAAGGGCCTTGCAATGGTTTTGGTTGTTGTTCCATCAGTCTACAAAACGACATCTCAGGCTTTCAGGGAACAATTGCTCGGGCTGGTAATATGACAGCATCATGGCTTTCATATGTGTATATGGATACGATTACACGCAAAATGCGACTGATCTTTTCTCAAGCTGGACAAATTCAGGCAAGATTAATAGCGCTCTACTTGGCGTTGCCATCATGGACCGGCCAAGCTGCAAAATCGCGCAAATGAACAAAGCAAGCTATGCTTGTGGTGGCACCGGTAGCGTCTGTAGAAATGCATCACAAGGAGGTTACACCTGCTACTGCTCCAACTACAATTATAATTATGGCACTGATGCTAATCCTTACCTTTCGGAAGGATGCATGCAAGGTATTTCCCTGCTTGTTTTTCTCTACAAAATTTGAATACAACCAGATTTAGTTATCTTTTTCTTTTACTTACTCTAACATTTACTGTATTGTGGGGCAGATTATTACAACACTAAACCAAAAGAGCATTGCCAGAGGTCATGTGGAAACTTGACCATTCCCTTCCCTTTCGGGCTCGAAGAAGATTGTTATGGAAATGAAAAGTTTCAGCTTAATTGTACAGCAAGCAACACTACGCTTTTTAGCTCAGGACGTGCACAATATCATGTGCTGAATGTGTCAGTAGAAGATGGGACTCTGATTGTCAGCAACACACTAAACAACAATGCAAGCTCAGTCAAAGAAATATTAATTGTTAATTAATACCGACGAGCAAGGAGATCCTGACTACGAGGGCCGTGTCGAAGATCAATATGACTTTTCTATGGAATATGACATTGTTATAAGATGGACAATAAACAATTCAACTTGTCAGCAAGCCATGCAGAATAATAGCAACTATGCATGCCGGAGCACAAACAATTCCTGCCTACAAGTAACCCATGGGAACATATCTATGGGGTATCGCTGCAATTGTTCTTCCGGCTTCCAAGGAAATCCGTACATACAGGACGGCTGCGGAGGTACATCCCTGTCATCGCTCAGTACTCTACAGAGCAATTATATCACTCATACCCAAAACGGATGAAAATTAGTCTCATATGCTCTAACAGAGTTGTAATTAGACGTTCTGGATTATAAATCAGATCAAGATATTTAAACATGTGATTGTATTTTCAGCACAGCATAATAAACAAATATCTGTAACGACCAACATATTATATTGAATAACAAATGCGATGTCTACAGATATTGATGAATGCTCACTGCCAAACTACTGCAATGGTACATGTGAAAATATTCCTGGAAGCTTTAAATGCACGCCATGCCCTCACAGTAAAGAATTTGATTCTATTAAAAGGCGATGTGTCATATCAACTAAGCAACGGAATCTTCTTCTGGGTAAGTCATAGCAAACAAAATCTCCTTGCAATTACATTTTGTAACAATAACATGGTTTATAACCCCAACAAATGCATATAGGTATTGCAATTGGAACTGGTTGTGGCCTTGGCTCCATATTTATTGCATTGGGTTCAATTCTACTTGTCAATAAGTGGAAGAAAGGCACCCAAAGGAGAATCCGACGAGCATACTTCAAGAAAAATCAAGGTTTGCTATTGGAGCAACTGATCTCAGATGAAAGCTCAACAAACAAAACAAAGATATTCTCATTGGAGGAACTAGAGGAGGCGACTAACAACTTTGATGCTGCTCGTGTTCTTGGTCATGGAGGACATGGAACAGTTTATAAAGGGATTCTATCAGACCAACGTGTGGTGGCCGTAAAAAAAAAAAAATCTTAGAGCAAATAGAGATAGACCAATTTATCAATGAGGTTGCCATTTTGTCTCAAATCATTCATCGTAATGTGGTGAAACTGTTTGGTTGCTGCCTAGAAGATGAGGTGCCCTTGCTTGTATATGAATTCATTTCAAATGGAACTCTGTATGAACTTCTTCACACAGATACTACAGTAAAATGCTTGCTTTCATGGGATGATCGCATTAGGATTGCAACAGAAGCAGCAGGGGCTCTTGCTTATCTACACTCAGCAGCTACAATACCAATTTTCCACAGAGATGTCAAGTCCTCAAATATACTATTGGATAACAACTTCACCACAAAGGTTCTAGATTTTGGTGCTTCATGATCTCTTTTACTTGATGAGACCCATGTGGTGACAATTGTTCAAGGAACATTCGGTTACTTGGATCCAGAGTCATCATACCGGTCAACTAACGGAGAAGAGTGATGTATACAATTTTGGAGTAATACTTTTGGAAGTTTTGACAAGAAAGAAGCCAATTTTTATTAATGATTTAGGTGCAAAGCAAAGCTTGTCCCATTTCTTCGTTGAAGGCCTTCACCAAGGGTCTGTTATTGAAATAATGGATACTCAAGTTGTGGAAGAAGCAGACCAGGAAGAAATTAGTGAAATTTCCTTACTTACAGAAGCATGCTTAAAGGTCAAAGGAGGAGAGCGACCGTCTATGAAAGAAGTAGAGATGAGGTTGCAATTCCTCAGAACAAAGAGGCTGAGAAGGTTGATATCTTCGAGTGAATTCTTAGCTTCTGCACATAGCAAAGTCTCAATATCTCCTTCTTGTTGAAGTAAATGTTGTCTTTTTCTCAGCCTCTTTGTTCTATATAACATCCTCTTGGACCTCTTTGTTCAGAGACTTGATGTTATATATATATATATATATATATATATATATATATATATATATATATATTCCAGAGACTTGATGTATTAAAAAGATATCTTGGGCCTCATGTCACCAGACGATCCAATTTCCAATTCAGTGTTGTTGGTTCTTTGCCTTGATTTGCCAGCAGGTTCTTGCTTAAGAAAGTCACTGGATCACCTAACATGATTCGACTTCTGGCTCTGACCACACTGCGGTGCCTGCAGAAGAGTGACCCTAGTGATTGGGCCGTGGTATAGTGTAAAGAACCATCCAAACGTTTAAAGCGCTGCTCTGCAGATCCAATGCTAAGCACAGGCACATCCCAGTTGTAATAGGAGGATACGAACTTCAGACTTCAGAGTCGCGAGTGCATCATGGTAGGTGCCTCCTCTCTGTTTTTGTTTAGGCATTCTTTTCATAAACTCATTTTCTTAGTCCATATGGATTAGAGTGAGTACTAATTTTCTACATTGAATGAAGGCCATTGGTAATGTGGAAGCCACAAGATATTCATGCATGCTTATAAAACATAACAACCCTGAAGGACCGAAATCGACGACCAGAGGGGGGTGAATGGAAACCGTAAATTTTCTTTCGAAATATTTAGGCCACTGTCCCAACTTCACTCCTAAATACATAAAACCAACACTGTGATGTCCACGACCCAAATGAATGGGTGGATGTTCCCTAGGAACACAGCGAGACACCATAAAGCCAATGCAAGAGACGGAGATCGAACCGGAGATCAAACGCGCAAACCAAAGGCGAACCAAAATCTCGGACTAGCAATTCTAGCTCAACTAGAAATTCTTGAAAACAAACGGACGGAGTAACGGCTAGAAAAGGAGCACTCAATTTTACCAGCGAGAACTGGATCCCTGCAAAATAAACCACTGAACTGGATTTTGCTCGACACAAACCGAACTAGAAATGCAACACCCTGCCTTCTTCCTGCACAAACCGAACTGGAAACAACCAGCTCACAAGCCGTGACCTTTAATCAAGATTCAAAGTCAATTCACGTTGAAAGCTCAAGCAATAAATTTTGGCACTGTAGATGGAAAGTGACTTCTCACAATTTAAAGAATCAATTCACATACAAGCAATTCACTTGATGTTGTTGTATTCGTAACTATACGAACTGGCACCAGTACAGGCAGGCAGGCACTCAGCGCTGGTGCTGCAACAAGGATGCTATTTTTCCATGCCTCACGAACACAAAAACCAACAGCTGAACAGCTAGCACCTGCAGCTCTGCTCGATCTCTGTCCAACGACCATCAAAGACCGAGCCTTGCACACGGCGTGAAAAGGGACTGGAGCCAAGCCTGGACGGTGGGTCTGCTCACCACCGAACGAACTGCAGAGTCGAGAAAAATGAAAGAGAATTAAACAACGAACAGGAACAACTTGGCATGACGCTAGAAACGAACGAACGCGGGTTGCTCTGAATCTCAGGAATAGGCGCCGCTCAGAAGAGCTCACTCAGTGCAGAAGCACTGGCGCTAGTAGCGCTACTATCTCCACACATCGAATCAGATCTCGTACCCCAAGAATAGATTGGGAGCGAGGAATAGAAAAACTTTTGGACACAATAGTCAAGAAAATCCAATACAAATCAAGGCGAAACGCTACCAAACTTGGCACAGATAAAATTTGCCTGGCTACGAATGTCTTCCCCAAAAATCATCACTTGAGACGAACTATAACTTCGGGAAACTCAGATCATAGCCAAGAATGAGAAGGAGGAAAACAGGAACACAACAGAGGGCAAAACAAAAATATCTGTGACAAAACAAACTGAAGCCCGGAGGTCACGGTGAGGTTAGGGCCTCACTTCCTGTACCAGAAAGCTTAGAAAAAACATGGACATATTTTATCAATTCTTGCTCCCTCTCATGAGCAAAGGAAGAGAAGAAAACCTAAGCCTAAAAGAAAAAACAAAAATGGGAGAGATAGGGAGAGTTGGGGGCTCCCCCATCTCTTTAACAGGCTATTACACATCCTCATTTTGCCCCTAGGTATTTTGAGAGCGAACCACCTAGCCAAGGGCATTATGGTTCAACTTGAGATTTCTTGATCCGACGGCCACCGCGCCTCCTCACCGACCTCACCGATGCTGCCACGTGCCATCCGTTCGCATCGGGACCTCCGCCCTGGTTTTGAGGCCTAAACCCGCAAAACCCGCCGCCGATGGTTTTGAGGGCAAACCACCAAACCGTCCGTGAGTATCGTACCGCGTACGCGTCCCCGCCATGTATACTTGTATTTGTCGATGTCCCAAGTGTTAGCCACCGCAGCTGACCACCCGGTCGTCTGGTCCGTCTGTCCAAGCCTGGCGTCCGTCCTTCACCACACCCGGTTCAATCAGCACGGCACGCCCTACTTGACCTTCTCCCGACCGCTACCACCGTCTTCGGACTCCACACCTACACATCATGAGCCAAGAGACACTATTTTGACACGTAACCCTATGCCAGAGGATCACTAGAACCACCGAACCAATCACACGCCAATGTGTTGGCATGTTAACAATCGCTCATCACAATAACAAGGATGCTCCACAATGGTTATGCAAAAACCATGTGTTCGCAATCTCTCCCTTGATGAGTGCATTGTCAACACCAACACAAAGCCAGAGAAAACCCACTCAAATGACCAAAAGCCAAAGAAAAGCTCGAAACGGTCACTTGCAATGAGTAAAGCGAGAACAACAACCTGGTCCCCAAAGACATGGGCAACAGCTCAACGAAACCAAGCAAAACAAGCTCAAAACACCCGAAAGCAGCTAGACCCTCTAGACAGAGGCAAACGGCTCGACGCGTCTAGCAAAGCAAATATGCAACTCCCCCTTGACAAGTGCAATACCCTCACAAATGCACATGAATGCACACTCTAGATTTGTGGAATCATTCTCCCCCTTGTTGGCAAATGCACTTATCAAGCTCTCACAATAGTAGCTCCCCTTCAAATCATGCTATGAGATGCACAATACGAATATACAAAGCTTCAAAAGTATAGTAAGATGATTAAAACTATGCTCAAGTTGGTACGACATATGTATTACAACAGGCACAAGACAAAGTCATCAAGCTCTCACAATAGCAGCTCCCCTTCAAATCATGCTATGAGATGCACAATACGAATATACAAAGCTTCAAAAGTATAGTAAGATGATTAAAACTATGCTCAAGTTGGTACGACATATGTATTACAACAGGCACAAGACAAAGTCAATGCTCAAACTGATTAAATGAAACGAAATATGAATCATAAGCATTTTGACCAGTTTTAAACATATTTCATAAAAGATGTTCACCAAAGAGGATAGCACATAGCAAATGTAAGCAGGAGATCAAACTAGTGCTAGCACATCTATACAAAAGTGAACTACCCCATATAACGGTCATACATCATGTCTCAAGGAAGCACTTAACACTTGTAACTTCAACATTGATCAGAGTTTGCAGCGGTTTTACAAGGTTATTTTTAGACATGTGTAAGTGAGAGGATCAAACTGTCCGTCGAAAATTTTGTTATTTTTATCATGTTTTTGAACCACGTCTAGTTCATCCCTATGTGCAAGTGGGAAGCTATCTCGTCACGAGTGGTTGTGAACTAGCACTACAATGCCCAAGTTCATCTCACTCAAGAGAACGAGAAGCAGTCTCGTGACATTGCCGTGAAACAGTTAAGATCCAACTTCAAAGCATTTTCATCATTACTTAGCTTAGACATCAAGTTTTAGCACAAAGATATCAAGAGATCCGAGCTAAGTATATGACTCAAGAAACATGAGACATAGCAACTAAAGCATACATACGAAAGCAACATGGATCTCAACACATCCTACACATGCTAGTTGCCATCTCAAAGGTGAACAAAATGTTCAGATTTCATCATTCATTAGGCAAGTTCAAATTTATAAAGCAAGCTTAGCTCATAACATGTATCAAGATGATCAAAAAGAGCCTAAGCTGCTATAGCCATCATGTATCCATAAGACATATCAACAAGAGCATAATCTCAACCAATAAGCTATATAAGTGAAGCTAAGCATATGAGATATGATACATGATGAGATGCAATACAATATGATACAAAGATAAAAGCAAAAGAAAAAAGAAAGAAAGACTACTATACATGATCCAAAACATCTCACAACTAAAATGGGAAGCAAACACCCAACTCCCCTCGCAAATGTGCAAACTGGGCTTGGTCGAGAGGTTTCATGAAAATATCAGCTAGCTGGTGCTCGGTGCGGATATGCCTTAGGTCTATGGTTCCTTTATCTTGGTTGTCTCTCAGGAAGTGGTACCCCACCTCAATGTGCTTGGTTTTGGCATGGAGCACTGGGTTTTTGGCTACACTTATGGCACTGGTGCTGTCATAGTAAAGTGGCACTCGGGTGAAGTCTAGGCCAAAGTCTCTTAAGGTAGCAACTATCCAAAGCAGCTGAGAGCAACAAGCAGTAGCAACAACATACTCAGCCTCACAGGTGGATTGGGCTATGGAAGACTGCTTGCGAGAGGACTAAGAAATAAGAGATGAGCCCAAGAACTAACAAGTACCAGAAGTTGACTTTCTCTCAATACGACAGCCAGCATAATCAGCATCAGAATAACCGGAGAGCGAGAGGGTGGAAGCGGTCGAGTACCAAAGACTGAACTCAGGAGTGAAGCGAAGGTACCTCATGATCCACTTGATGGCTTGACAGTGAGACGTGCGCGGTGAAGACTAAAAGCGCGCACAAAGACAGACCGCGAAATGGATATCCGGTCTCATCACCGTCAGGTATAGCAGCGACCCATCATGCTGCGGTACTCCTTCTAGTCCACGGCTTCTCCCTCAACATCAGCATCCAAGGCAATGGTAGTCGCCATGGGCGTCGAAATAGGCTTGGCCTCGCCCATGTCAAACTTCTTCAGCAGGTCCTTGATGTACTTGCCTTGATGCACAAATGTCCCTTCCCGAGTTTGCTTGATTTGCAAACCAAGAAAGAATGTCAACTCTCCCATCATACTCATCTCGAACTCCCTGCTCATCAAATTAGAAAACCTTGCCACAAGGGCATGTGAAGAGCCGCCAAAGATTATATCATCCACGTATATATACACAATTAGAATGTCTTTTCCTTGCTTGAGGAGAAATAATGTTTTATCAACAGAGCTCATGGTAAAACCCTTCCTAAACAAAAAGGACTTTAATCTAGCATACCATGCTCTAGGGGCTTGTTTGAGACCATACAAGGCTTTGTGGAGTTTGTAGACATGATCTGGGTGCTTAGGATTTTCAAAACCAGGGGGTTGCCTCACATACACTTCCTCCTCTATGTACCCATTGAGAAAAGTATTCTTGACATCCATCTGATACAGCTTGAACCCTTTCGAAGTTGCAAAGGCTAAAAGGATCCTAATGGCTTCTAAATGAGCAACAGGAGCAAAGGTTTCCTCAAAGTCTATCCCCTTTTTCTGGCAAAACCCCTGAGCAATCAACCTAGCCTTGTTCCTAACTATCACCCCATCCTCACTCTGCTTGTTCTTAAACACCCACTTGGTACCTATGGGATAACACTGTGGAGGTGGAGGAACTAGGACCCAAACTTGGTTTCTCTCAAAGTTCTCAAGCTCCTCATGCATGGCATTGATCAGCATTAGATAAAGCGTGTCCAATATCTTCGGGCTCAAAATCGGCAACAAAAGCAAAATGTGCGAAATGAGAGATTTCATATGACCTGTTGCGAGTGACACGCTGTTTGAGGTTACCGATCATGGTTTCCAGAGGATGGCGGTGCTAAATGTGTATGGGCGCCACTCTTGATGAAGTAGCCTCCCCCTCAACCGTAGCTGGAGCTCCCTCAGGTGCAAGAGAGGGAAACTGGTCATTCGGCCCCTCGAAGTCGAAGAAGAAGGATCAAGGCCATGAACCAACGTAGTCGTCGCAGGGTCGACAGGGGCAGCCGGTGGAGTCAGTTCAAAGCACCCCAATCGACATCGTTCTACTCCTCCTCCACAAAGATGCTTTCACCCATCTCCTGATCACCTACACGCTCAAAGACAGGAGAAGAACAAGGTGTGGTTTCGTCGAAGGTAACTTCACAAGTCTCCATGACGCAGTTAGTCTCAAGATTAAGTACTCTATATGTACGTGAGTGAGTAGCATAACTGAGAAAAATGCCATCAAAAGAACAAGACTCGAACTTGTCTAAGTTACCTTGCTTAAGAATGAAACACCTACACCCAAAAACTCTGAAATGGCTCACCTTGGGAAGACGACCAAACCGCAACTCATAAGATGTCTTCTTTGTAAAAGCTCGAAGGAAGATGAGGTTTGAAACATAACAAGCTGTGTTGATCGCTTCGGCCCAATACCTCCTAGGATTCCTATGCTCATCGAGCATCGTCCTGGTCATCTCAACAAGGGTCCGATTCTTGTGTTCAACAATCCATTCTGCTGAGGCACATAAGGTGAAGAAAACTGATGCTCAAGACCCAAAGATTTGCAAAATGCTTCAAAATAAGAGTTCTTGAATTCGGTGCCATTGTCACTGCGTATAGCTCTCATGGAATTCTTGAAAAACTCATTTTGTAGCCTAAGAATCATTTCCCATACATAGGAAAATGCCTCATCCTTGGACTCCACAAAAAAGACCCAAGAATAGCGAGAAAAATCGTCCACGATCACAAGAACGTACCACTTCCCACCATTCGACCAAACCCGAGCTGGACCTACAGTGTCCATGTGAAGAAGCTCGTCGGGTTGTTTGGTCATCACTTGGTTCACAGTGGAATGAGAAGCGGCTACCATCTTCCCGTGACGACACGGGTGACAAACCAAGTCCTTCTCGAACTTTAGCTTAGGCAATCCTCGAATTAGATCAAGAGAGCTCAACCTTGCAAGCAAGTAAAAGCTCAAATGAACAAGCCTCCTATGCCACTTCCAAAGCTCAAAAGAGGTGCCTGCCACCAAACATCGAGAAGTGCCAAAAGAGCGAGAAAAATCGGCACGAAAGACAAGCCCAACAGGTACAATCGAACACACAAGATCACCTCACGAATCAAGTATGCGTGAAAGACCCGGCTTAAAGCACACTTCGAAATCATCTCTAAGGAGTTGTGAAACCGAAAGAAGATAGAAATGCAAGCTCGAAACCAAAGAAACATCCTTGAGCACAAAGTTCTCATTGAGCCTAACCGACCCACGAGAAAGCATCTTACCCTTACCATTGTCCCCAAATGTGATGTACTCCTTGGAGGTCATGGGATTGAGGCTAGAGAACCAATTTGAATTACCGGTCATGTGGCACGAACACCCAGAATCAACAAGCCATATGTCCTCCAAGCCTCCATGCTGCATCAATAGAAAGACATGGGATGAGCAAATGATCCAACACTGGGGTTAGTAAACTAAGGAGAATACCAGTGCTGGGTTATTTGCCCTAGAAAAGTGTTAGTAAAAACACCACACATGTCGTGTCCCATGGGAGAGAAGCGATCACCACGAGAAAAAAGTGGTCCGCTAGAAGCATAGGACTGAGAGCCACTGCCATGGGACCTGGAGTCGTATTGAGGATGACTTGGTCCACACTGGGCACAACCATTATGTGGTCTCACAAACTGAGGCCTAGCACCTTGAGATCTTGCACCTCTTGGTCTAGTGTTATGTCTCTGAGCGGGTGAACCATGCATCCCATGAGAAGGGCGATGCACGTTCTGCTAGTAAAGCTTAAACTCATGCCTCTCATCTCTCTTCCTGCTAAAGCAAAACTCAAACAAGTGACCATCCCTCTTGCAATAGTCACAGTTGTACACCTCTTTCTTGGGTGGTGGATGACTCACTCTGTTGTGGGCATGGTTCACTCTTGGAGGTGATTTGGCTTTAGGAAGGGGCTTATCAGAGATGTTTGGTAGACTGTCAAGTGGGTTCCTGAGGTGGTTAGGTTTTGGAATTCACACTTGTTTCTGAGGTGAAGGTTTGGGAGGCTCTTCAAGCACTCCATCCTTCACAATGGGCTTGATAGGCTTAGAGGGCTTTGGTGGGTTAATCTTTATGAGCTTAGGAGGATTGGTGGGTTTCTCACTCGTGCTCAAACTACTATGTTCACCAACCTTGCCAAAGATATTGTTACCCTTCCCATCTGAAGCAAAGCCTAAGCCCGTTGTGTCAGTACCCCTCTTATACTGACTCATCATCATGCTCAACTTTGGCTCACTGCAAGAAAGCCAACTCAACATGTGCCAAAGGAATGTGTCTTCCTCTTCGGTCTTTCTCTTGTCATGCCTACAGTTAGCAAGCTCTAGCTCCAGAGCCTCACAGCAAAGACACTGAGCACTAGTACCATCCGCACTAGACTTCTCAAGAAAAGCGATCCTAGCAATCTTCTCAGAAAGCTCAGAGCACAACTCAGCACAAGACTTGCAAGGACCTGACAAAACAGGCTCAGCTCTAGCCTATCCAACTCCTCAACCAAAGCAGAGTACTTAGACTGCAAAGAAACAAGACTGGACATGTGAACAGTGCATTCATCACACTTAGTCTCGTTAGACAGAACAACTCTATCCTTCTTGATGCCCTCAAGTTCATCTAAGGCCTTGAGAAACTTAGCCTTGAAGTCATTGCGTTCTTTAGCAGCACGAATGAGCAAAGCATCTTGCTTTAGCATGGCGTCATTCACAAATTCAAGCTCAGCGAGAAGAGATTCGATTGTGAGTTCTACCTCAGGCTCGATGTCGACCTTGTCATTGTTGCCGGTGGTGGTGTTGTCAAACGCCATAGTGCAGTAACCTCCTCGACGCTTGTTGGCATAGAAGCTCAAGCCGTTGAACTTGTTCTCGACCTTATTCTCGAACTCATCATCACTCGGAGGAGAGTCACCATCAGAGTCGATGTCGCTGAAAGACACGACGAGGGCTCGCTGCTTTGCTTCTAGCTACTCGAAGTACTTCTTCTTCATGCGCTCGGGGTTGAAATTCTTCTTGGACTTGTACTTACGAGAGGAGGACTCATGCTTATCCTTGTGCTTTGGATAGTCGTGCTTGCCGGAGTAGCACTTGTTCTTGTTGGGGCAACTGGCGACGTAGTGGTCAGGCTCCCCACATCCAAAACAACCTTGCTTGTTGCCACCACGTCGACGGTTCAAGCGGTTGTTGTGAAACCATGAGAACTTGCTGATGACAAGCGCTAGCTCATCATCCCCAAGAGCCTCCATCTGCTCCTCTATTGCAGACATAAGAGAAGACAAGGCAAGAGACAACTTTGATGGGTTCGCCAAAAGAAATTGAACTTCCTTTACCTGAGACAAGAGCCATGGTGGGAGCAGACAGATTCTTGATCCTCGCCTGCGTCTGGAGGTCGATCTCAGTGGACTTGAGCTTGCTGAACAGCTCATCCACGGTGAGAGTCTCGTAGTTGGACGATTCGATGATCGCCTGCACCTTGACCTCCCAAACCCTCTGATCTAGAGCATATAGAAGCTTGAGTGCTCTCTGATGATCGTCATAGGGCAAAGCTACATTGTTAGCCTGCATGTTATTCACAATGGTGGTAAAGTGAGAAAACATCGAGTCAACAGCCTCTCCATCAACTTGAGTAAAGTTCTCGTACTCCCTCTTGTATGTCTTGTAGAGTCTGATTTTGACATGGGTTGTACCCTCATGGAAGCTTTGAAGCCTCCTCCAGATCTCACTAGCAGTCACACAATCAGAAACACGATCAAACTCAGAAACCGACAGAGCAGCGTAAAGCTCCGCACGGGCAATGTTGTTAGCGTTGTGTTGATCGATTTGCTCTTGATTGACACGTGCATTAAGCACTTGGTAGTCAGCATTCTCAATGATCTCCTAAACACGCCAATCGATCCCTTATATATTCGCTTGCATCATGATCTTCCAGTACGAGTAGTTCTTCCCATTGAATTGGGGCGGCTTACCCGATCGATGAATCAAAGCCATATCGCCTTCTGGGGATCACGGATCAATTAAGGTGGAAGTGATCCTTAACCGGCTCTGATACCAATTGAAGGACCGAAATCGGCGACCAGAGGGGGGTTGAATGGGAGTCATAAATTTTCTTTCAAAATATTTAGGCCACTGTCCCAACTTCATTCCCAAACATACAAAACCAACACTATGATGTCCACGACCCAAATGAATGGGTGGATGTTCCCTAGGAACACAGCGGGACACCACAAAGCCAATGCAAGAGACGAAGATCGAATTGGAGATCAAACGCGCAAACCAAAGGCGAACCAAAATCTCGGACTAGCAATTATAGCTCAACTAGAAATTCTTGAAAACAAATGGATAGAGTAATGGCTAGAAAAGGAGCACTCAATTTTACCAGCGAGAACTAGATCCCTGCAAAATAAACCACTGAACTGGATTTTGCTCGACACAAACCGAACTAGAAATGCAACACCCTGCCTTCTTCCTGCACAAACCGAACTGGAAACAACCAGCTCACAAGCCGTGACCTTTAATCAAGATTCAAAGTCAATTCACGTTGAAAGCTCAAGCAATAAATTTTGGCACTGTAGATGGAAAGTGACTTCTCACAATTTGAAGAATCAATTCATGTACAAGCAAGTCACTTGATGTTGTTGTATTCGTAACTATACGAACTAGCACCAATACAGGCAGGCAGGCGCTCAGCGCTGGTGCTGCAATAAGGCTGCTATTTTTCCATGCCTCACGAACACAAAAACCAACAGCTGAACAGCTAGCACCTGCAGCTCTGCTCGATCTCTGTCCAACGACCACCAAAGACCGAGCCTTGCACACGGTCCGTGCAAGGGGACTGGAGCCAAGCCTGGGCGGTGGGTTTGCTCACCACCGAACGAACTGCAGAGTCGAGAAAAATGAAAGAGAATTAAACAACGAACAGGAACAACTTGGCATGACGCTGAAACGGACAAACGCGGGGTTGCTCTGAATCTCAGGAACAGGTGCCGCTCAGAAGAGCTTGCTCAGTGCAGAAACACTGGCGCTAGTAGCGTTACTACCTCCACACATCGAATCAGACCTCGTACCCCAAGAACAGACTGGGAGCAAGGAACAGAAAAACTTGCGGACACAATACTCAATAAAATCCAATACAAATCAAGGCAAAAGGCTACCAAACTTGGCATAGATGAATTTCGCCTGGCTACGAATGTCCTCCAAAAATCATCACTTGAGACGAACTATAACTCTGGGAAACTCAGATCATAGCCAAGAATGAGAAGGAGGGAAACATAAACACAACACAGGGCAAAACGAAAATTTCTGAGACAAAACAAACTGAAGCCCGGAGGTCACGGTGAGGTTAGGGCCTCACTTCCCATAACAGAAAACTCAGAAAAAACATGGACATATTTTATCAGTCCTTGCTCCCTCTCATGAGCAAAGGAAGAGAAGAAAACCTAAGCCTAAAAGGAAAAATAAAAATGGGAGAGATAGGGAGAGTTGGGGGCTCCCCCATCTATTTAACAGGCTATTACACATCCCTATTTTGCCCCTAAATATTTTGAGAGCGAACCACCTAGCCAAGGGTATTATGGTCCAACTCAAGATTTCTTGATCCGACGGCCACCGCGCCTCCTCACCGGTAGCCTTGCTCCGAAGCAACCTCACTGATGCCACCGCACCTCCTCACCGGTAGCCTTGCTCCGAAGCAACCTCACCGATGCCGCCACGTGCCATCCGAAGCAACACTTGCGCTTGTCGATGTCCCAAGTGTTAGCCACCACGGCTGGCCACCCGGCCGTCTGGTCCATCAATCCAAGACTGGCGTCCGCCCTTCACCGCACCCGGTCTGTTAGCACGGCACGCCCTACTTGACCTTCTTCCAACCGCTGCCACCGCCTCCGGACTCCACACTTGTACATCATGAGCCAAGAGACACCGTTTGGACACGTAGCCCTGTGCCAGGGGATTAGTAGAACCACCGAATCAATCATACCAATGTGTTGGCATGTTGAAATCGTTCATCACAATAACAAGGATGCTCTATAATGGTTATGTAAAAACTATGTGTTCACAAACCCACAAAATTCTAGGAAGCACTGGGGCCCTTAGTCTTGATATTTTTCTGCCAACTTGTATGCATCACCGTGTGGCTTTTGCACATCAATGGAATTTGGGTTGTCATTTTCCATACCTACGAACGATCATGATGAATTAGTGGTCTAATGGTGATAGATGTTTCGTGCCGACAGACTTGACTCGACTAAAGCATTACTCTCATTTATCGATCTATACTCTAATATTACTAAGCTAAAATAATAATATATGGTTTTATGGATATAGGCAGTACAGATGTGTACATAGCTGAAAAGTGTTGGTTAAAGTGGGCCTCATGTTATTGAAAGAGATGCGAATCCCTCTTTATTAAGAGGAGATGAGAAAAATATAGATATCTAGTAACAAAATACTAACTCATTTCTAAGTTATAGTTCGTTTGAATTTTTATTCTAAATTTTGAAACTTGTCTTATTTAAACATTTGTATGAAATACCACTTCTTTTATCGTGATTTGCTTTATTAAAAAAAATTCTTCAAAAAGAAAGACCTAATTTTTACTATGTTTACAAATAAACTTTGAATAAGATAAGTGATTAAACTTAGGTTCAAAAGAACCAAATAAATTATAATTTAAAACAGATAGAGTAGTATGTAAGATTGCTAGAGGAAGAAAAAAAGCATTTTCTACTCCTAATATGATAGTATAGTTTTATAAAATTGAGATGTATATTGAAGGATTACTAGAGATGCTCTAAGCTTTCGTGATTCTCAGTGCTTTGGTCATGTCCACTCATGCGGCACACGCATCTACAAAGTGGAAGACCGCCGAATAATATGATCAATCCCTCCTTTTCTATGAGAGCCATCCATGCATGAAAGATCTCAGGCAGAGGCAGGTCGTCGTCGTTGCCTCCCACTTCCAAGAGCAAAGACGATGAGATGCCGACCCCGTCCAATCAGGATGAATGCTCCGAGTAACGGACATTTTGTTGGTTTTCACTTTTCAGTATTAGATTAGGAAACATCGGCCACCTGCGAAATTACTGAATTCAACCAGAATATTTTAGAGAGTTAAACATAAAGTACGTTTCAAACAAAAGATCTAAACAAAATATTAGCAATCTAAGACCACATGTATTGAGTAGAAAAATATGCAACATAAAGCATAGAAAATGTAAGTCTATAGCTATATTGCACATGTACTAAATTTGAGAATTTTTATTAGCCACCATAGAAAATTGGAGAAATTTTGACGAAAGTTCGGACCCAGCTTTAGTTAGGTGTTGAAACGCGGAGACGCGTATCTGTGTGTGGTCCAGTCCAGTAATAACCGCGTGATGATATCCGGACCGACCTTTGCGGCTTTGGTGTTTCCTGTAGTGACAGTTCTCGAAACTCCAGAGCAAGCTGCCGCGAAACGAATACGTATGAAATATCAATACTAATACAGAACAGATAGTTAGCATATGGGTTCGAGACACTACAGCGAGAGGAAGGTCCAGTCGATTCCCCTTTGTGTATTTTCTGAGGACTATTTTGGTCTTTGTACGATTGGCCATGGGGACGTCTCATTATGCACCTAATGGAGATGACGGGAGTGTCAAATAGCTAAGGAAAATTGGAAAGGTGGACAAATAAGAAAGATTTCAAGTCTGAGTGTCAAATAATTTTGTGTCATATAGAAAATTTTCTCACTTTATTATCTACTAAAGAGCTTTTAGACCACTCTCACTAACAATGTTTTTTTCTAAATATTATTTTATCTCCAATCCTAGGCGATGCTAGAGCTGACCAGGCGTGACAATGCAACGTTTCAAATATAGGGCAAGGGATGAAATTGAGTTCAAAAGAAAATTTAAGAGAACTAATCTACACTTCGATAGTTCATGGATGATATTTAGCATAAAAATGGAAAGATTGAGGATGGAAACGGTATCTTTGTTAGTTTTAAAATGAGAGTGAGCTCAAACAAAATCTTTGCTGAAATCGTCACTTTGAAATTTCATATACGAAATCGAACTTCGAGCATACTTGATCATGGATCTTTTTTTTTTTGAGAATTTATTGCTAAATAACTAACTGGTCAGGAACGCACTTGACGATCGAGCCGTTAACTCGTTAGTATTTGGTTTTGCCATGGCCCAATTAGCAATGAGCTTTTGGGAGCTAAGCTAGCAACGCACTTGGCGAGTCCTTTCTGGTCCCAGCGACGACTGAATTATTATAGCTTGATAGTTATGCATTTATTTATTAAATGAAGAAATTGTAGATTGGTTTCAACTCTAGAGTTGACTAAAATTCGAATTTAATCAAAAATTTGACCGGTATAGTATATTGTTTCGGACCTCACGAAAATAGGTAAATTTCACTGAGCCCTTGATTAGATTCCCAAATTTACCCCTAAATTTTACTATACAGAATTCCTATTTCCCGTCACATCAAAATGCCGGCAAATACATGGAGTACTAATGTAGATAAAATCAAAAACTAATTGCACAGTTTTGTTATATTTTATGAGACGAACATTTTAAGCCTAATTAATCAATGTTTGAACAATTATTAGCAAATAAAAACAAAAAGCTACAGTACCAAACGGTGCCATCACCGATTCGGGTAAGTAAACAAGGCCTGAAATTCGGTCATTTCAGGCCAGAACCCTGCTCTACCCTGGTAAACTCTCAATCACGCACTGATGTGATATGCCTCATAGTGCAGACAACACGATCAATGCAGACGCTAGCAAAAGCAACCACGCGTGACGTACATACCCGGCCGGGCGACGACCACAATATTTGATGGGACGGAGTATTATGGCGTGTTAGAATCTTTGCTCCGGACAGGAGTATCTAGGAATGCACGAATCTGTATGGGTTGCTTGTATAACTACTAGGGGTATCTACGTATTGAATTCGATCTTTGCCCTATAAATATGCTATTAGTCCGGTAACACCCAGAAACCCCGACACTAATAACACCAAGACAAAGCTGATCGGCTTAATCATGAGCTCGAGTAGAGTAATGGTTTGCGCCATGGCGTTCGCTCTGGCGTGCTTGGCGGCCATGACACCTGCATCCACAGCCTTGGGTGACGACGGAGGGTTACTGTATATCCCGTCCGCTGCCTCCTTAGCTCACTGCACCTCTAGGTGCGGGGGGCTCAACGTCTCCTACCCCTTCGGCATAGGAACCGGCTGCTTCCGACGAGGCTTTGAGCTTACCTGCAACCATACCACTCTACCTCCAAAGTTTTTTCTGGGTAGAACCACAACTCAGGTGACCGACATCGACATTTATGATACCTCAGTTACCGTCCCTGCTATGTTCTTCAACAATACCACTACTAGCTTGAAAGAATCTGGTACAGACAATTATAGTATATCATGGGATGCCCCCGCTATGGGTATTACTATCAGCAATGTCAACAATTTCTCTTCCTTGGCTGTGATTTCTATGTTGACTTGTATGATTCTCTGAGAAACCCCATCGGCACCTGCATGAGTAGGTGTCACGGCGAGGTATTGCCAAAACAAGGGCCTTGCAATGGGATTGGCTGCTGTTCCATCCATTTACAAAATGACATCTTAGGCTTTCAGGGAAAAATTGCTCGGGTTGGTAATATGGCAGCACAGTCTGATCCTCTGCACCCTGGCATCATGATTTTCGTGTCATTCACAGATTACACGCAAAATGCAACTGATCTTTTCTCAAGTTGGACAAATGCAAGCAATATTGAGGTTACCGGTACACTTGATGTCGCCACCATGGACCAACCAAGCTGCAACAGTGCGCAAATCAACAATTCAAGCTATGCTTGTGGTGGCGACAGCATGTGTACAAATGCGTCGTATGGAGGTTACACTTGCCGGTGCCCCTACGTCGACGGTATTAATCCTTACCTTTCGGAAGAATGCACGCAAGTGATCCAACAAGGTGTTCCCTTCTTGCTTTTCTCTACAATTTGAAAATAGTCAACTTTAGCTGTCTTCTTGTACTTGTTCTAACATCTACTGTATTATGCGGCAGATTACTACAACGCTGAGCCTAAAGAGCATTGCCAGACGTCGTGTGGAAACATGACCATACCCTTCCCATTCGGTCTTGAAGAAGATTGTTGTGGAAACGAAAGGTTCAAACTTAATTGTACAGCAAGCAACACAACGCTTTTTACCTCAGTACGAGCACAATATCACGTGCTGAATGTGTCAGTAGAAGATGGCACTCTGATTGTAAGCAACAAACTAAACAACAATGCAAGCTCCGTGGAAGAAGCGATAATGGTTAATACCGACGAGCATGGAATTCCTGACTTCGAGGGCACTATTGAAGATGAATTTGATTTTTCTATGGAATATGACATTGTTATAAGATGGGCGATAACCAATTCAACTTGTGAGCAAGCTAAGCTGAATAGTAGCAACTATGCATGCCGTAGCATAAACAGTTCTTGCCTAAACGTAACAAATGGGGACATATTTATGGGGTACCGTTGCAATTGTTCTTCCGGCTTCCAAGGAAATCCGTACATACAGAACGGCTGCAAAGGTACATCCCTCTCATCCATCAGCACGTCTATTGAGCATTACATCATTCATATCCAAAATGGAATGAAAAGTACGTAGTCGGTTCACATGCTCTAACAGAGTAGTAATTCAAATTTCAAATAGATCAAGTTACTTAAACAAGAGATTTGTTTTCACCATAGTATAATACAAGCATATATGATACAGCTGTAAGGATGAACATAAATAATGAGATGTCTACAGATAATGATGAATGCTCACTGCCAAACTACTGTAATGGTATATGTGAAAATATCCCTGGAAGCTATAAATGCACGCCATGCCCTCACAGTAAAGAATTTGATTCTATTAAGCAGCAGTGTGTCATATCGACTAAGCAACGGAATCTTCTTCTGGGTAAGTTATAGCAACAAAATCCTCCTGCAATTACATTTTGTAACATTAACATGGTTTTAAAACCCCCAACAAATGCATATAGGTATTGCAATTGGAACTGGTTGTGGCCTTGGATCCATATTTATTGCATTGGGTGTATTTCTACTTGCCAAAAAGTGGAAGAAAGGCATCCAAAAGAGAATCCGACGAGCATACTTCAAGAAAAATCAAGGTTTGCTATTGGAGCAATTGATCTCAGATGAAAGTGCTACAAGCAAAACGAAGATATTCTCATTGGAGGAACTAGAGGAGGCGACTAACAATTTCGACGCTACTCGTGTTCTTGGTCGTGGAGGACATGGAACAGTTTATAAAGGGATTTTGTCCGACCAACGTGTGGTGGCCATAAAAAAGTCCACAATAGTGGAGCAAATAGAGATCGACCAATTTATCAATGAGGTTATCATTTTGTCACAAATCATTCATTGTAATGTGGTGAAATTGTTTGGTTGCTGCCTAGAAGATGAGGTACCCTTGCTCGTCTATGAGTTCATTTCAAATGGAACTCTATATGAACTTCTTCACATGGATACTACAGTGAAATGCTTGCTCTCATGGGATGATCGCATGAGGATTGCAGTGGAAGCAGCAGGGGCTCTGGCTTATCTACACTCAGCAGCCACAATACCAATTTTTCACAGAGATGTAAAGTCTTCAAATATACTATTGGATGACAACTTCACCACAAAGGTTTCAGATTTTGGTGCTTCAAGATCTCTATCACTTGATGAGACCCATGTGGTGACAATTGTTCAAGGAACATTCGGCTACTTGGATCCAGAGTATTATCATACTGGTCAACTAACAGAGAAGAGTGATGTATACAGTTTTGGAGTAATACTTGTGGAACTTTTGACAAGAAAGAAGCCAATTTTTATTAATGATTTAGGTGCAAAGCAAAGCTTGTCCCATTTCTTCGTTGAAGGACTTCACCAGGGGCCTCTTATTGAAATAATGGATATACAAGTTGTGGAAGAAGCAGAACAGGAAGAGATTAGTGAATTTGCCTTACTTACAGAAGCATGCTTAAGGGTCAAAGGAGGAGAGTGACCGTCTATGAAAGAAGTAGAGATGAGGTTACAATTCCTAAGAATAAAGAGGCTGAGAAAAAGACAACATTTACATGAACAAGAAGGAGATATTGGGCCTCTGTTTTGTGCAGAAGCTAAGAATTCACTCGAACATATGAACCTTGTTAATGCTACCCATATAATACCTCAAGAGACCTCTCGGTGCTACAGTTTGGAGCAAGAATGTGTGTCTTCGTTTAGTCCACGCTAACTACATTTGTGCTAGATAATAAAGGGGTTTGCTTAGATACTTATTCATCTGAGGTATAATATATTTCGTGGAAGTTACTTCATATTTGGCATGTTTGGATGTGATTGTATCTCATAGATGTGTTTTATGTGTATGCACAATAATTGTAGACCACATCACTTGTATACCTTATGTAGATGCATATGCATATAACTTCAAGTCACTGTATTAAAGATAAGGTTATATGAGAAAATACAAACTAGTCATGGTTGTCGATGGGTCCAATGATAATTTGATATCAGTTACCAATGTCTTAATTAGTGGTTCCAGTAGACATCTGAATAATGCATGATTTCAAGTATTTTTCAACTGCAACATGCCGCTGCACTTTTATTGTAACTGTATTTGCCGATATGAAATACAACTCTACCATACAGATGCAACTGTTCTGCATATGGAAAATTCAAATTAGCTTGATGGATTTATAGACTTCTAATAATTCTGTCACATTATGAGCGCGCCTGGACCAGTAGCTATCTTCAATATTTTGTACTGTACCAACTATCCACAAAAGTTGAAGCAATGGATTCCATTGAAAATGGCCATGTGGCGAGGGAGCCTACCAATTCGAGGAGACACCAGTAGCCAAGGCGACGGGGACGCATCAACCGGCGTGGTGAGTGGTGGCCTGCTGGGAGCCTTGGAGTCGGAGGAGAGAGAGGGAGATCCAGACCCCGAGGGGAGCACGCCCCGCTCAGCCTGTTCCAGCCGCTTGCTCTTGCTCCACCGACTACCGACACTGCGGCCGGCGACCTATCAACAGCAAAGTGTGGCGGTCGGCAGAGTCAGCGGCGGCGTCGGCGTCGGCGAGGAGTCGAGGACGATGTCGTAGCAGCGTTGCCTCAGGAGTTGGGCCTGAAGGTATTTTCTTCGATGGGCCCGGCGGTGCTTGCGTAAATGTGGCCCAAGAAGTGCTGCCAGCAGCGTGGTCTCAAGGCCCGATTCAGTGCTGTTTGTTCTTTGCGTTGATTTACCAGCAGGTTTTTCCTCAATGAATGGTGCCCATACCCCATATAGTTATAATTACCTCATAGTAGTGATATTTTGGATCTGTCGTTCTCTATACCTACTAATAATGATCACGGTGAATTAGTGGCCTAGTGGAGGTAGCTGTTTCATGCCTACAGCACATTTGACCAAGCTAGTAAGTTTCCTCAGTTCTCACTGCTTTAGTCATTTTCCACCCGTGCCACTGTGCCGGTGCCGCACACCACATCTACAAAAGCCCAAATAATATGATTCAACGTTAGAAATAAGTGGAGGCGATGGCGTGACGGCCGCCGGCTACCCCTGTATAGCAGTGGCAGGCTTGGTGTAGGTCATCATCAATAACGACGGCGCAAACAGTGACAATGGCGTATCAACATGTTAGAATTGTCATCCAGTGCCAGTGATGATGGTGCTTCTTGGTGGCCAGAGAAGCGGCCAAGTGCGGATGCCATTTTGTGGATTGGCTGTAGTTGTTAGTGCTCTTGCTGCTGCGCTTCAATGGAGCAGTGTTGCAATTAGTGTTGTGCAGGAGCGTGGAGGTTTCAGTTCAACCGGCTACCTATAACTCTTAATGCTATAGTAACTAAAATCAAACGCCTTGTGTTTGCATAGTTGATGGATTGTGTATGCTGTCAGTTAGATCGTTGGAATCAAGTAAAATAAATCAAGGTTGATTGTGTATGACGAGGCATGTGCCTGCTGAATATTTCATCTTCTAAGTTGATTCATAGCTTGCAGGATACACATACCCTCAATTCAATAATCGTTACAGCTCGAACATATGCATTACAGTTGCAAATTTGCAACAAATAAACAGAAATAAAATTGCACAGCGGTAACATGCACCCAAGGTTATCAAGTGGTCTTTTCTTACATTACATGCTTGACATCATAAACTCGCACCTCAATAACCATATTCAAATAATCGAATACTGTATAATTGCCTATGTTGTTGTACAAACCAACGATGTGGTCATGTCGAATAGTGGAATTTACAAACACAGCCAAGGGCAGAAGTCAGGTAAGTTATACCATGGTAGTATGGTAAAAGGCATTCGCCTTCAGGTGTAGAAATCGTGTTCACTCCATAAGCTAAATCAGGTGGGTACAAGTACAATGCTATCAGGTACAAACAGCACCTAGTTGCCAAAGCCCAGTATTGCAACATCACCTGTACAAGCATGTTGTTCACACTGTGAGATGCTGCCCAGTTAAATTCATAGAAAAATGGCAATCTCGAGCTGGAATCACACATTCACGAAAAATGGCAGGTATTCAACCCATAGAACTTGCAGGCTGCCATTCTCACAAGGCAGCAAGGCACTTTAAGAAACATTCACAAGGAGAGTTTCTTAAATAGAGATTATCAGCAATCCAAGGCTATAAAAGTACCACCTCGATCATACCTCACAAACAGTATGAATAAGTCTTCATCTGTTATTGCTCCGAGTTCCATTCTTCTCTCCAGAGCAGTCAGACCTCCGCCATCTTTGATTGTTGTTCTCGCACCCCTGTAGAAAGGATCATAATAGTTCTTTTAGAAAAATGCCTCTCATCTATAAGTATGTTTCCCATAATCTGTGAAGGAAAACTATGGCGGCAATATAAGCAAGGAAATCATAGTAGTAACAGGGGAAAATAAACGAAGAATGTATTCTTTGTACTGAACATCAACCATAGGGTACCACACTGCTGACATGAATCTTATCATCTCATGAACCATAGGGTACCACACAGCACATAAATGAAGAAGAATGGGGGTTCTTTGTATGGGCAAAGAAAGCAAATGGCTACAATGTGCACAGAGGAAACGATTAAAAATTGAGGCAATAAACATTCATAATGCCCTTTTTACAGTGATCAGTGGATCTGGACACAGAATGACTCTTTTGTATGAACGAGCTATACTCTTTGAGAATTTTTCATATATAGTTGTCGTTCAAATGAAAGTTTTTACCAAAGTGTTTGTCTCGCTGCGCAGATATACACTGTTAAAACACCAATGAAATTTCATGCACATGACTCTAAATGTGTCACTGCCTAGTTCATACTGAACAAAACGAAAAAACAAAGATAAATTCAAATACACTGAAATAGTAAAAAATCAAGTTGGAAAGATAGCTTGAGAATCATGAACAACATGGCATCAGGGCATAAATATCAAGCTGCTGATGATATTGCAAATAAAACTAATCATGAAACAAATATTATCAAGAATTCAATCCTACCTCTTCAGCAGATGCTTGGTGAGCTCATCATTTTTCTTTTGGACACAATGATGCAATGGTGTTCGGCCATGGAAGTCCTGCATATTAATATCCGCGCCAAAAAGTAGAAGGAGCTCCACCATTATAGGATGACCATATTGGCATGCAAAGTGCAATAAAGAACAACCTTGTAGACAGCCTTCTGGTTTCCCAGAGTCCTGAATTATCTCACAAGAAATCGGATCAAGTAACATCTTGTCTGTCACTGGCTGAACATGATGAATATCTTTGCTCAAAGCATCATATGTCATGTTAGCGCTCACTTCAGCTATTGCAAGAATTCGATATGCTTCTCTCACATCATTTTTCCTTATAGCTTCCAAAATATTAATGGTAATCTGATCAGGATCTCTGGCAACAAGCAGTTTGTCCACATACTGCATGGATCATTTATGAGAATGAATGACATGATATTAACAGAAGATCATCAGAATCAAACATAAGACAAAACTAACAGTGCTATATCATGCTGCTTTTTTTAGACGCCTTATATCATCCTGCTTGTGTTTGTTTTAATGAATAGCACTTCCAATCATCTGAGTAGGCTCAAATATATGCATGTAGAGGCCTGGTGAATATGAACAATAGCCCTTACAAAAAAAAAATCTCGAAAAGGCAGGAGAGCTGTGTGTCATTGTATTAGTAGGAAAAAAGGAGTCATATATAGACCCAGAACCACTCACACCCCAGCAAGGAAATGCAAACTGGTGAATACTAAAAAATTTGCAATATCAGACCACTTTCTTGGAAAGCATTCTTCCACAATGTTAGCCGGCCCACCAAGGAAGACTGAAGTTACTGCGATATTTCCACTATACAACTCTTTCAAGTTTTAAAAGAGATAAGTTGCACGACATCATCTTATAAGGGTATATGTGGTCATTTCTCATCTAACTTTTTTCTCTAGATTCAATAGCTGGTCCAGATATTATGATATTTGCCCAGTCGCCTCCACGCGGGCGGCTCAGGCGGAAACCTAGCCGCCGCGCCGCCGCCGGAGTAGGCCGCCGGCAAGGCCGTGCGGCCGGCCGGGATGGCGGCGGCGGGGCTCTGTCCTCTCGAGGAGGTGGCGTGGCGGCGTAGGAGGTCGCGGGCCGGTGGGTGTCGCCCCGTCCGAGCCGCGTGGGGCTCGGCGGGGTCGCCTGCCCGGACTGCGGCGCCGAGCTTCATCCCCATCCTTGTCCCCTCCTCACCCCTCTCATGGCAACAGTCGGCCTCCTCTGGGCTTGGGCGGCAGATCCGGTGCCCTGGCGGCCGGATCCGATGGCCTTAGGCCCGGGGACGGTGACGGTGGGGTGGTGCGGGGGGACAGTCGCGGTGAGCACCATCCTTGTCCCCTCCTCTTTTGGCGACGCCGACCTGCCTCTCCCGGGTCTGGGTGTATAGATCTGGTGCCCTAGCGACCGGATCCATGGCCCTAGGCCTGGGGGCGGCGCCGGTGGCGCTGAGCTGGTAGGGGCGGCTGCGCTGGCCGGGGCTCTGGGTTCCCCGCCTTGTGGCCGGATCCGGAGCCCCTTGGGCTGGGGGCGGCGCCCGGCGCCGGGATGCCAGCGAGATCTCTCCTCGTCGTGCATCGGCGTCTTCTTCTTGGCGAATCCGGTGCCTGGGTAGCCGGATCCAGACCACGGACGGCCAATTCCGACCTTGATGGTGGCCGGCGGAGCGTGCGGCCGTGGCGGGGGCTCCAGAGGGCGTTGGGGCGGTCCTCTATTTGCCGTCTCCCCCCCGATTGGCCTCTGCTGCCGCGATGGTGGATGTGGAAGCGGTCAAGACGGAGGCGTTGGCGTCAGCGTGCGGCAGATGGACGCGCGAGCTTCGGAGCGAAGGCTGTGGGGGTGGCTGGCACACCTTTGCGACTGCGGCATGCAGCTGGCGCGCCGATGCCCCCCTGGCGAGGCTGGCAGCGACGACGGTGGCGACATGCAAGGTTCGGGAATCTGGGCCGACGTCTGAAGCTGGGGTTACCCTGGGCGAAAGCCTTGCGACGGCGACGCCTGCGGGCGCCTGTTTTCCCAACCGTCGTGCCTCTAGTTTTTCCACGGGTGAGAACCCGGTCCACTTGGACGAGCGACGGCGGTGCATTGAGCGTCGTAACCTTCCTGAAGGCGTTGCTGTGGAGTTCGGGTCGGCTCGGATGGTGAGAGGCCATGGTCGGAAGTTGGAGCTGCGCTTGCGATTTGCTCGTGCTGGGCAACGATGACCTCTTCGCCTCTAGAGTTTCCGGTCTTGTATCTTCTTTGGGTTGTCGTTCTCTCTGTTATATGGCGTGGGGTAGGTTTTCGGGCCCGGTTTTCTTTAATAAACTAGGTCAATTCTCTTCTGCTTATTAATATATATGCCGGAACAATCTGTTCCTGGATTTTTCCAAAAAAAAAAGATATTATGATATGGAAAGAATTGTTCTTAAGACCAACCAAATATAAGTATTCCTTTTTTGTTAAAAAAAGGTATTTATGTCACAAAATCTCTTCTCTGAACATAGTTTCAGCGTCGAAGGTTTTCATAGTTGTTGTGACTTGCTATTTGATTAGTTAAAGCTGATTCAAATTCTCATCAGGATCAAAGATGATTTGCTGCACATGCAGCAGCAGGTTATCTATCCAACAACACAACTACAGTTCATAATGAATGAACTATTTGGCTTATCTTGGTATCAAAAGCCCATAGGGCCGAAATTTGACTCTGACTATAAGATGTAGCAAGGTTACATCATAAGGGGATCTCCATTGTCCATCTAAATTTTGCTCACTATATTAAATATATATGTCCATAAGAATTTGATAGAAACTAGAAAGGGCACTTCCAGTATGAAATTGTGTTCGTTCGAGAAAAAACAGTATGAAATTGTGTAATCCTCCCTGTGCAGTGGGCTGTGTTAGAGTAGAAAGAGAGAATAGAATTGGGGGCAAAGGCCACACAGAGCAATAGCCTGGGGCGCCATTTATATATAGCCAATAGGCTTAACCAATCAGCTAAATTACAGGAGGTGATTGACACCAAATCTAGCCTACTATACAGGGCTATCATAACAACCATATCCTACCATAACAGCCATATCTATATACAAGGAAATATATTCCAACAGCCCCCCGCAGTATCAACCGGGAGATGAGCGGACGTTGAGACTGGAGCGGAAGGACTGGAAGACAGCAGTAGGAAGTCCTTTGGTGAAGATGTCTGCATATTGGAGTGTTGTCGGAACATGTAGAACATGAACTTCCCCGAGAGCAACATGATCACGCACGAAGTGCAAATCAATCTCCACGTGCTTGGTGCGTTGATGTTGGACAGGATTGGTTGAAAGATAGACAGCACTAATGTTGTCACAGTAAACCACCGTGGCCTTGGACAGCGGCCGATGGAGTTCAGCAAGGAGCTGACGGAGCCAACACGCTTCAGCCACTGCATTAGCAACACCACGGTACTCAGCTTCAGCGCTCGAGCGAGAGACGGTTTGCTGCCTTTTGGAGGACCAAGACACCAGATTATCACCAATGAAAGCACAAAACCCGGAAGTAGAGCGCCGGGTGTCGGGACAGCCAGCCCAATCTGCATCTGAATAGAGAACCAGATCATGAGAAGGGCTGGGAGTGATCTGAAGACCATGTTTGATGGTGCCTTTGATGTACCGAAGAATGCGCTTCAAAAGGGAGAAATGTGCCTCTCTGGGATCATGCATATGCAAGCAGATCTGCTGGACAGCATGGGCAATATCAGGCCGGGTAAGGGTGAGGTACTGCAGACCACCAGTGAGACTGCGATAGAGAGAGGCATCAGCAACAGAAGGACCAGCCTCAGCAGGAAGTTTTGAGCTGACTTCAATAGGAGTAGCGCAGGGGTTGCAATGCTGCATATTGGCACGGGCAAGGAGCTCCAAAGCATACTTCTCTTGAGTCAACAGCAGGCCTGAGGAGTTTCGAGAGGCAGCAACACCAAGAAAGTAATGGAGTTCACCAAGATCAGACATGGCAAATTCCTTCTGCAGTGAGGCAATAATCATCTGAAGCATCGCTGAAGAAGAAGCTGTCAGAATAATGTCATCCACATACAGGAGTAAGTATGCAATATCACGACCAGATTTCTGGATGAAAAGAGAGGGGTCACATTTGGAGCTGCAGAACCCTTTGGAGAGAATGAAAGACTGAAACCGAGTGTACCAGCAGCGTGGGGCTTGCTTAAGACCATAGAGTGACCGATTCAGCTTGCAGACATAGTGAGGAAGTGCTGAATCAATGAAACCTGATGGCTGCTGAGAGTAAACTGTTTCCTCCAAGGTACCGTTTAAGAAAGCATTTTTGACATCCAATTGATGTATAGGCCAGTGACTGCTGGTTGCCAAAGAGAGAACAGTACGGATGGTTGCAGGCTTCACCACCGGACTGAAAGTTTCCTCAAAATCAACACCAGGTTGCTGGGAGAACCCACGGAGCACCCAACGAGCCTTGTAACGATCCAGTGACCCATCAGACTTAAGCTTCTGCCGGTAAACCCACTTTCCAGTGACTATATTAGCATTGGGCGGTGCTGGCACTAAGTCCCAAGTCTGGTTAGCTGTGAGGGCATTGAACTCTTCAACCATGGCATTCTTCCAGTTGGGATCAGCAAGAGCTTGCTTGTAAGTTCTTGGAATCGGTGATGAACCAGCAACTTGGAAGGTAGCAGGGGTGCGAAACCCACTCTTGGCTCGAGTGACCATGGAATGACTGTTGGAAATAGGTGGAATGGGAACCTTGGCAGCTTCGGAAGTCCGCTGAGCGGCAGGAATGGGCGCAGCTGAGGCGCGAGAACCCTGCTGGGAAGTAGATGGCGCTGGTGGCGCTGGTGCAGCAGCCGGCTGTGTACTGGCAGGTTCCACAGGACAGGGACGGCGAGTGTACACAGCTGTAATGGGCGGCTTGGTGCTGAAGTCGACCGGCGCTGGTGCAGTTGGAGAAACACCAGAAGGTGCTGGTGCAGACGGGCCACACGTGGCGTGCAGCGGAGACGGCGAGCTGGGCGCCGCTGGCCCAGCCAGCGAGGCCGGTGCCCCTGCAGCAGCGGACGATGAGGCTGGTGCAGGGGTGGTGACGCCAGGGCCACCGGGCAGAGAAGCAGAGCTTCCTGCCGGCAGGGAGCTGGGAACGCCAGGCAGAGGTGGAGTACCACCAGGAAGCACCGTGTCATCATCTGCAAAGTCATCCAAAAAAGAGTACGAAGAGGCAGGTGTGCTATGGCGAGCAGCATAAGGAAAAGTGAGCTCATCGAACACGACATGCCGGGAGATGATGATTTTGTTAGACTTTAGGTCAAGACAACGGTAGCCCTTGTGATCGAGGGGATAGCCGAGAAAAATGCATTCGGTGGAGCGTGGCGCAAGTTTGTGAGGTGTAGTGGCCGAGAGGTTTGGATAGCAGCGACATCCAAAAGCTCTAAGGTGAGAATAGGATGGTTTGGAGCCAAACAAGGCTTGGTGAGGGGTGAGGTTGTGGAGAACCTTTGTGGGATGGAGGTTGAAGAGATGAGTGGCTGTGTTTAGGGCATCGGCCCAGAAGGAGGGAGGAAGGCCGGCTTGAATCAATAAGGTGCGAAGGATGTTATTGATGGAGCGGATGACACGCTCAGCCTTGCCGTTTTGTGGGGAGGTGTGTGGGCAGGATAGCCTGAACCGAATACCCTGGGAAAGGAAAAATGAGCGAAGAGAGTGGTTATCAAATTCGCGACCATTATCACATTGGACAAAACGGATGCGACACTGAAAATGTGTGAGCACGTAAGCATGAAAGTCGCGAATGGTGGAAAAAGTGTCGGATTTCAGTTTCAAAGGAAAAGTCCATAAATAATGAGTAAAATCATCTAAGCACACCAAGTAATATTTATTACCAGACACACTGGAAACAGGAGATGTCCACAAATCACAATGAATAATCTCAAAAGGGCGCTGAGTGCGCGTTAAAGATGTAGCAAATGGTAAACGAAAATGTTTGCCCAGCTGACACTCATGACAGGGGGTGGCTGGTATTTTATTTGGAGTAACAGAGATGGCATCGGTGGACTTCAATTGGGAGAGCACTTTGGCACTGGGGTGGCCGAGACGACGATGCCAAATGTCCTCCGCAAGAGCCAGCAGCGCAGCACGGGTGGAAGAGGGTGTCGTGAAGAAGGGGTACAAGTCGCCGGAGCTATTGCACCGATAGAGCAGCGCCTTAGTGTTCAGATCCTTCACAGACAAACCAAACGGGTCAAATTCCACAGACACAAGATTGTCAATGGTGAACTTGCGGACTGAAATAAGGTTGGTGACTAATTGAGGAGAAACGAGGACATTGGATAAAGAAAAAGAGCGGTTAGGAGATGGAAGAACAGCACTGCCGCAAGCAGTGATTGGAAGAGAGGAACCATTACCGACAAGAATATTTGTGGTAGGATGGGAAGGAGAAGTGGAGGAGAGTGTACCCTGGTTGTTGGAGAGATGAGAGGACGCGCCGGAGTCCATGAACCAATCAGGTTGCTGCAGAGTCATGGAATTCAGCGTGTTGATCAGCGCAGTAGGGTCCCAAGTGTTCGGTGCGGCAGGAGGGTAACCAGCAGTAGATGCACCAGCAGGGGGGAAACCAGCAGGCGCGCCGGCGAACATGGCCTGATGCGGAACGCCGGGACGGGGACCAAGCACGCCCTGGATAGGCGGCACGGGCCACATCTGGAAGGAGCCGGAGTAGGGGTTGAGGAACGGACGATAGCCGCCGAAACCACCGGGCACGCCAGGCCGCGGCGCGCTGTTGCGGTTCTTGGACTTGTACTTGTTCTTGTAGTTGTTCCGTGGCGCAGGAGAGGCCTGCTGGGACGCCGAGGAGGACTGCTGGGGCTGCTGCGGTGCCGGCGGTGGAGGTGCAGCCACCAGAGCAGTTTGCTCCCCGGGC
This sequence comes from Bothriochloa decipiens, assembly GCA_023333625.1. NCBI lineage: Eukaryota > Viridiplantae > Streptophyta > Magnoliopsida > Poales > Poaceae > Bothriochloa > Bothriochloa decipiens. The sequence goes on from CM041637.1 coordinate 15,393,739, forward strand.
TGTGGAGTCTTGAGGTCGGCCTCCTCGAGTTCTAGCATGGAGCAGGCCGTGCTGAATGTCGACAGGGGATCCCGAGATTTGATGAGGGTTCCCATGTGCCGAAGAGTCGGGTTGAGGCCGCGGATGAGGGTGAGGACCAAGGTCGGCTCGTTGACGGGGAAGCCGAGATCAGCAAGGCCATCGGCGTAGGACTTGAGACGCTCGCTGTAGTCGGAGGAGGAGAGGCTGCCTTGCGCGAGATTGCGGAAATCCGCTTCCAGCGCAAGAGCCCGCGAGGGCTTGTTGTTCTGGAACTGCTCCTCGATGGCCAGCCATATGGTGCGGGCGTTGGCACCAGGGATCATGACCTTGTTCAACAGCTGCGGAGAGATGGACGAGTAGAGGAGGGAACGGACAGAGAAGTCCGTTGTTGTCCACACCGGCGTGACAGGATCTGGTGCCGGCGTGCCATCAATGTGATGACCAGCACCAAACTTGCCGAGCAAGGTGCTGAAGAGCTCACGCCAGGCACGGTAGTTGGGAGGATGGAGGACCAGGGTGATGGGAAGATGGGTTTTGATGTTAATGGTGGCGAGGGAGGCAGCGGGATTGGCGGGGGCAGCAGCAGGGAGGGCTGCGGCCAGAGCAGCAGCAAGGGCGGCGGCAGGATCCGGCACAATAGCAGCGTTGGGATCCATGGCAGAGAGGAGGTGGGCGCGATGGAACAGTAGGGCGGCGGCTAGGGCACAGCAGGCGCAGGAATTAGGCTGATACCATGTTAGAGTAGAAAGAGAGAATAGAATTGGGGGCAAAGGCCACACAGAGCAATAGCCTGGGGCGCCATTTATATATAGCCAATAGGCTTAACCAATCAGCTAAATTACAGGAGGTGATTGACACCAAATCTAGCCTACTATACAGGGCTATCATAACAACCATATCCTACCATAACAGCCATATCTATATACAAGGAAATATATTCCAACAGGCTGGTCAGCTTCTCTGAAACGAATGGTTTAGTTCCATAAATAGGAAACTAAAGCAAAAAAAACGTTTCTAAACTAAAAAAACTAAAACAGATGGCAATGAAAACAGAATCAAATTATGTTCACAAACTCAGGGAATACTTTTCAGTAACATCAGACAATAAATGCATGACAGGTCATATATTGATTGTGGGGAAACCATCAGTAGGTTGATCAAAGACAAAAGGAATTGAAGAGCTTACCTTTGTTTGTATGTACCTCTCCTTTATTGAGAAAGCATCACTAGGTTTAGGCTTTTCAATAAAAAGAATAGCTCCATTTGATTCGTCCACTCTGGATGAACATAGAATAATATAACAAAATGCCAAGAAGGAAATTGCACAAAAAGAAGAACAGCAGATAGTAGTAATGCTGCTGCACTCAAAGTCAAAACCTGGGAAATCAATGATGGCAAAGTAATGGCTGCTTCAAAGTGTTAAACTAGCCATGATTGAGTCAACATAAGTTTAAGCAAGCTATGTAGTCTTATTTGAAAGATCGCTATGTCATAGTGATGCCCCTTAACATACTCTAATGCAGCAACTTCATGTCAGTGAACAGAGAGACATGTCTATTGATGAGTACTACTCTGCCTTTGATCACTTGATGGGTTCTTTGATCTCCAAGATACCCCAGTGTACAGCAGCACAGTACTTGATCAAAGAACATTTGAATTGATTATAATTGAATTGTTTGTGCTGTTTTAAAGAAACAACATGCAAGAGGACAGGCCTGTACACACAGTTCATGCTAGCACTAAGTTGTTGGCTTTTATGTTAGTCTAGACTAGCCAATGTCCCACAGCTTACAGGCTAGAAATCAAGTGGTGTGGTCTGGAAGAAAAATGGTTAAAATGTCAAGGTGAAATGTAGTGAAGTAATATGCAGATCTGATTGTATGCTTTAACATACTCTTCATCCTCTTTTGGAAGCAGAGCTTCCCAAATGGAATTAGCGTAATCATTTCCTAGTGCATGGAAGAGATCCATTATTACTGGCTCCCAGACTTTCACATCTAGTCTCAAGGATCGAACCTGCATCAAGTAAAAACATCACACTAACATATGGAACAAGCTAATAGCATTCTTTTTTAATCTCAGTCTGATAAGATTTTTAAAAGCTTAGGAACTACGAGATATCGTATATAATAACAAAAAAAATTCTGGAAGTCACACATTCATTACCAGATAAAAATGGAAGGCTCGTCTATTAAAAAACAAGTAGATGTATTAAATCAAAGTGTTTCCTTTCATACCAAGTCTTTAAAACTTATGCATGGTTCACTACCACATAGAAGTACTTAAATTTACCACATGGAAATAAACGTTATATTATATGCAAGTCAAAAGTATATATACATTTTCTAATTATAATTAGATTTAGAAATCGCTAAAGCTTTGTATTGGAGATGCCGATGTCGAAAGACAATTAATGAGAACAAAAGCAATATTGCACTATAGTGAGATATGCAGTAATATATTTACTGTATCTATCATCCCTAAGTGAACAAATCCAAGAATCTGAACTTTTTCAACAGAAGATATGGCCGACCAACATTATCACTGATCAGCATATATCATGGTTTAAGGAAACTAGTTATTGCACCTTTGAAATGTGCACTCCAAGATTCCTGTGAGCCCCAGAACACTCAATGCAAATCAGAATACCCAAGTTTAGAGATGCCCAATCAGGATCAGGAGAACGACATTCCGCACAGCTGTCATTTCCAGGAATATTCCTCAGAAGATTGAATATATCATCATGTCCCTCTGAACTCTTGTTATCTTCAACAGACAAAGAATCGACAGAACTTGCAGATCTGTTACTCTCTGTTGCTACATTACCATATGACAACTGAAATGATATGAAATCAGAATAACAAATTAGTACCATATCTTGAATGAATAAATAGATTGAACATATTCATATACATGTAATGCATTAAAATGGAGCCAAATTAGGAAGGCTAAGCATTATTACTTCATGATTATCCAGTGTTGATGCATGGAGTTTAATATATCTATGCTTTGTTTCAACCAAAAAAGTAGACCAAGACTAATTATATGATGCAGAAAAAGACAAATGGCTGCAGCAAACCTGCTGCGGGAATGGTGAATTTAGTAGTGATGCGATAACTCCAGTAATTTTCTGGATCCAGTCCTTTTGATCAGCCCCTGATTCTGCCTGCCATAAACAAAGTGAAAAGCATTCATGTGGCATCAGGCCATTGATGTATCAAAGAAGAATGAAGAAACTCGAAAAATGTGTTATTCACTTGTTCAGGAAATACCAAAAACATGAATTGCACAAATAAATTTCGATATCTAAGGACTGTGTTGTTACCTGTAATGTGTATGTCTTAACGGGTGAGATTATTCTGAAGCAAAATCTTAAATCATTTTCATCTGCATCAATCTTAATTGTTGAAGTTCTGAGATCAATTTTATGACATGATAATGAATCTTCACCCTGAGATGAAGCTCTTTGGTTCAAGAATCTGAATCGACTAAAAACACCACCTCCTTCGCTAGCTGTTTGTTGTGATGACACTCCTTGCTTCCAAGAGAATAAAAGAAACAGGTACATGTAAAGTACAGAAAAAATAACATGAACAAATTAGCATCTTAAGATAAATTATACAAAACAGTTGCATTTAAAATAACCCAGCACGTCCCTCGAAAATAGTGTACTGCACATAAATTTTGACATACAGACTATATGCTGCAACCTAAAAAACCTGGATCTGTGCCCTGCAGGGGGAAAGACAACCCCCCCCCCCCCTCTCCCCGGCCAGCCACCACCACACATCCGTCCTTGCCATTAAGAAAAGGCTTCTTCCACGCAGGCCGAGAAATGTTAGATATAATCCTAGTCCCTTTTGCCTAACAAGATAGTAATTAGGCTAATATATGGGGTCGGCAGACTTCTGTTAGCTAGTAAGTTTCATGTCTGCAGCAAGTAGTAGCAGGTCGGTTTATTACAAACCTACTCCAACATTTCTCTATATATGTATGTATATGCTATCAAAATCAAGCCAGTTAGCTTCAGAAAAAAAAAAACATGTGCTCTAAAACTCCAGCTACTCTATTCAACTCTGTTCATCCTATAGATGCTGCATTTCTAACATTTGGTATGAGCCTGTGTTAGAGTGATCCATGGCCTCAGCTCCAGCAAGGTCACAGCCCACAATGGTTGCACACCTACCATCACCGTTCCCCTTCCACACAGCCAAGGTGTGGGCAGTGCCATGGAGGCCCAGAGATGGTTGCCCAGCGCGTTGTGAAGTCGGTGACAACAACTATGAGGATTGGAGCCTCCTCATGAAGGTGAAGTTGGAGGCTCGTGGCCTATGGGATGCGATCATGCGATCGAGTACGGTAATGCCGATCGCACGGAGGATCGCATGGCTCTCAACGTCATCCTCTCTGTTGTGCCCCCAGAGATGATTCGCATGTTGGCGGTGAAGAAGACGGCGAAAGAGGCTTGGGAGGCGATCAAGTCCATCCGCATCGGTTCGAAGTGCGCACACAAGTCTATGCTGCAGCGGCTCCGTAGGAACTGGGAGTTGCTATCATTCCACGATGGCAAGCACGTCGATGACTTTGTGCTCCGCCTCACGGGAATGATGAGCTCCATCAACCTCTATGGAGAGGACATCACCGAGCAGTGCCCAGTCCCCAGGGAGTACAAGCAAGTGGCTATCACAATCAACACCTTGCTCAACACAGCGGACCTCTCAATTGAAGAGGTGACCGACTGGCTCAAGGCAGTCGACGACGACGATGCGGCAACTCCAGATCAGCCAATACTCTCTGGCGGCAAAAAAAAAAAGAAACTTGTGCTCTAAAACTCCAGTTACTCTTATTCACCTCTGCTCATCCTATAGCTGCTGCATTTCTAACAAGAAACACCCGAAGGCCAGCTGCCCTGGACGTGCCCTCAAGTGCCCATGTAGTCACACATAAACTCAGAACCACGGGGATGTTTTTTTAACCAACAACAACAACATAGTCTTTTTGTCCCAAGCAAGTTGGGGTAGGCTAGAGATGAAACCTAGAAGAGATAAAGTCACAGAGCAACACATAAAGGTCATGGTTCAGGCACATTGATGGCTAGTCTCCAAGTGCTCCTATCCATAGCTAAATGGGAGATATTCCACTCCTTAAGCTCTCTCTTAACTGATTCATACCAAATCAATTTAGGTCAACCTCTACCGCTCTTTACATTATCGTCATGTTTTTTTAACCAAAGTCTGTTTAAATTCGCTCTCACGGGGAGAAAAGACCTAGTACTTGGGGTGCTACTTGAGCCCTGCTGCTAACCAGTCAGGTAGCAGGCCTGTTCACATGTTCTGCAACCCTTGAATAAAGATGGTACACGTGATGGAAAAATATGCATAAGTCAGACACACCCACTAAGCGATAAATCACCACATGAATATAAATTGCATTATATTCAATAGGAAATATTTACAAAACATATATATTATGTTATAAATAGCAAAATCAAAATGGAGCAGAAGCTACTGGAAATAGGAGAATTATAAATAGATAAATATGCCTAACGGAATCAAACAAGTAATCCAGATATAGAACAGTGCATAAATTATAAATACAAATTTGCCTACTCATACAAGCGAAGAAGAAACCTGACTGCCAAGCTCTGTATATGTTCCCTAACCAGTTCAGATAATCAGATCGCATACCGATTTTCCTTTATTCCCATAGTAGTACAGAGTTCCATGGCTGTCAAGCACAAAAAATCTCCTCTTCCATTCACCTCGTGTATTTTGAGGACGCTTAAATAGGTAACCTTGTTTAATAACTTGAACCTGGCAAATAAACAGACTAGTAAGGACAAGCAATAGTAGTTCACAAAACAATTACAAATTACCAAACAACAAAACTTGAGCCCAGTATTAACTACAAAAGAAATAATGTAACAATAAAATACTACATTTTGAACCAAAATGGTGGTAATCATGGATACCACTTGCCTGGATTCTGATTATATGAAGGCTCATGCATGTTAAATTAGTACAATGTCATAAAAGATCATCTCAACTACACGTAAATTCTATCTATCAACACGGAGTCTCTTCAATCATCATATAAAGCAGCACAAATAAGCTTTAAGCTAGGTTGTCCTGGTAGAGATGAATATTTACTAATTTGCTTCACAAAGGATAATTATACCTCGCCATTGGCACTTGACTGCATTAATGCTTCAATCATTTTATAGGACTGAAGGCCAACAACATGGATACCATCACAGCTAGTAGACGTGTCTACGTTGCTAGCCATTCTCACATTAGCTATTTCCTCTTCAGTTCTGAACTCCTGAATTCTCTTTGCAAGATTATCTTGCTCACTTACAGCCATTTGTTTCGATTGTTGTGCATATGTTAGAACCTGCATCAACACTTCAAGCTTAGCACAGAAATTGTTAACTCCTGGTTAGCTGGGTCATGTTCTTTAAAGAGCACTGTGACATGAGACATTATTAAACCTGGTGAATGAATGGTTCCATTTGACTCAGAAGCTCAAATCCCTATATCATAAAGAACAAAATCAGAACCCAAGCAACCAAAAGACCAGAAATTACTAAACACGTAGAAAGGAACCATACCTGCTTAAAATACCTCAAATGGGCATCCATCACTGCACTTATTGACTCCAAGAATTCATACTTCTTTTTTGCTTCAATGTTCGCAAGGGCATGTACCTGAATTCCTTACAGCATAGTCAAGCGTCGGAAAGGCTGAACAATATACTTGTATGTGGAAAAATATTGATATACGGAGTACATACTAAGTTAAAGCGACATCTTTCGAAAGCTGACTTGGCATTGTGTAGATCCTGTAAATTTAGAATTAGGGTGACGGCATGAAAGCTAAACATACATTCATCTACCCCAAAAAGTAGAATAAAACAAAATTACAAAAAGGCTAGTCACAAAGTCACAATGTACCTCCTCAAGTTCGGTTACAACTTCTGTTCTAGTCCCTTTTCGCACTGACACAAATTTTTCACGTGCCTAACAAACAAATAGCACCAGAATCTTAATACACAGTGTATTACACTGACATGTTAAAGGTATAGAAAAAACAAGATCACACTGTTCAATAATCATCTAACACATGCCGCATGAACAAAGATAAAGAAGGTAGTCACAAACTCAAAGCATCACCTGATCATAAGCCACTGCAGCCCTATCCAAACGTCGCCGACAATCCTATACAGAGCAAGTATTTTACAAAAAAAAAAAAAGCATATATCAAGTAAGCAATATGTTAAAATCTAATTTCCAATTACTGTCCATATGGAAAGGCAAATGTTCCAATTTCCCAAGATGTAAGGCACAGATTTTTGGAGTATTTAAGATTTTCTGTTCCTTGTCTGAACACAGAAGCAGCAGGGTCAAAGTCTGGTCCCACAAGCATAAAGTCATTGGCCCATTGAAAAGATCAGCACCTGACCTACTATATTGTTTACTTCAGTTAAAACCTATAGTTACTCCCTCCATTCCAAATTGTAAGTCATTCCAAGAATCTTAGAGAGGCAAAGCATCTCAAGTTTGACCAGAATTATAGAGAAAAGTACAAAGATTTATGACATCAAGTAGATATCTTATGAAAATATAAGTAACAAAGAATCCAATGATACTTAATTGACATCTTAAATGTTATTATCTTATCATATAAATTTGGTCAAACTTGAGATGCTTTGACTCTCCAAGATTCTTGAAATGACTTACAATTTGATATGGAGGAAGTACACAATAATATTCAGTTACAAGTATGCTGTGTTGTGCAGGTGGTTTCAGGCGGAGAGGAGATGAGGGAGTTTACCTTCACACCATTTAAATCCACGTTAATGAATTGTGACAGGCGTTCACTAAGCATGTGCTCAACCTGATTGGAGGGGAAAACGCTTATTATAGTTAGAATGCAAAAAATAGCCATTTGTGCTGTTTATTACACGTGATATATCAGCATGCTCTGAGCAAGAGAAATTTACCAACTCTAGAGACATCAGTGTATTGCGAGAGCAAAAAATTCCATCACAGAACAAATGATTATTCTATTTCAACACAAAATTCCTGCTTCTAGATAATGCAGCCACTATTGGATGCAAGGAACCCTTTTGCCACTTTCGTCCTATCTGTGTTACTTATAGCAACATAGAAATATATATCTTTCAACAAATAAAAAATGCATCGCTCATACTTTTTCTGTTGTTGATCTGCAAATTCCACCTTATTTTATCAATTGTGCTTTCAGTTTATTGAATACCTTTGAAATTTACAAACTAATCCAAGAACCTTATAGGTGGTAAAATATGTGAAATTGCAGGTCGCAGATTGAGTATAAAAGTCCCAGAAATAATTCAAAAACATAAGTAAGAAAAGGAACGATGTGAATCTTGTAAACTGAAACTAATACAGATCATGCCAAGAAAAGACTACACATCATTACTAACAGGAGCAAGCCCTGATGTTGAATTCAAAATTCAAAAAAAAAGTAATGCTATTTCATTTCCAACAACTGATGCGTATGTTGTGTTGGGTTTGTGGGCACACTAGGAGAGATAGAGTCCGGAACAACGATATTCGTGATAGGGTTGGGGTAGCACCTATAGAGGAGAAATTGATTCAACATCGGTTGAGATGGTTTGGACATGTTCAACGAAGGCCTCCTAAGGCGCCAGTGCGTAGTAGGGTTCTAAGCGTAGTAGGGTTCTAAAGCGGGTCGATAATGTAAAGAGCGGTAGAGGTCGACCTAAATTGACTTGGGATGAGTCGGTTAAGAGAGACCTTAAGGTGTGGAATATCTCCAAGGATTTAGCTATGGATAGGAGCGCTTGGAGACTAGCCATCAACGTGCTGAACCATGACCTTTTATGTGTTGCTCTGTGACTTGAATCTTCTGGGTTTCATCTCTAGCCTACCCCAACTTGCTTGGGACAAAAAGGCTATGTTGTTGTTGTTGTTGTTGTTGTTGCTATTTCATTTCATCCCGTTTTTATTACATGAACTACCGATGCAAGAGAAATTATAGGTCCAATTTCGACCCTGTATGATAGTAGTACCTGAGAACGAAGGAGTTCCTTGTATGTCCCAAGCTCCCTGAAAGCAGTAGTAAACTTGGACATCACAGGCCCTGCAACATAGTAAAGAATGTGGTCTTGAGAGAATTTGAATAGAGAAACACCAATAAATGACTATAAATTTGTAGCTATCAATTATCATGCTATGAGATTTTAAATAGGAGAAATTTGATTTAGCAACAAGTGCATGGATATGTGCGTATCTGTACTATTTCTATATTCTAAGAATCTGTTGTTCACAGACATTAAAACAAATATGCCGTAAATATCCAAAATACTCAAAGTGACAGTGAGACAACTAGAAATTGGTAACGGAAAAAAAAAAACACAAATGTTGGGTTTCAACTCTAGCTTACCCCAACTTGCTTGGGACTAAAAGGCTTTGTTGTTGCTGTTGTTCTACTAGACATAGATAGGATGGAAGGACAGAATTAAGCAATCAAACAATAGATACATTAAAGGTTTGCTGACCTCCAATGGCAACACTAATAGGGTCATCCAGACCAGCACCAAATGCTTGCAGAGAATCTGCAAATGATAGATCCCCTGCATATGCCTCATCAAGTGATCCCCTGAAAATAAGGTGATTAGCAACATAATAAAAAAGCACTAGCTAATGGAACATTACAAAAACTAAAGCATGAAACCTGGAACAGCAAAGTAAAAAAAAATTATTGAATGTAGTAAAAAAAAATTACTGAATGTATTTCTTGAACTAAAAGGAATTTTCATCAAGGGGCCTTGCCAGAAACTTATGCAATACTATGGAATGTGCAGTAAGAATGCCTCGAAGGTTTGCAAATGTGGAACAGGAGATAATAAAGAAACGTACATGAATCTTTTGCATCCTTTATGCAGGTTTGAGCACCGTTCTTTCAGTTCATCAGTAAGTTGTTCCAAAGAATTGACCTGCAGGTATTGGAAACAAGTCGGGACAATAATTTAAATGCATGTTTAGGTTCGTTCTGAAGTTCAAAAACAAGGTTTTGGGGGCAACAAACAGAGATAATTGATGTTTGTGGAGAGAAATTAGTGAGCCAAGTTACCCAGCAAAATTGTTAAGCCCAATGCCTACACCTCTTTTTTTTTTTGGTTTGATTTCTATAGGAAACAGAATAGCAGGGATATTTAAAAAGTTTCATTATAAAATTTCCAGAAGACTAATTCGACAAAAATGGATTGTTGTTGTTCCAGCAGGTGATTCAACAGAAAATGCAACCATCAATTCAAAATGGGGGAACTAGTGTCCTCAGCAAAACAAAAAAAAAAACAGGGAACCATTATAAAAACTAGGTCCATCCATTAGCAAACTTCAAACAGGATCCAGCCCTTCTATTCAAATGCGTTGTGCAATGCAACAGCAAATTTTGATCTCTAAAGTTGCGCCGTTTCATCAAAGCATTCTAATCCCTTGAAACTATCTGAGGATGATTGACTTAATTCTCACCGACATGCCCAATTCGTCCAAACAAACACAGAAATCACGTAAAAACGTCAACTCAGCTCAGAAATCCCAGCATTTCAAATCCCAAAACGATCAACGCACACAGGATCAAGCTACCAAGTCGAGATCTCCCGCCCACAAAATGCTCCAAATCCGCCACAGCTCCGTCACAGCAACCCAGAACCCGACCAAGGATCGATCCTTCCATTCGACACACCCAAATCGACCCAAATCCAACTGACGACGCAGGACCGACCGAGATTCCAATCCAATGAACACGAAACAATGCCTCGAAGGGGGGCGGATCAGGGAGGCCTCGTGGGCAGATGAGAGGAGCGAGGGCCGAGTGGCGCCCACCTGTTTGCGGAACATGGGGGAGTCCTCGAGCTTGGTGAAGGCCGCCATGTCCGTGCTCGTGTCGCGTGGAGGCGAGGCTGCTGCTGCTCTCTGGAAGCTTGAGGAGATCTGGGCGGGAGGGAGGTAGGAGGGAGGAGACAGCCAGAGAGGAGGCGGTCGGGCATAGCTGTCCGGTTTCCCTGTACGCCGTAGTGCGGTGGCGCTGTGCTGGTGCGGGCTGTGCGGTGGCGGGGTTGGTGGGTTGGGCTGGGTTTTGAACCCAACCGCATTTCACCGAATCGGTGGGCTGCAGAGTGGAAAATGGGATGGGCCGACATAGATGGCCTCGGGCTCTTGGCAGTGTATTGGTTTTCGGCCTCGGGCTCACAAAATTGAGGCCATGTTTAGTTTGTAGCCTAAGGTTACCATAACTAAGGTAAAGCATATGTCAGAGTAGTGGCATGCCAATTTTACGGCAAAAATAAAGTGTTTGGTTCATTACCATGCCAAACTTTAGATGTGACATATTTAACTCCGGTAACTGTTTGGTTCATGGCCATATAAGCTACCGCAAGTTTGGCAAATATATGTGGTAGGTGTTTGGTTCACAGCCACGGTTTATTAAAGTTACCTTATTATAAGAAGAGATGAGCTTACCACTTGAAGTCATCACATCAGCATGTCAACATTTTTCACTTCATCACACGAGCATGTCGACTAGTTTCACTCCAACTCAGTATAAAATATTGCATTCTTACTAATACTACTAAAGTAATTAGCACCGGTGAACATACTGAGCAATAGTTAACAAGAGCATGACAACTTGTCGTACTCATTATAGTCCATAGCTATATTAGTATACACAAAAGCATGATGAGTGCAAAGGACTACTTCAGTCTGTCCTATACAAAAGCATCAGCAGCTGTTACATTTGAGCTATAAACAGTCATACATAACCATCAACTACTACCAATAACAGCTGCAAATGACCATTTGAGTCTACCCTAAGCATCAGCACATAATTGACAGAAGCTTCAGTGCTCAGCTTCAGTGCTCAGTCTGCTTAGACGATGAGCACTTCCTAGTTCCATGTGCAAAAGAAGCAAAAGAAGTTTACCAAAACACCCTTCAGTAAAATCCGACTATAATTGCTTACCAACTACGCCACACAAGAACTTGTACACCCAAGTCTCTAAAGTTTTGTCACTGGAACCATTGAGCCAACCACGCATACCTTCATTTTCAGCTCGTGCCAAGTACATACCAACGGCGATTTTGTCATCTATATGGATAGGCAAAGCTTCTAACCTCTTCCATAATTCAGCATGTGGATCCACGGAAATTGGGATTGGTGGTGGAGGTGGCTGGGTAAGAGAGCTTGCAATGACTTTCATAGTTGTGCTAATGTCTTGAGTGGCCTCTGACAAACGATTCTTCAGCTTTGTTGGCTTCTTACTAGGGGACTTAACCCCTCTTGCTCGCTTCTTTCCAGTTCGACGAGGGCTCAAAGGTCTACATTTAGGGCCTTTAGGTGAGGGTAATGTGTCCGAGTCATCACCTTCAAGGTCAATTGGATGTGTATAACCAGATGTGTCATTAAGCCCTCCACTATCATCACTATCACATCCCTTATCAGCATCCACGCATGTTTCTTGATCCATGGCAAGAGAACCATCTGCATGACTACCTCTGAAAAGCTCTTCCATCTCATGGTAGAATTTGATGGGCTTAGAAAGCAAGCGCCACTCTACGTCCTGCATTTCAATACGTCCTGCATTTCAATACAAGATAATATTTAAGACCGTAACCATGTAAATTTTGAATTTGTAATGCGAAGAAAGATTATGAGACATACCTTCAGCTTTTCCTTTTCAGATTCAGAAATAGTTACCTTGCACCTGATGGCATCAAATCCATTTCCACTATTACTTAAAGCTCTCTCAACTATCCTCCACTTGTCCTTGTAGTCCCTATAGTGACGATTAACCTGTTCAACGATTACACCCATGGCAAACTCTTTGTTTAAGGCATCAGCACACTTTGCATGGTGTGCCTTCTTCCACACAAAGCCCGCATGCTGGTCTTTCTTATACTCAATATACCAATTCAGCATAAACTTAGTTTGGTCCTCCTCCCAAGTTATGGTTCTCCCACGGATAGGCCCATCAACATCCAGTTTTCCTTTTTTCTTCAACATCTTGCCAGTTGCTACAAAGAAGCTGCAGCTACAGGAATCCACAGGCTGCAGTCAATCATTCAATAGGGAAAAAAATATAAAATATTTAGTAACAATTGTATGCTAGAACACACAACATTAGAATCAACCATCACAGCACAAAAGTCACAGTACACGCCACACATATTAAGGAATATTGCATTCTTCATTACATGCCAATTATTACATGCCACTCATATTCTCAGTAGGGTGATTCATCTCAGAGCCTGATTCACCTACTTTATCTCTCCACATCCTACGTGCTATCTGATCTCTTTTAAGTGCCTAAGCTTGACTCTCAGCGCGTAAGTCACGATATCTCCTCTTGCTCCTTGGCAAAGCCCTGTACCATGATTCGTCGTCATAGACATACTCATCGTCAACACCATGGTCTAGTATCCAGTTGTGAAGCCCACAGCATGCGAGAACAATCTTAACTTGTATTTTCAAAGAAAAGTTTGGTTGACTTTTAAGGATTTGAAATCGACGCTTCAAGGTACCAAAAGCTCGCTCAATTGTTGTCCTAAGAGAGGAGTGGCGGTGATTGTATAGCTTCTTATAATCTTGAGGTTCTCTACCACCTTTATACTCTTTTAGGTGATAACGGACACCACGATATGGAGGGAGTATACCGGGTCTTGCTGCATATCCAGCGTCTGCCAGAAAGAATTTTCCTAAAATTTGAACATATTGCTTAAGTTTAGAGTTGATCTATGTACATTGTTTAATTTGTGACAAAAAGGACTCCTACCTTCAGGTATTTTTAGGCTGGTGGGGCGTCTTAGAGCATCTTCAAGTACATGAGAGTCATGAGCTGATCCCTCCCATCCAGCTAAGACGTATGTGAATCGCAGGTTGAAATCAACAGCTGCGAGAACATTTTGAGTGGGGATTTTCTTTCTACCCCTAAACCTGTCTTGCATGTGTGCAGGGACAAAAGCTGGTATATGAGTACCATCCAAAGCTCCTATGCATCCCTAAGGAAGACAAATGATGTTTTGTTAGACTAATTAGCATGCCTCTCCATTCAAAATCGTAGCTAAAGGTGTTTCATAACTGTACCTCAAAGTAAGGGTGGAACCTTCCTGGGTTAGTAGTGATCTTTGGGTGTGTTTCAGTGGTCCTGATGCATATGAGTTCTCTAGCAAGTATAACACACGCATCTAAAACCTCATTAAAGTACCTACTAACAGTTTCACCTGATCGGTTGAACTCAAAAGCAATATCTCTATTAGACCAATTATGACCCACTGCATGCATAAACATTGCAACTTGTTCTTCCACAGTCACATTCAATGAGTCCTTCAAAAGGCCACATGATCTGAGATTTTGACAGAGCATATGGAAAACATTCTTTCGCATGCGTAGCTCAGAAATACAATGGGCCTCCGTACCATTATACAAACGATTTAAACGGATTTCTCTTGATATATCTCTGTCCAACATGGGTCCATATGTCACACCTCTGTCTTGCCTTTGCATGTTTAGCAAATAAGTGTAACTAGCTAGACACAAAGCAAGGGCAACTATCAAGCTTCTCCTCCAGATGTTGTACTGGTAGTAGTAACTCAAGTAATGATATATGAACTGACTCATCCTTCGATCCGTCTGGTTAACGATTATTCCCCAAAAATAAAAATTAAAAAGCAACACAAATCAGATCGGGAGTGGGGAAATAATTTCGACAAATAGTACTCACTTTTGCTAGATGATCTGTACCAAAAACTTATAAGAAAAGGCATTTTTGAATGTTGTATTAACTCAACACAAATGCATTTGTTTAGCAAAAAAAGCCATAAATAATGATCAGTATATTTCAGAGAACAGCCGCTGCACTAACCTGCTGGCTTTGATAGGAATAACAAGCAACACAGTACGTTCTAGTTTGCAAATGAAAGTATCAGCATGCATAAACCAAACTTTCCCCATGTAGTAGCACACATCCGCACACAGGCTTTTGCAATCAGCTACCGAGAAAAACTTTTCAGATGGGAGATGTGCAGACGCACGTACCAGCATACACTCGACGCGGAAGCCTTGTGGCAGCGATGCGGAGGGACGTGACGCCACAACATGGAGGCAAGCGATGCCGGAGGCAGAACCTCGGCGCCAGGCCAACGACGAGCCGTGCCGCGCCGGACGTCGAACCGCGCAGCGTCAGATGCCGACCCCGCGATGGAATCGGAGAGAGGCGCGACCCCGTGGAGAGCCGCCGCCGGGGCAACGGCGGCGGCGACGGCGGGGACGGGGATTTCGGAGAGACGCGCCGGGCGGCAGCGGGGGACGGGGATTTTGGAGAGAGACGCGCCCCAATGGAGCGCCGCGGCGGTGGGATTTCGGTAGTCTTTCCCCACCCAACAGTGAATAGATAAGGGATAAGCGGTGAGGAATATCCAGAGGAAGGAACCCTTCGCGCCATCTGCACGTACACGCGCCAAAGTTTCGCGCCATTTTCGTCGGCATGCCAGAATTGCGGCGAACGATTCGTTCGCCGCACTTTCGGCAGAAAAATGTGTGGCAAAGCACCGGAGAGGCGCCAGAGATTGTTTAGCAGCCTAATGTACGGTGATAAACCAAACAGCTGACTAACTTGGTTTGGCATGCCTAAAACGCGGCGCGGCAAGTTCTGGACCTAAACCAAACACACCCTAAAAACATGCCTTCCAGCTTAAAAAAATAAATAAAATACACCCAGGTACTCAAAGATCCGCCACGTCAGCGTCAATTTTTAAACGACCCTATCTCTTGTCTCCACTTCTCAACTAACTCCTCCCTCCGTGCGTGGCCTACCAGAGCGCGCTCGACGCCCGCCGCGCCGACCTCGACCGCGTCGCCGCTTCGCTCCTCCGCTCCGCCCCGCCGCTGCTCTCGATCGAGTCGAGCGACGCCCGCCAGCTCGTGGCGGTGATGCCGCCCACGCGCCTGCTCGCGGAGTCGGAGAAGGACAGAGCAGGGCGCAGCGCGCGCGCGAGCGGCCGGCGCGGGGACGGAGCAGGCATGGCGGCGTCCGAGGTAGCCAGCTTCGCCGTGGTTTCGGCCGCCACGTCGGTGGCCCTGGCCTACACTCGTCTCGCTGCCTCGCGGCTGGCCCCCGGCATCCCCCGCCTAGCGGCGCTCCTCCCAGTCCTCCTCGCCGCGGGGCACGGGCCGCTCCACCCCGCGCTCGTCTCGCCTCAGTTCGTCCTGGACGGCACCTTCGTCCTGGAGTTGTTCCGCGGCGGGGGCTAGCGGCGCGCTGAGCATGGCATGCGGCGGGGGCTGACGACACGCTCAAGGCATACGCGCGGCGGTGGCTTCCCAACGTCACCAAGGACGGGCAGCTCTCGGCGGACCAGCCGTTCCACGACCACGACGCCGGCAGTGGCGCGGACGTGAAGCAGATGACCACGAGGCCCCGCCTCCTGCTGGAGAAGATCGTCAGCCTGCTCCCCGCGGAGAGGGACACCATCTCCTGCGGCTTCCTGCTCAGGATCTGAAATAGGCTGCTGAATTTCAGTGATTTGTAGAGCGAGATTTAAAATTCCAGGAGCAGAGGCCAACTAGATGTGACACATGTTGCGGCAAGGCGTCGGGTGACCACAGCTGCAGCTGCTCGATGAGCGTGATGATTGGAGTTCCGCAATGCCAATGAAACACACTGTGATTTAAGAACTAAATTGAACATATTTAGAGGTTTTATTTTCACAATCTTTGCTTGCTCTCACAGTCTCGCTTTGACAGAGTAGCTAGGTGTGATCTCTTCAGCGCTACGGAGGCAAGCAACTGCCCGAAGCCGTCGGAGAAGGCGTGCACGCACGCGGCGCAGAACGAGCTCCACCCGCTGCGCGTGGTGGTGCAGGTGCTCTTCTTCAAGCACGCGCGCGCCGCGGCACTGGCGTCGAGCAGGGGGCACGCCGTGGCCACGACCGCGGCGGACGTTGGCGAGCAACATCGGAGATGAGAGGAGGCGGACCGCGTGGACGAGCAGTGGCTCTGCGCGTTGGCCGCTGGCACGTCGCCACCTCCGCGAGCTTGTCATGGCGGCGAGGAACCGGGCTGGAGAGGGTGCACGGCGTCGCTACTAATGAGCTCGGAGCACTGAGCCCGCGACCATGGCGAGGGCATCGGTAAGAAAGAGGAAGGAGTTAGTTACGAGAAAGAAAAAAAGAACAAGGTCTTTTTTAAAAAAATTGGCGCTCGCGTAGCAGATTTTAGATCTTCAATGTGCATAAGGAATAGATCAGGTACGTAGATAGTCGGTTTTATAGTTTAAGTACTTAGATGAGAGAAGATCAATAGTTTAAGTATCCTATGTGCATTTTACTCTAAAAATAATCGTTCTTTCAGTTTACCAACCAACTTGATAACGCCCATTTTATGCGGTGATGAGTTTGAGATTGCTAAGTGCTAACCAAGCTTCCATAGTCCCATGTCGTCTAAGATAATTGCTGTTGCTAAGCTCAACTGAGTTCAACACCAACTAAGGTTTTTGGATTCAAGTGGTGAAAAAAAAAAGTCTCAAATACGACCAAAATGGATGGGTCTTGAAGATTTCAAATTGGAATTCGCTTATTTGACCATTAAACCAGCCATGATTAACTAATATTTTAGCAAATTTTGGCCAAAATCTAGAGGATGATTGTATTATAGTGTGTTAAGAGTTTGCTCTTTTATGTTTGTTTGAACTCTAGATTACACTAAAATTAAATCACGCCTAAATTTATTAGTGATACAATGTCATTTCATGTCTCATCAAGATAGGTGAATTTGACTTCAACTTTGGTTGTTTTGGACCGAATCCTAGAACCCTAGCACCAACACCAACTACATTACCACTATTTAAAAGCAATTAACGGTTTAAGATGAGATGATGACAAGGTTTTGTTTGAAAAACACTTATTTATGATTGGAGGGAGTTTCTATAGGACATTAGTAACGCCCTTCATCAAAGATTGATGTAGTAGCACTACCTTTTTTTAGGTAAGCAACGGGATTAAGGACCCCACATGAACGTTTTTCCATTAATTTTGGGTAAGCACACGAGTTTCAGGGTACAAGGTCTTTGGCCAAAAAACGAGGAAGTAAAGAGTAAAGATTACAAAGGAGGGACGATCGATGAAGTGGCGCCCTAATTTATTGAAACCAAAACATACCAGCCATTAGCGACATGTTGCCGATAAATTGGTAAGAGCAACTCTAACAGTTTTGCAAATGGGTTTTACATTCTTATTTTTATGAAAAAGTCTACAAACTCCTATCCAACAGTTTTGCAAATGAGCTTTTCATTTTTGTTAACTTGGCAAAATCCTGAAATGAATTGGCATATATGCAAGCTCATGATCGACTTGGCATTCCGTTTCGTGCACTACTCCCACGCGCGCTCTTCCCTTCCGCGCCGTCGGGTTTCTTTTTTTGGATTTTGGCAAGTCAATTTTGCCAAACTGTTGGAGATAACCTTTTTTTTCTCCTCCCTATATTGATTTGAGAGTTGGCAAACTTCATGTTTTGTCCATAAAATACAAAACTATTGGAGTTGCTCTAAGTGATGGCTCCATGGCTGGTAGGTTTTTTTGTATGACAGGAGGAAAAGGCTTTGGCATGGCTGATCTCCTAAGAAGACAGTGTTGCGACGATGTTTTCACTGGTTGTTGGTATGTGCTCTTGCCTCCCTACCTTCGCGGGGTGAGCCGGATGAGGGAGGGCGAGGGCGTCACTACACAGGAGAAAAGAAAGGCGTGAAGGTGGGGGAAGGGGGCTAGGTGGGCCCACAATACAAATTGCATTAATTGACGCTGAAAATGGAATAGTGCTCTCCTTACAAGGTTTCTTACCCTTGGTATTTATAAGGCATACCAAGAGTCAAGGGCTTTTTACCCTAGGGTTTCCCCCTACATTACACTGCAAATGGACCTAGCACAGGGCTATTTTGGTACATGGATTGCACTGTCTAGTTGCTCCTTTACCCTGCCTGCGCGCCACACGTCGGTCCCTCGGCGCGCCACGCGTCGACCTCTCAGCGCGCCACGCGTCGGCCCTCCGTGAGTCCACGTCGGGGCCGACTTGTTGCGCCGCCTGGACCTCTGGCTGGATCTTCGGTACCTGCAGAACATGAGACCGAACATGAGCGCCAGCCGGGGGGGGTTGGCATGCTGTACGTACCTCCGCCGCGGCGAGGGGCACTGGCGGAGGTCAATGTCTCCACTGTTGGAGCTCGTCGGAGGTGCTGGTGTGCCTTCGATAGGGAAAGGCGTGGATGGGGTAGGGGGGTTCGTGCCTTTGCTGCTTCCTACGCGCCAAGATTGACTGGGCCGCGGAGCTGCATGGGGGCTCCTGGCGGAGGTTACTCCCTCCGCCCCCCCCCCCCCAAACACTGGTGCAAACAACACAACAGGATTATAGTAGGGAAGAGCAAGCACTAAATGTGGGATGGCTTGTGATCTCGTAGAGCCACGTCGTTTCAAGGATTTCTTCGTCGTCTAGCCAGATTCTTGCCCAAAAAGTTATGGCAAATGGGCATTCATTGGACTAGTGATCCTTAGTTTCTAAACATCCTGACATATTGCACAAGCATCTCCAAGAGTTTTCTAATCGGCTTCTAATATTGATTTTTCAGCATAAAGTGCGATTGTAATAATCACTCTTTATGCGACATATACACACGTCTAAAATTTGTTGGGTATGATTCTTTACAAAATAGAGTTACTTGGTGGCAATTACCATTGTCAGATCAGTATGTATGTAGCCTCCGCATCAAAAAAATGGATCATGATGAACTAAACCATGCGATCACACCCTCAAATTTTAATGAAACTGATTAAAATTTCTCCGATATAATTCACAGTGAGACGACACTACTTTCTGATGACTAGACAGGAGCAAATCTGGCCGTACCTGGCCGGCCCACGAACCTTATCGCACAGGGCGTAGACAGAGGACCGTCACTTTCTTTCAAGGCAAGCACGTTGCTTGTGCACAGGAATTTGACTCGTGAACATGAACTCACCCCACGGGTGTTCCATTACGCCTGTAAGTGCTCTGCGGATTCTGCACGAACCCAATCGCTTGAGTTGCGCTCTTGTAAAGATCTCTCTACTCTACGACGACGATACCACCTTTCTGGTGCGGTGGTGCCGTAATGAGAGTTCGTCTCCGTCCGTCCTTGGCCGGCACACGGCCGCTCTTAACAATCTCTCGAGAAATTCTGTGTGCCCATAAGTAACAAACGTCATCGTGGCAGTGCAGTCTGCAGTATACGCCGGTTTTGTCAAATCGACGAGCTGGCGTGGCCTTCCTTTTCTTCCTGGTCACGGCCCTGTGATCTTCATGAGCTGCTACGAGGACGACAAATCCACTGCCAAAACCACCCCGTGCCGAATGAAATGAAATAAGACGAGTTATGGTACCACATGCATTGCAAATATGGATCGCGGAGGAGCTGTAGAATCGTAATGCGAAGCTAATAATAATCTCGCCAGCTGATCGCGAAGCTAAGTAATAATCTCGCCAGCTGAAATCTCATTGATCAGATATCAGATAGCAGACAAAAATGGATCACGGAGTCTGCTGCAGTGATATCCCCGATCCAAGCACATCGCCGTCGCAGGTGCTCATTTAAGCGAGGAGATCCTTCGATACGGAAAAGGAGACGTGATCGGAGATCGATCCTGTCCTCTGTCCTGGGCGGTGCCAGGCGGTGAGGAGCAAATACCTGCGTCCCCTGGCGGCCCCCTCTGATCGATCCCATTCGCAGCAAGAGAAGATCCTCGGCGTTTACTCGCTCGCCGCACGAACGCGAGCCACGTGTGCATCGCCCCGGATCAGATCAGAGCTCACCGGCCGGACCACCGGCCCCGCCGTATCGAGATCTCGCGGATACATTCTCGCCGCACAGCCGCACTGGGATCTTCTGACCGATCGACCCTTCCGTAACAGGGCAAGAAGGCCCCCGGCTCCCGCGTGCATATAAAGCGCGCCGCGCCGGCCCGTGGCTGGGTGGCAAGACGGCGGCGTCCACAGCGACAGGGTTCTTGCGCTGATCGATCGCTCTCGAGACCTATTCGCAGTGTGAGCGGAGCGACGTCGACTGAGCTTGAGATGGCCGGCGTCGGTGGAGCAGCTGTCGCCGCGGCGGCTAGTGGGGATGCGGGCGTGGGCGTGGGGGCGACGACGCCGCACGTCCTCGCGGTGGATGACAGCTCCGTCGACCGCGCCATCGTCGCTGCCATCCTCCGGAGCTCCCGGTTTCGTGGTGCGTGCTGCGTCCGACACTGTTGCATTGCAAGTTCTTGTGGTTTCAGTACTTCCCCCTGCTTGGTTTTTCAGTTTCTCATTCATTCAAGTTGTGTTTTGGTCGTGTGTTCGTGCAGTGACGGCGGTGGAAAGTGGGAAGAGGGCCCTGGAACTGTTAGGCACGGTATGTCATATACCTCTGTTTTTTTTTTTTGTACTAAAATTCTGTCTTTGATTTTGATTTGGCGTTCTTTTGCACGGGATTTTTTGCCTCTCACACTTGTTTTCGGGTCGTATAGGAGCCGAACTTGAGTCTGATAATCACTGATTACTGGATGCCAGAGATGACGGGATATGAGCTCCTCAAGAAGGTCAAGGTAATATAATCTGAATATAGTCCATTCTGCAATGTGAAATCGGAGTCTTTTAACATCACTAATAACTGATGAAAATCCGTGCGTGGATGCAGGAGTCATCTAAGCTGAAGCAGATCCCAGTGGTGATCATGTTCTCCGAGAACGTCTCCACCAGAATCAGCAGGTGGTAATTAAGAAATCCTCGTCATCATAGCAAAGATGTAGCCATAGCAGCACCCGTACCTACACATCTGGCATCTAACCCCTGTTTTGCCCTCCGTGGCTGATCTAATCTGGTGCCTAGAGGAAGGAGCAGAGGATTTCCTGGTGAAGCCCGTCCGCGCGTCGGAAGTGTCGCGCGTCTTCAGCCGCGTGCTCCGATGAGCACCGGATGCGAGCGCGGTGCGCGCGTGCGGCTTCGGATTTTTTGTAGGGCTCTCGGGATGGCAGGCGCCGGAAACGAACGTCGTCGTAGGGGCAGTCGGTGTCTGTGTCCGTGTCTGTAATCCAAGCGCTCGATGTGAGAGTGAGGTTACGTTTTTCTGGTGTTGGAGCCAGTCTACAAAGGCTGGTCTCCGTGTATGTTTAGACTTTCTTTCTTCCAGCCTTGTTGCGTCTTGCAGTTCAGAGCAAGCGTCTGTTCTTCTTTGGTTGTGTATGGGTCTTGGTGTGGTGAATTGGTGTGGTCCATGGAATTGGTTGATTAAAGATGGTGACAATTTGCGGTGCACTTGCTTTTATAACTATGTGAACAACGGTGTCGTCTGTCTTTCTAGCGCCCTCTAACTGTATTCTACCAACTCCACCCTAGAACTGTAGTAAAAAATCTCTACCAAATAATAACTCCGTAAAAATCTAAAAGTCCTAAAGTGTCCTTTTACGTGATCCGTAAAATACCTAGAATTTGTTAAGGTATATATAGTTATAGGGTATTAGTGTAATCTCCTATGTCTAGGATTAAGTCTTGAGTCTTTATGTGTACTTTATATATGATCCCCTCTAAACCTTAATATAATTAATCCAGTTTAGCTATCTTTATCCGTAACATGGTATCACAGCTCTAGATAACCCGGCCGACCACCCTCGTCGTTATCCCGCTGCGCCGTCCCCGGGAGGATCGATTCTCGCTCCCGGGGGCGGCATCTCCAGTAGCCCCAAACCCATTTCCAGTAGATCAAGTCCCAGCAGCAGCAGAGCAGCGTACCCCTTTTTTTCTCTCTCTTCTTTTTTCTCTCGTCGCCGCCAGCCCGTCGTCGCCCGTCTTTGTCGCTGCCGTCGCGCGGAGATGCTGTTGTCCGCCCGTCGTGGAGTAGCTCCTCCGTCGTTCTTCCACCGCCGCATCCGTCCGTCGCGGATCCAGCGCTCCCGCCGCCTTGGTCGGCTTCGCCGCATCCGCTCGACACGGATCCGGCGCCTCCGCCGCCTTGGTTGGCTCCGTCGTGCCGTCCGTCGTCCTTCATCAGTCGACCGCCGTTGCGACCGCCTCAGATCCGCCCGTCGCGGATCCCCGTTGTGCCCATCAGGGCGTCCGCCCGTTGCGGAG
Source organism: Bothriochloa decipiens (assembly GCA_023333625.1). NCBI lineage: Eukaryota > Viridiplantae > Streptophyta > Magnoliopsida > Poales > Poaceae > Bothriochloa > Bothriochloa decipiens. The sequence continues at coordinate 15,416,952 of CM041637.1, forward strand.
CCCCGTTGTGCCCGTCGAGGCCGGGCCGCTCCTCCTTCCTCTACTCGGCCGCCTCCCTCGCCCGCCGTTGCAGTCGTCCGCCTGCACACAGTCTTCGTGCGCGGAGGATGTCCGCAGCCATCCGCTCTTCCCTGTTCGTGTCGCAGGCCCGTCGTCGCGTCCTGTCGTCCGTCCTCCTCCATCCGCTCCGTCCGAGTGGGAGGAGGCCAGGCGCGTCCATCCGTTCCAAACTCTCGGATGGCTCCTCTGGTTCTGTGCTTCAGCTCTGTTTTGTTGTACGGTGATAACTGTTAGCTCTGTTCCTGCTGTTTGCTGCTCCTACAGTCTGTTGAGGCCTAGTATTTTCTAAGTTCCATTTCATTTGTTGCATAAGCGTCCATCCAAGTCCAATTTTACACATATCAGTTTGTCCATGTCGTGCAGTGTCCACAAAATCTTGTCAGATCAGCCACTTCATGGTTAGCTGGGTCCCGTCAATTTAGCTAATTAACATCATCATCGACGCGACCGTGCCCTCTTGGTCTCTTTTGTAGCCATTTTTCTACACTTCATGACCAATAGCCTTTTAATGGTCGTCGTCATCACATGTCCTCCTGCTTGCCGTCTTGCAGCAGGGATCTCTCATTCCCTCCATATGGCTTGATTTGACACACCTCACTATTCTCGTCGAGTTCAAAGTCTCCAAAGCAAGGTTTATATTTGAAGAGTTGATGTACAGTGTTGTGAAGGCTTGAGGTATATTTGGCGAAGTATGT
>CM041637.1:15417716-15530668 GCA_023333625.1 Bothriochloa decipiens
TGATGTACAGTGTTGTGAAGGCTTGAGGTATATTTGGCGAAGTATGTGTTGTGAAGGCAATACCCTCTTGCTGAGGAGATCATTTCTACATCGACAATGTTCAAGAGTTAGCACGCTTTGACACTATCTTTAATTTTGGATTTTGGATGTAATTTTTTTCTAAATGTCCAGTGTAGTGCCAACTCTGCAAATGCAACACCCTTGCATTGACATTGCATTTAAGAGGGGGTGTTAAGGTATATATAGTCAAAGGGTATTAGTATAATCTCCTATATCTAAGGTTAGGTCTTGAATCTCCACGTGTACTTTATATATAGTCCTATCTAGGTCTCAATATAATTAATCCAGCTCAGCTATCTTCATTTGTAACAGAATTGACCTTCAACACTATTCTATGACAGAGTTTATAGAGTTGTACCTAATTAACTAGTGTAGTATTGATATCTACGATGCACATTAAGTATATATTAATTTGTAGAGATTATAAAACATGTTTTTTATAAAACATTATTTAATGTTGCCATGTATTTTTTTTTGTAAATCTACTTCAATTTGAAACGGTTTGACTTCTCTTGAGACAAGGATGTGTTCGATAGGACTGCAACATTTGTTATAGCTTGTTGTAAAAAAAAACATTCGTTAGAGCTCCTTTGCCTCTTAGTAAGGCTTAAGTCCAATTCGACCAAACACTTCTGTTTTTAGACGACACGAAATATTGTCGTCAATAATATTTTGTGTAGACATGGTTAAATTTAAAATTGTTTGACTCCTGTTGAGATTTAGATGTATTGTGTAGAAATACAATATTTTGCCTCTCACTAAAACACTTTCTTAGTAGGAGCGGTGAACTGCAACACTTGTTGTGGCTACTTCGCCTCTTAGTAAGGTTGCACTGTCTTAGTAGCAACGGTGGCTTAAATCCAATTCAACCCAACACTTGTGTTTTCTTTCGAGAAGGAAGGAGTAATGCGTTATACGTACGGCATGAAATCGTGTCCTCAGGATGCTTATTCATGTCTGTGTACACACATACGTCACGCGAGTGCAGGGGCAGTGGGGCGTGGGGCACGCAGGAAGAATTATTGTGCTGGCAAAAAATGAGCAGCGCTTATGCCTATATGCTAAGGTATATACCGTATATGGGGCTAGCAAATGGAGTATGCATACGGAGAAAAGGTGTACGAGAAACGGGATACGCTGTACTAATTGGTATATACGGATGCTCTACAACGGGAGTTTTTAAGATGGGAAAATTGGAAATCTATACAAGATTTTATTGGGATCCTGTACCAGCAGTTTCGCAGATTGCATTCTACCTTTCCATAGTACGCGTTCTGCAACATCCACGGCTCCGAGCTCTTTATTTTTCAATTCAACAAAATCTCCCTTATACTCTCAAAAAATGCCATTTTAGATTAGATTTAGACTAAATCAAAATATCTTAATTTAATTATTTTTTATAAAGAACATCAATCTTTAAATAGGTCTATTGTAACAAGTACAACTCCGACCACTCGCAAAGCAAAATTAATAGATCAATATCGGCCCAATAAGAAGAACGGCCCAACCAACTAAGGGTAGGCCCATGCAAAAAAAACACGAGGAAAAGAAGGCAGGCACTCCAGGCGTTGCCGCCGCCGCCATCCCGGTCCCATCGTCACAGTCTGTAAGACCGCTACGTCATCGTGATGAATTAGGAAAATAAGAATGAATAAAATATAAATTAAGGATTCGCAGGATCTCTTGATTGCTTAGGGATCAAGTCCAATCAAGACTATAAATATTTAGGAACTGTAATCAATCAAAGGCAATAAAGAAAATGGTTATCCCTTATCTTTCTCTCCTCCTCCTCCCTCCTGTGCGCCACCGCCCCCTCCTGGTCGCATGGCCGCGCCACCGATCATCGCCCCCTACCCTCCGCGTGCCACGCCAGGGCTGCCAAGTGCCCGCTGTGCACGGCTTGTTATATTTATTTTATTATGAGAAAGTATTCCATGACTCATCTAACATAAAGTAATGCTTATATTATTACATAAATATAAATACTGTTATTTCTCTATATATTTACAATCTTAATCTTGTTGACTCCTCTAAAAAAATGAGAATGCCATTGTCTTGATACGGGAGTACATGTTAGAGTCCTTATTGGTTTATACTGTCTCATCTCCGACCTCAAGTTATACGAGTTACAATAGCTACGGTCTAATAACCAAAATACAGAGTTGGTTTAAAACATATTAGAATATAATATAATATTCATTGCGACACATGAGTATGTTTGTTACTAAAAAATGAAGTCAGAACTGTTTCCATTTACAGAAATCAGTTGATATTCACATAGAAAACATATACGGAGTAATAAAAAATAAAAAATTCCACGCTGGTCCTGTCCGCTCGAGCCCGAGGCCTGCCTCCCAATTTATTTTGGCACTACGTAAAAAAAATTTCTCGTCACATCAAAATAATAACACATACATAGAGTACTAAATATAGATAAAATCAAAATCTAATTATACAATTTAATTATACTTTGTGAGATAAATATTTTAAACCTAATTTAAAATTTAAATATTTTTTATCAAATAAAAAAATACTACAAAAATTCTGCTAATTCTGACCCAGTTCATAAACTAAACAATGCCTGAAGCGGAGTCGGATCTCCGGGAGCTATGGACTGTGGCTTGTGGGAGAAATCTCTAACCTCCCCCACTACCACGCCTGACGCACGCCGTCCCTCGCTGCCCGCCTCTTCGTCGCCGCCCCTCGCTTCACCGTGCTCGCCACCCCGCCTCCCCCTCCTCGCGACGGCAGCCGTCCCCCTCCCAGCGCCGCCACCGAGCTCCCTCTCCTCGCGCCGGGGTCCGTCACCCTCCCCGCGTCGCCGCCGAGCTCCCCTTCCTCGCACCCTCGGCCGTCGTCCCAACCCGCGACTCGCGGAGGAGGCTGTACGATTAGTCCGAGCAGACGCGGTCGCGGATCCTAAACGGTACGGATTCCTGCCCATCCAAATTTCTACAGGACCTTGCCAAACGCCCAAACAGACTCGACTGTGTTCACCCCTGCGTTCTCTTTCTCGGGTTCAAGTGTGCGCCCTGTTCGCCCCTGCGTTCTCTTCTCGAGTTCACGGGTGCTTCTGCTCTCTCTCCGTCCCTTGTTACGACGATTGGGTGGCCGCCGACGCCGCCCCACGCCTGCTGCCCAGGTCTTCGTCGGGCCCTTCGCCGGCGAGGAGCACCAACCCTGTATGCCCACCCCTTATCTGCCCTTCCTGCCGTGCGAAACCGATCACCCAAACCCTAACTTACACTATTTGGCTATTTGTATTCGGATAATCGGATCTGGTCTAATTACAAGCATATACATGCATTATGCCTATTAAATTCGTTTTTTTCTTTTTGCAAACATTATTATAGGTACATGTGTGCACACATGTCCTTTATTGGTTCCACCCCTTATTTGTAGTGATTGTAGCTTACTATTTTCCATTAACAGATACTAAGGTTACTTTTGGTTGTTCTGGGTTTTCGCTCTGAAGAACAAAATGGACAATGCTCAGAGTGAGAACCGAACTGAGACCAAGCAAGATGATGATGCGCGGCAAAACAAACATGATGATGAGGTAAACTGAGACCTCTACACCTTTATTAAATGTTCATGGATTTCATGGATAAATGATGTTTATTGTTGTTGATCTGTTGATTGATGGTTACCCTATCGTTATGCCTTATAATTTTGTCCACCTAAAGATATTTTGAAAATTGAAGGGCAGCCCTGGCGCAAGCGGTAGAGCTTTACCGCCTGTGATCAAGAGGTCTAGGGTTCAAGCCCCAGCCTCTGTACATTTGTGCAGGGATGACTGCTGGCTATTTTCCCTTCCCCAGACCCCGCAGTGCGGGAACCTATGGCACTGGATACGCCTTTTTAAAGATATTTTGAAAATTAGGTCCCTCTAATCTTATTTCATTGGCAGATCCTGGCACTGATAGGGCTAAAAATTAGTTAGGATAGGAAGAGGATTGGGATTTTATTTGCCATGCCTAGAATCGGTTGGGCATTGGATAGACCTGCCATAATAAAGGCTTGTGGATTCAGTTGGGAACACTAGTGAACTTTGATTATTGCCCCCAATTTTGACCTAACTATATGCAGCTGGTTAACTTATATTTTATGACCTAGAATGCTTGAATGATGAGGGGGGTGTGGGATAGAGCACGATATTGACACTGTTAACCATTGCATACTCTGAATTCTAGTCATGGAGCTAACCAACCAGATGTCACCAGTAGCAGTTATCTGTCCACTTGGGCAAACAAATCTTGGACCTATCTCCATCAACAAATCTTGGACCTATCTCCATCAACAAACTATTCTGGTCAGAGCACGTGTCTGTGTGCAAGCACTCCACAAATGAAAATTTCTTTCAATCAGTTTCTAGTATCCTACCTAAAGGCAACTTTTAAAATTGGACCCTTGAATGCGGCTCAAGTGGATTTACCTTTGTAATTTAAAACTTGTGTTACCTATAAATACCTGTTTCCATTAGTTGTCTGGCTACTGAATTCAAGTGTCATAAACATCAGGATCCTGCCCACTAATCCTGACACTCGTTTACTCTATTTATGCAGGAGGCCCGCCTCGAAGAATATAAAAAGATAATTGATCAAAAGACTGCCCTCCGCCGGAGCAACCTAAATCCTGAAAGGCCTGGTAGTTATTTCTTTCACTGTTTTTATTTCATAAACCACTTATAATCACAAATATAAGTGAATCTAGGTTTTGTCTTAAGTCAAATTTTAATACTTTAACAAGAATCCGTAAAAATATATATTACTTTAAATTACTTTAAATGGTAACAGTTATGTATAAAAATAAAGTTAGTTTCCATGAAGTCTATATAATTTTCTCTCTTGAATAGGTAGGAGTAAAATTTTGTATATCAATTTTCAAAGTTAAAAAAGCTTTAGGACATACCTAGATGGAGCTAATATTTGTGGTTGAAGTAATGTGTTACTGCACAAGCAATCATTCAAATCAAGTGTTGGAAGCATTCTTGTTTTTTATTCTTGTTAGGTGGAGGATTTGTTTTTACACTGGAACAATATTCTAGAATTGCATGAAATCCTTGTTTTAGATTTTGCAGACATTATGGGTTGTCTATTTTAATTTGTATGTCGAAAATTTGCTACAGGATAATTATTTCAAAATTTGCTGGAGGATATTTTTTTGGTACAATGATAGGGAACAATTTTATGCAATGATATAAAAATGTTTGAGGATAATTGCTTCAAATTGTGTTGGAAGAATTTTTTGGTACAATCATAAGAAACAAATTACAACTAAAAACCTTGTCTTCGAGTGGAAGTGAACAAATCTATGTGTTGTACGACTGGAAACGTATATAAAGTTTGTAGCAGCCAGAAATTAGATGAGAAATATGGCTGCAATCAAAGAAAACCAAATTTTGTAGCTTCTCGTCCAAGAATCTCAAGGAAGATTTATTTATGTGTGTTAACTTAGATGCTCCTTTTCTTTCACATATCACTTCTAAAATTCTATTTTTGTTTGACCACTAAAATGTCACTCTGACAATTTGTTGTGGATGAGGTACAACATACAAGAGTTCCCTGTTGCTTGTATGTGTTCTTAGAATCTTGACAAACCCACTCTGACAATTTGTTGCGGACGAGGAACAACATACAAGAGTTCCTATTGCTTATATATGTTTTTAGGATCTTGACAATGGGTGATGATGAGCTACTTAATGATTTCATACTTTATTATTATTTTTTCTTATTTTGCTTATGTCATCTTCCATTTTGGAATTTTTGGTTCTTTTTCATTGATGGATATGTTTCATATTTTGTTGAGTATATAATTTCTTATCTTGACTAGCAGCACCTAAATCTGTTTTTTTTTTTGACCTTTGTGACGATTCACTAATTCCAGATGCAAACTACCTGAGAACCCTTGACTCCAGTATCAAGCGAAATACAACAGTTATAAAGAAGTTGAAGACAATAAATGATGAACAGAAGGATGGACTAATGGATGAGTTAAAAAGCGTGAATTTGAGCAAATTTGTCAGTGAAGCAGTTTCTTATATTTGTGAGGCCAAACTTCGCTCTGCTGATATACAAGCTGCTGTTCAGGTAATTTGCAATAGCAGTGGTTACGCTTTATGTAAAAGTGCCAATTTCTGATAGACATGCTTATGAAGTTTACTGCTGTTGATCTCTTCACTTTACATGTGCAATATCTTCCCTCTGTGTGAAATATCTGAGCTATATAATGAAGCATGCTCATTATCCTCAGTGGTTGTTATGGAAAAGTGTGTGCATCACCTCAGTTGATTAGTATTTAGGAGGTTATCAGTATTACCGAAGCTATACTTAGGGGTATGCATCACCTCTTATCCCTAGGAGTTCAACATGGTTGGCTGTGACCAGTTGGCTGGTGCAATAAAGTATCAGTTCGCCAAATTGGGTTCAACAAGAGCTTCTTTTTCAATGGGAGAAGCCCAATGACTAGTGGGGAATCTGCTGGCCTGCCCATACAGTGCTTGCTGTCATCTTGTTCCTCATACCATATTTGTGATTACCTTCGGAATTGTTTCTGTTACTGTATGTTTGGTACCAACTATTTTGACATATGCTGTACCAAAGCGATGGTAACCAGCTGTTGCTGGCTTCCTGGAATGTTTGATTCACTTGTTTTAATAGAAAGTTTGTCCTCTATTTCCTATATTTGTTTGAGCAGCTTTTGGGCATTTGGTTCTGATTGTTACCTGTTTGCTATTGGCTTTTGTAATGATTTTTAGCTTCTCAGCATACCAAAAGCAAGAAAATCTCATTGGAACGTGCTTATCAGCTTTTATTAGTTAAATTCCTCAGAAGCCAGCTGCAGCTTAACCATCATCACTTTACTTTTTGTTATTAATGATGAAGGTGTTAACTCATGAATTTCTTCTATGTGGGTTTACTACAGGTTTGCTCGCTCCTTCATCAAAGATACAAGGACTTCTCTCCTTGTCTTATACAAGGTCTACAGAAGGTCTTCTTTCCTGGAAAATCTGGAGATGATTTGGACGCAGATAAAAATTTGAGAGCCATGAAGAAGAGAAGCACATTGAAACTTTTGATTGAGCTGTATTTTGTTGGAATTGTCGAAGATGCTAGCATATTTGTTAATATTATAAAAGATCTTACATCAGCAGAACATTTGAAGGACCGTGAAGGAACTCAAACAAACTTGTCTCTTTTATCTACCTTTGCTCGTCAAGGGAAGTTTTTTCTAGGGCTACAATCTCACGGTCAAGAAGCTTATGATGAGGTAAGATGAGCGTATAAACCTTATTTGTTTAAGTAGAAGGCCGTAGAAAAAAAATACTGATCACACCATTCAACTGCAATAGTAGATCTAGCTGCTCTTTGTTGAATGCATAACCCAAGCCCCAAAGTTTACCCCCACCCCCACCCCCCACCCAAAAAAAAAGGAAAAGAATACAGAGACATGTTTTTGTGGGGTTTGAATGCGAATATATAACTCAAAAGCATATAATGTCTTATTGTACTAGGTACTGTGCTGAGGTGAGCACAGACCAAATATAGCATGCTGTCAAGTGTTGCCTACAGATTGATATGTCTTGGTCATTTGGTGGAATTCCTATTAATTTATTCACTGCGTGTGGCATCTATCTACATCAATTGATTTGCCAACAATGTTGAATCTATGCAGTTCTTTAAGGACCTAAATGTTACTGCTGAGCAGAAGAAGTTCTTTAAGAAAGCCTTGAACTCTTACTATGATGCTGTAGCTGAACTACTACAATCAGAACATGCGGTAACTCCTTCTCTTGTTAGTTTGGACACTCTTGTTTGTTGTAATTTGAGGCATAAACTAAACTCTTCTTTTTACCTAGTCTCTTCGTCTAATGGAGGCAGAGAATGCAAAAGTTTTAAGTGCCAAAGGTGAATTAAGTGATGAGAACACAGCTTCATATGAGAAACTAAGGAAATCTTTTGATCAGTTACTACGTGGTGTATCCTTGTGAGTATTTATTGGTCCATTTCAGCAGAAAGCTGCCATTCTCTAGCTCCTTTTATTATATATATTGAACATCATGTAGTTCTGCCAATTTTGATCATGCAGTTCTGCCAATTTTGGATTGACCTTAATGGCATCTAGTGTTTTGTTTGTGTGAGGCTGATGATAATTGCAGAGGAGCACACACATGGACATGGACCTTAGAACTTACTGCCTGAATTTTCTTGCCTCCCTTGGACCAGCCCTTCTTTAAAATTTAAAATAAGATGCACTCTTTAAAAAGATAGACAACTTACTTACATGAAAAGTCACATTCTTCCATACCACAGTCAGGTTGCAACATCAATTGAGATATTAAAGTAGACATGGTATAGGTAGTATTGGTGTACCATCCTACTAAGTGTTGCATCCACGCCTTCAACCTGCATTAGAAATTACTGTAATTTCCTAACTAGATGTGACAGCGTGGTGCAACATGTCAGTTATCATTCCATCTTTTTTTTCCTGTCTGATTCTTGGTTGTCTTAATGTGTTGTTTTGCAGGTTGGCTGAATCTCTTGACATGCAGCCTCCAGTGATGCCAGATGATGGAAATACAACAAGAGTTACTACAGGAACCGATGCTTTGCCTTCTTCTGGAAAAGAATCATCTGCATTGGAACCTATCTGGGATGATGAAGATACCAAAGCTTTTTATGAATCTTTACCTGATCTCAGGTTTACTTTTCACTAAGTTGCCAATATCTGTTACATCTTAGCCTTCTTCTATTATCCTTTTGAAATTATATATATTTTTTGAGCAGAGCATTTGTGCCGGCCGTATTACTGGGAGAGGTTGAGCCAAAGTCGAATGAGCAACATGCTAAGGGCCGTGAGCAATCTAGTGTAAGACTGAATCTTTAAAGTAGTGCATTCTTCAAGCATCATGTCTTTAATGTATATGTAACATGGTTCTATTGCCATTTCGTCTTTATAAACTGGGATTTCACACTGATTATGTTTGCTTGCAACATTTTTTACGCTGATGGGTTCCTTGTATATCTTTTGTTGGGTTTACTTAGAATATCCCCCGATTTGTTTCTTTTGGATTGCAAGGTGGCCTTTCAAGGGCAGGCATGAAAGAAACTCAACCACTGGGGGAAAGATTGCCCCAGGCCTTAAGGATATGCACAATGCTCCTGTCTCTTAGTATCTTAGCCTTTTTATAAGCTTTCAAGTGTGTTAAGAGATGGGAGTTTGGCTATTAGGTTGATTTGATGAGATCCCACAGGATCTTCAACTTTTATTGATAGCTAAAAGTGGAACTGTGTTGAACAGTGAATCTAGACGACTAGGCCTATGTTCATAAGTACATTGAAACTCTATTAAAATTTAAAATACAAAGAGTCTAGTTTAGAACACATTTATCCAGCACCAGGCATGGCTCCACCTCTGTTAGATTCTTTCCTTGTTCTCTGTCTGCCTGTGATATTACTAATGGGGCAAGTCTGAGAGACTCAGACATGAGGTGTCACCCTTGTGTATGATGATGTGGTGAAATACTCTCTTAGATTTCCTGGAACGGTAGTTTTGCTTCAGACAGACTTATGTGGTCATGGTCAGAGCCAAAGATTTCTGGGCCCCAACAGCAGGGATTAGAACTCAGTGGGTGCCAGATAAGTTTTTGTTACTATGTATGAGCTATTTGGTACTAATTAAATAAGTATAAATCAATCATAAGGGGCCAGGGCCCCCCCCTAGTCCCTCACTGTATTCAGCTATCCGCACCATGTTTAAATAAGTATAAATCAATCATAAGGGGGGCCAGGGCTCCACCCCTGTTAGATTCTTTCCTTATTCTCTGTCTGCCTATGATATTATTTGCTTCTGAGTGAGAGAATGCAGGAGATTATTTATCTAAATATGCATTCACTAGCCATTTTCTTTTATTTTTATTTTTGGGTTTGCCACTAAATTATTTTTGAATTTTGTTATGAAGGAGTCGACTTCAGAACAAGAGACTGAACTACATGACAATGTTCAAAATTCTGCCACTGAACATCAACTAGAGGTTAAAGTAGATGATGTAGTGAAAGAGAGTGAAGACAAAGATAAAGAGAAGGGAAAGGATGGAGAGAAGGAAAAATCCAAGGAGAAGGATCTGGATAAGAAAAATGAAAGAGAGAAGGAGACAGGAAGAGCCTTGGATGGTGCAAGTCTGGATAACCTCCTACAGAGGCTGCCGGGATGTGTCAGTCGTGATCTCATTGATCAATTGACGGTATTCACTCATCTTATAATTTCTGTCCTTTTGTTTTAGACTGATTGTCATAATGAAGCTACTTTGATTTCCCCAGGTTGAGTTTTGCTACCTAAATTCTAAAGCAAATCGCAAGAAACTTGTTCGTGCCTTATTCAATGTTAATAGAACTTCACTGGAACTGTTGCCTTACTATTCTCGTTTGGTTGCGACACTATCAACTTGTATGAAAGATGTTCCAAGTATGCTTCTGTCTATGCTTGAAGAGGAGTTCAACTTTTTAATAAATAAGAAGGTATATACTCATAACTCTTGTTGTTTGATGCTGTTTGTGCTCAGTTCCTCATCTTATTATAAATATTGCTTACAGTATCTAGTATTTACTGTTTGCTCCGGAATACAAGTTGCATTAATAACATCACTATATAAACATGAAATGCATGGCAACACTAGTTCCTACGAGTCCTAGGAAGTTGGACTTGAAGTGGAGGGGAAAGCAATTATTTTGCCTCTATGTTTGGTATTTACTGGACTAACTTTTCTCTCTGCTCTGTTACCTTTCAGGATCAGATCAACATTGAAACAAAAATAAAAAATATACGGTTTATCGGGGAGTTGTGCAAGTTCAAAATGGCTCCTCCAGCTCTTGTTTTTAGCTGTTTGAAGGTATGTATTTATTAGCCCAGAGTTAGTAATTTCTACCTTTTACATGTGCTACTTTGGTAACAAATATTTGTTTTCTATTTGCAGGCCTGCCTTGATGATTTCAGTCATCATAATATTGATGTGGCTTGCAATCTTCTCGAGACTTGTGGCCGTTTTTTGTATCGCTCGCCTGAAACTACGATTCGCATGGCTAACATGCTGGGGATACTGATGAGACTGAAAAATGTCAAGAATTTGGATCCACGCCACAGTACACTTGTAGAAAACGCCTACTACCTTTGCAAACCACCCGAAAGATCTGCACGGATATCAAAAGTCCGGCCACCTTTGCATCAAGTAATAAGATTTCCATTTATTCTTTATTATATGTTTATTGTGCCTTGTATACAAAATGTAACAATTAACTATTCTCCCTCCTTTTCCTGTGTAGTACATAAGAAAGCTGCTTTTCTCAGATCTTGACAAATCAAGTGTTGAACATGTTTTGCGCCAACTACGCAAGTTACCTTGGGCAGAATGTCAACAATACCTTCTGAAGTGCTTTCTAAAGGTTCACAAAGGAAAGTACAGCCAAGTTCATCTGATTGCTCTTCTCACTGCTAGTCTCAGCCGCTATCATGATGACTTTGCTGTCGCAGTGGTAGATGAGGTTAGTTCGTTTAGCTGACTGCATGAATAAAGGAAGGAAAAAGGAACATTTTTTTTAATATTTGCTGGAGTCTGTTATTTTTTTCTATTGTAGTCACCATAAAATGAAATTGTAACACATTAATTAACTGGCAGTTTTCTGTTATCCAGCTGTTACTCTGGTGATAAACTAGTTGACATCCAAGTTATATATTTGTTTTTGTTTTGATTTAGGTTTTAGAAGAGATAAGGGTTGGATTGGAGTTAAATGACTACGGGATGCAACAAAGGCGGCTTGCCCACATGCGGTTTCTTGGAGAGCTATACAGCTACAAGCATATAGATTCATCAGTTGTTTTTGATACACTTTACCTTATCATTGTGTTTGGTCATGGAACTCCTGAAGTAAGTAATTCCATCATTCAGCAATGATTTAAGGACCATTGCTATAATTAAATTCATTTTCTGATATCATTCAACAAGCATATAGATTTGTTACATTTATTTTGTAATGAATGTAAGCTGTAAGCTTATGTTTGAGGACTATTGATCACAATCCATCATTTGTTCTGATTAGGGATGCATGTTCAAACTATTTTGGGTCATTGGGTCGACCCAAGAATTTGATCAATTGAACTAGAATAACATTTTCGTAGCTTGAGGGGAGTGGAAAAATGAACTAGAATGACATTTGACCGTAATTAGTTAGCTGACCAAAATACACCATTGAGTACTCACTTGCATCCCTAGTTCTCATTGAACATTTTTCCCTTCACTTGTGCAGCAAGATGTGTTGGATCCACCAGAAGATTGCTTCAGAATCAGGTTGATAATTACACTTCTACAGACCTGTGGTCACTATTTCAGCAAGGGATCTTCAAAAAGGAAGCTCGACAAATTCTTGCTACACTTTCAAAGATACATTATTAGTAAAGGGCCCTTACCACTCGACATAGAGTTTGACATTCAGGTTAGTTCTTTTTGTATACAACTTGCAGACATGCGTGAATACATACATAAAACTTCTATGTTACAGACTGAATCATGAAGTCAAACCAATTTAGAAGCTATATGATGCATGTAGTTAAATCTATGCTGTGAGTGATCAAGAATGCTTTCTTGGTAGGCTTTACATTCTGAATATGAGGCAATGAACTGATTTGTATCTGATGTCTATCCAATAATTTGCTTACCTATGTATAATTACATTAGACACCCATGACCCTTTTTTTGGTGTGATGGTGGGCCACAGTCATAATGATTCATGCCTGTCAAAATTTTGGTGTGTGGTTTGCTTCTTGATTAGATCATGCAGATTTTTTCTTATCAACGGGATCAGATCCCTTTATTTCAAATAAGATTTTATCTTTACTCCTATTTGACCTAGTGTGCTTAGGAAGCAGCATTTAATTTGCTAATGGAAAGCCTAATAAAGTGCAAATGATGATAAACAAATGGAAGTGTATGACGTTTAGAACTTGACTTTGGTTCATAAATCACCAGACACACAATCAGTGCTCCAGTAATATACTGGCTGCAATCCGGCAACAACCCCACAATGTACTCTCAGACCAGCATGTTAGATTTGGTTGAGGCAATATTGCTATCAGCTATTGGTAAATCATATTGCTGCAATTATGTTTACATGAAGTTTAAAGAGAATCAAAGTATTGTAACACTTTGAGTGTTGAATTGTTTGATGACTCTGAATACACCTCTTTTTTTTTTTTGAGGATTGAGGACATATTTCATGTGTTCTTGCAGGATTTATTTGGTGAGCTACGACCAAACATGTTTAGATATTCGTCAGTTGATGAACTTGTTGCCGCGTTAGTTGAGCTTGAAGAAAATGAACGTTCAGCCCCAGTAGAAAAGGTTGAAAATGAAAGACACTCGGACAATGAATCTCAGAAAAGACAGCCACGAGATGCTGGTCCATCTGTGAATGGTGAAAGTGCTGCATATGGAATTGAGGAAAACGGCAAAGATCATGAAGTAGCAGATAGTGAGAGCTATTCAGATAGTGGCAGTGTGGATGGACGGGAAGAAGAGGATATATTATCTGAGGATAAATCAAATGATGGCTCAGATAATGAAGGCGATGATGAAGATGATGGCATTCCTGTTGGTTCTGATGAAGATGAAAATGTTGATGTTCGACAGAAAGTCATGAAGGTTGATCCTAAGGAGCAAGAAGACTTTGATCGAGAGCTCAAAGCCCTTCTTCAGGAGAGCTTGGAGTCACGTAAATCAGAGGCCCGTTCAAGGCTCCCTTTGAATATGATGGTACCGATGAATGTCCTTGAGGGTTCAAAAGACTCAAGGGCCACAGAATCTGAGAGTGGAGAAGAAACAGTAGATGAAGAGGGTGGCAATGCTGGGGGTAGCAGCAAGGTGCGTGTTAAGGTGCTAATGAAGAAAGGACACAAACAACAGACAAGACAAATGTTAATTCCCGCTGATAGTTCAATTGTGCAAAGCACGAAGCAGCAAGAAGCTGCTGAGCTTGAGGAGAAGCAGAGCATTAAGCGGAGGATCCTTGAGTACAATGAAAGGGAGGAGGAAGAACTGAATGGAGCATCACAAATGGGGAACTGGGGTCAAGGAGCTACTAATACCAGCAGTATCAGATCAGGTGGCTGGGGCACCTGGGATGGTTCAACACGCGGAGGTGGTCGACGGGGTGGTTTCTATCAAAATTATGGAAGGAGAAGATAAGTTTGCTGTGAGCTATTTGTCCTGATGGGAGGTGGTATGGCAGCGGCACCATATCATGGGTTCTGGTGGTTTCTATCAGTCATGGCAGGAGAAGATATGTTTGCTGTGTGAGCTATTTGCCCTGAGCTTTTTGGCAGGGCAATGCTTCTCTCTATTTAACCGCCTAACAGATCAGATTAACAGTGAAGGAATTTCGGGAGGTTAACACCACAGATGGGAGATAGCAATGCCTTGAAGGAGCTATTTTCTGATGGCCCGAATGACTTCAGTTACTAGTTGCTACGGTGCTTGGTAAAGCTGGTAGCGATGGCTGTACCTGGAGAGCACATGTACTCCTGTTGCGCATGTACATATATAACATAATTTGGCGACGAGTGCAAGTAGTTTGGAAGATTGTGTTGTAGCGTGCGCACATGTATCTGAGTATGGATATGATGGTGGTAGTTTCATAGTTTACATATACTGCTTCGATGCCATGGGTTGGTATTTGATCACGATTTAACTGCTTGATACCCACTCTAATTTAGTAGAGTATTATCGGCAACGTCTTCAAATTGCACGATGTGTGCACCATTTGTCTCTTATGCGGTGTTTCATGCGTGTACATTATTCGATCGTGTGTTCATCGAACGATGGTTACTGCTAATGTGCTTTCTGTCACTGTGTGCTGCGCAACCCGCAAGTTGCAGTCTGAGTCGTTTGTCGTCCACCCCGGCATCATTCCGAGCTCTCATGTCACGCTTCTTTCCCTCTGTGCAAATGATTGCTCGCCTTGTGCCCGTCGACGCATGCGAAGGAGCGACAAAGTGAGGCGGCTGAATGACCAGCACGCACGAGCAACTGAGCAAGAAGAACGACTCATTTGGGGCAATTACGAAGCTACTCCAGCTTAGGTATAGCTCCTCCAATGGGCGCGCGGCACGGCACGGGCACGGCGCGCCGCCCAGCGTCGCGTCAAACGTCTTCTGAAACTGAAGCAGGCGCACGAAACGAAAGAAAGCCGCATGCTCGCATCGCACTGCCGAGTGCCGCCCGGGCGGCCGCGCCATCCCCTCCCACAATCGTCCGGCGGCCATGTGCGCGGGCACAACGACAACGTCAGTGAACTGAACTGCCGCAGGCAGAAGCAAACCCGTCGCGATCGGCGCCTTTCCCCCCGCGATTTAGCCGGTTTTTCTTTCTTGCAGTCGCGATTGCGACGAGGGCCTGGGACGATTCACCCGTCCGTATCCCGTGCAGCGCATCTGCGCATGCAAGAGCAAGGTGTCGTCTGTAACAATAACACGTAACTGTAAATAAAAGCCTGTAACAGCTCAACACATGACAGAAAGAATCGAGGAAACCCAAGGCCAGCCACCCATAGTTGCCTTCGTCTGCAGCCATGCCGCCCGGCCCATGCAGTGTGCAGGAGCACCGGGAGAAGAGAACGACGCAACACAGTATCTGCTTATTCTGCTGATCAGTCAGTGGGTCGCTGGTGGGACGAATCTCTCCGAGGCCATCGAGTGGATTCCGTCGTCGTGTCGACCTCCGTGTGGCCGCCCGGAGGAATCTGTACGCCGTGGGCGTGTGGTGTCGGGGAGGCCGGCGCGTGGAAGAAGCCTTTTGACCCCCTGGGCCGAGCGCAGAGCTCGATCGGCCTAGATTCTACCGGCTGGCTGGTTGCCATGATGTTGATATCCTTTTCGGCCGGGTCTCTCTCTAGTCCCTTGTCAGTGCGAGGGCGAATAAAGCGGGCGGCAAGTGGGTTGGCTGCCTGTGCCTCCTCTCTTATGCACGCCATGCTCACTGCATAGCGCTAGTGCCCTCTGCTTCTGCATTAGTATTAACAAGAGAGCCTGGTGGTTCCGTTATATTCCGAGATGGATAAAGACGACGACGCATTTCCCTCTCACCTTGATGTGGCAAAGCAAAGCAAGGTTTTAGGTGCCTTTCTTCGGGTGCAAGGTATCCGTGCGTATCTTTCACCTGTTGGTTGGTGTCTTCTCTCTACCTTGCTGTATGCTTGGCTCCAAGGCAGCTTTATTTACCTGTTACACCTTTCTGTTTTTATTTTTCCCCTACGAAACGAGAGTACGTTTTAAATACGCACGTATATTGAACACACATCAATCACGCTCATACGGTCATACCACATCAGACGTGCAAACACACGCTTAGGTTAGGCTTTCGTTCCTAGCTACATACACGTTGCTATATATAAATTTTGTGGAGGTGCAGCACAGATCAGGCTTCACGAGCTGTCTAGTGTAGTTTCACAATCGGTACGATTTTTTTACTTTTTAATAACAAATTTACATGGATACAGAGGGTCACAGTTTCCTTTTACAATCATGGCAAGACGAAAAAAAGGGTTCACCAATCGCCGTGCACGGTGTTTCTGATTAACCTACTTGTTAACTTTAATAATTTAGTTGTGAAAACGCATAACGCTTTTTTTAGAGGACACACAACACTTTTTGAACCAGCATATTTCTGCAAAGCTAAAGTTTGAGGTGGTGGCCAGCCCAAGTGCCCAACATTCTTTTTGGATGACGTCACCTCCAGTGCAGCAGCACCATATTAAAGAAGAAAGAAGAATCTACAAGATGTACCTCACCTGCAGGATGCAAATCTGTATGTGTGCAAAAGAAGGACACACTGCATACGAGTGTGTGTGGTGGCTCTTTGGCACTAGAGGGATGCGATTTGATGTGATCTGCATAGTACTAGTATTTTTTTTTTTCAGGTAGGGTCATGCTCCCACCTTGGAGGGGCCACTACACCTCCCAAGAAAACAACGTAACGCCTTTCTGTTGCACCGGCGGTGTTTGCATTTGAATGCTTGTGATTGCTTTGGCAACAAGCACTGACATGAATGAATATCAATTGCAATTTTGTGGCTGCATACAGTGTCAGGATATACATGCGCCCCAATATTTTGACCGTTGCTATTATTGGAAACTGAAATCTACAATTCACAATCATGGTGAACACGAAACAACGTTTCCCTTGGCTAGGTACCTAGGCCGGGGGGTCTAGATGGTCGTCTCGCATTCGCATATGACGACGATGGTTGGCTAATAACTATAATTTGTCACTCAATAACAATGGTTTCTTTTTGTTTGTCTTGCGTCACTTTGTTCGTCAGTCAATCTCTGATTTGTCAAGGCCGGGTATAACGATCTACTCCTATAAATAAACTTGTCAAAAGGCGCGTTTAGATACAATAAATTACATATACTACGACATCCATGCTCCGTACGGCCATTGATAAACCATGCTCCGTTGTAGGAATATATCTCTCATATGTGTGTTTTGACCAACCTGACACATGGTTTATCTAGCTCATTATTGTTTAGGTGCTTGAGCAGAGCAGAT
Organism: Bothriochloa decipiens; assembly: GCA_023333625.1. Classification (NCBI taxonomy): domain Eukaryota; kingdom Viridiplantae; phylum Streptophyta; class Magnoliopsida; order Poales; family Poaceae; genus Bothriochloa; species Bothriochloa decipiens. The sequence goes on from CM041637.1 coordinate 15,435,370, forward strand.
GAAATAACTGTGTCTAGAAACGAAATCCACCACTACAAAAAAAATTTGGGAAGTAAGCATTTTTGGTTGCCGTCTCTATAAATTATTATTAGGAGGGTTTTAGACAAATGCCCGTCCGTCTCTAGAAATAGTTACATAAATAGTAATTCATATTGTTTCCACATAAGAATTATAAAACTATAGACTTTGGCGTGACCAACAACTTTATGGTTGATAATTTTTTTTTATTTGATGCTACTAGAGTCCCAAATTTTATTTTAAGTTCTCAAATTTTGAAATTTAAAATCTAATTTTGAAGTAACTTCAGATATTGACATGTTCTATATGGAAGTTGTAGTGCTCAATACAATCCATAATTCTGATAACTTTTTAATCTAAAATTATTTAGAGTATAAAAAATGATTTTAAGTTCTCATAATTTGACATTCAATTTTTTTTTGAATAATCTCAAATAGAGACTTGATCTTCCTATACTAAAATAGAAGTGCTTGATAAAAGCTTTGTATTTTTAACTTTTTCACTTGATTCATTTAGCATCTAAAATAGCCTACAAAAGAAATGTTTAGTAAAAAAAGATAATATTTGTATACTCACAAATAATGAGTGTATAGCTAGTGCATCAATGGGAGAAAGGTCATGGTTCAAATAAAAAAAAACTTTTTGTTTGTTTTTCTAAAAACCATTAACAAAGAAAACCAAATTGCCCACTTCATGAAGCGTAGCAGTGAAAGTCGCCCGGAAGGAAAGCCCGGCACGTGGTAAAAAGAAATGGTCGTGATACCTAACGAACACAGATAGAGTCATCAAAATGTCGTCGGAACAAAAGACAATCTTCATATCACAGGTGTGTGCCGACCTTGGATTTAAATCAAATCAAAAAGTGCTTTAGTTTCTCGGCTTAGTAGTTGTTCTTCGACCGTCCAAGTTGGCATATGCATGTGTCTAAATGCGACGAAAACACGTCAGACTGACTCGGGCGCTCAACAAATAAAGCGCTTTAGTTTCACTATAAGGCGAGATGAATGAATCATCAAACGTACATGTTAGCTGTGGATGCAAGCGAGAATAGGAAAACGATTGCTGATTGCAGAACATGGTCGAACTTTAAACCACATGAAGAGGCGCCGCTGTTACGGATTCAACCACGCGGAAAGCAGTAAAGCTAGCTAGCTAGCTAGTAGCTAGGCACTAGCGAGTCTGGATGCATGGTGCCCGACACTGCCCGTATTTGTTGACGTCAAATGCCGTGGTATATATGGCTCGTTCTCTATTTGCATTTCTACCTGCATGCCTGTACGTGCGCGACTAGTTTTTTTTCGCGCGTTTATTTATTGATCAGTTCTCATCAGCGACGGTGTAACAGAGAAGATCATGCGCGCACGCGAACGAACGAAGACGGACGGACACGTACCAGACCAACCAGTTCTAGTTTTGGGCGCCACTGTTGTCTCTTTGCACGGTGGCCGGGTCGGCGCCGGCGGCCACGTCGTCGCCACGACCCAAGCGCCAACCACACCACCGTGGTGTCGTTAGCTTCGCTTTCCACGGTCGTGGAGGGTCCCGCGTGCCCGGCCACGTCTTGCATCTCCATCTCGTCTACTCCCCGTCCTGCGCGGCTGCATGCAAGGCAGCTGGTCGTCGTCGTGCAGTGGTGCGCTCGCCGGGGGCTGGTCCGCCGCTGGTTGCTGGTGCTTTCCGCCTGGACGCTGCACTACTGCCCTGTGTGGCCGGTGATGTGTCGCACGGGCGGCAGCTAGCTAGCCGCACCACACCCATATGCCATATGGTCACTGTCTTTTTCGCAGCCACCGGCCGGAGAAACCAATCACGGATCCCCGCTGCCCGCGGTTCCAGAAAGGGAAAGCGACCGACCAGTCGACCAGAGCTAGCAGCACCGAGGTGGCCAAGGCCAAACATTTTGTCGGTTCACTACTTGCCTCTGTTTCAATCATGATTAGGGATCAGGGTATAACATAGGAGTCCGCAAGCCACGACCCCGCTCGCCATTATGCATGTGTTGTACTGAGGTTTAATAAGGTGATTGAATTTAGGAGAGAGATGCAAATTAATGTGTTTTCTAATCAGTTATCACTTATCTAGTGCGCGCCATTCGACGAGATCCACCGTCAATTTAGAGATGGCTTGATGTCCACCCAAATCTAGAGATGGATTTTTAGAAATGGCTATCCACTATCGATTTCTAGAGATGCATGGTCAGAGACGGACGGTTCTTGTGGACGTTTCTACAAATCAATTAACGTACTCTACAAATTAATTAATTCCATAATTAATGCCCGAGCTCTTGATAAAAAAAAAACCCCTAGGCTGCACACGTAGATACTTTTAAAATGATTATCTTACAAATCATTACAACAAAGACCACACTGGACTTGGAAACAAAAAGAGAAGAGGTCACCTCCCTCAACCGTGTCTTTCTCTTTAAAATCGATCCCCACTCCTTCTCCTTTTTGCAGACCCCTAATTTCTTGCCGCCGCCGCATCCCAACCTCGGATGCCATGGCCGGAGAATCCAGTGCGTCGGCCTCGGATCTGCAAGGTGCATCAGATCTACCGCTGATTGACTGCACGGATTGCCACCGGGCCAAGGTGTTGCGGCTTGTTTCAAAGAAAGAATGGAGCCAAGGTGATGTGATTGACTATACAAATCTATCGCCTTGGCTCCATATTTTGCGTTTGCGAGTTTGTGGACCTAAGTGGCACAGCAGACAAGTTTAAAGTTTAAGGGCCGTCCGTGCATTTTACTCTAAAGTAAAATATATGCTAGTTGACAATTGAGAGAAAAGCACATGGGAAGTCACTGCGATTTGTTGAATTTGATACTTTTATCTTTTGCACTGTCTACTCTATCCTTCTCGAGTAAACTTGTGACTTGGTATTCCTACCACACGCAAGCATGATTGCCAACTAAACTCAAGTTACTCAACCATCCCAAGTGAATTTTTGAACATATATTTCGGCGGGTCATTTCTTCATCACATATTTTTATCAGCCTTTCGCTTTCCTTAAACCATGCTGTCTTAGTACTAGTATAATCTACTCCTAGTAGTTATGTTGACGTGACCATCCGTGAATTCGTCCATATAAAAATATCAAGAGCAGTAGTAGTCAGGCCAGCCATACGTGTGTCTGCCTGCCTGACACCTTGCATGGCCGACGCGTGGCTTGGTAGCAGGTCAGCACGCACGACTGTCACTGTGATCCAGTCCAGTACTCCAACGCCAATTCTGCAGAGAAAAGAAAACGTTAACGCGGTCATGAGTCATCCATTCGGCCGTGGTCGTCACTGTCCTCAAATTCTGCAGGTACAGGGGCCGGGCTCATCTGCTACGAGTGCGAGTCAAGTGATTAACAGAAATTTAAAATTTTCGTAAAGGTTCCTTATCTTGCAACACTTATGATTTATATTTTGTATGAGGACTTTTGTTAAAATTAGTATAGCAACGTTTGGTTAGCTAGCTGAAAAGGATATGCTTCTTTGCACACACACAAAAAAGTATTTTCCAATTCTAAAAAAAAGTATTTTCCAAGGACTGCCTTTTATTTTGGCTCAAAGTCTGCATTTATTTGGCTCAAAATGAAGCTATAATTCCAGCCACATTAAGATGTTTGCTGAATCGATTTATTACAGTGTAAATTAAAGTGCTGACCAGAATTTAGCGCATAAATCATTTTGACCAAGTTTAACAAATTTAGGGAGCCAATGGAAGTACTTTCACGTTTCTCCTGAATTATACATTTGAGGCCTTGCGGTCCACGAGAAAATTTATCTGTACCAGCAGCTGAGCAAATCTCCATGCGTCAGAGGGAGCACGCGTCGATATCCCTCCGTGCACTGCGAAATGTAAGCAGGCAGGTCAACAGATCCAGAGATTTCTCATAAACTAGTGCCGCCTCCGTTTAGATGGAAGTAGTCTTGACGAAAAAGGAAAAACATCTGAAGGCTGAAATCTGAAGCCTTTTCCGCATGGCTAGCTTAGCTTGTCGTTCAATAATCTCCATCAGCGCAAAATCTTAGTAAATGTATATGTGATTTGTTCAGCAAGAATATGCCACTTTAGTTCCAATTCTAGGTATTATTTATGCAGCTTACTAGGAGCCGTAGAGAGATGAGAAACTTTGTCCTAGCCGTGCATGTTCTTGAACTCCACTGTGATCATCCTTTTATTTTCTGTGAACTTATGCAGTCAGATGTTTGCATACCACTTCCTTCTATATACCATAAACCTCAGGTAAACAGCTTGAGCTTCAGTAAATACCACACCATTATCCAGTCAGATTTTTTTTGTCTGCTGCTTCATTCTTCAGTATCCACTATCCACCAGGCATCCAGTGATCCAACCATGAACATGCCCTCATGAGGAAAAGAGAAGCACTTGAGGTTTCTGATGAAATTCAGAACCAGTTCAGAACACTGACACCTGGAATCTCCGGTCCACTTCTTGTGGGCAGTAGTAGAGGACCGAGCAAATCCGCACCTTCCTTCACAGTTCACAAGTACTACTAGTAGTCAAGTAGCAGCAGATGCAGATATATACATCTCTGCGCAACAAACACTTGGATTGGATCGCGCGAAGGCGAGAGGATAAGCGAGAACCCAAAAGATCTTTGTCGCTTTTATTTTACCGTCCCAGTTGACCGCCCACCACGGCTCCGGCCGACACATCGACCACTGTGAGTGAATCCGCCATGGCCATTTTGTACACACACCAGTTGCTGCGACGGCACAACCGTGCTTGGCCGCACTCGGCTTAAAGAAACCAGCTCGGAGCTGTCATGTCCTAACTCCTGATGCCACCGAGCAAGTGAAAGAATTCTTTCTCTTTTAATTTACCAGACAAACAAATGCACGCGCACAATTGGAACAAGTAAGCTGGTGACCAGGAAAGCAATTCCAGGGAGGGACGATTAACTTAAGAGAAACAAGGAGGAGACACCAGAAAGGAGACGACGAGTACTCGATTCTTTCCTCACTAAAATGTGGAAGGCAAACAAAGAAAGCTGAGAGAGAGACAGAGTAGACCAGCATTAGTTTATAGTGGCAATAATTGTTTGGCAGGCATTGGGAATCCCGGCGCCAGTGTGTCCATCCCCCAGCGCTGAATCCCAAGAGATCTCATCCATCTGCCTCTCGTCCTCCTTCCTCGGGCCGTCGTCACGGCGGCGGCGGCTCGATCGGCTCTCACAGTAATCTCACTACACGTTTGGTGGTGCTGTGAGGCGGCACCGGCAAGTTGTGGATCTGGCCTTTGCCCTTCCCTTCCTTTTTGAGCGCATATAAGCGAGCGGCGTCCCACCTTTGGGGTCGGCGGGGCCGCCGCTTTTTGGTTGCGCTCTCCCCTCCCCTCCTCTCCCTGCCTTTCCATTGGAGCGCACAAAGCCGGACGGCACCACCATTTAAAGAAGGCCAGGCGCACGGCGGAGGAGAAGAGAAGAGACCATCACCTCACACTCCATTCACGCCAGCACCAGGATCGGTCGAGCGCTATACCTGCTGCGCGCACGCTCGCCTCTGCTTCTTCTGCTGCTGCTGTGCTGCGGCTCCGGCGCAGGTGCGTTTCTTGATTTATTGGAATTCGATAGCGTGATCGGGAAAAGATCTTTGATTTGGGGCCCGCCGTCGCCTCGGCTGTGGCCGCTGTGCTCGTGCGTTAGTGTTTGCTTCGCTCGGTTGCGTCACCTAGTTAGTGGAAAGAAGGGAGCTTGGAGGTCGCTCGCGGGCGGCCGGCGTGGAATTCGATGTGGAAAGCGAGCTGTTCTCGGTCTCGCGTAGTGCCCTGCGCGCCTGGGGGCCGCTGTCTTTCGTGCAATCATCGTTGCTTGATTTGGTTTCTTCCTTTTCGTTCAAGTCTTTCCGTGCTGCTTCTCTAGTATACAGGCAGTTCGGGTTCCATCGTGCTGGAGGGTTTGGGCGTTTGGCTTCTCTGCCTTTAAGCTTCTGTTGGTATTGTAGAGTCCCCACTACATATTTGAGGTTCTTTCGCTAATCGCTTCTATTTGATTTGTCCGATTGAAAGCATGACTAAAACCTTGTGTCTCAACTTTTGATAGTTCGTTTCAGTTTTGGTGATTTCTTGCGGTGAAAATCTTAGAAGTCTCACAACTCGTTCTTACTAGCATGATGTCTGTCCTATGTTTACAAAAGAGAAACATGCACTCATATTTGTCAATTCATCTATGATGTCGTTTTGATAGAATTAACTTGTAATGAATGTAGGACTCTTGCTCTGTGCACTATAGTGTTCTGCTGCTGACATGGCTGAATTATTTCCACATGGTGCAATCATTCTTTTTCGTATATATAGGTGATAATGATAGTCCATCTAGCTGTGCTTTGGTTAGCCACTTCTTGTAAGACCCATGTAAGTAACTCTGACTACAATTAAAAATAAACTGACTGAGCATTGATTGGTATCTCTTCAGACTCTTTTCTTCTTTTTGTGAAGTGATCACTGGTTCTTCTCTTTGAAAAGTTGGTTCTCGCTCACATCTGAAAGTTAATTTTGAATTGGATTAGATTAAGCGATTATTGTGCTACTTTATGAGCTGTCGAATCTCTAGTTCTTCTTAATATAATGATACATAGCTCTCCTGCATGTTAGATAAAAAAAACCTTTTGTTTTTAGTATTGTTCCCGAGGACCAGATTCACCAATGATCCTCTTTCATGTTTCTGTAGGAAGTCTAAAGTGGAAGTCTCTCAGAATTGAGTACTTTTGTTAGAAGAAAGATTTGTTCAGTCAGCTTTGCAAATTATCATCATAGTTTGGACGAAATCTATGGTTACTTTGACGAGTTCATGGAGCCCTGGTTGCCGAGCTTATCTGGGTTCTCTGACAATGGAACTGTAATATTTGCAGCAAAACTTCGTTTCCTCATCTTGGAAGAAAGTTTCAAGAGGGGTTGACAACTTATAAGTGTTCCTGTGAAGCTTGATGACGTGTTCGTGAGGGCGAAGTGGGAGAGGAAAATTTCTTCTGGCATGCAGATGTCAACAGATCCTAACAACTATGGGGTATTTCCACATTCATTCTGCAACCAACATGTGGTTTCGTTTCAGACGAGTTCAGTTACCAGTGGATCAGGAACCATGCCAGTTTGTCTAGACACTTCCAGTGGAATGAATGGCAATATGGCGATGTTGAACACTACATCTTCAACAATTGTATCCCCTGGTTCACCAAACATGGTTGCTGATTCTTCTTGCCAGAACCTCAAGTATAGTGCACCGTTGGCTGTGGAGTGGTCCTATCCGGAGCTGCAGTTGTTGAACGATGGCCTCAACAAGTAAGATATACTGCCATATCTTCTGAATTAAGTATATGTTCAAAAAATCTGAATAAGTAGCTATTTCCATCTCACCTTAATAATGTGACCTTTTATCCTATATTTACCATTCAATCCTTTAACAATTTGATCATGACCATGCCTCGAAATCAAGGCTAAACTGCCAAGATTTTGTACTACCTACTACTCCATCCTGGAACATAATGGATATTCAAGTGTCCTAAGTCAAATAACCCTAAGTTTGACCAAGTTTGTAGAGCTGAGTAATAATACCTACCACATCAATGAAGAAATTTATGAAAATAAATTTCATAATGGATCTAATAAAGTTCATTTGACATTGTAAATATTAGTTCTTTTCTACAATTTTGGTCACAATTGGGATGATTTGTCTTAAGATAACTAAAAATCCATTATATTCCAGGCTGGAGGGAGTATATGGTTTCATAATACTGAGTTTTGTAATGTCTGTAGTTGATTCTAGTCAGCAACACCCTCTGTTGTCCGTTTTTTTTATCCTCTGATGAAAGGAACACTTTTTATTTCTAAAAGGAATAGTTACATGAGCAATTTGTTGGAAATATTGGATCCCTGTTCTCTTATTATAAGTGTTTTTTCACTTTCATGCTTTTTTACTTATATATAGTCCAATAAAAAGAGATACGATGTTGTTGTCTATCTTATATTTGAAGCTTTTGCCCATCAGTTCGTTCCTAATAGTTATCCTTCTGGTGCACTAATGAAATTTTCAGGTATGCAAATGAACCGGGAATCATGAAATACATAAAGATAGCAGCCACGTTACCAGATAAGACAGTAAGAGATGTTGCCATGAGATGCCAGTGGATGGCAGCGGTTAGTCCCTGATTTCTTTGATTTATTACAGTGTCTGAATGCCATTTCCTCATCTGTTATATTCAATCTACTTCAGAGGTAGCTAACATTTTATAAACCTGAACTTTGATAGATACTAAAGCCATGCAACATGTTTATCCAGTCTAGATTGTTCATTTGAAAGGAATATGTGGTCCCACATCAGCTTATATAGATGGAGACTAACATTAGTTTATACTTGTGTCACTTGTCAAGATGATGTCACCATAATTCCACTAAATCAGTGCCGCGTATGTGAAAGTAGATCATGCTGAAGATACACTTATTTGTCCACATCTACAAATCTATAAAAATACTATATTGGTCTATCATGAGCATTAAATTAGTGTGATCTGAGCTGGTCCTCCTAAGTTTTGAGCTGTTGCCCCATAGAATTACCTTTGTATTTGTCTAGTGTGTACTACAATAATATATGGCTGAGAAGTCTCTGCTTTTCCCCTGTGTGTTCAAGAAAAATGTCTCTGCTTTTGACATTACTAATAATAAGGTTTGCAGACTAAAGTTGGCCTGCTCCTGTTTCATGTAGAGAGTTCATAGCATGCATAGTGCTTGGAAAGGTTGTGCTTATTTTATTTACATTTTTCAGTTAGCACATGACATATTTGTTCAATTGATCAGTGAACAGCATTCAACTAGAGAGATGAACACAAACATTTAAGGAGAGGATGCTAGATGAGGGGCCGTGGAAAGAAGGAGAAGATGCAGATGACATGTGGCTAAAGATGGCAACATGTGTTCGAAAGGTGGCTTCGGATGTGTTTGGAGTGAGTAGGGGAGGCAAACGGGAAGCGAAAGATACCTGGTGGTGGAATGACGAGGTGCAAAGAGCTATTAGGGAGAAGAAGGAGTGGTTCAAGCGCCTCCATCATGACAAGAGTGCAGCCAACATTGAGGGCTATAAAATAGCGAAGATGGCTGCAAAACGAGCGGTGAGTGTAGCAAAAGGTCAGGCGTATGATGACATTTATCAGCGACTAGGCATGAAGGAAGGGGAGAAGGACATTTATAGGATGACTAGGATCCGCGAGAGGAAGACGAGGGACATCAACCAAATCAAATGCATCAAGGATGGGACGGATCAACTTTTGGTGAGGGATGAGGAGATCAAGGACAGGTGGAGAGAGTACTTTGATAAGTTGTTTAATGGGGAGAATGAGGCTCCTACCTTGGAGTTGGATGACTCATTTGATGATACCAACAGACATTTTGTGAGGAGATTTCAGGAGGCAGAGATCAGGGAGGCTTTGAAGAGGATGAAGGGAGGTAAAGCGATGGGCCCTGACGATATCCCCACTGAGATGTGGAGATGCCTAGGTGTCAGAGTGATAGTATGGTTAACTAAGCTTTTTAACCTCATTTTCTGGTCAAACAAGATGCCTAAAGAATGGAGAAGAAGTATATTAGTACCGATCTTCAAGAACAAGAAAGATGTTCAAAGTTGTACTAATTACCGTAGGATTAAGTTGATGAGCCATACGATGAAGCTCTGGGAGAGGCTTATCGAGCATCGCCTAAGAAGAGTGAAAAGTGTGACCCAAAAACAATTTAGGTTTATGCCTGGTAGGTCGACCATGGAGGCAATTTTCTTATTACGACAGTTGATGGAGAGGTATAGGGAGCAGAAGAAGGACTTGCACATGGTCTTTATTGACCTCGAGAAGGCATATGACAAAGTACCGACAAATGTCATGTGGTGGGCCTTGGAAAAGCACAAAGTCCCAACTAAGTACATCACTCTCATCAAGGATATGTACAGGGATGTGGTGACTTGTGTCTGAACATGTGATAGCGACACCAGTGACTTTCCAATTAAAATAGGACTACATCAAGGGTCGGCATTGAGCCCTTATTTATTTGCTTTGGTGATGGATGAGGTCACAAGGGACATACAAGGTGATATCCCTTGGTGTATGCTCTTTGCTGATGATGTGGTGCTAGTGGATGAGACTAGAGCAGGGGTTAATAGGAAGTTAGAACTATGGAGGCACACGTTAGAGTCGAAAGGGTTTAGACTTAGTAGGACCAAGACCGAGTACATGAGGTGCGATTTCAATGCGACTAGGAATGAGGAGGGAGACGTTAGCCTCGATGGGCAAGTGGTGGCAAAGAAGGATACTTTTTGGTATTTAGAGTCGATGCTACAAAAGGATGGTGACATTGATGAAGATGTTAGGCATAGAATTTCAGCCGGTTGGTTGAAATGGCGTCAAGCTTCAGGCGTCCTCTGTGACGAAGGGTGCCTCAGAAGTTAAAAGGTAAGTTTTATAGGACAGCGATTCGTCCGACGATTTTATACAGTGCTGAATGTTGGCCTACAAAAAGGCGATATATCCAGCAATTGAGTGTAGCAGAGATGCGTATGTTACGATGGTGTTGTAGGCACACAAAGAGGGATAGAGTCCAGAACGACGATATTCGGGATAGGGTTGGGGTGGCACTAATTGAGAAAAAATTGATTCAACACCGGTTGAGATGGTTTGGCCATGTCCAACAGAGGCCTCCTGAGGCACCGGTGCGTAGTGGGGTTCTAAAGCGGGTCGATAATGTAAAGAGAGGTAGAGATTGACCTAAACTGACTTGGGACGAGTCGGTTAAGAGAGACCTTAAGGAGTGAAATATCCCTAAGGATTTAGCTATGGATAGGAGCGTTTGGAGACTAGCAATTAACGTGCCTAAACCATAATCTTTTTCTTGTACCATTTATGTGTTCTTTGTTTTCATGCCTCTTGTGGGTTTCATCTCTAGCCTACCCCAACTTGCTTGGGGCAAAAGACTATGTTGTTGTTGTTGTTGTTATTGAACAACATTCAACTATAGAAAGCTGACACTGTCAATGCATCAGATAAGAATAATTCCATGTCTCTCTTTTTTTAGTGTCAAGAAAGTAGGAAATATTTTTAGTTTGTAGATAGCAAGCAAAACATTGGTCTGTTGATCCACCATTTTGCCTTGAGTAACAATTAGTTATATCCTACTTGATGCTTTTCGTGGAATGCATAATAACCAAGTAGTGTTTTATTTTTTCTTTCTTGTTGTTAATAATGATTACTTATATTTTCTGAAGGAGTTTGTTCATCATATGTCGCTTTCCTTTTCATTTTCATTGGTAATAATAATTAGATTTGCTCATAGAGAAAAGAAGCTACAAGACGACGGAAACCTGAAGAACACTATCTTGGAAAAAAGATAAAAGATAGAAAGGTACTTATCGTTTCATTTTTTTTATAACATTGTTGTCTGTTTTTAGCACCAGCATACTCTATTTGAAGAAATTACTGTTCTGCTGATAAACATTAAATTTGGACTTCTTTGCAAATGTATTTTGAAGCACACCAGTCCATGGCTTCATGCATCTACACATGTTTTCGTTTTGTGGAACTGATGAAATAAACTTAACATTTAACACTCCAGTGGCATCTGCTCGACATATTTTTTTTTCCTCATAAAAACCCCAAACAGGAAGATGAATTATAATGTGATACTGTTAAAATGTAGTTGGGATCAGAAATGTACATGATGCAGCCTTATACAAGTAGTATCTATGAGTTCATTTTTAAATGGATCTGATTGGTTGTTTCTCAGGATAAAATGGCTGAGCCATCGTCACGGGGTACCAATCCTCCTGTTCAGACTGAGATGAGATCTTCCTGTTCTATTCCTCAGAACACCAAACACAACGGATTTATCTCTGGAGGTTGGTAGGTCACTTAAAGAGTGATCGAGTGATTGACTGTGTGTAACATACCGTTCACCATTGCTTTTGGCAACAATGAAATATTTCAACCAATTTTGTGTTCTGAGGAATGCTCAAATGCTATTCCATAAAAGTCAAAACCATATTAATGCATTTAAACATATATCATTATTGATATTTGATTGTGATTCTGCTCTGAAGTTATCCTTGGGCCACTTAATTCCATAAAACATCACCACACTTTTCAGCATATTTGAGGATCTTTATATTGTAAATGTTCCAGACTCCTCTTAGTTTCACTATAAGGATATGAAGTTTCCTTATCTAAAAAATGTTGAAACAAACATGGTCATGATTACTTCAGATCATTCAGTTCTTTACAAGGTTTGACATGTTTCTGTTCCTTTTATGCAGACTCTCAAATTGACCGTGGAATGATAACTATATTGGAAGAAAATGCTCGACTACTAAATCAAATAGAAGTAAATATTTTAACATCACAGGTTGGTCTTTTCTTTGTCTTTGTCCAGATCAACTCTTTATTTAGTTTTCAACAAAACTATAGAAACACAATAAAGGTTAATAGGTCTTGTAAAACAATATAACGGGCCATTTCGGGCCAATATGTAAAATCAGGTGGGGAACGCCTCCCCCCCTTGACCTTCAAAAAAAGAAAAAAGGTTAATAGTTGATGCCATCCAGACCCAGTGCTCATAACAACTTCTCGTTGGAGAGAAAAGAGAACATTCCAGCATCTGTTTGGAGCATATTTTTGTGATAAATTTTCATGAGCAGCAGGAAGATTTAGCTGTGCAGGAGTAATTTTCAATTCCTCTGATAATACTTTTCAGGCTTATAACAATTTTGATCTTTTCCATCACACAAGAAGGAACATCAATGGTCTTCTACAAAGGTAGAGTTTACCACATTTTTACACACAAAAATTGGCTACAAAATGATGAAGTGTGTGAAACACGTGTCTATAAATATGGATGCTTTCTCTAATGTGGTGCTCTCCTTAATGAACAGCATGAGCCAAATTCCTGGAATAATGAGCAAGATGCCCCCATTGCCTGTTTCGGTGGATGAAAGGCTAGCTAGCTACGTACTCCCTCGTGCTCCTACGGTAAATTTCTTCTGCGTTGCCTGCTGATCTGCAATCTGGTACCTTGTTGGTTGTTGATCATTAGTATCTTAGCTACTGATATGAAGATACAGAATTAAAAAAAATGCAGTCTGAGTTTGACAAATGTTCGGCTGCATATAATATGTCAGCATAACCAGTTGCTCCAAAATCACTTTTGTGGCTTGCTTGATATTCTGTTTCGTCCTGCCATTACTAAATATGTTACTCACTGAATAGTTGGTGATACTTAAGTTTCTTATTTGTTTGCAAAATACTCAAAGAGTATATAAAACTTACATTCATTAGTAATTTCTGTAATAGCGTAATCAATGTCATCAGTTTCAGTTAGCAATATGCATTTTATTTTGACGAATATATTGTTGTTCTTTTATCACTGGGTTCTAGTGAAATGCTCACTATTGATATCTCACTGCTTTCGTTTGAAGGCACAAATTCTTGGCAGCAGTCATTTGAAAGAAGAACCAAGAGTATGGTAGGCCACTGCTACACAGGGCTCCAGCTCAATTTTCAGCAATAGTTAAAAATATTGAGGAGCCATGTGCATGGGAATCTGCATGGAGAAGCGTAGGTGAAAGAACGATCTGGCTTTTCTGATGTCTGGAAGCTATAGAAGCAACATGATCCACTTCACCACATGGCCTTAAAAAACACTGTCCAGCTTGCCTTCTCAGGATGCTCTGTATTAGTGATTATGAATTTGAGATAGGTAGAGTTTTCCGTATTCTGCAGTTTTCCTCACCTTGGTCGCACATATCGATTCTTTTTCGGGTTTTGTCCTTGCGATCGATGTTAACAGAAGTGTAGCGTAGAAACTAAATTTGATATGAATAATTAGTGGGAAAAGCTTAGCCTTTTGTCAGTTACTGCAAAGGTAACCAACCTTGTTTGTGTATCTAATATTCTAGTTCTAGTATAATGCATGTGCAAGCCTGGTTCTCTAAATTGCAATCTCTCTCCTGTATGTGCTGCGTGTCTCTTTGAAACTTCAAGAATTTAGCAGCATTAAGTGCTGTAATACATACTCCATACTTCCACAGCAGAGTGTCAAGATGGGGATCGAGGGAGAGTAGCAGCAGCAGCAGGAAGTTACAGTACGTTTTCATTTTCAGTTTGTATGACACTGATTTGTGGGACATTTTTGCCAGAGGTCGTGAGGATGAGAGCTTATAGCTGCCCATGTACCATTGAGACATTACGCAATATATTTTGAAATACGTAGAACTAAGGGAAGGAAGCCTTCATCCTCGTTACTGAGATCAATTCCCATCACCTCAATTGCTGTCTGTGATTGCCCACGTCTCTGAAATCTGAATCGAACTCATCGGAGGCCAAGGGTGTTACATGTATCATGTCGTATATAGAGGCAACGCTGTAAGCATAAGCATGCTTTGGATGTTCTTGCCTAATGTTTGGAGTGAAACTTGGAAGCTTTCGGCAATCTGCACGACGTTTACCATCATCGAACTCTGCTAAATTTCATCAATCTGCGCAACGCTGTACAAGTACAACGACAGACCAGGAGCAATAAAACGGGGATAAAACCACTTGACAGCTGATGTTTTTCACGCTTAGTTCATCTAGTTGTGTCCCTATGTATGTGCAGTTGCGCACAGGGGTAGTAGTGCCCACATTTCTTACACGGTGTTGGACATGTCTTCCACTCTTCCTCCTTTGTACAACAGTTTCTTCAGGCAAGCTTCTTCCTTCTCTTAGTGATTCTTACCAGAAGAAGCACTGACGACAGGCGATGGCATGTGAGGACATCACATCAGGCTGCTGCCGGCGGCGCAACGGCGGCAACAACCTCACGGAGCGCCTGAGCCGCGTCGCCGTAGCACAACTTCACGACGGAGACGCTCCGGTTAGCCACAGCATCACCCAGCTGCATGCACGCATTTATCCAAGAGCAGTTTCAGCGTCAAATCAAATCCTTTTTTTTTTTGGAACGAAGGCGTCAATCAAATCATCAAACCCACATAAGTCAACTAGTTTATTGTGTTGTCTACACAAGGGTCCTTTGAGCATTCCAAGTCAACTAGTTTGACCATGACTAATTACGCAGTAAGGCAGAGGTGCATTAATTCCTTCTACTCCCTACACTCTAAATTACGCTGCAACTTCAGTTTACCGGCAAATACTAGTCAAAAGTCAAGAACCGGAAGAACTTGCTTAATGGTGTACAAGCATTGATATGCAGTTCGTAATTCGTTTATATCTGGATGGCCTGGCTGACTTTTGTTGACCTGGTTATGATACAAAAAGGTGAGAAGGTTCTCAACTCTGAACATTATAGTTCCGATCTGGTACAGACTGTTGATCGAGTACTGCTATATGTGTAAAATGAAATCTACCATACCATCTTTTTCTAAAATTGGCTGATAAATGGGCTATGGGGTAAATATTAACTGTTAAAAATATATATTAAATTTTTTCATGTACGGTGTTGGTACTACCTGGTAAGGTTATCAGCTGACTGAAAAAAAAAAAAGAATGATTCTAATAAAAGCAACTCCTACTGAAGATGGGAAAAGAAGGCGCCGATCTCATAACCTCATCCATGAAGTAGAAGAACTCATTGGCGAGAAGGGTGATCTCCTCCCTGCGCTCCTCGCACTCGTTGCAGGCAATCACACGGTTCAGGTCAATGTACAGGAAGGTGGCCTTGAGCTGCAGATCCCTCCTGACCAAATCCCACAGGTCATCATCCAGATCAGTCGTCAGATCCTCCTCCATGGACAGAAGCTCAAGTGCCGAGCTCTTGATCCGACAAACGCATCCCCTCAGCTCCATCGCCTGATCCATCGGTGCTCCTGGCAGTGCCCTCTGCAGCTCTGCTATATGCCTATATCTTGCAGTTGCAGATGACAAAGGATCAGAATCAATGATGTGGACGTATTTATGGAAAGGCGAAAAGAGAAACTGATTCTTGGAGGATGTCTAGAAGCAAACAGATGTCAGCATGTGCATCAGAGGAAGGACCCCGTGTAGTGCAGCAAGGGGCAAAGTGGTCAGCGCAGAAGATTACTGTACAAGATTAGTTATGCATGAGATGAGAGATGAGAACTTTCTGAACGTTGTTGGACTTTTCTTTAACTGAAAAAGGGGAAATAGGGGGGAAAGGGAAGCCAAATTTTGCCACCTTGCCTCTCCTTGGACATCCAGCAAGGTAGGCAGCAGAAGAAAGTATCAAGAGTTGCTCACAAGGAAACTAATGAAATGTTTATAACCAAACACCGTTGCAGCCATAGGAAAAGGATAGAAACTTTCGAACAGAGGTCTGGGTTGGTACCCAAATTAGAGCATAAATAAAATAAAGAAATTCAATATTTCTATTCAGGGGAGAAAGGTTAACAAAAAGCAAATAAGGTATTATAGTACACTAAAGAAATTACGATATTATGCAACTAAACATGAGCATGTTTTGGATGGCGTTTTATAAAGAACATTTCTGTTAGTCTATAATTCATGACGTTCATAACAAGTGATCCTAGTTGCTCATTTACCATGAAACACTGTTAAGCCTGCTGTGTTTGTACATATATTTGAATGTTACTTTTCAAGGATGGGTTATTAATCAGACCTCGCAAACAACACACCTCGAATTTGTAGTTTTCCTTCTTTTTTTTAATTTTTGACTCTTGGTAAATTTGCATGTCAATACATTTCACAAATTCATAGTCCTTGATTGAGGAATTACATGATTAGTATAAATGCATGTCTTCATGATCTCATCAGAATGACATTTCTGGTCTGCTTTAACTGCATGAGCTGTTTTTTATCAAATAACTGTGCTTCAAAAGAACTTTTGAACAATGGCAGTTTTTTGATTTTTACGAGAAAATGAGGTAGACTATTAAAAAAAATCTCAAGAGGAAAGGCCACACGAAGTTAGCCGTATTAAGGAAGAAGAAAACAAAGCAACTCAGTGGCACATTCTGCTTTGTAATAGCAGATGTGTATCATCGTATCATCTACATGTGTGATTTTTTTTAATCTAGATGACCTTTTGCCTTGGTTTATACGGATTTTCATGACGGTTGTGGTTTGTAGCAGATATGTCCCCTAGTTACATAGCAACTTTTACTTACATAAAGTTATGCCATGGGCGAGAGAGATTAACCATTCATTTGGATCGAATCATCCATGTGAAAACTCCTGTCATTTACGCCACACCCCCTGCATCGTCCTCCTCGGACGACTCAGGGGTGATTTCTCCCTGTAACACCTCTGGTGTTATATTAACTAAAACCAGTCATGTCATCATATGCACTGCAAAGCATTCATGATGAAGTCAACCTTGATGTGCATCAACTAAAACAAGTTTATATTTCATAGGTTGGTTGTGTTTCTGAAATGTTATGTCACATGAAATCATAAAACCCTACCTTCGAATGTCATCTCAAATACTTAGTTTATATTCTATGTACTTGAGGTGTAAACCGTGTTTACACTAGTCAAGCATAGTGTATAAATCTAAGTCCAACTCTTAAAAGTGATTTCAATATTTGAAGTTGAATTTGGATTTCAAAACTTATTCCCAAGTCTTGCAATTCAAATTTAAATCTAAATTAGAAAGCTGTAAAATGTTTTTCAAAAATCAACTTAGTCAACCAAGGGTACTATTGGGTCATTGACCTAAAAATGTCCTTGGATGATGTTTGTGATCACTAATGACCAACCAATTAAATTAGAAACCAAATCGAGTTTGAGTTCGGTTTCAAATACCCTTTATTTCAAAACCTGGTTTTATCCCCTTTTCTATAATTCAAAATCTATAAATAATTTGGGTATACTCTAAAAATATGATTTGTATATCTTGACAAGATCTACAATAATGGTATATAAAGTTTTCAAGTTTCCAAAAATAATTTCAAATAAATTTGAAAATACAATTTTTCAGCATTTTCTCCTTTTGATTTTAAAAGTATAATTCAAAATTTATGTATAATTTGAGAAAACTTTATATATGAAACATGTTTGGTTTGCAAAGTTAAACATTTTATAGTTTTGAAGATTTTTAAGTTTTATTGAAAAATCAAAAGTAATTTCAAATGTTTATT
This sequence comes from Bothriochloa decipiens, assembly GCA_023333625.1. Lineage (NCBI taxonomy): Eukaryota > Viridiplantae > Streptophyta > Magnoliopsida > Poales > Poaceae > Bothriochloa > Bothriochloa decipiens. The sequence continues at coordinate 15,453,469 of CM041637.1, forward strand.
TCTAGGGTTTTATTCCCCTTTTGAATTTGAATTCATATTTCAAAATCTAGATAGAATTTGAGGATTCTAGTTGAATGAAAAGTGTAGCTCTTGAAAAGTTATGCAAATTATATTTTTGAAGATTTTCAAGTTCTTATATAAATTTTGGAGTAATTTGTCATTTTTCGACAAATGGCATTTCTGTAATTATCAAGAACAGTACTAAGACCTATCGTCGGCCGCCATTGCCGGCTTCTCAAGCCGCGCTGCCGTCCATCGGCACCATACCGGTGTGTCGCAGCCGCCAGCTCGCCTCCGTGCATGAAGCTTCACCGCCGCGTGTCACCAGCTCGCACCTCCACCCTACCCTATATATAGGCGTGGCCGCCGTTGTCGTCTTCTTTCTTTTCCTTCTGCCGCCGCCGACGACCGTCCTCTGCCATCAAAATTCACCGCCGTCGATCCACCGCTGCTCGATTGTTCTTGCCATAAGCTCCGCCTCAACCTTGCGCTTCTTCTGAGCCAGCTAGTGCCCGCCCTCGTCGCCCGTAGCACCCGCACGCCGTCATCTTCCTCGCGGCCGGTCGCCGAGCCGCAGCGAGCTTTTTCGCCGGCCACCGCCACCAGGGTAGGTTATTTATTCTCTTTAACCTCCCCATTGTGTTCTTCATCTTCTCCTGCTCCTTATGCGCACCTTTGACAGTCCGTTGGTGCACAGGGATCACCGGGACGCCGACCTTGCCACCGGCTCACGCCGCCGCCATCACCGCCGTCGTCCGCAGCTTGCCTCCGACCGCCTTTCGAGCCAGCTAGCGTGCGCGTCAGACCCACGGTGAGCTCCTTGTTACTCCGGTGCCGTTAGTTTGGTCTGAGTCGTGCCATAACAGTCGACCGTCGTAGCTCGTCGTCGGCGCGACCTTGCCGCTCCGCCGCGCGCGTAGCCATCTTGACTAGGGGTCAGGGACGACCCCATCTTGTTGCCTATCGCATCCGCATGAGCGCATAAGGCACATAGGTAGCCTCCCCGTCGCTGGAAAAGCTCCGGGGAGCTTTGTTGCCGTTGTCCGCGCGCCGTCACGCCGCCATGGCCGATGTCGGCCATGCTCCGGAGCTCCGCCGCAGCATTAGCTACCCCGTTAGGCTTGCCTCGCCGCGTAGAGCTCGTTGGTCCAAGTCTTGCGACCGGAGACCTCGTCGTCGGCGAGTTATCGCCGGTCAAAATCCGGCCGCCGCCGGTCAACGTCGGGGGAAAGAATTCCTTTTTCCTTTTTCTTTTTGAGAAAAATGATTTAAATGTTATTTTATTTTGAAAATCATAGTAATTCATGTATAGCTCCAAAAATTCTAAAATTTTTTGTGTATGTTCTTTATGATGTCCTCTACATAGGAAAAATATGAAATACTAAATTTGAGTAATTTTTGCATAAGTTAAAGTTAGATCTTTTAATTAAAAATACACCTTCAATGATTTTTAATAAATAAAATAATTGGTTTTTATTTCTAAAAATTGTTTTGCCATCTAATTAGACCAAAAGATTTTCAAAATAAAATTTTGAGCTCATTTAGACAACTTTAAATTTTATTCCTTTATTTAAATATTTTTAATTAATTAATTAACCCCTTTAATTAAGTTTAATCATTATAGGATTTGTTTGACTTTGGGATTGATTGATGACCTTGGGTCATTAACCCTAATGACCTTTGGTATTTTAATAAATTATTTACGCTTACCTGGATCATGTCATTAGGGTTGAATCGACGTTATTTCATGTGTTTAAATAATATCATTAAAGACGTAGTTAACCCTAACGGACTTAGTGAGTAAGTTTTGTTGGCTTGCAACTTTATCGTGAAGGAAAGTTGTACTCAAGCCCTTAATCTAATTATGCATCCATCGACCATCATGTTTACTATTCAATCATGTTAAAGCATATCATTGTATCGTATAGTTTCCGATAACGAAAAGTTTAACGTTGTCGCCCCAGATTCGAAGGAAGAGCAGACTCAGGAGATTGGAGTTGATCCAGAGCCCGAGACCGTCTACCCCGAATACCAAGGCAAGCTCTGGATGCATTTAAACCCTATTCTATTTTATAAAAAGTTTTATCACTTCAGTTATGTTATGTTGCATTAAGTAATAGGAGTTGAGTGAAAACCCACCAATTGCATTACCTGTCTTACTTTCATATTCCTTGTTACCTGTTCTGGCAGATGCGTAGTAATGCTTAGCCCTGCTTAATTAGTTAAGTGTTCAAAAGTAAAAGAATAAAAAAGATGAGATTGGTTTTATCTGTTAGAATCATGCTTTTAGTTAATAAATCGAGTCTGGACGGTTAACTTGCATTGGGAAAGGAGTCCCTTTGTAGTGTTTTCGTCTGTTGATGCCCTAGGTCCCGTGTCGATGGTGAACTGGTGATATGGAGAAACTAGAAATCCACATGCATGAAGTGTCATACAGTGGGCCAGAGTCCCCACGTATGTCATGGAGTGATATATAGTGGGCCAGAGTCCCCACATATATCATAGTGTGTTATACTATGGGTTTAAATTCCTATGTTGTCATTACCCAGGAAATGGGTACCCCAAACCCTTGGTTTACCGGGCTAAACCCCGCAAAATCAGCAACATAAACCCTCCAGTAACCTCCCACGTCAACGTTCAAAGGCCCGCAGGCTGAAGCGTATTGGGTTGACCCGCGAACGGACTACGACGGCCCAAAGCCAAAGCCTGCTCGAGAGGCTACCGATTGGACTGGGACTGTACACTCGAGGGTACGATTCGGGCGACCCCTCGAGGACGAAACTTCGCCCGGCGAACGAGCCTGCCCTCGAGGACGGAACTTCGCCCGGCGAACGAGCCTGCCCTCGAGGACGGAACTTCGCCCGGCGAACGAGCCTGCTCTCGAGGACAAAACTTCGCCCGACGAACGAGCTTGCCCTCAAGGATGGAACTTCGCCCGACGAACGAGCCTGCCCTCGAGGACGAAACTTCGTTTGCACGAATGGGCAGCCCTCAAGGACAGTGCACCCCTCGGCTACCGACTCTCCCGTACGGATCCAGGCGCATTTAATGCGTTTTACCTACCCCCGCCTAACCGTATGGCCACAGTCACGGTAACAGTTGTGGGAGTGGCGGTCAAGTCTTGCTTTTACCACCCATGCCCCAGAATCCCGCGGATCGTACTTCGCTGTTGCACCATGCCGAGCACTGTGCCCCGTCCAGCACCCCCTCGAGACGTATGAATCAGCGCTTTCCCGCATTTCTCGGGATTCGACCTTATCTGGTGAGGCTCGACCCCTTCGACTCGACCCCCTCGACTCAAGCCAAGTCCTCGACCGCCGCCCCTCGACTCCGTCGGACAAATCCTCGAGCAGGACTCCAACAACTCCGGGCTGCACTTCAACAACTCCCGACGCGACGGCTGCAGGGCCTCCATACCGACGTACATCACTACAGCAGCACCGACGTGATCGGCCTCAACGCCATGCGACACTGGCCATGCGAACGCTAAATATATGTACTCCTGTGCCCCTCCTTCACCTATAAAAGGAGGCGCCAGGACGTTAGAAAGGAGGGACAAAACGACAGGATCTAGAGCATAGAAACACTAAGTCTTTAGATCACAGAATAACACCGTGAGCCAGTGCAAGGTCGAGAGCTAGGCGTCCGAAACGCCCAAGCTCCAACTCACGCTCCTCACACCTACTTGTATTTTCCCCTGTACTAGCACTTCGGTGCAAGATAACACGAACTATCCTCCCCCCCGCTGGACGTAGGGTCTTCTTTGCCTGAACCAGGATAAATCGCCGTGTCCTTCTTGCATCACCCACCGGATTAAGGGAGCACACAATTACAAATATTACTCGTTGGAGTTAACCCCTCGAGGGTCGAAACACCGACACATGTATATCGGAACAATGGGTCGAAGTGCTCACGTGTATCATGTGGTGATATATGGCTGCGGTTGTTATCCCGGTATATCTGTGATCTGGTATGCATCGGAGTTAAAGTCTCTGGTATCCCAGTGATCTAGGTCCCAGCTGGGTATGAAAATAGATTCGAATCGCCGTTGCTTCTCGGAGAAGAAGACTCGATCAGTGTTCATCATCGTAGTAACAACTTGAATGATTTTAAGGTTTAAGAATGAAGTTGGTTGGTAATCTTGATCTTGGGCAAGACAACTTTACTTTCTATCAATGCTTTTCTATAAAAATTCTTATCTCTTGTAAGCCTTACCTTATCCCTCTAGCCTGCATTTCCTGAGTCTTCACCTCTCTTTTTCGTCGGGTCAGTCTTGTTGAGTACTTTTGTACTCAGGGTTTGTTGAACCCTTGTTGCAGGTGAGTCTCATGGGCAGGAGTGCTTCGCATCCTACTTCATGACAGTCGTCCAGGAAAGTGACGACGAATAGGATGTCTCGCTCTTGGGCAGAGCATATAATCAAGGTTTTTGTAATAAGTTATATTGTTACTCCACTTCTACTATGGTTTGTATTAATCCAACTTACGGTTTGTAAGTTTAAGCTGAACGGTTTGTAAACTTATGTTATTGTAATCCTTCCGCTATTATACTCCGATATATATTATTTGTATAAAACTGTTGTAATACTGCAATGTCTCTTTGTAATAATTGATCCTACTCGGAGAATCGTGGATGATTCGGGATTTACCCGACAGACCTTTTAAGTCTTATGGAACACATTCATGGTTATTTGGAGTCTGTTTAGACAATAATCATGTGTGTGGGCCATATAATTTAGGAGGTTCTGCCACAGTCCCCGCCGTCCAGAGGTCGCCCGCCCACTAGCCATCTCTGGCCGCTACCACCGCAGCTCCGGCCAGCAGTGGCGGCGGCCCGCTGCCAAGCCGAAAAAAGGCCTCTGGCAGGAGTCCCAGCGCCTTCCTCGCTCTCCTATCCCCTCCCCTCCGCTCTCTCACCCGAGCAGGTTAGTCGGCCAAGATAGGGAGACACCAGATCTGAGCTCCCTGAGCCTGGATCCGGTGACCCCGGACCTGGATCTGGCGTGCAAGGTGGGCGGTGGGTACCATAGAGATGGACCTTCTTGGGTGGCCGGCGGGCGCCATGCGGGTAGAGTGATCGGCGGCGGCCCCGGATCCATTCCTCCTGGGCCCGGATCCGGTGCTCCCTGGTCCGGATCTGACTGCACGCCTAGCTTGACAGCGATGGTTGCTGCCCTGGGGCCGTGAGCTGGACTGCGGCTTCGGCCTCCTCCGCATGCATATGAAGTCGGGTGAAAACCCTCCCGGGCTGTTGCAACAGCGAACGGGCTAGTGACAGTGGTGAAACTACGCGTCATAACCCTTTAGGCGGCGCCGCTGAAGGTTTCCATCCTACGGGAGCCATATGGAGGTGGTGTTCGCTGCTCTCCACCCTCCGTCTCGTCATCTGCGGTGCTAGATCCGGTGATGTGACGCTATGGTCATGGTGCCCGTGCGTCGCCGTTGCGGGTTCTGTGGGTGGCCTGCCATGATGGACATTCTACAGCGGGGTGAAAACTTGTCCGGCTCGCCGGGCCGGCGGCAGTGGCGCAGTCAGCGTCATGTCCCTTCTTGAAGGTGTCATCGAAACTCTGTCCATCTCGGTAGGCTATGTCGTGTGACCCTTTCCGATGCTTCGTCACTCTAGTCGGAGTAGCTCCCTGACTGTGCTTGTGTGCGCCTCATGCTCATCATCGCAATGGATTGTCCGGTGCTTGGTATCGCCGCCGCCGTGTACCTTACAACGGCTACCTGGTCGCTGGCGAACGTTGTTGTTGTCATTTATACCTCGCAGCGGCTGCCTGGTTACTGGGGATGTTTGACCACCACCTTGGCGATACTTGCGTGCATATTTCTTCTAGGCATAGTCGGTCAGTGTGTTGAGGCGGGGTTCCCCGTTATGTATTCTTGTTGTTTGTTGTGTTTTGTGCTTTTGTGGTGTGACTTGACGATGGCTACTCGTCATTGTTAACTATCACATACATTGTAGGTCTTCTGTTCTCTTAATGAAATACAGGCGTATATGGCTGCTCGTGAAAAAATCATCCATATAAATCAATGTAGAGTGCTCGGAGTATAAAAGCTCAAAATTTGATATATTTGTCTATCAGAGTACTTCAAGCCTATAGATTCAATCAATTATTCAACCGACGAAGGCGCATTGCCTCCAGCTTGGCCATGGCCTCCTCTTCATCCTCCCTGCCATAGAAGACTGCCCCGTGAACAGCCTGCAGCAGTTGACACCTCTTCTCGTAGTCGTCATCCACCTCAACGTCTCCCTTGGTCTCCAGCTCTCGGCGAATCCAATCCTGGTACTTGGGGAACCATGCCCGTGACTGCTCGTGCGAGTGGAATATCGCGGCGATCTCGGGATTCCGAAGAAGCCGCTTGTTGAGAGGCAGGGGCTTGATCTCGCTGGACAGGATGGAGTCGATCCACGCCTGCGACATAATCGCCTTCGTCGGCTGCCTCGGGGCCTGCTCCTGCGCCGCCTCGATCGCCGCCGGCGCGGGTACCGCGGCGTCAACCGCAGCATCGTTCTCTCCATCTGAGAGACCGTCATCCAGCGCCGCCTCTGCCGCCTTCCTCTTGGAATTGGGGCACGCCGTCAACGCGCCGCACTCCATCCAGGCGATCGAAATATCGAACACAACGGCAGCGCGCCTGCTCTGAGTATCTGACCGCCGGCGGTGCTGGTCTGCTGGAAGTTGGATCGACAGGATGCGGCGGCCGCTTACGGCGTCCCCCACATATATGGAGGGGAACGCAGGCACCCGCTAAGGGGCCGATTCTCCGACTGGACTCGAACTCCGACTCCGGCTCGGTGAGGTCTCCTCACCTGGGCAGGCTGGGCTGAAGGCGTGGATATGGCCCAGAACAACTTAGAATTTGAAATTTATGGATTGTAAATATAAAAGTCTATTATTGATTATTTGTCACAAAGAAAACTCTAACTTAATTAAAAAAGTTTTGAGGTTCAATGTCATAGATCTCTTCGAGCTATACAGAAAATCGGTGTCTTACTGTTTGAAATGCAGGATTTGAATTATAAATATATAAGTCTATACATTTTATAATCTACCAAGCCATTATCAGACATATCAAGCGTGCTATACAGAAAATAGCTAGGTATCTTATTATTTGTTTGCAGGATTTGAGTTTTCTCGATTGAAGTAGTAAATATGAATCGACATTTGAGTTTGCAAGAAGATTATATTTTTGTAGATTATAAATCAGATAGTTAGTTTTGCATAAATATCTCATGAGGTTTGGTGAAAACAAACTTTATACGAAAGTCGTTGTAGTATCTACCACTTTGCCGTTCAAACTTTTTTATTTAAGGTCATTTGGATATCTAAATACTAGATGTTATTGAGTTAATACCATAGTAATTCATATGCTCTAAAGTTATAAGTGAGTGTGTAGTTGTAGAAAAGGATCTCGGACGAAGAAACAACCAAAATAAAAGTTATAGATATCAAATGTTATGCAATTTTTTCATTTAAATTTATTGTTGTCCCAAATACAAATTCAAAACAAGATGAACATAGATTCAAGCACCCAAAATATAGCAGCTCCCTCATTGTTTACTTTTAAGGTGAATGGCAAGTATGAGTAAACTATTTTTCATTAATATGTCTTGTATATCAGTGGAAAGTAATATAATTAGCCATATTAAATTGATGTTATCAGTTCCGTCTCTATTTAATATTTCCCTTAGTTATATATAAACAAATTTCATTTGTGTTAACGTTAATGTTGAAATTAACTTTACTCCCTCCGTCCCAAAAATGATGCTTTACTCCTTCCGTCCTAAAAAGGATGACGTTATGGGAAACGTGTCAGTCAATCTTTTTTAACTTTGATTAGGCATGTACAAAATACGTGCAATATTTATATCTCCAAATAAATTTATTAAAAAACTAGATTCAAAGATCTTTTCGATGATATTAATTACTTAGTATAAATATTTTTATATTTTAATATATAATTGCCGACAGTTTAAAAAAATATTGACTTCTCAGGAAGCGAGAATGACACCTATTTTGAGACGGAGAGAGTAGTCACTACTTCAACATAGACTAATTGGTGCATATTATTAATATTAATTATCACAAAACTAATATACATAGTCATTACTCATAAAGTAACTTTTAGATAGCAAAATCTTGTAATATTTTTCTTAGATATAAGGACTATCGGATGTCCATCAAATTTTCTTTTAGAGAGCGAAATGTAGTGGTATATTTTTTTAGATATAAGCGCAAGAAATATAGAATCATGAGGCTTGGAACATTAGTTCCCTTCCTTAAAAAAATGACTCAAATTATTTTCCACCAAACTTTCCCTCAGGAATCCATTTGCCACTCCATAACATTTACCACTCACTGACTCGGTCAATCTTGAAGGCCCTCCGTCCTCATTCCCTCCCAACTTACCGAAGCTCCTAGGTTGGTGGGGCGGTGGCTCCGTCCCTTCCCGCTGGTTCATCTTCAGCCACGGCATTATCTTCACCATCGGAGGCAAGGCTCCATTGACGGAGGCAGCATCGTCCCAGTCACCATCGTTCCTTGGCTTGTTGAGGCCAAGTTGCAGGTACGTGAACAAACCTTGTCATCGGCCCGACGGCCCGCCCAAGTTCCCACAGATGCCTAGCCCTAGCCGCCGCCCCTAAACAGTGCCAATCACGAAAGATCCTATGGGCTACTATCCTCTCCTCCGACCTCTGAACCCGTCTCTGCTCGGCGCGGGCTCTCCCTCTTCGATCTCCTACTACTTGCCAGCCAGTTTCAGCCTCCACCCGCATGACACTTACCGTATCAGCCATATGATTTGTTGTGCATATGATAGATAGATGGGCTAATCTATGCAAACTAAGGGTCTGTTTGGTCTCAGGGACTACATACTAGAGACTAAAACATATATAGACTAAAAGAGAGATTAGTAGGCTGTTTAATCTAGAGATTAAATAGACTAAAGCATAGAACAAAGACCAAAACATCCTTAAAAAGTGGGACTAAAGGAAAAGTGGGACTAAAGGAGGGGTGGAACGAAAAAAGATATGATGCAGCCAATCACGCCTGCACACAGTTACTAGTATAGAATGACAAAAAGCCAAAAACAAGAACCAAAGAGGAGTTAACTAGTGAATCGCCCCAGGCAAAGTTCAACCTTGATTAGAAATTCTGAACTGATCCAGATATGTTCAAGCACAGAATTAATGATGCGTACCAAAACAATCAGCTATGCATACGTATGTTTTGTTAGGCTCGATTCAGTGGTAATCAAGGCAAAGTGGAAAAGAAGTTCTTTCAGTTTTGGACAAAGTGGGAAAAACCGTTTCTATTTGTGCAGCATTTGTTTGTGAGCAACCAAAAAGGTTCGGCCAAAAACAAAGAACACATCAAGCAACACCAAATGAAAAGTACGGTTTCTACATCATAAGAAAACTGTGTACGAAATGCTGGCAACAAATAACAAATGAAAGACAACAGTCCGCACGTTAAGACAAACGCAAAGAACTCTCCACGTTCCTGTTCTCTGAATAAGCACGTGCATATAAAAATAGTATAGAAATAGAAAATGCAGCAATGATCTTATGTTATATCCTACACCACCACCTTGTCTGAACGTCATATAGCTTTTCGGCCGCATCTTGTCACGCAGCAGGAAGACTTCGCGCTCTATTGACAACAAAAATCCATCCACCCAAGGATGTACACCATGGCCCTTTTCTTCTTTTTGCATGCTATGTTTCTGAGGACCATATCAGTCACTATTTCCAATTTACAACAGTGCTAAATCTGTGGCTCCACCAGCTGAACACATGACGTCTGACGATATACGTCTAAAGATGAACTAGTTCCACACACATCAACAATAGAAGTTATATGAACCATCAACTTGCCTTCACTTCTTGCTTCTCTGCATTTCCTTCCTCAGGTAGCTCCTGCAATGTCGTCAGGTTACTCAATTCAGTCTCTTGTACTGAACTGGAAGTGGATAATCCATCAGCCAGAACAACAGGGGTTGACCGGCCTGAGTTGGAGCCTGAATATTGCCCCATCGACTGCTTTGATGTGTTTAATGCATGACAATGTGGGCAGTAGTAAGTAACATGTGGGTAATCTTCCTTTCGAGCCAAGCCTGCAAATATTAGTATTATTAGGTAACGAATCCAATATTTAGGTATGGTATATGATATAAAGGAGCTTGATCTATAATACACACCGTTATGCATATGGCAGTTGCCACATATCAAAGCATAAGACTGTGATGGGTCCTCCCCCACAAGTAAGGCAGCAATCTTTGCAATCCATCCACCACCATCACTTGCCCCTGAGCCTTTATGATGCTCTACCACCATTGGAACTGGTGCAGTTTCCAGGCCAGCACTAGCAGGTAGACTAGACTCAGTTCCCTGTGCTGGAGTATGAGCAGCGGGGCTCCCAGTCCTGCTTCCTCTTGCACTGGGTTGCTTCCTGTTTCTCAAACCATCTGATGGTACTATCTCAACATCATTGCTTCTAGCCACTGCAGCATCCAGCTTTGGTTCTTCTACAACATGAACTTTTAAGCCAGTCTCCTCCCCAAGCTTAGATGCCAAAACTGAAGCTGCTGCAGCTTTTGCAGCTGGATCAAGATCATATTTCTGCACATGCATGATTGATGTAATAGTTTAGTACTGATGTGGCAAGAGACGTGATAAAATTTGATACCAGCAACTGTGAATTTATGTTGATTGAGTAATGGCAATTTGTCTGCTTGCCTGAATAAGCTGTTGGGTCAGATAATAATTTGTTCTCTCTTTAAGCTCATCAATCTTGGCTTTCCTCTCAGCCCTCAATTTTTCAAGGGTCTTTTGGTCTTTCCGCTCACCTGTAAACAGATATGAATATGAGCAAACAAACAGCAATTCAGGATCATTGTGGAACAGATACATAAGTTGTAACAAGTATATGGTGCAGATAACCATGCAAATGTATCCAGTCATTACAAGCAGGGGAATGAGGGGCATGACCACGGCTTTATAACCAAGTAGGTATTGTAGCACAAGAAAAGTTGTTCTTAAGTTTATTTACAGATTTCTCATAAAGCTAACTTGAATTTTGAAGACAGGTTTTAAGGTTGTTTTAGAGGGAAAATGCAAACCGTCAGCATAACAGGGACATCAATCTACTTTCTCATGATTTCTACTGATGAACTTCCCAATTTGACTACCAAGAAGTTTCAAAATGTTGACACATAAGAAGAAAGGGGAAATTGAGCAGCATTCAAAACAAAATACAAGCTTTGCGTTATAAACAATATATTCTGGAGCCACATAGTATGAACTCTGAATAAAATCACCAGCACAATTTTTACTACAGACCATGCAGATTTATAGGTGAGAAAACAAAGGGAAATATAGAACCTCTTATAAAATTGCACAAAAGAAAAGAAATACAAAAACTGGTAGGTTCTACAAGTTAGACAAGAAACAGTATTTCCTAACAGGGCTTTCTGGGTACTTACGCATCCTTGTGAAGTTAACAACTGCTGAATATATGAGAGAGGATACAGCAGGAAGAGCAAACATAGGCAGCACTCGTATTGCCCTCATTTGCCAAGTTAGATCCTCATTTCTTGTCGTCATGATGGCATAAACAACAGCCACCACCTGAGAACAGGACTGAACAATCAAACCAGTAGAAACTACAAACTATGGATACAAAGTGAAAATAAGTCACTGGAGGTTCAATATGAAAGGTAAATTGCATCATATACAATGAATCAACAACCAAAAAGGAAAAAAAAATCATGAGTAGAGATAAGTATCATGTGGAGGAGCATCTATTTTACTATTTCATCACTGGCTAAGTTTCAGAACTCTATGAAATCCGAAAAAAAACTGGTAACATACGTTCACAATGCAACTACAGTAACTTTGTTATCCCCCCAAAAAAGAACAACGACTCACATAACTAAAGGAGCACAATGAAAGCAAAACAGATCCCACAATGAACCCAAAGGGGACTTTCTCAGTTTGACAGAAAAACAGCAGCGTTCATTTTCAGTTTACACACATTGGCTATTGGTCCACTCAAATACCTGATATCCTAAAGTTCATCTAATAAATATTGAGGCACTAGCACAATATTCTAAACACAAATACTGGCTATTGCATCCTTGAGATGCCTGCTTCCAATGTATCACCTACCTATGCAAATGAACACATACAGATATACTAGCTTCCACTTTGAATAAGTAGTACATGGCAGACCTTTGCACAACTGATGAACTGAATAAGATTTTTTTTCTGTGAACTTCAAAAAATTTAGCATAGACCAATGTTCTTAAGGCAGTATGGCATCATGTTTGGTGTATGCCTTGTCACCTAGGCATTGCCTTGAGAACACTGCCATAGGCAATACATGGTTACTAGTAAGTGATAACCAGAAATTACTTGGAAAAAATAATGAACACAACTAGATTTCTGAACATGTAATCCTGAGAAGAAATCACAGTAACACATCCCTGTATCTATTTTCCAGCACGAAGATTTCACTCTAAACGCTGGAAGTTGAAAGAACAGTTCATTCCCATTACAATGGAACGACTAATACATAACCAATAAATGACAGAGTTATCGTATTCACATAACCAATAAATGACAGAGTTATCATATTCCCCAGTGATGCTAGGCATGAATCTCCATATCATGTGAGAAACTGCTCTTTAACTCACTGGTAAACATAACATACTGCAGCACACAAAGACCATACATGTATCAAACTCGGATATAGTCTGTAATATATATGAAACACTGTGTCTAATGCCTTCCAGTAAAGTGGCTGCCCTTTTACCCTTGGTCGAAATCTAAACAAAAGAGAGGCATCCACATTTTTTAAAAAGTAATCTTTCCTGTTGTTCCTCTCCCGCACCCTTTATAAGCTAACCTCAAGCAGAGCAACAAATCACCGTATGCAGCAGACAGCGCCTAGGGCTCGATTACCGGAACACGCGTAACACAAACCATCTCATACTACGAGGAAACTCTCCTCCGCGTCCGCGATAACAAATTTGAAACAACCACGAATCCAAAGACGAGGGCAAGCGAAACCGCCAGCCGCATCACCAGGCCATCTCAAATCAGGGCAGCGGGAAGAGGGAAATACAAAAACAAGAGGGGACAGGCAGGGGGGAGGGGGGAGGGAAGGGAAACGCGTGCGGCAGACCTCGGAGAGGACGGAGAGCACGATGAGGGTGCGCACGGCGCGGCGCGAGAACTGCGTCCGGCGGCGTATCCGCGCGTGCACGGCGGCCTCCTCCTTGGACAGATACTGCAGGCGCTTCTCGAAGTCCTCGCGGCCGCCGAAGAGCGCCCGCCACACCCGCCCCAGCACCCCGCCGCCCCGCTTGCCCTTCTCCTTCTCCGCCGCCGCCTCGGGCGGGGCAGCATCTGCCTCCGCTTCCGCCGGGGAAGAGGCCATTGATTGGTTGATTGCCTTTGCGGATCCGCGCGGCGCTGGATCCGATGGGGAGGAGGAGAGAGGAGGTGTGACCCCCCGCGGGGTGGTGGCTGCCAGGAATGGAAGGAAGAAGAGGAGTTTGGGCCTTGAGCCCGGGGGGCTCTTTCCCTCGAGTCGAGCCTCGAGAGCTTTCCCCGTGGCCGTGGCTGGGTCCGGGTCCCAGCGCTGGAGCTTTTTTTTTTTCTTTTTTTTTTCTTTTGGGCGTCTCGGTCTTCGTCGTAGCTCCCTCCAACTGGCCAACTCTGCGAGTTGGGGGACACGGAGAAATGGCAGGGTGGATCCAATTTTCTGTTTCTTTATGGCACGGCTTCAAACAGCTCTTGTTACTCAGAGCTAAAGCCACCAAAACCAAAAAATAATATTTTCCACGTACTCCTAGTTTATTTTTAAAATAAAAAATAGTTTTATGCTACATTACATGAAGGAGACCTTTATCAAAAATGACCTGATACAAATTAGATAGTTTATTATGTACCCATTCCTGTTTGAATATCTAGTTTTTCATTTGCATAGTATAGATATATAAACGTGCACCTTCCTATAAACCTCACGCACCCAAACAAGTGACTAAGTCAAGCCAAGAGATCTCTCTCGAAGTTGACAAGGCTCACTTGCGCAACTTAAATAGACAAGTTTCACCACAGAAAACTTAGTCGAACGTAGTATACTTAAAATAGTGAATACCTTGTAACTTTCTTGTCCTTGTGTTTCCATCCAATAAAAATTTTATAAAGAGTAAATTTTTATTGGTTCTTAAATTTATCGTGAGTTTTTATTCCGGTTTGGGTACTTATAAATTGCATGTTCACCTCTTTATATTTGTCTTGAATTCTCATCTCTATCCGGGTACCCATAGGTTGTATAGTTTTTGCTGATCAAACCTATTCTAGGTTCTTCTTTATGTCCTACGTACTTATAAATTATACTCTTGATGAGGTCTGAACTTGTCCTGTTGTATCATCCGAGTCAACTCATCCCTCGTACCATTACATTTTTTTGAGGGGAACCCTCCCACCCTTACATGTACGATCATACCACGCCACACCATGGTAGCCGCACCGTGTGTGTAATTCGCACGAATTGGTACCGGGGTGAAAAAAAAAAACTGACGACAAATTTAAAAAGCAGGCCGTATGAAAATCGAGATGATAAATTATAGGGAACCGATTTATATGTTGTGGCCGTGCGCGGTGCTGGCTCCAAACCGTTGGGATGGAGCCCGTCGTTCCCTCGAGACCGCGCGGTTTCAGGTCTGGTCGTCTTTTCTTCGCTGCCAGGGTACGCAGATTCAGGTAGTAATTTTCAGTAGCAGCAAAAGGCCAAAGGTTTGGGAATCCGTAGGTGACGTCTGGCTGTAAACTTCTGGAAACGTTGAAAGAGATGGCAAGGAACTGGATGCCGCGGTGGCATGTGCACGGCCGTGCGCCGACGGGCGGCCCGGCAAGTCAACACGCCCACGCCCGCCGTAAAAGAAGATTGGGGACAGCTCACCCGAGCTCACCTGCCACGATCTACCCGCAACCGGTACCGGAGTGGCCGGCTCCACACGCACGCGTCGTCGTCCATCATGCCACCATGTTCCTCCGGCCATCGATGTTTCCGGCGCATTAAATTAAAAAATCAATCAAATGCCATGACGGGGCTAGCTAGCTTCCTTTAAGGTCCACCTGCTGGCTGCTGGGGCCTTGAAAGAAAGGGCAAGGTCTCTGTCTGCCCGCGACGGAAGTAGGGATCTCTTTGCCAAGAGCCCAAAGAGCGGGGGGGACAGTTCTCTCCTGGAACGGGCGAAGTGCCACACTGCCAGCAAATGGCAGGCCGAGTGCCGACTGCCGAGTGCCGGGTGGCGGGCGGGCGACGGCGGCAGCCTTTGCCGATTTGCAGTACCAACGATGCGAGGAGAAAACAGAAAAGTGCATGTTGGTTTCCTCAGTTGGGCCAGGATTCGTGATTGGGCTTTGGGAGGGGGGCCATCATCAGGATTCATGTTTGGGCTTTGTGTACCTAGTGAAGCCCGTTGTCACAGAGCCATAGGGCAGGCCTGTAAAGAAAGATGCGCTCGAGAGTCGAGATTGAGATGATTGTGAGCAACTCGGACCGAAACCGATGATGGAACTTAACGCACGTGCTCAGTCAGCGTTCAGCGGCGTCTCATTCCTTGTGACATTCTGGCTGTCAGCACGACAGCATGTGTAGAGTGAGCAGATCTATCTGCCTTGATTCCAAATTCGTTTCAAAAGGCTGTGCAAAAGAGGCCAAGTTGCAGGCAACCAATAGTTGCTCGTCACCGAGTGTGCCGTTCAGTTCAGGTGCATCTGCGAGTGCATTGCTTGTGCTCGAATTTGCGCTTTTGAGCATCGCACGCACTAGTGCGTTTCATTCGTCATCGTTTCTTTGGCGCCACCACACCACACGTCTGATCGAGAACGCGGGCGGGGCAGGGGCACTGTGCTGACTAGCTGTTCCATTGGATTGCGAAACAAGAGCGGAAAGACGGGACGACGCGGCTCCTGGCTAAGCTCAGCCATCAGCTGCAAATTAAACGGCGCGCGACCGCGAGGCGTTCTTCGTGTCATGGGCTTCGGCCGCACGTATCGAAAGGCCAGCGCGCGCTCAATGACGGGCGCGGCCGGGCCTATTGGGATCGCACGTGTTGGCCGAATTCTCATCAAGGACCTGTTTCGGGATACAAGGGCATCGAAATAAAGGGCGCCTATAATTCGTAACGATGATGTGACATGACTGACGCACGTGGTCAGTTAACGAGGCGATGATAAGCCGGTGTATATAAGATATTTTGATTGGCTTTTGTAGATATATTTTGTATCTAAACATAATATTTATTTAAGTACAAAGCACATATCAAAATGTTTTACAATTTAGAATGGAGTGCGTCGTGTGTTTGTGAGATGGCAACAATGCATACGGCCAAAGAAATTTCTTATTTATTCTGATCATGAATCTTTGAAGTACTTGATCAAAGGACAAGCTAAGTTGAATTATCGACACGCCAAATGTGTTGAGCTTATCGAAACATTTCCACATATTATGAAATATAAGAAAAGTAAGGATAAAGTTGTTTCTGATGCCTTGTCTCGAAAGAGTGTGTTGTTGAATCCACTCGAGGTAAAGGGTTTGGGTCGTGAAATTTGAAAGTTATGTATAATAATGATCTTGAATTTTCAAAACCATATCATAATTGCAAAGATGGTAAAGGTTGGGAAAAACTAGCATACACGTGATGGCTTTTTGTTTAGAGCCAACAAGACTAACATTTCAAATTCTTCGGTTAGAATGATCCTGTTGGAGGAATCACATGGAGGCGTACTAACAGGTCATTTTGATGAAAGAAAACTTACGAGTTGCTAGGTGATAATTTCTTCTGGCCCAAAATGAGGAGGGATGTCGTGAGACTTATGCATGGAACTAAGTGTCAGCAATCACAAAGCTAAGTCAGAATTAAATCCTCGTGGCTTATACACTACATTTACCTGCCTAGTACTCCTAGGATCACAACTATTTACATGTTTATTATGGGACAAATTCAAATCAACGATATGAATATAATATGGGACAGAGGGAGTAAATACCGGAGAAGTTTGTGTTATCTTTATATGATGGCCTTCTTTAACTACTAGGCCGGTCTTTGTATCACACATAAGAGATGGATTTCTTCTTCTCAATAACCGTCGCTATTTTGTACATATCAAAGATAGAGAATAACGCTTCACTAATAGTGTCCACGTCACATACATAGATCTAGATAGAATTCATTTCTGGTCACTAATATACATCTTGAACATTCACTATTTTGCTTTTTTGTCGTAGCATTGAGGTATGGGGTGAATGGAATAATCAATTTCTCTAGCTCAGAGAAGATCTTGGGTTGTAGCTAAAAATCAAGAAGAGGCTTTTATTTCCATAGAGATAGCCTCATGTAGAGAAGATAAAAGCCATTGAATGAGAGTAAAGAGAAATAGCATCAATCAAATTAATCAAACACAATCACGAACTAGGCCAAATAAAGAGAAAAAGTTACAAAATAAAAAAATGACGAATTATTGTGTCACGGTGACCTAGTTGTCTAGGGCTTGAAAATGTATTAGACTAAACTTTTTTTTTGAAAAAAAACTAAATTATAGGTGCTAGGCTTCAAACCCGGGTTGGATGTGATAGCCGGAGCTTATTGCTCTAACTGATCAAACCGCGAGAAGCTTGGCAGATTAAAAATTTATGATATCAAAGTAAATATAAATCGAGACATGACTCAATAAATGATCAAGTGAGGAATATATATATATATATACACACACATACATACATAATATATCTATATATAAATACATTTTCCCCTGCTTGGACAATGTAACATGGCATGCTTTGGTCGATCCTGGCAAATGAGATTGATGCTTCCAGCTCCTTCTAGCTCCTGTTTTGTTTAACAAAAAAAATATTAATAACGACGGCAGTAGTAGCAGGCTAGCAGCAGCTGAGGACCGGAAATAAAGTTGGTCAGCTGACATGACGAGATCGAATTGAACGAGTAGAATATGCGTCATCCACTCGTGATCCTATGCGTGTGAAACCTTTAAAATCTTGCTCCGATCTGAAAATAAAAATCATATATAGCGTGACAGTGACTGGGAAACCATTGGTAGCTTAGAACAAAGTACGGAACTTTGGGGCAGCAAAGCAATATTAGAGTAATGAAAAGCTGCTGCTGGTGTTGGAAAGTTTGTCTGTACTTCGGGATGGGGAAACAAACTGCCGCCCTGTACCATTTCCTTAACTATACTTGCAACAAGAGAGAAGAGTACTCAATTTGAAGCCAGAACCAGGAGTCGTCCGAGTATACTAATCCGTTTGTTTTGACCTACTCCTACATACGAAGAGTACTCAATTTGAGTCCACGTCTCTGTGACTCGTTTGCCCACGAGATTGCTAGTGTAGCTTTGAGTTAAGACTCAGGCCACTCTTCCGTGTGGAGTGGCCCTCTCGTAGAGTTTGTTTTTGAATGGTAGCTCGTTTCGGTAGGGTTCAAATAAACAGAAAGATATATCCTGTAAACTCAAATTTATATCAAGTTTTGTAAGTTTTTTTTAAAGAATATTGACCACCAATCGATCTGCAACATATATAAGCTTGACATTACTCATTACGAAAGATATATACATTCGTGATGTGTAAACTTTTCATTGAAGATGTATTTTACGGTTACTGCCAATTAAAGTTTTTCATACTTAGAACAAACCTAGATGGAATCAAATTTGAGACTGAACAAAGTATTTGGTTGACAGCTTATTTTTTCAATCAGTTTGTGGAGAAGTTCCCACCTACTATATTGAATCGAAGGAGCTAAAAGATCTAATCGATACACACGAAAACAGAACTTTTGATTAAGGGGAGCCAGACAATATGATAATACCTCGTGAATATGATAACTCTATACAACAAGCTAGCATTACTGTGCTTTCTTGCTATTAGCTTGTTCCCTTCAGATATTGGTAGCTTCTTCCCTTCAGATTACGTGAAGAAACCTGCTAGCATGTATACATATTGTCACGTATGCATACATATATGAGCCTCCTCTTGGCCGACTACTTCTGGCATACCGAAAGGTGTACAAGGGTGTGGAGAGACGAAACAGAGAGACGCTTTATTTGTCCATTAAGCTACTAACCAACCACAGTATAAGTTTTCTTTTTTACAAAAAGGTCAACATCTCCTAGATGGAAGTATTTTGCATGGTTATGAATATATTAATTAATATAACTTGTTATATATGGACGAAATAGCAGTAGTTATTATGTCGATCGATCAATCGTGTCTCAACACAAATGCAAGTTGACGCAGCTAGGTGATGGGAGGATGGATTCGTCATCGGCATACGTAGGCCTACTAGCTTAGGCTACTACGAGCTAGACATGAACCAACGGTATGGTGTAGTGTCTGGAGAAAGAGTAGCAAAACTTTTTTTATACTCATTAAAGGCCGCGTGTGTGTTTTGTTTATTCGATCCGGAAAAGAGAAACAGTGCGGATGCGGCGTTGTGCTTGTATACTGCTTGATGCATGCATGAAACCGCCGCCGGTTGCAACCACCTTTGTCCAAATGGCAATGGGTACAAACCCGCTGGGTACAGCAGACCCATACCCATACCCGTGAAGAAACATTGTGCCCGTTACATGACACATACCCGTAGACGGGTAGAGATTTGCGCCCATACCCGTGCCCGAGCGGGTAGCGGGTACACCCACAGGTTGCCCATGCCCGATTAAATACAATCCAGCAGAGGAGCTGGTCTCTCCCTCACTCTCTACCCTTCTTTATAGTCTATGTAGTCACGTAGTGTTCTGTCTACTAGTGAGGTGGGACTAATTGGTGGAGTTCTACTTGGTGTTGTAGAGAGTCTAGGCCTCATGTGTTCATTACGTGCACCAAGGCCCACTAGCACAATAGTGGCCAGCCCAGCAGCTAGCGAATGCGGGCATGGTGGCCTAAAAAGACAAGACGTCATTTACATGTCATGAAATATCTTCTCTTTTTTATTTAATGTTACACTTTTTTAAGTATATCTTTCTATATTTGTATAAGTATATGGCAAGTAAAACGTTATGATATACCGGGTTTAAAAAATCCAGGGTTTATGGGTCTGGATACTACTATCCCAAACCCATGCCCACAAACCCGCTGGGTTTGGCTTTTTGCCCGTTAATGAACCCACGGGTATAAAAACTGTACCATACCCGTGCCCTAATAGAGTAAAAACCCATCGGATTTCGGGTCTCGGGTACCTGTTGCCATCTTGACACCTTTGTGCTCCTCAAGCCATGCCATACCCCACCAGGAGCATGCAGCATGAAGCGAGACGGCGCGGCCCCTTGTCTGCGGCGGGGGCACCATTTATTTATATCTCTAGATCCGATCTAAATTATGGCTTATTTTAATTTTTTTATATATTAATTATATATTTAAACATATTATTTATCTAAATATATAGCAAAATACATGCGTCAAATAAATCAAAGTGAACTGTAATTTAGAACGGGACGAGTAGCTTTATTTCTAGGGCTCTCTCTCGGATTAAATAGTTTCAAACACACAACATTCCGCCGCCGGTGTTTCTTGTACATGTGTGTTTATTATGTATACGTGCAGCCGGCCGTATATTATAGGAGTATATATGTATAGTTGTATACGTATACTATTTGCATGCGATTCAAAGGCCACGTACTCCGGTTACGAGGGCCGAGAATGTGCCACAGATCGAGGACAGGACCATCACTTCACATGCTGCTTCACATCACTGCAGGTTTAACAAGCAACTGGGTGTAGCAGCACTGTATAGGGCGCGCCGGTAAGCTAGCCTCCCGATCACGGTCTGGGGCGGCCATGACCTGCTGCCGATCAAGGCTCCGACCATCACCGGCCGGCGCAGCAGCGTCGGGGGTCCGACAACGCTGTACGCCTGTACGTACCTGTGCACAACCGTAACCCTACTTCCAGAGAAATCCCACTGCTTCTACCATGCCAATATATAATAGATAGATTGTACTAGTTGATAAGTAAAATAGAGTGTCCGCATCACCATGCACGCCCGTTGCCAGTGACAGGCCTCCTGCTGGTCGCTGGCCCAGTCAAAACACGCGCTGCCTACGTCGGGTCTACCGCCTCCAAGTGTCGGCCCGCGCCGGCGCGCCTCGACGACTAATCACAACCACCCCATACATTTAGTATAGCAGCTTATATATATATAGTTATAAATTTAAACGCCTAATAACACTAAAGATTCGGCCGGACCGGACCCATGCAGATTATAATTTAGGCTTGCGTCACGAGCCCACGAGCGTGCCCAGCTGCGTCGTGCGTGTACGAGTACGGTGCAGAGACATGCCCGAGGCGCGCGGCCCTAGCCAGGCCACGCCGCGTCGATCGCTGCCGCTGCTATATAAAGAGAACCATGGTCGCACAGGCAGACAAGCACAGCACACACAGCTATAGCTAGCCAGCCAGCCCCCATCAGCTAGAGCTTCCGCGTGCCTGCACTGCACGCAGCTCCAGCCACAGGTGCGACTAGCTAGTTTGCTCGCTTGACCAGGAGCGCCTGCCAGCCGTAGCCATGCCGGCCTACGCAGGGAGCGCAGCGGAGCCGCCGCTGGCAGACAGCTACTACGCGCTGCTCCGCCGCGGTGGCACCGGCAATGATGAAGCAGGCGCGTACTACCCGACAGTACTGTCATCGGACGACGACGACGGCGTCGTCTCATCATCACCGCCCGTGGCGGAGTGTGAGCTCCCGATGATCGACGTCGGGTGCCTGACGGGCGACGACGACGGCAGCGGCAGCGGCAGCTCCTCGTCGTCGGAGGCGGAGCGCGCGGCGTGCACGGCCGCCATCGCGCGCGCCGCCGAGGAGTGGGGTTTCTTCCAGGTGAGCAACCACGGCGTGTCGCAGGAGCTCCTGGACGCGATGCGGCGGGAGCAGGCGCGCCTGTTCCGCCTGCCGTTCGAGGCCAAGGCCACGGCCGACCTGCTCAACCACTCCTACCGCTGGGGAACCCCGACCGCGACGTCCCCGCACCAGCTGTCCTGGTCCGAGGCCTTCCACGTCCCGCTCGCCGGCGTCTCCGCCGGCGGCACCTGCGACTTCGGCGAACTCACCACCCTCAGGTTCGTACCGACATATATACGTGTGTGCGCAGTATATATCACTTCTGTTTATTATATAAGTGTGAACGACGGCTCCCCAATTAGCTAAACTACAAGTACCGTGTTTTTTCTTCATTTTTGTGCCTAGTTTTTTTTTAGGAACGAGGAGCTTACAGAGCCCGACATGTGTCTACCCGTTAACAGATTCTTCTGTTCTATCTCTGCAAGTTGAACTAGTTCTGCCTAACATTTCTCTCTGGTACCAGGAATAATATAATATATAATATCTATACAAAAAGCTTTCCCATCCTAGAGCTGAGGGAGTACTGACCGGTAACTAAAAAATATATATATGATTCGATAGGTTTGCATGACTACGACGCTGATTAGCTACGACGACGTAATTTGGCCGGGGAAAAGGATTGACGCTTCAATTTACGGCGTTTAATAAGCTGGCTAGGCACCATCATCTATCGATCGTTAACCAAAAGTAGTGGCTGGTGGTGGGCTGCAACTGTATAACTCACGTCTGTCTGATGTCCATCAGTGGATACTCACGCAAAAGTTAGTAGTTGTGTTGACCCATGATGATCGAGTAGTGCAACTACATGATTGATTACTATGCATTATATTTTTCACGGCTAGAAACAATTAGGTGATACTGTATACAGCAGTATATATAATAAGTGTGCATGTGTCCTATCAGTCGTCCTCTCATGGGTCTAGTAAAATGGGATTTTTATCCAAGCTGGCTTGGGGTATTAATTTGGTGATCACAAAGTTAATGAAACATGGATTTCTTTTCGTTCATATTCTTGTCTTACTATTTTCTATTTTTTTTGAGGGATACTATTTTCATATTCTTAATATAGAGTACGTAAGAAGTTTGAATTTCCAATAATAATTGGCCGGGCTCGCTCGAAGCATTGAATCTTGTTAGTACTAGTTGCATATATATTATATAGATACAAATAAAATATGGAGAAATTATTGAGGTCTTCAGGTCGGCACAACGTACAATTTTATATATTTAGGACCTACAGTTGTTATATCATATCATATATAGGAATAGAAGTAAGCAAGCAAGCAAGCCACAGGATCGACTAGCAGTCATGATCGTGCCGACGTCGTCGCTGATGGATCGAATGCCCGCAGGGATGTGACTCGAGAGGTGGCGGGCGCGATGTCAAAGCTGGCCGGCACGCTGGCGCGCGTCCTGGCGGAGGCGGCCCTCCTGGGCCAGCAGCGGCCCCCGGGCGAGCGCTTCCCGGAGGGGTGCGACGAGACGACGTGCTTCCTGCGGCTGAACCGGTACCCGCCGTGCCCCATCGCCGACGATGCCTTCGGCCTGGTCCCGCACACGGACAGCGACTTCCTCACCATGCTGTGCCAGGACCAGCAGGTCGGCGGCCTGCAGCTCATGAAGGGGGCCAGGTGGGTGGCCGTCAAGCCAATCCCCGGCGCCCTCGTCGTCAACATCGGGGACCTCTTCCAGGTACCAACAAGCGCATCACTCATGCATATCGTTAATTTTGCACGTTGTTGCACTGTGTGTTTAACGCGATTCCTTGTGCCGATGCATCGATCGGTTGGTGGATATATCGTCGTCGTCATCGTCCTCCTATGCCCCAAATTTAACTTTCTCACCTACTGGCTGCTACTGTGCTACTACTACATCGATTGATCGATCGTGCGTGGCTGCTACTGTGCTACTACTGCATCGATTGATCGATCGTTTGTTTTCTGCACGAGAAGAATCTTACGCTGAAATTTTTAGTATAAAAAATACTATAGTATTTCGTTTGTATTTGATAAATATTGTTCAATTATAGCCTAAGTAGACTCAAAAGATTCGTCTCGTGATTTACAAATAATTTATATAATTAATTAATTATTTTATCAATATTTAATACTCCATACATATGACACAGCATTTGATGTAACGAAGAGAGTAAAATTTCTAACCTTCTTAACGTAACTAAACAAGATCCCAGTATGATATATATATTTTGATTCTTTTTAAGGCCTTGTTTAGATTGTGGGAAAAAATAAACCCGATAAATAGTACCATTTTCGTCTTATTTGACAAATATTGTCTGATCGTGGACCAACTAAGCTCAAAAGATTCATCTCGTGATTTTCAACTAAACTGTGTAATTATTTATTTTTTTTATCTATATTAATACTTTATACAAGCAGCTAAATATTGATATGATAGAGAGAGAGTGAAAAAATTGTAACTTTTGGATGAGTCTAAACGAGGCCCTAACTCTTCAAAAGTTGAGGGCTTGCTGTCGCGTCGTCGGACACGCACAGTGCCACGAAATGTCAGCTGTACTGCAGGCACATGTGTACTGCTGCTTTTGGGCAAAAGATTTTTTTTTTGAAAAAAACGTACTGCTTCTAACGAAAAGTCTACAAGCATTATTCATTCTGTCTCGTTCGTTCGTTCGAGGGACAGGAAAACATGCAGTACCGATCCTCACCTGTCCATGCATGATACACGCACTCACATCTCGATCGCCAAATGGTATATTGCAGCTTTTGCGAGGGGAAACCAATGCAATGGGAGATCGCCCATGAAAGCCTAGTACACACAGCTACTATATGGAGTAGTAGTACTATAAAGTGGTTGTCATTATCCAAAACTAAAAGGAGATATTACGTGTATATATATAGCATTAGCAGTAGTTAGAAACGCAGCATGCTTTGTGGTTCTATACGATCGATCTGTCATCAGCGACATCATCGATCTTTCATATATATGCATTGTGACCTGGCGCTTGCTTCCTCTCTTATAGTGTTTTTGGTGTTTGGTTGGATGCATTTAAGCAGGCGTGGAGCAACAACAGATACAAGAGCGTGGAACACAAAGTGATGACGAACGCCAAGACGGAACGCTTCTCCGTTGCCTACTTCCTCTGCCCGTCCTACGACTCGCCGATCGGCACGTGCGAGGAGCCGTCTCTCTACAGGGCATTCACGTTCGGAGAGTACAGGCGAAAGGTGCAAGAAGATGTCAAGAGGACCGGGAAGAAGGTCGGCCTCCCTAATTTTCTCGTGTAATGCAAATGCATGTGTGCAGTGATCTACATACGACGTATGCTTGCACACAAGCACGATATATTGAATTCTTGGGCCATGTCAACGCGTGAATGTTCCTTCTCTCTGTATATACCTGCAGCTGGAGTGGTGTATACAATCGAGAGTGCAGTATGTAGTGTTGTGTGGTATTGGTATAGACATTGATAAGTACTAATTTGTAGCTTAATTTGATGTAGCTAGGAGCATACGAGATTGTAGTAGGATCGAGAGCGTGCAGATATATCTTTATTTAGTCAGTGTAACGATCGTTTCTGATGATATAAGGAGCTGATCGTTTTGTGTTTTTCATTTCTCAGTGAATTGTGTTTTCCTGTATAAGTTACATGTAGGCTGGCGGTGGAGATTTTATTATATACATATTTGTTCATGGCTAGCTATACGCGTATGTGTGTTCATGTTATGATAGGCGACGACGCCCTGTTATCAATACTATGAAAGAATCATATGGACGTAGTCCTATTAAGTTAATGTGTCTTAGCCTCTTAGGCAATACAAAAGAATCAACAAAATGTCTGATTTACTGTTAATGATGAATTTTAGGCTTGTCGAACAGCCTATATTTCAATATCCATATTTATTTACTCGGTTATCTTAATCGCCAATGGAATATATCCTACCAGAAAACTATGCTGTACAGTACATATCTAATATAATTCTAGTTTCCATATGCATCAACAATACATTTTACCATGGTCAAAATCATGTGAATTTTGTTATTACGTCCGATCCTAGAGTAGTAGAAAAGAAGGTTGCATCCTAAATCTCTAATATATACAAAACAATTCATTAGATAATACATAACCAAATTCTCCCAAAATTCATATTAACATGTATTGAAAGTTGTACAAGCGTGTACTTGAGGGAATTAGATAGGGCGGTGAACTTGCTCTTCGGAGTCTTGGTCAACATGGGCTTCCCTTTCAACCAACCAAGCACACAAAAACAAAGCACAACAAGCCAACCCCAACTTCATAAGATCAACAGATCCTAATTAGTTAAGCTCTAGGCAAAGAACAACATGCAAATGTACTAAATTCATAATGGAAAAATATATGCACTTAGTCACTCAGCTACATAGTCATTGAGCCATACTGAGTCACTCACCAGTCAGCACTCGACAAGTACCCACCCATCTACTCAACCACTTAGCCACTCAGTTTAGTCACTCTGGCACTCCGTCAACCTCTCAATCACTCTGCCAATTTATCACTCCGTCTTGAGTCATCAGCCATTAAGGCACTCAGGGACACATTTACTTAGCCAGTCAGTCATTTAACCCCTTTTAGGCATTTTAGTAATTTTGCCACTGAAGCACTCAATCATTTATAGGCACTTAGTCACTCAAATCATAAGCCCGAGTTTAATGAGGTGGCTCGTTTCATCCTTATGATAATAAAACCTTGTCAACTGCACATAGATAAAGCTAAGTCATATAAATTTAGCAGTATTAAAATCCACACAATGGTTCAAACATATTGTCACATCGATCTGTGAATGTGCATATACAGTCAACCTACCGAAATATAGATACCTGCTCTAAAACTTGATACAAAAACATAAATCATAATACAAACAGAAGAGACCTGACCAACTGACTTATATTGTTTACAATTATTCAACTTGAGCTAAGTTGTCAAAAAAAAAACTTGAGCTATAAAAATCCTTTGTCTGGGCGTGTCCTTTCTCAGACTATACCTTTCTTTATCTGGCACATGAATTGCCTTTGCCCACGTGTATTTCCTTAGCCTCCAGACCATTCGTGAGTGCATCTTCCGGCCCGCATCGCGAGCTTCCCCATCGAGTGACGGAACTCGCGTTTTTAGTTGAGAG
The DNA here is from genome assembly GCA_023333625.1 of Bothriochloa decipiens. Taxonomy (NCBI): domain Eukaryota; kingdom Viridiplantae; phylum Streptophyta; class Magnoliopsida; order Poales; family Poaceae; genus Bothriochloa; species Bothriochloa decipiens. The sequence goes on from CM041637.1 coordinate 15,480,539, forward strand.
GGGCGGACAAATGTGATCGTATTTTTAGTGTAAAAAAATATATATAATTATAGGTTTCAACAGCTTTTTAAAAAAATTTACATTATTTATAGCTAAAATCATAATTTTTAATAAAAACTCAGTCAAATTACCTTTTTTATTCTATATAAATTCAAATATATATATATACTTATTCATTAAATCTACCGTGCAGTGGGGGGCCACGGCCCCTGCTGGCACCCCCCTGGTTCCTTCTCTAGATACAGAGGGTGCGGATGGAGGACGGGCGCCCAGGCGCAGTCGCCACAGCCAGCGGCACAGGAGGCGGATCGTGACAGGCTCCTGTGAGTCTCTGCTGGGGGAACGCAGCGGACGTCGGTCCGTTGGCCGTGGGGCTCCACCGTTGGACATCGTGCATGTATTTGCGCACCGACTCCTTGGTCCGCTTCCTGAGGAGCGTGTCCGGTGCAGCAACGCCTTCGCCCATGACTTCGGGCAACTCCGACGCCACCTCGCGCCCACCACTCAAGCAGGTAGCCTCGGTACCATGTCCCTCGCGCTGCCGCAACTACAGATACCGACGGCTTAACCCTTGTCCAGAGCCGGCGGCGACGCCGCCGCTGCGCCACGCGCCTACCTCGTCAACGGCGACCAGTGCTGACTTCGGTTGTCGGTCTTTGCGTCAACTGCTTGGCGGGGGAGGGGGGAAGGCACATCGCCGCCCAGTGCACCTCCCCCCCGTTGTCTCCTCTGCCTTGCCTCGAGGCACCAGGCGAGGGATTGCCCGCTTCGCCATCATTGTCCAACCCGTCGCCCCTGCGGTCCGTGTGCCGGAGCTCCCTAGACGCTGCCTTCCCCATGGCGTCGAGGTCGGCGGTGGGGGCCAGGTGGCTAAACCGATCACGACCCCTATCATCATTGGACAGATTCTCTGTCCGTCACCTTCGACCGCATCCCCCCTCACACGCATCTTTTAGTGCCCCGGTCGGTGAGATGATGGTGACCGTGGAGGGTGCCAATGGCGCACGTTGTCAACGTCGTTGGCGCCGGGGCAAGCAGCCGCAGGGGGTCAACACTGTAACCCTGGGCTATGACGACATCACCGCCACTGCCATCGACCCCCTGGCACTCGAGTTGTGCGAGGATGTGGGGCCTCCCAGCTGGCTAGACCCGATGCTGGATTAGCTCGCTGCTTCCCTCATCGTGCACCCGCCTACCCCGCCTGCTGCCTCCCTGCAGGCCTGGACATCGCCGTCGGAGCCACTGTCATCGCCGTGGATGACCTAGCTCTGCTTCGCGGCTGACCAGGCGTCCGGGGATGCTGGCGCCACGACAAACGCGTCAGGGGGACTCTCCGCTGCCGTCCACCGCCGCTAATGTGGTGTGGTGACCGGACGCCGAGGTCACGGCGGCAACGGGCCTTGGGGTCTCCACTCCACCGCTGGCCTCTGCGCACGCCGCCGCCGCAGGGCAGCCGCTGGCGCCCCTTGATATAGAGATGCGGCTGGCCATGACTCCCACAGGTGCAGTTCTTTCGAACGACGAAGTGTAGGGGAAGCCCTGCGATGCCTCCCCGCCGCCCCCGCCATTGCGGGAGGACCTTTGCCTACGGAAGCGTCTATCGCAGCGTTCATTGACAGCCCGACGCTGTCCATCGAGACCCCCTCATCGCGGGGCCGCCGAGGATGCGGACCTCCCGCATGGACGACGACATCTGGCATGTGTGACGTAGCAACCGCCTGGCAGCTAAATCCACCTACCGTGACCCATAGCCGGAGAGGCAGGCTCGCCGGGTTATGCTCAGTAAGTGGGGCGAACTGCCGGCGAACGAGGTGAACAACTCTCTAGACCCTATGATTTCTGTGAGATTTCACGAGACGTTCTTCGGCGACAACGTATCATCTCCTCACAGGGAGTCCATGAGGGATCTATTTTCGCAACTCCGGGGCCGTGCGACACGCTCCGCGCCGCGGAGGACTTAGGCGCTGCAATCGGTCCCTCTTGTCACACAATAGTTTAGTTAGTTAGTACAATCAGCTCGCTCCACCGTTTCAGCCGGTGATTTATGTAATGTGCTTTCTTGCCGTGCTCTAAGGCAACTCGCCTACGAACGCGACAAGACGTGTATTGAACCCCTTTTTCCCTTAAAGCAACACATGCATAAGCGCGTTTTCGAAAAAGATTTTGCTTTGTTTCTTCGCCGGTATTTTGTGCCACTTTTTTTTTCTTGCATCCTATAGGATCTATTATATCATGTCTAACATGCTTGTACAACCCTTCAAGAAGCATTCCAACCCTAGTTCCTGTTGAATTTGTTTTGCAATTAAGACAGTAGGCCAGTCAACACGTCCATATACTTTTAGGAGTTCGGTTGAGACATCTAGGTTCTCCTTTTCAGTGCGGACGACATCTTAGGATGTCATTTCCCTCGTTAGAAACATCACTCTGAAAAACCTATTTTTTTCCCTGCTAGTTTACATTGCTTGTTATTTGTGCCCTGCAGAGTGATGTTCAACGGTTATTGTTTTTGAGGACCATTGGTTTGTGTTTTTTACGGCAGTAGTTCTGTTGTTGCCTCCTTCGTGAGGTTGTTTTTAATTTATTTATTTCTTATTGTTTAACTTACTTCCTTCTCTATCAATACATGCCCAACATATGTTTGTCGGTGGCTCTTCAAAAAAAAAGGTAGCAGGTCAGTAGCTTCATGTATGCCTTAGGAAACAGTAGCTTCATCAGTCAAGGAATGTATGGCTTCTAATGATGATTATATATGGGTGTATCAAGACAATTGAATGTATCTTTCATTCTTTTGCAGCGTTTCAGGATCTATGATTAACTGAATGTTTCCCTTACAATCACTAAGGGCCACGTTAACGTGCGACGGGCGCGCTCGACCCCTCTCTCTCCCCGGTGCCCGCACCACTTCTGTTTTCATCATGTAGTGTTCAGCTTTTTCTTCTTTGATCTACGTACCGTGGAAATAGCAGCTTAAACCTGAGCTGCTCAAGCGAACACAACAAAAAGGTGACTGAAAATTAGAAAAAAAAAAGTTGCAAAAACTTGACTGAAAACTGAAATTTAAAATATTGAAAAATAAAAGGGTAACTGAAAAATGAAACTAAAATAAATTTAAAAAACTGAAATAAAAAACCATAAAAGACTAAAATTCTGAAAGTAGAAAAGAAAATACAACACTGAAAATAAAATGAAATTGACAAATGAAATAAAAAATTAAAGACGAATGAAACGGTGTGTTTTTTTTAGCAAGAATGAAGCTGTGTGTTGTGGCATGTCAATCTGTCAGCTGTCGGAGCGGAACAGAAATGAAGTGCCGTCTCAGCGCACGTGGGCTTGCGTGGGAACAGAATGCAGGGTCCCGTGGGCTGCGTGTGTGAGCCGGCCCGCGTCGCGCGTAACGTAAAGCGAGCGACCGGCCGCGCGATCACTAACCATAGGAGATCATTCTTGATAGTTATTTTTTTTTACTTTGCCTACCTGTTTTGGCCCACGGAACATTTGCTGTGTAGTGTTCGGCCCAAAAGTAAGTTCGTGTGCACATGATCCACTAGCCCACTCTGTTATATATCTTGCCCATGTGACTATTTGCTAGTATCGGTTATGGCAAGGTATAGCACGAATGCATATGATAATTTTTCTTTTATAATGGATATCTCTTTGGGCTTTAATCCCATCAAAAGGAGTCCAACGTTACAAAGAAGGTAGCCATAGCTACAATATCTCACCCACAAAAAATAAAAAACATCACAAAATAGAGTTCGGCATCATTAACAAATCATAACAATATAGATCTCCATTTATAGGAGGCAAAAAAAAAATGCATACCTATTGATTAGTTCATGCTGTTAGAAAAGGTTAGTTGAGGGCCATGCGCCCGGGTTTGTTAGCAGCCAAGAATGGAGTAGCATCAACTTGTAACCAAAGTAGATAGTTTGTTGAGATTTTTTTCTCCAATCATGATGTAATCTACTTTATGTACAAGCTACGACAAAGGCTATTCTTGGCCTATAATAACATACAACTGACAATCTAAGAAGATACCACGTTCCATCCAACTTAACACGGACAAGCCAAAATCAGCAACTCCTTCCAATCGAAGCCCCAAAACCAATACATACATAACCAGTGGCGGAGCCCGGAATTTTTTTTTTGAGGGGGGGGGGGGGGAGGGGGCAACAATGAAGATGTTTTTTTTTGCGAAATAAGCAACAATGAAGATGTTGATTTGCATGAAGATTTAATGGTGAAATAAAGCTTTTTATATTAACAGTGATTAGTGGTAAAATTAAGCTACTTAGGGGGGGGTCTGCAGCCCCCACTTTAGATCCGCCATTATACATAAGCTAAATAAGAACTTCAAAGAAAAGACCCACCCGGTTTTGATGATCAAGGTTTATCAATAGTAATTTTGTTTCTCGATAGGTATAAGGCCAACAAGTGAGTGGATCAGCACATATCAAGAATTAGCAAGACCGATGAGCGAACTAGCATGGCTTCTTGCAGAAGCACTTGCCGCTTGACCATGTCGCGCCTGCACTCGCCACCGGGAAAGCTCTCCTTCAAGCACGCCTCTTTGCATTTGTCATCATCGAAGCAGAAGCCCTTGAACTCGAGACTCTTCGATAAGCAGATGCCCTCTTCCTTCTCTTTGCTTTTCTCCTCCTCCTTCTCTTTCACTTTGTCCTTTAACAAGATCTGCTTGGCCACTCCCAATTTGGCATCGACGATGGTTCCCATCTCTGCATGCACCATTGATCACATTTTGCAGATTTGAAACACCAAGAACAGGTGCGTGGTGTGACCAATCAATCTGCCTGCTGGTACGAGTACGATTATAGATGGCTAATGAGCAATTGACGCCTGATCACACCATGAGGCGCAAGCTAATGGTCACCTGCTGTGACGAGGAGAAGAAATAAGAAGAGCACCGCTCTGCTAGACACTGCCATCTTTCTCTCGTTTCACCAGGAATGGCTGAACCTGATCCCAACCTTGATGGATGACAATACAAATGGGTGTGGAGGAATTCTCGGGGATACATTGGAACGCAGTAGGGGAGGACGGAATTTAAGTTATATATGAACAGCGTTGGCGTCAAGCTTAGATTAGTCATTGCCTAATTTGGGACGACTAAACCTGTCCCTGACCTTGACAGATGATGACCTTTTCGTGAAAAGCTCCCCAGTTTTTGGATAATTATTATTCAAATGTGCATTTACCAATTTACCCTCCACAACAAAGAAGGGCCCTCATTGGTGGACATTCTCAAACTACTGGATTTACACAAAAGTTTAGCTTCTGTTGTGCCTCCAATTATGATTGAATAGTTATTGCTTTTTGTTGTTCTCTAGAACAATCAATCCCAACATTTTCCTACCTCATGAAAGCAATAGCAGCAGAAAACCTACTGAATTTGTTTCTCTTGCCACTCTCGGAGGAAAGCCCGGCCTACTCTCGCTCAGTTTTTGTTACTATCTGAAAACAGTTTCTATCATCTCTTCTGAGGAAGAAGACTGCTAGGCTTACATTTGGGAACGAAATGGTATTTACAGCTCAGAAAAACTGATAAAGTAGGGGAGATTTGAGTAGTCTCATGTAACAGATTTCTTGCATGGTTCAGATGTTAAAGCAGATTCAGAAGAACCAACAGTTGCATCACATCCATTTTGAAACCATGACCTTATACCGTGACAGCAGCATCGTCCTGACGATTACCTACGGATGCAGATTAACTGCAGTGAGAATTCAGATAGATGTCATTCCGCATGCGCAGGCATCATATCATATCATATCATATCCCAGGACATGCATGGCCCGGAGTTTATTCGCGGGAAGGGAACAGAATCAAAAGCAACAGAAAACAGCGACGACGACGCGCTACGACGTACTAACAAATTCAAAGCATCAGCCAGCAGAGAAACAACCGTAGCAAACAGAAACAGCAACGCATCAGGAGAGGAACAATGACTAATGACAGTGGTCGTCAGCTAGCTTGAATCGCATATATGCCGACGACGCTGCGTGCCCGCTACTGTAGTACCGCCATGGCCCAAGGGCCAAGGCTAGCAGATCTTCTTGCAGAAGCACTTGCGCGTGGCGCCCTCGGCCTTGCACTCGCCGCCGGGGAAGTTCTCGGTCTGGCACACGTTGGCGCAGTTGCTGCTGCTCATGCACAGCCCCTTGAACCGGTGGCTCTGCGACAGGCAGTGCCTCGCCTCCGCCACCGGCGTCGTCCCCAGCTCTGCACGGCGCCGCATCACTGTTAGTGTTAATTTGCACACTTGCACGGCCAATGCAATGCAAGCAGCACTGGGCGCGGAGAACGGAGGAATTGAATCACTCGGACTGAGGCACGCACTACCTGTGGCGACGAGGAGGAGCACAAGGACGAGGACGGGAGCGGCGGCCATGCGGCGAGACAGCGCCATCGCCTTGATCCGAAGGGCTTGCTCTGAGGTCTGGGCTTCGCTACGGCTACTCACTACTCACTGACCCCTGACTGTCTTAGGAGCAGGTACGACGTCCTAATGAGGGTGGTGGACACACACAGGAGGCAAGGGATGGAATAGAGATGGGAACAAGAGGCACGGTTTATATAGAGCGCTGGCATTGCGCTCAAGAGCTCAAGATTAACCGATGTTTTATTGTGCGAGCTGATTAGCGACAGCTGATCAGAGCCGTGCAGGAACAGGACACGGGTTCAATAATTCGATGCGCTACAGTGCAATAATTTCACGGCGGGCCGGATTCAGAATTCACCCATTGGACTGTAGTCATTGATAGCTAGCAGGACGTACAGGCACACCATGCAATGCACGCTGCTCTGCCTGCGAGCCGCCGCTCAGAAATGGGGCCCCGGCCCCCGGCCGGGGCAGGCTACGGCCGGATTCAAAACTGCAAACCTGTGGCGGCCAATGGCCATAGCACTGGGTTATGGTTGCCCACTGCAGGGGCTCCAGAGTCCTGCGTCCGCGAGCGGCTGCACGGCTGCACGGCTGCATAGCTTTCTGGCACGATTTTCTTGGCTCTTTGTGGGTGGATGCATCGCGCATGTACTGTGCATGATTCATCAGTGATCTGATCAGATCCATCGGCAAGCGGATGTGCGCGAGCGCGCGTCCGAGTCTGAATTCTGTGCGGTGCCCATTTCCAAGGGTCTCGTCGTTGGGCCACTGGTACAGTAGATCGCACTGCCGAACGCATCCGAGGGGATAAGGCCTGAACCTGAAGGGCCTGTTCGGTTGCCCGCATGAGGCCATACATGGCCTATGGGATGCAACCAAGCCCAGTTTGGTTACCTGCATCCCTCCGCTGGCCAGGCTTTCGTCGTGCAAAACAACCCCTCGGCCCTGGCTGCCGAGGAACGGCCGAATCGAGCGTTCCTCCTCATCCTGGCTCTCGTCGTGCTCCTCCCGTGCTCGTGCTTGACTCCCTCTTTGCGCGTGGAGATGGCGCGAAAACCCTAGGGTCACCGCCCTCGTTCCCGCGCGTCACAGCCCTCGTTCCCGCCATTCGTCGCCCTATATATCCTCCTCCCCTCCTCCTCCCTGTCTTCTTCTTCTTGTCGCTCCCCGTCTGCGCCGCCGGTAGGTCTTCGTCTCCCCTCTCTCTCGATCTGCCATTGGTTGATTGGAGGTGTTCTTGATTGATTCGATCTGTTGCCGGTTTCGTGGATTAGCCCCCAACTCCAAGCAAGTGAGTTTTTCCCATCTTTTTCCCCATTCTTTCTCTCTGATTCAAAACCCTAGGTAATGAGATGTTTTGATCTGAGATGCAGGAACGCCAGATCTGGTTTCTTTGCTGCTCTTGCGGTAAGAACCCATGTTCTTCATGTTTTTTATTTTTTAGGGGGGCTTTACGTTCTAAAGAACTAATTTTTGTATGGTAATGTAGCTGTTTTTGCTTCTGTGCTTGCAGATCTGACTCCTGTCGGTCGTTGTTGGGACTTTGCCGGTGGTGCTGTTTGTTGACGTGGGTATTTTTTACATCTCTTCCCCCTCCCTGCCCCCCTAACTGTATTGCGCGATATTGAGTCTTGCGGTCTTGTTGGGACTGAGGTTTTGTCCACAGTCTTGGATGTGTGTTGATGATGAAACTATTTTACTGAGCTGTTGGCTAAACTCTATGATGATGAGATGATATGTTCTGAGCTGTTGCCTCTAGTCTATGATGATGAACAATAATTTCTGAGTTGTTGCCCATAGTCTATGATGATGAACAATAATTTCTGAGCTGTTGCCCATTGTCTGTGATGATGAACATTAATTTCTGAACTTTGTTGTTTTCTATGTTATTCACTGTTTGTTGCTTAGAGTTTGTCCTTAAAAATCTTTCTTTTTCTAGATGGACATGGAACAAAAAAGAAAGTTTCTGATTGCTAGAGCTGGTGCTCTTATCTCTGCCATGTATGCCCTGCTGCTTGCTAGACTCAGAGTGCTTAGGTGTGAGAGGCCTCAAATCAGTTATGGTCCAATGAGTCTTAGGGATGAGGAGAGGCAAAGGAACTTGAACTTAATTTTCAACTATAATGACATAGAGTGTGTTAACATGCTTCGCATGAGAAGAGCCCCCTTTTTCAGTTTGTGCACCCTGCTTAGAGACAGAAAACTTGTTGCCGACAACATTAATTCTTGTATCGAAGAGCAAGTTGCTATGTTTCTCCACATTGTTGGTCATAACCAACGATTTAGAGTTGTCAAGAATAACTGGAGAAGGTCTATAGAGACCATGCACCGCCATTTCAGAGATGTTTTGTATGCTATTGGAGAGCTTAGGGCTGACATGATTAGAGCACCAAGCAATGAGACACCAGCTAAGATAAGCAATAGCCATAGATGGTATCCTTATTGGAAGGTAACTAATTAATGCTAGAGCTGTTTGGATTTTCTTGCATTAGGGCTTTACAATTTAATATGAAATTATGGATGCCATGTAGGACTGTGTTGCTGCCATTGATGGGACTCATGTATTTGCTAAAGTCCCTGCCAAGATGCAAGCTGCATTTAGGGGTAGAAAGAATGCCCCAACACAAAATGTATTAGCTGTAGTTAGCTTTGACCTCAAATTTGTCTATGTCCTGGCTGGATGGGAGGGATCAGCACATGATGCCACAATTCTTGCTGATGCATTGCAGAGAACTGATGGGTTAAGGGTTCCACCAGGTAATTCAAATAAATGTTCATAAAAGAAGTACTTGTTGAAACCAATTAGTGCATTATGTTGAAACTGATTGAACTCCACATTTGTTTTAGGCAAATTCTGCTTAGTAGATGCTGGATATGCTTGTTGTCCTGGGTTTCTTCCCCCATATCGAGGTGTTAGGTATCATTTGAAAGAGTATGCAAATAGTAACTACCCAATCAACCCCAAAGAGCTGTTTAATTTGAGGCACTGCAGTTTGAGAGTGATAATAGAGAGGGCTTTTGGTTGTTTGAAGAATCGCTTTCGCATCATTGACACTAACAAGCCATTCCATCCCTTGAAGACACAAGTGAAATTAGTGCTTGCATGTTGTATATTACACAACTAGATCCTTAGTTTTGGGGTTGATGAGATAGTTCCTAAAGAGTTTTCCTGGATTCCAAATAAAACTAATACTCATCCACCTGTTGGGGTTGATGATAATGCTCCCTGGATGCTGAAGAGGGATGAGTGGGCAAACCTGTAACACCCTAGTTTTCAATTTCCAAAAATATATACATATAAATAGTTAAAATGATTTTGGGGTGGATATATGAATGGCAAAATAAATGTTTTTATGAATATGAAGTTGCATCATGGTAGAAACATGCTTGAGCATTCACGCTGGTGCATATTTTTCTTGTGTGATGTTTGAATTTGATTTGGAATTCAAAATTCATTTGAAATTGCTTTGAAAATGTTTCAAATAAATAGGAAACCATTTCTTTCTCCCTCCTAGCAATCTGGCCCGAACGGCCGAATCGGCCTGCTGCGGCCTGCCTCTCCTTCCCCCACCGCTCGGTCCGTTCTACCTCCTCGGCCCAGCTTCGCGCGCGCCGTCCCTCTTCTTGGGCCGCAGGCCGCCGGCCCAGCCAGGCACAGCCGCGTCGCCCGACCGCACGCCCGCGCGTTCGCGTCCGCTCCCTCGCGCACTGCCGCCGACAGGTGGGCCCCGCATCGCCTTCGTCCTCCTCCGACCCGGCCGCGACCGGGAGACCGAGTTCGACTCCGCATCGACCCCGACCCGCGCCGCCTTCACGCTCGGTCGCACACACCGCCCTCGCCCTTCGGTCTTTATAAGCATTTATCCGCAACCCTAATTCAGCGCCGCCTCTGCTTTCGTCTCGCCAAAGTCGCCGCGCCGACGACGAAACCCTAGCCGCCGCCGAAACCCTAGCCGCCGCCGCTTCTTTCGCCGCAGGCCGCCAAAACTCAAAATTGGCCGCCGTCCTCGGGTCATCTTTGCCATTAACCGGTTGGCAATTCCTTCCTTGGACTCCTGAGCGCATTGGTGTGGTTCTTTCGGTCGAATTTTGCCTAACTCGAGCTCCGATCGTGTGCAGCTCGTCGCCGGCCGCCGCACCGAGCCGCACGCCGTCCTCGCGTCGCCTCGGCTTCCATTGACTACACAGGTGAGCGCGGTGAGAGCTCCGCTCGTGTTTGGTACCGGTCCCGTGTCCAACGGTGGTCGGGAACGTCGGATTGAGTAACTCCGGCGAGCTTCCTCACCGCCGGCGATGGCCGCCGCCGCGTCGTTCGTCGTCCCCGGCGAGGTCGGCCGGTCGGATCAATCTGAGCCGTCCATCGTGAGACGAACGGCTAGAATTCCACCGTAACGCTTCGCGGGGCACTTTTGCAAATAAACCCTTGGATTTTGCGGTATTCTGTTAAGAGTCCCTGGCGCCGTGGACAGAATCTGTTTTCTCCACGAGAAAGCGTAGATTCTTCTTAACAGATCCATAATACGCTTCGTCCACTAGAAAGCGTATTTCCTTTATAACTGCGTCCAGAATACGTTTTCTTCTCGGAGAAACGTATTTTCCCGTTTCAGTTCAGAATACGTTTTCATCTATTTACAGTTTTGCCATTATCTTTAAAAGCTCATAACTTTCACGTTTTAACTCCGATTTGGTCCGTTTAAATTTTGTTAGATTCATAATTTCATAATCTACGCAGTGGTATTATTCTTGAAGTATTTTAGAAAGTTTATATTTTTAGCCTATATTTAAATTATATATTTATATACAGGAAATCTTTGAAAATTCATATCTTCGCCGTTATATGTCCGATTTCGGTGAACTTGACGTCTGTGTGATCGTAGAAACGAGTAGAATAGTTTTATAACCTTTTTATTCTGTTTTGATGAGATTGATGTACTGTTCCTCTAATAGCTCTTTGTTTGCTTCGTGTATGTATGCTCGATTGGATTGTCTGGTGTTGATTGTTAATGTCGAGTTCAGACGGTGAGGTTTTTGCTGAGCAAAGCTACTTTGAGGATCAGCAGGATCAGCAGGACTTCGTGAATCAAGGCAAGTATAGCATGGATCATCCTTGATACCTATTCACTATTAATAACAATTCATATGCATGTGTCTTTGATGACCTAGAGATTATAACTAGCTTTGATACCCTGATTCCTTGAACCTTTTGGGTTGCATTGGGTAGTTATGATGCTAGTGCTCTAATGATCATGATCTTATAACTTGATGTGTGTTATGCTATCAACGAAAATGATGACTTTTAACAAACATGGACTTTTGTCTGTAAGTGATTTATCATGGAGAATCCGTACAGCTGTGAGGGCTATATGGCTCTGGCTCTAGTCACTTGTAGGCCCTTTTCTAGCTGGTTGGTGGTCTGGAAGTTGGGGTTTAGGACTGCCTCTGTCCTTATGAGTATAGCCGGGTAGGTGTGTGCCATATTGGAAGGGGAGTTCCTAACACAACGGTATTTCCGCATCTCTGATTGGTTGGAAGAACCTATAGGAGGCTTTATATGTTTTGTGGTGGTTTGGAAGTTATAAGTCCACTCAGTTGCAAAACATGACTCACAGTGAAAGTGTACACCTCTGATCAGAGTTTAAATCAATATATTGTCCGTGCCCTTCGGTTAGGGCGGCCTTGACACATTTACAAAAGATAATGGTTCTCAAATTGTTAATGTGTGCATCTTAATGTCGTTCTTGCTACACACTGGTTAATGTTATTTTGATCATGAAAATATGGGAATTATTACTACCTTGATGCTATGCTTTAATATGATTAAGTTATAAAAGCTAAATGCAGTCAAACAGTGTCAGCTTATTTGAGCCTCATTAACCCATGTTATGCTTGTTGAGTACGGTTGTGTACTTACGCTTGCTTTACTTTCAATTTTAGAAAATCCCGGATGGGTAACAGATGAAGGTTGGAATGAGAGCTATCGCGATGAGTACTAGGCTTGATGTTCACCAGTTGACGTGTCCCTGTGTGGAGCTTCCGAAATAAAGATATCTTGGTTATTTATTGTTTATGCGCAATACTCTGTAATGAATATTGGTTCGCTATGTAATAAACAAGGTGATGATACTCTTTGTAATTTGTTATCCTATATGTGCGACTGTTCCTGGGGCGCATATAAGGCTATTTATGCATTCTACTTTTGTCCTTAAAAGTGGAGTGTGACAAAACCATATGTGGGCTAATAGGGGCCTCTCTAGAATCTAGGTCATTTGTAATATTTGTTTGTGTTTTTGGACAACTTCTGTGATATTTCTTTGTGCTTCTGGAAAACTTATTCTATTATGATAATTCATACAAGTTTATGAATGTGGTAATGATGGGACCAGTTTCATTTGCAACAACAATGATGACTTTTATTCTATGATACTAAAATTAATCTGAGATTTTGGGCAACAGCAATGATGACTTTTATTCTATGATACTACACTAAATCTGAGATTTTAGGCAACAGCAATGATGACTTTTATTCTATGATGACTTTTATTGTGTTATGCTACTTTATTTGAAACTATACTGAGGCAAATGGACATGTGCTGTGATGATTTATTGTATTTCAAACTTTACTTGAACTGAGGCAAATGGACATGTGCTGTGATGACATACTCTATGTGATACTTTACTTGAACTGAGGCAAATGGACATGTGCTATGATGACATACTCTATGTGATACTACACTTTAACTGAGGCAAATGGACATGTGATGGTTCAATGTATTTGACACTACACTTCAACTAGGCTATGGCTGATGGAAAGATGATCCCTGATGACCTTGTGTTCCCTGTTGTGGATGGTTTTGGGGCTGCTGAGGGTGTGCATGTTGGTGCTGCTAAGGGTGTGCAGGTTGGTGCTGCTGAGGGTGTGCAGGTTGGTGCTGCTGAGGGTGTGCATGTTGGTGCTGCTCAGGGTGGTGCTACTGAGGGTTTCATTCCAGCTGCACAGGCTCTGGCTCAGCAGAGGGCACTTCTTAGGTGGACTGATCCCATGTCTGCCTTCATGCTAAGGTAAATGTGCCAGATCATCTCCACAGGGGTGAGGACTGACAAGGGGTTCAAAGAGGTGCATCTGAACAAAGTGGCTAAGGCACTGCAGGAGTTTTGTAGCAATGCTGTCAGTGGTACCCAGGTGTATAACCACCTGAGGAAGTGGATACAGAGGTGGGTGAAACTGTCCAAGCTGAGAGATCTGAGTGGAGCTCAATGGGATGAAAACAACTCCATGATAGTGCTTGAGGAGGAGCACTACAATGGGCACACCAAGGTTAGTACAAATTTGAGCTGAGTTGTTTAACACTTTTATCATTGCTGTTATTCTGATTATTATGGACTGATCAAACTCATTTGTTGGCTACAGGACCACCCCAATGATGCATACTTGCTCAACAAGCCCATCCAACACTACAAGGAGATGATTTTCATATTTGGCAATGGACAGGCAACAGGGAAGTGGGCTATGGGCAGTAATGAGGCACTTGGTGCTCCATCTGACTGTGCTGAGAGCTCCTTGAAGACTGAGGCAACACAGATCCTCAACAGTGACAACACTGACACATGTGGCACAGCCAAGGCTGAGATTGCAGTTGGTAGCAAGAGGAATAGGTCCCTACTAGGAGAAGAGGATGTGGTTGTGCTCAGTGGTATGTCTGAGGCAGTCAAGGAGGTGGCCTCTGCTATTAGGTCCACCAAGGTTGAGGACTGCCACCCTGATCTCTATGGTGCAATCATATTCATCCCAGGCTTCACTGAGGAGGCCCTCATGTGTGCTTATGGCCATCTGCTAGACAACAAGGCACTGGGGACATCCTTTGTGTAGTGGTCTGACTCTCATAGGGTGCTGTGGCTGAGGGGTCACTTGGCCAAGCACTACTACATGTGAGGCCCTCACAGCTTGATGGTTGATCCTTTTGTGCAGCTTGGGATGGCTGTTTTCTGGTGTGCAGAGGTGGTTTCTTTTGTGCCTAACTACAGCTGGTGGATGTAGAGTGGGCTGATTACTCTTTTCTGCAGTTGATGAGATCCTGCATTTTTACTAACACTAACTTATAGTTAGTGTGTTAGATAACCCTGCACCTAATACCTTAGATCAACCTAGCTGGTGGTGTGATTTGAGCTGGTGGAGTGATTTGAAATTTGTGACAATCTCACCAAGTGTCCATTGCTAGTGATGTGAACTTATGGTAACCTACTGTCTGTTATTTCATTTAGCCTGTTCAATCTGAGAACATGTCCATTTGCCTGTGATGTTTCTTGTCATGTCTGAGAGCATACCCATTTGCCTGTGATGTTGTTTTATTAATCTGAGCACATGAGGGAATTTGCTGTGTCTGAGAGCATGTCTGAGAGCATGCCCATTTGCATGTGATGTTGTTTTATTCAATCTAAGCACTTGTCCATTGCCTGTGATGCTACTTTCTTGAACCTGAGCACAAGTCTATTGTCTATGATGTTGTTTTCTTAAACCTGAGCACATGTCCATTGCTGTTGATGTTGTTTTATTCAATCTGAGTACTTGTCCATTGCCTGTGATGCTAATTTCTTTAACCTGAGCACAAGTCCATTGCCTATGATATTGTTTTCTTAAACCTGAGCACATGTCCATTGCTGTTGATGCTGTTTTATGTAATCTGAGCACTTATCCATTGCCTGTGATGCTACTTTCTTTAACCTGAGCACCTCTAGTTAACCATCATCAGTGGTGTGTCATTTGGGTTAAAGTTGTAATAATCCTAGTTATTGCAGCGCTGTTAGGTTATCTTGTTTTTAAGCTGTTATAATCTCATTTGATTTGTAATTTGGTTGAAAACAAGTGTAAAAAATATTTATTTAGACTGGTGGTAACCATATCATATCCAGCCAGTGGTGACTCCACCACCATGCATGCAGGCAACCAAACAAGGTTCCTACATGTACACCATTTGAATCTCATGCAATGTAAAAATAAACAAATAACATCTCTAGCTGAACAGGCTGCTGGGAGCCAGGCAACCAAACACCTGTCCTTGTATACACTTAGACTGACCAATCTTGGCCTGGCCAGCGGGATGTAGCCTGGCTAGCCTCGTACGGCAACCAAACACGCCCGAAGAGTTCGTGTCATGTCGTCCATCAGAATTTCATTGCGTTTGTGATATCGTGCCCATTCAGTCCACACTTTTACTATGGATGGAGAAAATGCCCGTGCTGAGAAGACAAAAGGGGGTTGAACATTTTCATCAGTGGCGAAGTAAAAGTACTGGACCCTCCGAATCTGAGAAGGCAAGATGCAACGGTTATCGGTGAACAATACAATGTACAGTGAGGTGTCGATTTGGTGAAGTACTAGTACTGGGCCGATCTAAATGGTACACAACCGAAGGGCCCAAATCAGCCCATTTTTCCATGTTCCGTTTCCTGAAACTTCTTCTGTTCATAATCAGACGTATGTGAACATTTATTTGCTTTTAAAGCTGATGGTTTAGTTTAGCACGCGTCCGAGACAATTAAACACGAAATGAACCAACTTGCAACACGCGTAACGCAAGTACGGAGTACTGTCGAAACCATTCGGCGCGTGTCAACGTCGTCACTGAATGGGAACCAATATCTATTTGTTCAGAAAAAAAAGCATGAGAACCAACAAAATCAAATCAGGCAGACGGCCGGTGTGATTGGTGATGCGTGAGAGCAGTACTGTCCATTCGACTGGGATCGAACCGACCAACACCAACCGACTGCGCTAGGCAGCTAGCAGGGGTTGTGTTTCGCCAAAGCAGTTTCTGTCACAGTCCGTAGCCATATAGCTTTTAGGTAGTGGCGCCGGCCGGCTTCTTTACCAGTTACTTAGTGGATGCAGCACTAGTGTAATGTAATTCAACTACGCAAATTGAAAGAGGAGCTCATGAGTGGCCGGGCTTTGTTTCATTTTGGTCATCAGTAGATTATTGTGCATGTCCACAAGTTGCCATGTTGGACTGCACTTTAACTCGACCTCCGCTTCACCCGGCCGGCCGGCCAGCTGCCCAGCTCTTCTCGAGACAATGCAAGTGTCTAGAAGGACAAGGTAATACCAATTTACTATTAATTACTAATTTACATGCATATGACCGCTAGCTGTACAGTCATCGCCGAGAAGTTCATTCCTAGCTAGTACTAGTAGTACGTATTAGTTTTTCCATGTTCATCGTTCAAGGTCATGTATGTACTTACTCTGCGCGCAGACAGAATCACAGAAATGTGGTCGCAATCCAAACATGAGTCGAAGTCCACCGAAACGGACGAGGAGTCACGCAACGGCAAATCAGATCGTCCGTCGGCCCAAACGCAAAGCGACGCAGACCAGGGCCATTCTCCACGCGTAGCTTAGCTATAGCTTGGCTATGCGACACTACCCCGGATCTAGTCCGTCGTCCCTGACTGACGCTCGCACCGGGCAAAAGCCGCGACGCGCCACGCTTTCTACGCTGCCTTGGATGGGCTCCTTTGACGGGCCTGGCCTGGTGGTGGTTAGGTAGTGACAGCGAAATAAAGCCTCCCCTAGGCCCTAGTCCTGCGGCCACGGACACGAAACGAAAAATCTCTCTGGACGGCCGGACCCCGGAGGAGGTCTCTCGACGCCTGGCCTCCTGTCCTGTGTCCTAACGGCACGGCACGCCGGTGGTCAAGCGACGCCTGCCGAGTGAGCTTTGCCGACCGTGCGCGCGAGTGCGGCGAACGGGCGGCCCGGTTGCCAAAGCGCCCTGGGCTTTATCGTACGGGCGGTGCGGTGCGGTGCGGTTGTCGCGCCACGCGGACCCGCACGCACGAGTGGGTGAATGGGTGTGGTGGCTTTACGCGCAGGCGCCGCAGATACAGGGACGCGCTTGGGGGGTGATGTCAGGTGCTGCGCGGCCGCGCGCACGAGCACAAAAAGCAGGCCGAATACCTCGGTGCGCACTGCTGGGGGAAATAACAATGTCATATCATCCTTGCTGCAGGGGGGCTTAGCTATTGGTTACCCATCAGATCGATCACCGGAGTAGTGCGTTGCGTTGTGCAGAGAGATAAGGCGCATCATTAGGCACGGGAATCCGGTGCTCCAGCTCCATCGGTTTTAGTGAGGCGGCCGGCCGGTGATCGTCTAATGATTGTTAGCTGATCGTGCGGATATGTTCTCTCCTTCGGCTCGGAGATTCGTACTCGAGCGAAATTAGCAAAGTCATCAGATCGATTAGGTCCTCCACGGCCGGGATGCTTAACTTAATTAGCGATGGGCTCAAAAGGCAAAATGGTGCTCTATAGCATCATATCGGTTAGGTCCTGTTTGTCAATGGCATATATAGCCTATTTAGCAGCTTCACGAGCAATTTGATGTTTTTTTTGTTAAACGGTTATTTTCTGAACAGCTTCTTATGTCGATTTTAATAATCGTGGCTCTTAAACATGATGAAGGTTGTAGTAACATTGATGTAGGAAAGGAATACTGTTTAGATGGCTGAGATTATTACAACAACATGAAAAAAAAATAATTACTTGTGATATCTTAAGCACAATTATTTTAGCTATAGGGATATATCCAGCATTGCGTCAGGTAAGGCTGTAAAACCTCCTACTACAGCTTAGGTCACATAGAGCCTTTTCTAAGACTCCCTTTCGTATCGTAATCATGGAAGCTTGAAAGAAGTGGCTAGAATCGAAAGATTAAAGGAATGATTTGGGAAGCTCGTGAGCAGCGCAAGAGGTATCTCATTTGGAATTTTTATTCACGAGAAGTTGGTTACAAGGTGACAAATGAAATTACAGCATGGCCAGTGGTAGAACGACAGAGTGACATAGGTCATAGGTACAATATCTAAAATTAACATCTCACTAGAATCAATGATTTTTACACATTTTTAAGGGATTTGGTGTTTCTACTACTACTCCAAAGTCCAATGGTGATTTTACCCTTATTATTTTAATTTTGTGATTTTGTCCTTCACTACTAGCGAGTCAACACGATTTTGCCCTTGGCCTTTATGAATTTGTCCCTATTTTGACAGTTGACTTGGGACAAAATCGCATTGACTTATTTGTAGGGAATGGAAAAATCAGAAAGTTCAAAAAATGAGAGCAAAATTATAAATAGGCTTTACAACAAGGCTAGAAATGCTTAAGCCCCATTTTTAAAAGGCTTAGGGACCTAGGTATAATGATAGCTGATAGGGCTGGGCAGTGGCCGTTTGAGGCAGCAATATTCCAAGAGACAAGAGACAAGCAACATTGTGATGAAACAGGTGATGTTTTAACTAGAAAAGGCAACTACCAATCCACAAAAGAAGATACACTATGATTTAAAATCTAGATATATGAAAATATTATGGCACTAAATAATTTATGAGATATATAGATAAATAAAGCCTACCTGGCTACCTTAAGTTGTATCTCAGCAGAAATAATTGCAAGTGCATGATATGGAAGGGGAAAAGAAAAAGGAAACAGAAACGGAAACTCTACTACGCGACGAGTCGTGCTATTGGGGAGCGCATGACATGTCGCCGAGACGAAGACGATGAAGCTGACGCCAATGGCTAGGGTTCTGGTGGCCTCGCCATAAACAAAGAAGGCGATGGCCTCCAGATCGTCGGCTGCCAGGTATTCCTCCTCCTCCTCCTCCTTTTGCACTTAGCTTTGTGAGCATGAGAGACACAACGAAAGTAGCTAGGGTTTCGGTGTGCTCTCGCTCTCCCTATTTCTTCTCCAACTCCGGCGGGTGTATAAACGTAGGGCCCAACCAGGGGGAGGTAGGTAAGGCATGTAGTAGGGATGGTGGACGAGCGGGTTAGGGGAGCTAGTGGTGGATGGGACGATCGGGCTAGGTTGGGGCGGGGAGGCTCGCTGGAGTTGGAGAATGAAGGTGGTGGCAGCGAGGGAGAAGGAGGCCGCCACGGGCGCGAGGATTCACAGGAGCTCCGGTGAACCCTAGTACCCATGGCGGGGTGGTGGCTAGCGTCAGGGGTGAGGACGACGATCGACGAGGAGTGCAAGGTCGAGGACGGCTGTAAGGGAGGAGGAGGGGCATGAGGAGGGTGAGGTCGAGGTTGGGCGCGAGGTAGATGACAGGGTCACACCTATTGCGTGTTAACAATCCTCAAAAGGAAAGGAAGATGTAAACGACAATAACTTTTAAGCCAAATAATTGACCAACAATAAGTATATGAATATTAATGTATTTGCACTGATGAATGTATACATGCTCTTCCACGCAGGCCACTAGCGACGTTGCTATTGATATAATATATGGATAAAATGCATGAATCTTTCTTAAACTTTAAAATTTATTTCAGTTATGCTTGAATTTGTCTCCACGTGTTGTCGAGGTCTAGAACTTTTGGAGTTCCATTTCTTTTAGTCCTCAAATTTGTAATAGTTTGTCATATGCTAGGTCCAAACAAGTTCTGACCAACCCACATATTGGTCTCTAGACTCTAGCGCTCCATCGCCCCATCCTATTGCCCCGTCGCCCCACACAGGTGACCTGGGCGGCGGCAAACCTAGCACCGCTGCAGGCCCTCCAGCCCATTCCCCTTCTGCTCGCCGCTGCCAGAGAGGCCCGTCGAGATGCCCGCGTGACGCTCTATGATGGCGGTAGGGAGGCCGTCTCTCTCCTGCAGGCTGCGACCCCATCCGTGCGGGGATGGAGTCCGACTGTCCGGGTGGCGCAGCGACGACAATGAGCTGTTGTTTGGTGGATGGTGCAGCGGCGCGACATGCCTCCCCGTAGCGAGGCATCCTTCTCCCGATGCTCTGTTTCAGTGGTGGCCTCACTGCGGCGACCGTCCGACGGCGACGGCAAGGTTTGTTGGCGGTATGCCCTCTAGCGACCTTCCTGCTGATCCACGCGGAGATGGCCTGGTGGTGGAGGAGGAGTGGCCGGGCCGGCCTCAGGCTACGACGTTCCGTGCCGGCACTTCGACGGTGGGTGCGGTCGGTCAGGGGTGGATTGGTTGGGCGCGGGGCCAGCCTTGGCCGGCTCCGGCGCTCCTGGTAGACCCCTGCTAGGCACAGCCCGGTGGCGAGCTCATCTCTGGGGATCGAGAGCTGCTTCTTCGGTGATGTCATGGAGGCATGGTCGGTCGTGGAATTAGCACGCCGGTGGTGCCATGGTGGTGCTACTAGCAGTGTCGTTCTGGGAGGAGGCTGCTCTTCTCCGATTGGGTCTCGTCAGCGGACTGGTGTGGGGCTGGTGCCCATCGGATGCAGGGGGTAGCCGCGGGGTTCCCTCCCTCTCTGCTCGCCCCCTCCTTTCTTCTTCGTGGTGGTCATTTTGTGGCGGTGGCTGGGGTTGTGCTGGCGTTGAGGGGCGGTCTTTGACTATGCCGTCCCTCCCCCATGTCCCTGTCTGTCGTCGTGAGGCAGTCGTTATGAAGACGGAGGCCATGGCTTCCGCGGGGGTGCTGGTCCGGGGCTCTACTCCAGATCCGGTACCTTCGGGGTGGTGGTGGTTCCAGCGACGGAAACTCGATCGGTGGTGGTGGCCGGCGGCGGCTACGGCTATGGAGGGCGGATGGTGGACGTACATGGTGACGGGAGGCTGGTGTTCGGTGCTAGCGCAGCTCTGCGGCTGCACGCGTGACTGGTGCATCGACCCCGGTGATGCTTATTCTGGATGGCCGGCAATGACGACTCGGTGTCTGGCGGGTCCTGATATCTTGACCGACGTCCGTGCTATGGACTCTTTAGGCGTTATGCCTAGCGACGGTGACACCTGCGGGTGTCGTATCCTATAGCACACTCCACTGGCGAAAGCCTTGTTCTATCTTGGATGAGTGACGGCGGTGCTTGGGTGTCGTGACCTTCTTAAAGACGTCGTTGTGGATTTCGGCTCGTTCGGGGTGTCTCGGGCAGGGTTGGTTCATCGTTCTCGTTGTTTTGTTGCACGGTTGGTTAGTAATTTTTTTTTGCTTTTTTCTTTCGTTAGTCTTTAGTTGCTTCTTTGCTCTATGGTGAGCTCTAGTGGAGTGAAGTAGAGGCTCGTGTCAATGATCCAATCAGACCGAGTGTTTAGTGGTGCGAAGTGGTTGCTCGTGTCGATGACCCAATCCGACCGAGGCTTGAGTTGAGTGGGCGCTCTTGTAGCATGAGTTGAGTGGTGTGGGATGAGTTGCTGTCCCCAGTTGTGTGGTTTTCGCCCAGTTTTCACTTCAAAAACTGGGCGAGGCACTTGTCTTATTTTTTCTTTATTCGCCTAATAGAAATCACAGCAAAGCTTTTTCCGTCCTTTCGAAAAAATCTCTAGCGCTCCATCGACATGCTCCCCCTCACTTTCTAGTTGCAACTCTATGTTCTCCACCTCTCTCTTTGTTCCAATCTAGTGTGCTAGGTCCAAATGAGTTCTAACCAACCCACATATTGGTCTCTAGACTCTAGTGCTCCATCTACATGCTCCCCCTCACTATTCTAGTTGCAACTCCATGTTGTCCCCTGTAGGGTTATAAGGGTGCTACGCTAGCCAGAAAATAAAACTTTTCTACCTCATAAACCAGGATCTACTGCTAGATATAGGTCACGGGATTACCACTAGACGCGCAAATGCAGCGGAACACTCGATGTAGTCGAACGCGTTGCAGTAGTCCCGTGCAGTTGCATGGTCGTCCGTCAAGTACACCCTTCGCTCGCGGATCGTCCGAGCACGTTCCCGACCAGTCCAACTAGTCGCCAACCATCCAACTAGTCACCGACCAGTTGCCGACCACCGTGACCGACCAGGTCCATCCTTGTACCACAGATGCAGCACCTTTGAGGTATCACACATATGCGGGAGGAAGCAA
Organism: Bothriochloa decipiens; assembly: GCA_023333625.1. NCBI lineage: Eukaryota > Viridiplantae > Streptophyta > Magnoliopsida > Poales > Poaceae > Bothriochloa > Bothriochloa decipiens. The sequence continues at coordinate 15,502,758 of CM041637.1, forward strand.
TGTGCAACCGGACTGCTAGATACGCTATGAGCAAAGGCGTGAGCGTGGGATGGACGACGGCAGCTGAATAGATTGATCGGATCAGATACTTTTGCCTCGCCCCTACCCCTTGCTTATATAGGCGTCCCTATGCGACCCCGACCTAGAGTACCATCAAGAACTCTAAGCCTTGTCTAATCCGGGTCCAACTCGAATTAGGCTTCCAGCCCTCAAACGTGCGACCCTATGGGTTCACGCACACATAGACATGGACCGAGTACTCATACTCGCCCAATAGTTGACAGCGGCCTCTAGCAAGGCGTGACAACTCCTATGCATACATAGAGATCATATTAGACAAACCACTACGACCACGTACAAGTTATTCCCTTTGCCACTGATATATGGTTCAACTCGTGGGTTAACACTTAACCCAAGCACGACCATGCATTTGTTGATCTAATCACTTGAGTGATCCAGTGATACCTCTCTCATTCAGAGAGGGGCAAATTCTATCTTGACTGTCTATGTCTCATAGCATGCTTCACGACCACCCGAAGACCACCTTTACAACTATCCAGTTACGGAGCAGTGTTTGATAATTTCTAAGTAGGTCGTTTCACATCTTGAGTACATACCACAATCTCAGGTCTAAGGACATAACGTACATGATGTGAATAGAAACAATCTCAAGTTGGGTCAGTCCAGCCTACATGTCTCATATGTGCCCACATTATTAGTTCGACATCTCCATGTCTATGACTTGTGAAACATAGTCATCAACTAATACATGTGCTGGTCTAATATGCAAGTGTGTTCTCACAAGAACGCCGACCAGGGACAACTTTAGAATACCCATTCAAGTAATTGAGTTCCATAGACAATTCATATAATTGCCAATCAACACAAGTTGTCTATAATGGATATTTAATGAATACTTAATGCATGTCATAGATACAATCAGAATATCATCATCTCTATGATTACCTCTAGGGCATATTCCCAACAATCTCCCACTTGCACTAGAGTTAATCTCTAAGATGTCTAATCCCCATAGACCTCATGTGCGCCTCATGCTTAGGCTGTGGAAGAGCCTTTATAAAAGGATCTTCTATATTCAAATCCGTATGTATTTGACATAGTTTGATCTCTTCTAGTTTCACAAACTGTAGAATGAGGTGAAACTTTTGGAGTACATGTTTGTTCTTCTGGTCATCCCTTGGCTGCTTAGCCTGTGCAATCGCCCCATTGTTATCACAATGTAAATTCAATGGGCCCGAGGCATTAGAAAACACACCAAGCTCAATGAGGAACCTCCTCAACGAAACACATTCCTTTGCATCTCCACCAATCGCAATGTACTCGGCTTCTGCTGTAGAATCGGTGACCGTTTCCTGCTTGGAACTCTTCCAGCTTACTGCAGCACCATTTATTGTGAACACAAAACTTGATTGAGATAGTGAATCATCCGCGTTGGTTTGAAAGCTAGCATCAGTGTAACCATTTATAACGAGCTCCTCCTCACCTCCATAGATTAGGAACACATCCTTAGTCCTTCTCAACTATTTAAGAATGTTCTTAACCAGCGTCCAGTGACTCTCACCAGGATTGGCTTGGTACCTGCTCACAACACTTAGAGCATATGCGACATCTAGGCGAGTACATATCATGGCATACATGATGGAACCAACTGCCGATGCGTATGGAACCTTACTCATGTGCTTGCGCTCAGCATCAGTGTAAGGACACTGCTTATCACTGAAGCGCATACCATGTGACACAGGCAAAAACCCTTTCTTAGACTATTCCATGTTGAACGGCTTCAACACTTTGTCAATGTACGTGTCTTGGCTTAATTCTATTAGCCTTCTCGACCTAACTCTATAGATCTTAATGCCCAAGATGTATGCTGCCTCTCCTAAATCCTTCATAGAAAAACTATTATTCTATGAAGTCTTTATGGATTGCAACATTGGAATGTCATTCTCGATCAGTAATATGTCATCCACATATAAGATCAGAAACACAACAACGCTCCCACTTTCCTTCTTGTAAACACAAGGTTCTTCTTCATTCTGATGGAAGCCAAAACCTTTAATGACCTCATCAAACAAATATTCCAACTCTGAGAAGCTTGCTTTAACCCATAAATGGATTTCTTAAGCTTGCATATTTTTCCAGCATTTTTAGGATCAACAAAACCTTCGGGCTGTATCATATACACGTCCTCTTCTAAATACCCATTTAGAAAGGCCGTTTTAACATCCATCTGCCATATCTCATAATCAAAATATGCAGCAATTGCTAGAATGATCCGAATAGATTTAAGCATCACTACCGGCGAGAACGTCTCATCGTAGTCAGTCCCTTGAACTTGCCGAAAACCCTTTGTGACAAGCCGAGCTTTATAGACGTGAACATTTCCATCCATATCCTTCTTCTTCTTGAAGATCCATTTGCACTCAATGGGTCTAACCCCATCAGGCGGGTCAACCAAGTTCCAAACCTGATTATCTCCCATGGAATCTATCTCGGATCTCATGGAACTCTGCCATTTCTTGGAATCTGGGTCCATCATCGCTTCCGCATAATTTGCAGGTTCATCATCGTCTAACAACAACAGATCACCATGCTATTCGCGAAGTCTTGCTGATCTTCGTGGTTGGGGCGGAGTACCGACCACATGTGGTTGGCGTGGTGTACCGACCACAGGTGGTTGGGATGTACCGACCACAGGTGGCTGGGGTGGTGTACCGACCACAGGTATATCAACTTGTTCTGCTACATTAGCATCACTCGTCGAGTCACTCACCAATGACTCATCTTGAACCTCTTCAATATGTACCTTCCGACCACTCCTATCTTCTTTGAGAAACTCTTTCTCTAGGAAGACACCGTTTCGAGCAACAAACACTTTACCCTCTGATCGGTTATAGAAGTAATACCCTAAAGTTTTGTTTGGATATCCCACGAAGAAACACTTGTCCGACTTTGGTGCTAGCTTATCAGATATCAACTGTTTGACATAAGCTTCGCAAACCCAAACTTTTAGAAAAAACAAACTGGGACGCCGACCAGTCCACATCTCATATGGTGTCTTCTTTGCGGACTTAGATGGTACCCTATTTAATGTGAAAGCGGCTGTTTCTAGAGCGTATCCTAAAAATGATAAAGGTAGGTCTGACCGGCTCATCATAGACCGAACCATGTCCAACAAAGTCCGATTACGACGCTCGGACACACCGTTTCTCTGCGGTGTTCCGGGGGGCGTAAGTTGTGGAACAATTCTGCAACTCTTAAGATGATTGCTAAACTCGTGACTCAAATATTCGCCTCCACGATCAGATCGCAAGGATTTAATTTTCTTGCCACGTTGATTTTCTACTTCATTTTGAAATTCTTTGAACTTTTTAAATGTTTCAGACTTATACTTCATTAGGTAGACATATCCATATCTACTAAAGTCATTAGTAAAAGTAATGAAGTATTGGAATCCGCCTCTAGCTGTCATGCTTAGTGGTTCACACACATCAGTATATATGAGTTCCAAGAAGTCAGATGCTCTCTCAGAAAAACCTGTGAAAGGGGCCTTGGTCATCTTGCTGAGCAGGCAAGCTTCACATGTCTCGTAAGATTCAAAATCAAACGAAGTTAGAAGCCCATCAGCATGGAGCCTCTTCATGCGATTTTCACTTATATGACCCAAACGACAATGCCATATATATGTAGGACTTAACTCATTAAGTCGAGGCCTTTTAGCAGTAACATTACAGACAGAAGCATCACCAAGATTTAAAATAAATAATCCATTCACAATGGATGCAAAACCCACACACATGTCATTCTTGGAGATCACACAACCATTGTCTTTACTCGTAAAAGAATAACCATCCTTCATCAAACATGAAGGTGACACAATGTTTCAACTTAAGCTAGGAACAAAATAACAATTATTCAATTTTATGATAAATCCTGATGGTAGGTGAAGTTACATCATCCCGACGTTCAACGCAGCAACTCTTGCATTGTTGCACACGTGGAAGTCAACCTCTCCCTTTTCAATGCTTCTACTTCTTATCATTCCCTGCATTGTATTACAAATATGAGCAACCGATCCAGTATCAAATACCCAGGAATTGATATAGGAGTTAGCGAGAAAAATATTCGTAACATGAACAACAAGGGTACAAGTAGCAGTAATACCTTTACTGCCGCCATCCTTCTCTAAGGATGCCAAGTACTCCTTGCAGTTCCTTTTCTAGTGACCTTTCCTTACAATAAAAGCAATCTGAATTTACAGATGGTCCAGCCTTGGCAATAGATGGGTTTGGCTTAGAGATGTCATCTTTAGCCTTGCCCTTCTTCTTCTTCTTCCAAGAATTGCCCTTCCTCTTGAACCGAGGCCTATTCTGGACCGCCAACAGTTGGCTACTGCCGACACCTTTCTTGATGTCGGCTTCTGCTGTTTTCAGCATGCCACACAATTCACTCAAGCCTCTCTCTGCCCCATGCATATGGTAGTTCAAGATGAAGTTTTCATAACTGAGCGGAAGAGATGAGAGGATAAAGTTAGTAGCCAACTCTTGGCCGATTGGGAAGCCTAACTTCTCCAACCTCTGAGTGTAACCAACCATCTTGATTATGTGTGGTCCAACTGCTGCGCCCTCTGCAAGCTTGGTTTCAGCAAGTGTCTTAGAGACATTGAACCTTTCAGTCCTGGTTTGCGTGCGGAACATCTCTTCAAGTGCCACGATCATATCGTTCGCTAAATGATTATTATCAAACTGCATCTGCAGATCAGGTTCCATGCAAGCAAGCATAAGACAACTCACTTCAAGGTCAGCATCTAATGCTCTCGTGTAAGCGGTTTTTTCAGCAGCAGTTGCATTTTCATCAGGCTCATCTGGTAATGGGGTGTCTAGAATTTCTTCCTTTTTCTCAGCCCTGAGAACAATTCTCAAGTTGCGGATCCAATCCGCATAGTTTGTTCCATTGAACTTATCTTTCTCAAGAATTGAACGCAAAGTAAATGGTTGATTGCGGGCGGCCATTTATCTACAACAAAAGTAATGCAAAATACTAAGACAATATATCTATGAAGAGTAAATCATATCAAATAGAATCTACTCCCACTAAAATTAATATCCCTCAATTGATACTTAGTGATTCAAGACCCACAACTAACATGTCGACCAGTGAGCTTTAGCATCACCGTTGGTCGGTATGGTAGATCGGTAAGCAATACCTTGCTAATCATATCTCACATGACTCTTGTTGTTGGGCTAGCATCTCTATACTGAGCACTCAACCTTTCCATGCTTCAAGATCTCTAACCGTTAGGATGACCTTGTTCAAGTAACCAAACCTTCTTGCAGTAAGTATTCGATACGAACTTGTCTAGTCAAGGAAAACCAGTAACACCCTAATTTCATAGACCCACCATCGATCGTACAAGACTTGTGACAGTGCAAGGTTTGGGTAAGCATACAACTTAAACATTACTGAGGGATCATTCTACTTCACTACCGCACGAACGTAGACAAAACATTATAGCATATGAAAGTAGAACATAGTAAGAACGACATAAACATAGATATGACTTGGTATAGCCAATTGTTTCTTTGAGATCTCCATCTCAATGTCAATCTATTCGTCATGGTGATCTCCATCTCCATGGTATGTGTATGTCATCCATCTGTGGTGCATCCGCCAAGACTAGCTATCACTATTGTGAATAATTACATAGTTGCGAATCATCACAGATTGGCACACAGGCCATTATATCAAAGTGACAATATCTATAAGGCTCCTTCCCATATTGTCCTCATGACGTGCAAGCCATGAATTAATTACATACATGCATCTTATGCACATAAGGGCTATACCAGTCACGAATTTCTGCAAAACAGAGTTAGCCGATATAGACGTCTAATGTTGCAAGGCCTAAAACTCTATTTTCCAAGCAGTTTTACGTTTAGAGTTTGTCTCAATCTGAGTTACGGTGCAAAAGTTACAGCTATTTTACCGAACAACACTTTTCTCGACAACCCAGTGCCTGGTAATAGATCCCATCTACTACCGCCGCACATCGCATGTGCTCGACACTTGACCTAAGGCTTAATTCGATCAATCTAATTGATTTCAAACTCGCCATGACTGGTTTTACATGTATCACTTAACTCGGATGGCGGAATACCAACCGGTACGAGTAGATCGTTACAAGACTAACATGGCAAGACGATGAACCAAGATCAGAGACTCATCTACAACAGCGCATATCACCATATGTCCACAGCCGGACCTATAACAAAGCAGCTACTGCTCTGATACCACTGCAGAATTATGAGGGTGCTACGCTAGCTAAAAAATAAAACTTTTCTACCTCATAAACTAGGATCTGCTGCTAGATATAGGTCACGGGATTAACACTAGATGCGCAGATGCGCAGATGCAGCGGAAGACTCGATGTAGTCGAATGCGTCGCAGCAGTGCCGTGCAGTTGCGCGGTCGTCCATCAAGTACACCCTTCGCTCGTGGATTGTTCAAGCATGTTCCCGACCAATCCAACTAGTCGCCGACCAGTCCAACTAGTCACCGACCAGTTGCTGACCACCGTGACCGACCAGGTCCGTCCTTGTATCGCAGATGCAGCACCTCCGAGGTATCACACACGTGCGGGAGGAAGCAATGCGCAACCGGACTGCTAGGTCCGCGATGAGCAAAGGCGTAAGCGTGGGGTGGGCAACAGCGGTTGAATAGATCGATCGGATCAGATACTTTTGCCTTGCCCCTTGCTTATATAGGCGTCCCTATGCGACCCCGACCTGGAGGCCCATCAGGAACCCTAAGCCTTGTCTAATCCGGGTCCAACTCGAATTAGGCTTTCAGCCCTTAAGCGTGCGACCCTATGGGTTCACGCACACATAGACTTGGACCGAGTACTCCTACTCGCCTAATAGTTGACAGCGGCCTCTAGTAAGGCGTGACAACTTCTATGCATACACAAAGATCATATCAAACGAACCACTACGACCACGTACAAGTTATTCCCTTTGCCACTGATATATGGTTCAACTCGTGGGTTAACACTTAATCCAAGCACGGCCATGCATTTATTGATCCAATCACTTGAGTGATCCAGTGATACCTCTCTCATTCAGAGAGGGGCAAATTCCATCTTGACTGTCTATGTCTCATAGCATGCTTCACGACCACCCGAAGACCACCTTTACAACTATCCAGTTACAGAGCAGTGTTTGATAATTTCTAAGTAGGTCATTTCACATCTTGAGTACATACCACAATCTCAGGTCTAAGGACATAACGTACATGACGTGAATAGAAACAATCTCAAGTTGGGTCAGTCCAGCCTACATGTCTCACATGTGCCCACATTATTAGTTCGACATCTCCATGCCATGACTTGTGAAACATAGTTATCAACTAATACATGTGCTGGTCTAATATTCAAGTGTGTTTTCACAAGAACGCCGACCAGGAACAACTTTAGAATACCCATTCAAGTAATTGAGTTCCATAGACAATTCATATAATTGCCAATCAACATAAATTGTCTATAATGGATATTCAATAAACACTTAATGCATGTCATAGATACAATCGAAATATCATCATCTCTATGATTACCTTTAGGGCATATTCCCAACATCTCCCTCTCTCTTTATTCCAATTTAGTGTGGCATCTTATCACAGTCACTAACTAGCCATTCCCACCCAAGAGTAAATTAGGTTTATTTGGACCTACATAACACATTATGGCAAGTTTAGCGAAGTAGACGAGACACAATTATAAGTCATGGGACCTAAAAATAATATATTTTTAAAAGTTTGGGACCTGAATTCACACAAAGACAAGTTTTTTTAAGACCTAAAGATGCAGCTTAAAAATTTGGGCATCAAAATGATTGACCAGACAAGTTCAGAAATCACCCATGTATTTTACTCTTTCTTCCCGATATTTTATACGGCGATCGAATTCCAGTATACAAATGTTCGTGGTGGGATCATTGTTCAACGCCGGTGGTCTAATGTAGCGGCCTAGCGGGCGGTTGACGGTGATCTTGCACGTACACTAGCCACCATGTCCTCATAGTCATAGACCTCCAGGTTCAAACTTGTACGGGCAAAGATAGTCCAAATAATCGCAGGACAACTCCGTCCATTCGTGGGGACCAAAAAGGTGAAAAGAAGAGTTGAAAAGCTGCGCTTGTATGTGGCGTTGCATACTTGCATTTACGGTAGGTAACAGGCAACAATGTCTGAGTGGCCATAGAGACAAAGCGCACTTCAGCGGTAAATCTCGGGTTTATGTCCCTGTCATATCAAGCACGTATACAAACTCCATTTGAGTTACCGCGAGCCCGGTCAAATACGTAATCGGTAAGAAAGCTATGTTGCACAGCGCAAGAAGTCCTTTGAATCTGAGGTGCATAATCGCGTATTTGCTCACGCAGCGTGCGAAAGAGGCGCTGCGTGTGCATGCATCTTCTGCCAGAACAATCTGTAAAGCTGCCTAGTTTATTGGATGAACGCTTGCATGATTGTGCCTTCTAATTTGTCCTTTTTGGTTAAAATGCAATGACAGGTCGACAAGATATAAGGTGACCCAAAATTTACAAAAGGACCAATGAATTTTCTAAATTGTGAGAGAGACTTGGATGGAGTTTTGAATGAGGAACCACGAGAAAACTTAAGTCTATCTTGAGTTGGCATCAGGCCATAATACAGGACTAGATCAAAAGGAAGACAACAAGAGAGACACAATAATAGCTTTAAGCCAAAGAATTAGCCAACATGGAATTCAAACAGACTAATGTAGCGGGGTACATAGAGAGACAACTATGATCAAACAATAAAAAAAATATTTTAGAAAGAATTTCAAGTAAAACAACTTTAAATATTACAATTGAAAAGCTAGATACATTCGTTCGCAAAAGTAAAAAAAAAAACAAACTAACTAGATACATATGGTGTGTGTCTATATATATATATATATATATATATATATATATATATATATATCCCTCGGCCACCTAGCTGGTTTCTAAAATTTTAAAGCCATTGGTAAATTTGAACTCAGAGAAGCCATTGAGCGTTCTGGCAATGCCATGTCACCCACATCCACTTTAAATTCGAGTAAAGATCAAAATCGGATTGAAAGTTGAATGATTCTACTGTTAAGGATTGAAAGTTGAATGGTTCTGCTGTTAAGGATTGAAAATTAGACTCATCAAGGGTTGTAAAATAGACTTTTTCTCATTTAACACGGTCGTAGACCTAAGTTTTCCAATGAAGTGAGGTAATCCAAAAGGGCTAACTGAACTAACAATCTAAAATAACATTATCTCGAAATGAGAATAAGGGTGAAGCCACACGCACGTTTTGGTGGCTTTGGTTGTTTGTAAAAGAAATTGGTTTCAGCTAATCAGCTTCAGCATTTTTACCTTGGTTTTGGCTTTAGAATCCATTCTCTCTTATCATATGTTCTCGTTTGACAAGGCTTTTGATTAAGCCGGTGAAGAAGACACACAACAAAAGTTCTGCAAAAAAGGGCCTAAGAAAACTATCGCCGACACCGGTTGTGATTTAGTCCAATCTCTTTGCCGCCAAGACGTTGAAGAGAGAATTCAATAGAATCACATGTTTACCTGCCTTTATTGAAACCCTCCACCCCCCCCCCCCCCCCAAACAAAAACAAAAGGGAAACGATCTTTCGGTGTTTGTCCGAGTACGGCCGATGCATATCTATCAAAGAAAAAATCCCATTTCTTTCTTGTTTTCTTTTTCGCGAACAGATCGTAAACTGTTTTTCATTAAGACGACAGGAAAGATGTAAAGTTACACGGCATCGATGAATTCTGGCTATTCCACATCCACTGGCAAGACAATAGCGTCCGGGACCAACCAAAAACGTTGCCAAGCTAGATCAAGAGTATTTCATTTTCCTGTAATGATAGCGTATGTCTGATGTGTATGGGCCGTATTACTTCCCTGTAGCCGGATAGGCATAGCACAACTTGAAGACGACATAAACCAAAGCAGATAAAAGGTGAGAGAGCCGGCTCTGCAGTTCCCGCCGCCAACAGATCCAGCATACCCGCCAAGCCAACTGGATCGTCACATCCGCGGGACCGCGACGCAATCGCCGCCGGGTACGTCGCCGGGGCTCTTTGTCCGGGCCTGGTGCAGCTGTAGCAGCAGGACTATAGTCTATAGACCCAATAGACTATACGTATAGTGCAGCAGTATTTTCTCCACCGGCAAGGGATCGACGCCCGTTCTGGGGGGCCGGTGACGCGCAGTGCGCAAATGTGCAATGCATGCATCGCACGCGCCCTGGCGCGCGGGGCGTTGGCGCGGCCGAAAGCGGCGGCACACCGCTGGCGGTTGACTTCGCCGCCAACCTTCCAACGCCGTCACCGTCGCCGTCCCCCACCCAAGCCCCAGCGGAATGTGCAGTCCTGTGCCTTGCACATTAAAAACCCTGCTGGTCAGTCAGCATGGCCAGGACAAGTAGATAGCGTAGCAAACTGCAAGCAACAAGGATCTATTATTTTTTTTTTTTTGTATAATCGACACATACAACTTCGCTTACACGATTCCAAGCTACTCCTAATAGTGTAATAGTTTCTTTTTTATGTTTCCGCAGTTTTAAGATCTGATCAGATACTGTCCTGAAGGATATGTTTTTATGACCCACGGCAGTAGTTCATAGCAAATCTTTTAGTATTTCCAGCACTAAACATGCTTCATTAGTTCCTATAATGGTACATAGCTTTTCATGTCTTTCACTGTTCTGCAACGTTTCGTGAATATTATCTTCCCTAATCACCGTTAATATTTTATTTCTGATAATATGGGCACAAAGGTAGCACTAATCCTGCTGGGGGCAATATTCATTAATATCTATTTGGTATGCAGGTTCCATCCTCAGAATGGTCTGCTTTCGTGATGGTTACAATACTCATGCTCGTCAGGGAAGCCAAATGGAGAGAAAGGGAGACTTATAGCGACGGTTAGGCCGATTTTGAACAGAGGTCAAAAGATTTCCGACCATGGATTCTATCAGCAAGTTGAAAAGGACAATCAATTCGACGAAGAAAACTCGGGCCACCCACGGCTGAGTGCCTGCACAATCACAAGTCAAAACCGACGCACGCCACGCCACGCCACGCCGTACCACCCCTGACCGCCCGGCAACACTACTGTCCCATCGCCTGCCTCCCACCTCACTTCCCTTGTTCCCGGTCCACCATTGTTGCTACCGGTGCAAGCTCCCAGGCGAGTCCAGCTTTCCGCGCCATATGGCGTAGATGTTGTGAAGGTCCTGAAAAGACCGAGTAAGAAGCCTTCTTCCCCGCCCAGCGTCCTCAGACTGCATCCTTGCTTCTATGGAGCATTTCTTGAAGCAACGCACCACCGCATGGCCATGCTGTTTCTTCCTGTGCTCGTCTGTCTGGGCCCTGCTGCTCTTCCTGTCTCCAGTCGACTCCCTGAGCCAGAGCTCCAGCTCCTGCGATCCGGGTGATCTTAAAGCCCTGGAGGGATTCTCCAAAGCTCTTGAAGGGAGCGGCGTCGCTGGCTGGACGTTCCCAAACGGCACCTTCGACACGGCCAGCTGCTGTGCATGGCCCGGTGTCACGTGCGATGGCAGCAGGAGGGTCGTCCGGTTGGACCTCCATGGCCAGAGGCTGAGGGGCGAGCTGCCGCTCTCGCTCACGCAGCTGGCCCAGCTGCGGTGGCTCAACCTATCCGACAACTACTTCCATGGCGCCGTCCCCGCGCCAGTGTTCCAGCTCCAGAGGCTGCAGCAGCTCGACCTCAGCTACAACGAGCTCGCTGGCACACTCCCAGAAAACATGTCTCTCCCATTGATCGAGCTCTTCAATATATCCTGCAACAACTTCAGTGGCTCCCACCCCATGCTCCGGGGTTCAGAGCATCTCACAGTGTTTGATGCAGGGTACAACTCCTTTGCCGGCCAGATTGATACTAGCATCTGTGAGTCGTCTGGTGAAATCAGTGTGCTGCGATTGACATCCAATCTCTTTACTGGGGACTTCCCAGCAGGCTTCGGGAACTGCACAAAGCTCGAGGAGCTGTATGTCGAACTCAACATCATCTCCGGGAGATTGCCAGATGACCTATTCAGGCTGCCATCTCTGAAGATCCTGTCTCTGCAAGAGAATCAACTCTCTGGGTGGATGAGCCCAAGGTTCGGTAACCTGTCCAGCCTTGATAGGCTGGACATATCTTTCAATTCATTCTCTGGGCACCTTCCCAATGTTTTTGGTAGCCTCCGCAAGTTGGAGTTCTTCTCTGCACAGTCCAACCTTTTCAGGGGCCCATTGCCTCCCTCACTGTGCCGTTCGTCATCACTGAAGATGCTGTACCTGAGGAACAATTCATTAAATGGAGAGATCAACCTCAATTGCTCAGCAATGACACAACTTAGCTCGCTCGACCTTGGCACAAATAAGTTCATTGGCAGAATTGATAGTTTATCAGATTGCCGTAATTTGAGGAGCCTGAACCTTGCCACAAACAACCTCAGTGGCGAAATTCCTGCTGATTTCAGGAAGCTTCAGTTGCTAACCTACCTCTCACTTTCAAACAATAGCTTCACTGATGTGCCTTCAGCATTATTTGTCCTTCAGGACTGTCCAAGTCTAACAAGCCTCGTGCTCACAAAGAACTTCCATGATGAGAAGGCCTTGCCGATGACTGGCATACAAGGTTTTCATAACATCCAAGTGTTTGTCATTGCAAATAGCCATCTTTCAGGATCGGTACCACCATGGCTAGCCAATTTCACACAACTGAAGGTGCTAGATCTGTCATGGAATCAATTGACCGGGAGTATTCCTGCATGGATTGGTGATCTTGAGTCTCTGTTCTATCTGGATCTATCCAATAATTCACTTAGTGGAGGAATTCCGGAAAACTTGTCTAACATGAAGGCCCTTATAACAAGAAAGATCTCAGAGGAATCTACAGAGACTGATTATTTTCCTTTTTTCATCAAAAGAAACAAGACAGGCAAAAGGTTGCAGTACAATCAGGTTAGCAGCTTCCCACCCTCCCTAGTTCTCAGCCATAACAAGCTCACAGGCCCCATATTATCGGGCTTTGGAATCCTCAAGCACCTACATGTATTGGACCTCAGCAACAACAATATTTCTGGTACCATTCCTGATGATCTATCAGGGATGTCAAGCTTGGAATCCTTGGACTTGTCACATAACAATCTTACCGGAGGCATCCCATCTTCATTAACAAAGCTGAATTTTCTATCAAGCTTCAGTGTGGCATACAACAATCTGAATGGTACCATTCCATCAGGAGGTCAATTCTCGACTTTCAGTAGTTCTGCTTATGAGGGTAACCCCAAACTCTGTGGCATTCGCCTTGGCCTACCCCGGTGTCATTCAACTCCTGCTCCTACAATTGCTGCAACAAATAAGACAAAGAACAAGGGCATCATATTTGGAATAGCTATGGGTATTGCAGTTGGGGCAGCGCTTATTTTGTCTATTGTTGTTATATGTGTGCTGAAGAGTAGCTTCAGAAGGCAGGATCATACAGTAAAGGCTGTCGCAGATGCCAATCGAGCCCTCGAGTTGGCACCAGCCTCACTGGTACTACTGTTTCAGGACAAGGCTGGTAAGGCATTGACCATCGCTGATATTTTGAAATCGACAAACAACTTTGATCAGGCTAACATCATCGGTTGTGGTGGCTTTGGTCTAGTGTACAAGGCAACATTGCAAGATGGAGCAGAAATTGCTATCAAACGACTATCAGGTGATTTTGGTCAGATGGAACGGGAGTTCAAAGCAGAGGTGGAAACGTTATCAAAAGCTCAGCATCCCAATCTTGTGCTTCTGCAAGGTTACTGCAGGATTGGCAGTGACAGACTCCTGATCTACTCTTTCATGGAAAATGGCAGCCTAGACCATTGGCTTCATGAAAAGCCAGATGGTCCCTCCAGATTAATCTGGCCAAGAAGGCTTCAGATAGCAAAAGGAGCAGCAAGAGGTTTGGCATACCTGCATTTGTCATGCCAGCCTCATATTCTCCATCGTGACGTCAAGTCAAGTAACATCCTTCTAGATGAGAATTTTGAAGCCCATTTGGCTGATTTTGGGCTTGCTCGGCTTATTTGTCCCTATGCCACACATGTGACCACTGACCTAGTTGGCACACTGGGTTATATTCCCCCTGAGTACGGCCAGTCTTCAGTAGCCACTTTCAAGGGTGATGTTTATAGTTTTGGCATTGTCCTTCTGGAGTTATTAACTGGCAAGAGGCCTGTAGACATGTGCAAGCCGAAGGGAGCTCGTGAGTTAGTCTCATGGGTTACACATATGAAAAAGGAAAACTGTGAAGCTGATGTCTTGGACCGTGCAATGTATGATAAGAAATTTGAGACACAAATGATGCAGATGATTGATGTTGCTTGTCTGTGCGTAAGTGATTCACCAAAATTGCGGCCATTAACACATCAGTTAGTGCTATGGCTGGACAACATTGGTGTGACCAGTGATGAACCAAAGTGAGGCAAGTTCAATGACAGCGGCCGTTGGGAAAATCCTTGTGTTTAGTTGATCCTCTCTCAGATGAATGCTCTTCTCTAGTGAGAAATGTAAGATAGTACATGATGATTGTATATTCAATAATGCATGCTTCATGGGAGTCTAACTTGCTAATTCAATAATAGAAAAAACAATTCTGTTGTTTTTCATGCAGTAGATACAATTTTCAGGTGGTTTATGGAAGTTTGCTTCTTTTTTTGGCTTTGGTGTAAATATCTTGTATATAGTTACAGGATATTTTCTAAATAAAGGAATAATTAAGTTTGTGCACATATTGCAGTACATTACTAAGTTGAAACACTTTTCTTGCATCAATTCATTGTTATGTTGCTTTATAACTTAAGAATGATGCTACTGATTTCACATCATTAAGTAATCCCTTGTTTCTAAATTATAGGTCATCTTGGCTGTTCTAGTTATATAGATTTTAATACGTATTTAGACTTATCGTATATCTAGATGCATAGAAAAATTTATGCATCTACAAAAGCCAAAACGACCTTTAATTTGGGACTTGGGACAATAAAACCAAAATAGCAGATCAACATGGCAGGAATAAGAGTGGACCTACTCATCTCATCCATGTCAGAAAGAAGTTGTCCAGCCATAGTTCTTACGGCGTAAAGGCGAGCCATGGCGACGTGCTACCTTCCAGACGCCTAGGCGCCCGCCTTGCCCGCCTAGGCGAGCATTTTGCAAGGCGCTGGGGGGGTCACCTGGTCGCCTAGGCGACGCCTTAAGAACTATGCATCCAGCTATACCCGTCTTACCCACTGGCAAACAATGAGGCTATATACATTGTTGTGGGTGCCGATGCACACAGAGAAAAAAATGGAATGTCAGTTAGTAGGATCAAATTTTCACTATGGTTGCGGTAATTCTACACATCGACGGCAGGCACAACGCCCTCTAGTTTCGTACTGGCGCTGAAACTTCACCAAACAGCTCACCCTGATAAAAGAACTTGCCGTTCATGGTTGTACTTGTCTCCCTCCCTCCCCTCTTTTTTGCAAAGTGGTTGTACTTGTATCTGCTAGCTTTATAGGGTTTTTTTTTTAGGAAACTTTAGAGTTGAAATTGATGGTGAATAAGCAGAAAACACAGTGCATGATACAAAAACAGAGGGAGAGAGCTTACGGAGCGTTACCTCACTGGCAGCCGATGGTTGAGGGATTCAGGCATTCGCTCGAACAGGTGGCGAGCATGTGCGGTTGCCCTCGTGCTCTGTCACAGCTTCGCCTTCGTACACCTCGAGAGTACACGTCCCCTTCCTCCAGCGCCGCCATTGAGGTGCCCGTCGCCTTCGTCCGCGCTGCTTGGACCGGCTCGCGCATGCGCGCGCAGCAAGGCGGGCGTCGGCCCTCCAAGGGAGAGCGACGCCCAGGGAACGCGAGGTCGATGGACCCAGCGCATACCTGTGCGCTGCATCGAACACTACAGCATTCGGCATGCGCACATCTGCCGAGGAGTGTAGGGCGTGCAGGCGAGGGACGATGGTCACCGGCTCTCACCGCCGTCCGCCACCACTGCTGCCCGGCATCCTTTCCCCTCGCTTCCTGATTGCAAGTTTGTGCTAGGCCTAAATGCTTCAGCTCTGCCGCTTTAATCCCAAGCCCAGCAGAGGAGAAACGCCGACCCTGATGGCCTTGCTAAATTGGGCCGTAAGCCCAACACGTACCGATTGTCAAGTCTCTTTTTTTTTTTTGAAAAAACGCTATAGTTGCAAGTAATGATTCAGGACCTTTTATTTATACGCTACTACTGTACTTAAAAATATTGTGATAAATTTTCTCAAAAGAAATATATTGCGATTAAACAAAAACTCACATAAATTTCTTCCAAATTCTCCTTACAGAATGCATTCATACATATACACAAAGCAAAGATATATCACACTTTTTTTTTTCCTCGAAGAAGAAAAACAGCAGCAAGCGGACTCCTAGCAACACGGAAACACGGCGCGGAGACCCGCGTGCATGACATATACAGTTACTAACGTACGGAGACGGTGGCAGATGTGGAGGAACAGTGCATCTTGTACTTCGGTGCCCAGCTCCTCCTTGGGGCGCGTCCGGCGGCTGGCCGGACTTAGGCGTTGCTCCGGTAGGAGCCGAATTTGGTGGCGCTGGCCCTCAGCACGTACTGGTGGTATACGGCGGCGATGGCGGCGCCGATCAGTGGGCCCACCCAGAAGATCCACTGCACAAATACACAAACATGATCGACAGTGAGCGGCGGTGGAGGAGCTGACACATAAACTACACATTTCACTTTCAGGTATGCTTTTACATATTTATTATTATGATGGCGTCCTATGTAGGTACTAGCTATAATATAATGTAAGATATCCTGACCAATTGTTTTACTTGCTTGAGTATTATCTTGTAAATAAAGATTTGTTTGATTTTCGTGGGAAGCATGGTCAAATGCTTGAACAAGCCAACAGCTGTGCAACAACATGGTTTTATACTAGCTAGTTCCAAACCGATGTGGGCATCTTTTAGGTGTCCGTAAGGTAGGAGGAGGGGTGTGGCAAGAGATGAGGTAGTATATTGTGATAAAGGGGTGCTTATGTCATGCATAAGACTAAACAGCTGTACTAAATAATGGAATAATAGTAGCATACACATACATTGTGATAGGTTAGCAATGGTCGTCGTAAGGCTAGAACTAGCTTAGCTTATCCTGAGCCGTTAGTTCGCATTAATCAAATAATTCATTCATGTTTTATTAGAAATTGAGCATGAGAAAAATTAAGCAGGTTTTCTGCATATCGTGTCATTTTTAAAATTCTTAGTGGTACTGATGACACGTGTACGTACTTGGTCGTCCCAGGCCTTGTCCTTGTTGTAGATGACCGCGGCTCCCAGGCTCCTCGCCGGGTTGATGCCGGTGCCGGTGATGGGGATGGTGGCCAGGTGCACCATGAACACGGCGAACCCAATTGGGAGAGGAGCCAACACCTGCACAGATATAGATCCAAGGAAAACCATGTAGTTATTAAAATACTTTTAATTTCATTAGCTCTCTGATCAATTGCATCATCACAATTTCCCTAGTGATCCACAACATCATCATCTGAACAGCTACAGACAAAACGGGTATCCTGTTAAATGTGTCCCAAAAAAAATAGCACAGGACTTTGAAATCTCGTGGTTCTAGCAGGCTCTTCTAGCTAACTGCTTCAGAAAGTAGAAAGGGATGTATCACCAATTCTGAATGGCAAAATAAGCAACCAGAAGTTTCTCTTGGAATTTTGCACCTTGCTCCTGTCCCTAACACACATATACTGTATTATCCTCATGAAGTAGTCCAATCATTTGCAATTAGATCGATGGCCACCTCACGTTCGCTGTAGAGGGCACAGTGATTAAGACAACTGAAGACAACACTGCTGCCTACGCACACGAGAATCTTCCTGTCTGTATATTGCCATTTGCAGTGCCAAACTGCCAATTCATGCAGGCAGCAGGATACATCTTCACATGCGCCTGATTTTGGGAGCTCCGCACAGCTGGGATTTGGGGGCCATTGCTGTACTGCGTGCCCTACATGGAATGTCTGATTGTGTTGCATTATACTGTATTTGTGGCATAAAAATTCTTGATTTGTCGGGTTCATGAGCTATCATGGTCGTCCTTGGTACATTCAGTAAGAAAAGTACTTGAAATTAAGACTCTACTAGATGTTCAGAAAGTGGGGCGAATAATTTTGTTAGGATATAGGATGTTGCTTTCATGTTGCATGCTTAATGTACCAGCCCTACCCAACTTGGTTACAAGTTATGACATAAAGGTTTTTGTTGATGTAAATTAACACTTCGTCTGCTGAAGTGATATGCGCTCTGATTTTTACTGTTATAGCTGCTAGCACCAAATTGAGAAGCCAAGGAACTCGTTGTCCCGTTGGACACACACATATATATACAGTACACTCAAATTATGTTTTTCCCTTGTGACGATGGCTTTTTACTTTGAAGTTTGCTAATATACACGCAAGCTAATAAACCTGTCTTTTTTTTTCATTTTGGGAAAGCGAATATATAGTATAGGACTGAAGTCTGAATTTCTACTCGTCGAAAGGACTGCTGCACGTCAGCTCGAAGCCTTTTCTCAAATCTCAACACACTTTCTGCAGGCTCTATTTAACATCGTTTAACAATTCCCTACTGTTCTACTGTATATATGTGTTCATAACTTCATATATATGAGCAGTGTACCAGAACTGTGTATATGTGTACTCACCGGGACGTGGGAGTCACGGGCATTGCGCTTGGGGTCGGTGGCGGAGAAGACGGTGTAGACGAGCACGAAGGTGCCGATGATCTCGGCGGCGAGGCCGGTGCCCTTGGAGTATCCATCGCTGAGCTCGTTGGCGCCGCCGCCGTACCGCACGTAGTAGGCGCTCTGGAAGCCCTTGACGAGCCCCACGCCGCAGATGGCGCCCAGGCACTGCGCGACGATGTAGAGCAGCGCGCGGACGAGGGACACCTTCCTGGCCAGGAACAGCCCGAAGGTCACGGCCGGGTTGATGTGCCCGCCCGAGATGCCGGCGGTGCAGTAGACGAGGATGAAGATCATGCCGCCGAAGGCCCAGGCGATGCCGAGGACGCCGACGCCGCCGCACGCCGCGTCGGGGCTCGCGCCCGCCGCGTTCGCGTCCGTCTGGTGCTTGTACCCGATCACGGTGGCCACGGTGATGTAGAGGAAGAGCAGCGTGGCGATGAACTCGGCGATCGCCGCGCGGTACAGGGACCACTTGGTGAGCTCATCCGCGTCGATCAGCGGCGCCGGCGGTGGGTCCGTGTAGTCCTTGGCCGAGAACTCGCCGGCCTCGGGCCCTGACGCTTCGATGTCCTTCGCCATGTCAGACGACCAGCAGCTGCTGCTCTCTAGCTCTGCTCAGGCTCTGCGCTTTGCTTGCTTGCTGTGTGGTGTGAGGCCGGAGACGGGAGAGCCGACGTATATATGGGGCGTGGGAGGAGAGGAAGATGGGCTCGTGCAGGGGAGAGGACGATCGAGCTCATCAGCTCGATGATGGTTTGCTTAGCGACCGCTTGATTACAATAGTTTAGTCAGGGATAAGGGTTTAGTTTCTGGTTTGAGTTTTTTTGGGATATAATTTGCCGCCCACAACCGACTAAACCTTCATCGTTATGTCAGCCAGAGTCGCGAACTGGTGGCCAGTGATCAATCGGAGGGGCAGTTCACTCTTATTCTATACACGGCTTGTGTGCTTACGTAGTGTCCGTTCTGAAAAAAAAGATTAACAAGCGAGTTGAGAATTTGAGATCCTGACGTACGTACGTCTGAAAGCACAAAACCTCTGTCCTCTGGTGCTTCCAATTAATTAATCACTGGTCCATCTTTGGTTGCGTGTTGGTACATGACCGTGTAAGCTGTGGCTAGGAGCAAGAATTAGGTGTGGATGAAACAATGCAAGCAACTGTGAATATTAGTGCGAACACTGAACAGCGAATAATAACAAACAGGAACAGCGAATCATTGCATCACGCACAGGCAGACAGCGAGCCCTTACAAATCGAGATTCTTATCGCAGGCTCGATTAGTTGCAACGTACCACAAGCTGTATGAGCGTGACGGCATTAATTAGCTGTCGTCGTCCTCGCTCTTTTCTGAAGGAAAACTCGCATGCATGCATATGACACGCCGTTATGTAAACCCAATCCTGCCCCTTCTCTGGACCACACACGGACTCCCCATGAACATTAGGTCTAAGTGTATCAGCAAATGGAGCTGATATGGTTCATCATTGAGGATTAATCAGGGCACTTTGCACGAACAATGTTCCTCGCTTTGTTCTTATGAGCTGTCCTGGTGAGTTGTGATTTTGTTATCTTCTCGTTGCATCCTCTCTGTTCGATATGACTTACATCCTCTCTGCCCATCTGTCCTTGGCAAGTTAGCATCATCTCGCTCTTTGGCTCATGATGAGGCAAATCAGCCAGTCCAGCCAGGTCACTTTCCCTGATCGATGAGGACAAGCACGACATCGAAGCAGAGCGGGGCAGAACATTCGCCTGCCTGCCTCCCACTTCCACAAGATTTCGTCTCATCAATCATTCAGTCATGAGAGTGAACTCACTCTCAACCGAATTCTCTCCTTTTCTTCGACCTCTTTTCCTTCTCAGCCTCGGGGCGCGCAATATGCGTGTCCTGCAGAGGCGACACCTGGCACAACGGCGGCCTCCAGTACGCGAGAGCGGCGGCCGGCCAATCCGGCGCTGCCACCTGCACTCCTTGTGGCTGCCAAGAGCCGGGCGGCTCGCGTCCCCCTCACGGGCCCAATCATCCGTGACCGCGATGCCTTCTCCACGTCAGTGCTGGCAGCGCCGGACAAGAGCTGCGGTTTGCAGCATTCTACTACAGGCCAATAACAAATGCGGCGGCCCAGTTCGATGCTATCTGCCGGCTTCTACCGACCAGCGGCCGCCAGTCACGATCGTCGCGTGTCAGCATGTGAAGAATTGGTGCTGGGTAGGAGAACGACGGCGCGCCACGGTGAACTCCGTCGAGGTCACGCTGTGCCACTGCCGCATTCACCAGCTCAGCTACTGAACTGGAAGATGATGGAGCTTCGATGTGCAGGAATACTCCTCTGCCGTTGGAAGCTGAGAGAGCTTGACATCAGTGAACGAGGAGCATTTCAGGTTTTCAGAGGGATGCCTCTGGCAGTCTTCAGCTAAGCATCAACGAAATGCAAGGCGAGGTGTTCTTTCTGGAGCAAATACAATACTCTTTCAGGGCACGAGGGCAGGCCCGTGAAGGTAGCACATCCTTGTCACCGGTGTTCTGTTTATCAGAGCCATTTTGGAAAACCTGCTGTCAGAGCACAGCTTCTGCCTTTCTATCCTGTTTTCTAGTGAACAAAAACAATCGACATGATGGGCCTGGGTGGCATTCCGGTTTGACGCCATCAATCTGTACTAGGATTGTTCCAGCATGATGGGCCGAGTTGTCTGGCAGTTTAGAGCTCACGGCTCCGATAGTCGCGACACGAGTCCATTCTTCACAGGCCAGCTGCGAGCTCTGCAAAAATGTCCAACTGATCCAACAGCAGACCGGGCCGCACTAAGTCATCCTGCAATTTTCCAAAAAAAAAAAAAATCCTTTATGAACTATTATCATGATATGAATATCCTCCTCAAACTTCAAAATTGGAAATCTTATAATACATAAACTCTCAAAAATCATTTAAATCATCTCCCTAGGTTGAATTGGTTTTCAAGTCGGTTTCATCATTTTACTAGTTAAAATATAGTATATAAATGCCTTATAAGGATTTTAAATCAAGAAATTATATAAACTTCTAAAAATTCAGAGTTTGAAATTATAGCAAAAATCTTCCAAAATGTAGATTTAGGTCGATATAAATGGGACAATATTCAAAGAAAATTGAAAGTTCCCCAAAATCTTATGATCGACAATCGATGTCTAAACACACTTCAAAACCTTTTTGCAATAAAAACAAGAGACACAACTAACATCAATGCATTCTGTGTTAAATGCATATTGCATTCCTGGTTGTTGTGTCTCATATTTTTGTTATGTCAAATCATTAAAGCACATTAAGACATAAATTAGATTTTTTTTGAGATGTTTTCATGATGTTTTCCCATTTTTCTAGAGCTAAATCCAATGGAAATTTCTTGAGATATTTTCAAGAACTCTAAAGAATTATTTTGGTTTTATCTCATCATAATTTTTTATGATTTAAAAGCCTTATTAGGTATTTACAAGATATTTAACTAAAATAATGAAATCATCTTGAAAACCACTTCTAACCTAGCTGAGGTTATTCGCAAAAAAGAAACTAGCCAGGGGTAATTCCCCTATCCTCATCCTCTTCCAGAGCCGGGGTTATTCGCAAAAAGGAAACTAGCCAAGATTAATTCCCCTACCCTCATCCTCTTCCAACTTCCCCGCAACAATAGAGAGTGGTGACTAGAGTTCATCTCATGTCGAATTCATCAATCTCTAGCCTCTGATTGCCTTAGGCACATCTAGTAGAGTTGACCCACAAATCAACATAGAATATGTGAATACTAGCTAGTATTAGCATAGTTTAAGTTTCCCCATGGTAGATTATTATTGGCATGAATAGACTTTATTCATCTATCGGTGAGGAGTCGTTTTATTAAGGGATGTGTTCGAGCTAGTGTCACACCCTGGTTTCCAAAGAAGACCAGAGGTCGTCATATGTGTGCCCAGGAAGTCCACACATACAACAGAAAATGGTAATATCAGGAAAACAATGTATTATATAGCGGAAACATATATATTAACACTTACACAATCAGAGTAACGCGGAACGTTGGCTAAGACTTCTCTTTAGTCTTCATTCTTCTCAGGGACTATTGACTGGGGGCTCCGTACACCAAGCACTTCTAATGCTCAACAATCTTATCCTTCTTCTGAGTAGTACCTTACTACGAACTATAGCAAGGGTGAGTTCCATGTCGAAACTCAGCAAGTACAGACGGAAAGTAATGACATGCAAGGCTAGTACAAGGTAAAGCTGAAAGGTAGACTGCGGTAGCATTTTAATGTAACATTAAGATTTAACTTATTGCAAACTATTCTCTAATCATCTTGGTTGAAAAACCCAACCCTTTATTAAGGTTCGAGTAACAATTAATGTGTCATTTAGCATCATAGATATAAACATATATCATTAACAACATTAAACATGAGATAGCCATCTCAAAGGAACACAGGATAGCCATCCCGATAAAACCCGAGGTAGCAACCTCAGCAACATCACCACGATTTCACAGCTTAAACCATTTGGCTAATCATGCGAGGATCCGGGCCGCTCGTGACCGTGAGCACGGACGATATATCGATTTTAACTCTGCGCAGAGGTGTACACTTTCACTCTAGATCGTGATTACTCTTTATGCCCGAGGTTGCAAGTCTCTTAGCCCATTACCAAGATAGGCTGGCAGAGGTCACAACGAGGTCCTTCACAGGGTCATAGGCAGTGGTAACCTGATCCGCGATGTCCCAAGCACATGAGAGACGTACTCGTAGCCGCCGCCCTGGTCTACGGATCAACCAGAACTCCCATGCTAGAACTTGTAACACCCTTCCCACCAAATCATGGCACCTGTCGGTAAGCTACCCACCTGCCCATGATGGTCCTGCTAATCGACCAAGCCAGAGCCCATTAGCCTGGAGCTGTACGGAAGTCCCAGGTTGCCGCTCCACGAAAGGTCCACAAGGGGGGAGGAGATACGGATGCCCCCGTCGCTACGAGCCCACTGACATCCATTCCCCCCTTCTTTCACCGCCAACCAACGATGCGGACATGCATCAACTTCTCCAACGGTCGAAGCCAAGAGCCCACGGCTCCAACATATTTTAAGAAGCAAGATTTATCTTCATTAGGCAGGTGAAAGGTGAGATAAAGCACTAGCAACCTAAACCTAACAACTAATACCCCCATAGGATAACTTTGGGTAAAGTGGCTAGTAAGTCCTATGGTTTGCCGATTTAGGACACATGCAGTGAATTTACTTAAACATGAATAGGCGCAAAATGATCAAGGTGCCTGCACTTGCCTTAAATCCAAAGTCTAGCTGCTCTTCTGGCCTCCAGCTTCAGCTGCACTTGTCGGTCCTCTGCTTAGTCTTTGGCGTTAACAAACCGCTCTTCATCTAGTCGAATCAACCAAACAACACAAACAAACACACAAAAAGATAAGACTAAGAACAATACACCAATCAAAAGAGGAACTAAAAATAGAACGGTCTAAATGGCCAAACTCAGTGCTATGATCGTAAGAGCGCAAGAACGACAAACGATGGATCTATTGTTAAAGAAAACACGGCTATCGAGGCACCTGCAACAAGCATAGATACAAACTTTAAGATTCATACATTTACTAAAGCAAGATGCAGAACATATAAGAAAGACATAAAGTCAAATCAGTTGGATGATGTTGAAATATAAAGCAGGGTTAAACATTAGTAATACTCTATTTATAAGCAATTATATTATCTAGGCCAATTAAACATTCATAATTTATAAAGCTTAGAACATGCGAGAGCATTAAAGAAAACATCATATGCTTAAAGATTAATTTAAACAGGACATAAACGACAAGACATGTTGATATTAAACATAGAGCATTTATGATTCAAGGTTGAACTAAGCGTGCCATTAACGAAAAGACATTATTGCTGATATAAAACATATTAGCATTAAAGACCGATGTGAAAGTAAACTAAGTCAAACACTAACATGATCCAACTTATAAGCATGTGATAACTACTATAAGAAACATAACAAGTTTCAATGCAAAACTACACAAGGCATAATTAATAAAGAAGCATGTAAATTGGTACTAGTCATATTGACAGGCATGTACGAACACTCAAGGTATAAAACTAAAATTACTTTTACACAAGAGAGCATAAATTAATTAAACAAGATTACTTACATAGACACATGATGTGACAAACATTATTCATAACAAGCAACATACGTCGACACGTTCGCAAAGCAACGAGAACGGAAAATATAACCCTAGGTTACTTTTAATTAGAAGACTATTAAATAGTTATCAATCAAAGGCATTTAAATAAATAAATTCATAAATTAGATACATGATAAATTTTACTACTCCTGCGTAGATCGCGACGACACGAAACTAACGCAACTGGAATCACTCAAATCGGAGTTAAAACGGTGAAACGGCGGGGATTAAACAATCGATGGCATAACTGAAAATAAATCGCTTGGTGGCAAAGTCGTAAATACCTCGTCTTCTACCTCTGTCCATCTTCCTGTCCAGGTCATGGCCATGGCAGCCATGCGGCTGCTCGCGCCGGGTGAAGGGGCCTCGGCCATGGCCTGCTGGGGCCAGCGGTGGCCTGCTGCCTGCTACGGCCGGCTGGGGCCTGCTACGGCCGGCGACGGCTCGCTGCGGCCTGCTACGGCCGGCTGCGGTGGCTAGATGCGGCCTGCAACGACCGATGGCGGCCAGATGAGGCTTGCTATGGCCGGCGGCGGCCAGCGGCGGCGCGTGGGAGAGGGAGGACCACGGCCCTCGGCCAGGACTTGGTCGGCCGGCAGCGGCCTTCTGTGGCCGGTGACGGCTGGCTGTGGCCAGTGGCGGCTGGCTGTGGCCGGTGGCTGCTGGCTGTGGCCGGCTGCGGCTGGCTGTGACCGGCTGCGCGCGGCTAGGGTTTGCCAAGGCGCTGCGGCACGCTGGGGCTGGCCTTTTATAGGTCGGCGGGAACCGGTGGGGCTAAAGCCGCTGGGTTTGGCCCGTTGGACCGGCTGCGGCTACGTATGGCCGCTGGTGGCCGGGTTGGGCTGGCTATGGCCAGCCAGATTTGGCTATGACAGGCTGGATGTGGCCGGGCTTGGCTAAGGATGGCCAGAGAGGGCCCAAGGTGGCCGGGGGAGGCTATGACTTCTCGTGGCCGCTGTGGCCAAGCTAGTGCTGGCTATGGCCGGCCAAAGTTGTCCGTGGCCGGCTGAGAGTGGCCACATGTGGCTGTAGCTGGCTGTGGTTGGCCAGATGAGGCTGTGTGAGGCCAGGTGTGGCCCAGGCTAGGTAGGAGCTGGCCAAATCAAGTTAGGAGCTGGTGGCCAAGTTTGGCCCCTGCTGGCCGGCTGCGGTTACTGCTTGCCTGGCCAGGGTGGCCGTGGCCGGCTAGGGCTGGCTAGGACTGGCCAGAGCTGGCCAGTTAAGGCTAGGAGAGGCCAGATCAAGTTAGGTCGGGCCAGGATAGGCTAGGGTAAGCGTGGGATGACTGAAGCTTGGTAGAGGATGGTGTCTTGCTAGAGCGGTGGCCAACACTACAGAGGAAAAAGAAAACTCTCTCTCTCTCTCTCTCTCTAAGCAAGAGAAAGGATTTTTCTAAAAACGTTTTCCCTAAACCTTCTCAAGGCAAACTTGGGTTTCTGAAGCTTTATTTTCAAATTCGAAGAAAACCTAGACGTGACTTGCTCGAGGTTTAGAAAATTCTTTTTCACACCAGCAAAACCAAGCAAAGCACCAAGGACAAACCCATTCCATTATTTTCTAAAAAAAGAATATATAGAAAAGCATATTTTATTTAGCGCTTTCTAATAACAACCCAAAATGTAAAATTTTGGGGTGTTATAGCTAGAGTCTTACTCTTATGTGGGATTTCGGATGCTCGGGTCATGGTCTACATCGACCCCCTGAACCATTGTCTTTTGTGGTGCTCATTTACCTTCCAATCCTAACTTCACATTGAAAGGAACTAGCACAACTATTTGAGCTTTAAATGCTTGGAATTTACTTACCTTGAAAACGTGAAAAATTAAGGGAATAAGCATGTGATATGAAGCTAAGACAAAAAAATATTTGCAAGAGCTCATATTGGACTGGGATACTTACCGATGTGATATTTATGTCATGTGAGAAGACAATGTCTTTAAAAGTCTCAGACCAAATCGTGATGTCTATAGGTTCTATATTAAGGGGCATGGAGGTGGAAATCGTCCTTCATAGCTTGACTTGAACCTCTCGGTAAGAACTTTTGTAATCTTTTCAGTTGAATGATGCACCTTGGACAATTTCCATCTCTAGGAGAGGTGTGGCTAGTTGATGAACATGGTGAAGAGCATAAAAGTCTTACACACTAGGACAAGGCTTCACAAATTCTAAGAGGCTAGAACTAGTTAAGATATCAAAATTGTGAAAATGAATTTATTGAAAATGGTCCTAGTGATTTATTCTCTTCCTCAGAAAGTAACTACCATCAAGGATTGCCTATAACTCATGGACCCCCCCTTTCTCATATCTTGGTGGATATGACTAAGATTATGAAGTTAAACTAGCTTGGTTTTTTTCCTAATAAATTAGAAGAGCATGGAAATAACATATTTTTTAAAACTACCATAATGCCTTGCATTTGTAGGCAAAGATAGAAATGTGATTTTTTTTATTTTGGAGGGGGCAAAAGCAATACATATTTTGTGTGGTTAAATTTGATATTTTCAGTAAAGATTGTATGAAGTGGGGGGAGGGCACTTGCCCCCTTTCACCCTACCCCCGCCATTGCTTTGTATTCCTTGGTTAGTGTTACACGCTTACTATTGTAAGGTGATGATTATGCTAGATATTAGTGCCCAATTGAATACTTCACGATTGTAGAGTGTGATGCTAGTCGAGGGCAGCTACAAAATTTCAAAATCTACAACTTCCCAAATTTGGTCCTCCATCCTATTTTGTTCGATGGGGACAAAGACTTAGTGCAAACTAGAGAAAGAGGAAGGGGCCTCCAAAGTCTATGTTTCTTCCAACCATTAAGCG
>CM041637.1:15530678-15627207 GCA_023333625.1 Bothriochloa decipiens
CACTATTTTATGCACATGGGGATGTAGGGATTTAAGAGGTGAGGGATTGTAGTCGCTCCCAACCTCAAGAGAATAATCATATACCAATATGTGGCCATATAATCATTGCACAAGGATGGCCTTCCAAGGTATACTACAAGAGTTGGAAATACACAAATATCTAGATGTCCGGTATTTGTACAAGGATCGCCTCCCAAAGTTCACTAAAAACCTAGTAATTAGAAGCAACCCTATCATCTTATCAATACCAAAACTGGATGACCTTATGATAATTTGATGTCTAGAATAGCGAAAGCAAGGAGAGCTAAGAAAAGGCAATAATGCCGTCAAGTTGGTTGTAAGCATTTCAATAGTCAAAGCATGATTAACCCAAAGCAACAAAGAGGTGAAACTTCCTAACCACAAAATTTATTTTGGGTTGGTCATTCTCCTTTTATTTGTTGGCCACAATTATTGTTTCCTTCCAAATAGCCCAACTATGTGTTACATAAAAACATGAGGGCTATAGGCATATTTACAGAGACAATTTTCATATTCTGAAAGCTAGTAGGAAGGGTCAGACCAAACAAACGGGAAATTTTTTTTGACTTCTTATTAATGTTAGCCTATTATTTTAGGTACAGATATAAATATATGGATAAATTTTATTTTTGATACCGATATATAGATAGATTAGGGAAAAAAACATGCTACAAAATCTGTCGGGTGCTCAGGTTGAAATAGAGTTTGTGTATGTGTATTTATAGAGTGGGTGTGAGTAAAAACGCGACCACTTTTCCTCTGCAGAAGCGAAGCACATAGCCACGGCACATTTTGTTGGCCCGCGTGCATCCGTCTCCCCATATGAACAGATTTGGGATGCCTGCTAAAGCTTACCGGACATCAACAACACGTCCAGTGTCCACGGGCGATCCACCGTGAACCGCGCACCATGCATGCACCGCAGAACCGCAGTACGTGGACGTCACTGCTGTCACTCTCCTGCGCTGCCGTGCTCCGTGCACGTGGTCTCCCCGCAGGATTTCTTTGACGCGCGGAGGCGCATGGCGCAGGCGCAGCAGCACGGCGCGTCGTCGTCGGCACCGCCACCGCCATTTAAGCAGCCTGGCCGGCCTCATGTCCTCCGGCCGGCGGCGATCGAATTCCCCTCTTTGCGAGCACCAAACGAGACGCCCTCCCTGCGTCTCGCTTTCTGACGAGTCACTGACACAGCACCACACCGCGCACGTGTTCCGCATCGTCATACGGGCGCTGCCACGGCCCCGGCCGGTCCGTATGCGATGCGATCCCCGGCTTGTCGCGGATTATACAGTAGTACAGAGCCCACGCGGCGCATGGGACCGGAGCCACTCCGGCGTGGCCACGTCCGCCTGCTGAACCGGGTCCACCTGCTCCGGCGCATCCATGCATTGCCTTCGCTAGCTCCGGGCCCCGGCCGCCGAAAGCGACGGCACCCACAGCGGATAACGATCCGGGGCGCGGCCTGTGTCTACGTGTGATGGACTGCTGGTCTTCGACACGTCGGGCTTGGACCCCATGGGTCAACGTTAGCCACCTTTTTTTTTGTTATTACTACTACATCCGGCGAAGTGTCAATCACAAGTTCACTGATGAACATACACGTAAGAGCGAATTTCGCTGCGACTGCAGGTCTTCCAATCAGCGCTTTGTAGATTAATACACCGGAGTATTTTACATGATCGGATAATAATGCTCAGGCAGAGACGGTGTGGGTAGATTGTGTGTGCTTTAATAAGAGATAATATTTCACATTAACAGCCACGATTAACATGAATAATTAGCGGACAACTCGTCTACAAACTCTTATAATTTCAGGTTGGCACACAGATAAGTCTCTGTTTCCCCGTCGGACTATATATAATACTACTTATTATATACTAATCTGCCCAGTGCCCAATAATACTTTAATAATTTCTGGTTTATTATCCAAAACGAAAACATTGGGCCACGCACATGATCAATATCAGCTCAACGTGGCAGCATCTCACTACCCGAATGGGACTGGCTCAGAAATCATCATCAGAATAAATAAAAACACCAGGGCAGGGCCCAGGGAGCAGTGAGCGGCGCAAGCGCAGTGCACCACCGTCGTCCCTCCGTCCTCCAGGGGCTAAACCGTCATTGCATAAACGGCCTTATCCGTTTTGCACCCGCTTTCCGCTCTCGGCCCTCCAGCGCGTATAAATCCACGACCCCGAACCGCCGGCGCACGCGCTCATCTCCCTCCTCCACACGCGCTTCTTTTTCCTCTCCCTGGTCCTACCATCCCTCGCTCGCCCGAAGTCGACGGTTTCGCCCGCACACCTCCGGCGTCCACTACAATGGCAAGGACCACGCGGTCGGCGGCGACGGAGCGCGTGTACCTCCAATTCGCGCAGGCGCCGGCGCACGGCGCCGTCGTCGTGCCGACGAGCCCGGCAGCGGCAGCCGCCGGCGAGGACTTCGACGAGGCGGACATCTGGGGAGCGCTCGCACCGAGCGCCGTCGCGCCGGAGGACCCACCGCGGGCGCGCCAGTTTGTGCCGTCGCCGAAGAAGCCGGCGCCGGCGGACGGCGGCAGGGCCGCGCACGGGTCGCTGCCGGTGAAGATCCCGGACTGGTCCAAGATTCTTGGCAGCGCGTACCGGCCTGGCTACCACCACTTCGGAGACTGGGAGGTCGACGACGACGAGGACTCCGTGGACGCGCTGGTGCCGCCTCACGAGCTGGCGGGGCGCCGCCGCGCCGCGTCGCTGTCGCTGATGAACGGGGTCGTCGGCAGGACGCTTAAGGTCCGGGACGCCGTGTGGAAGCAGACCACCGGGTTTCAGGACTGATGACCGGCGCGGCGGACGGCATTTTGCACTCCTAGGTCGTATCTGTGCTTCGCTTTGACAGAGGAATTTCGATTAGCTTTCGATGATCGATCGGGACTAGCTAGCCAGTTAAATTTGTTGCTTCATTCAGGTAGTAGTGGTGCAGTGCAGGTAGTTGACGACGGAGGTTGTCGATCTTGTAGTGAGTTGCTGTTTTGAACAGCGTTTTAGCTAGCCACCCCTTTTGCTGTGGGGTGTAATTCGATTTAGTTGTGTGTCTCTCCTTGGTAAAGCGCCTTGTTGGCAATGCGTTGAGATGAGGAGGTCTAGGTCTAGGTTCCTTGTATTTGTATCCTTGATTGTTTGCATTTGCTAGCGAATCATTTGGGGTTTTGAACAATGAACAGAATGCAGCACTAGGTACACACTAGCAGGTGATCTGACGTCGTGGTATGCCTGGCGCTGAGTAGGTAGCTAGCAGTGACATCTATCGCGTCTCTAGAGCGCAAATTAAGTATCATGCAATGCGAGCGATCACTTCTTTCGATCGGTGTCGTTATCCGTGGACAGTGAAACCGACTTGTCGTCTTGTCGCGGCGCGGAAGATTGATTAATGTACTCATAAGATCGACGGTTGTTTCCATCTGTTTCTCTTCGATTCAGAAGTGCGTGTGTTGCATTCATTGGTCCTTGCAGCGCAGTCTGCAGTGACATCAATCACCGGTGTCTCGGTGATCTCATCCTCGTCGTCGTGCGCGAGTTGTACCAACACTGTGTCTGCCAAGGAGAGGAGGGATCGAGGAGGAATTGCCGAGCCTAGAGGGCCCTAGGCAAAGCCTCCGTCGTCCCCGCGCCAGCCGGCGCCAACTGTCCGCGGAGAAACGAGACCATTGGCACTAACCCGCCCAGCAGTTACCAGAGAGAAACTCACGCCTCACCTCTTGCTGGCTCACATCGTCGTCGTATACTATACGTACGTTGTAGTTGTAGCTAGCGTGTACTATAGAACAGTGCTGTGTCATCATCGAGTCACATCACCTTGACCGTGTTCAAATTTCCTCCGCGCGGGTCAGTCCACTGCGCCATAAATATCAGCGTAATTCATCGATCTCAAAAGAGGCGCTAGCTGCAGAGGTTCGCAACCAGTCAGGTGTCAACAAACACGCCAGCAGGTCTAGTACCTGAATTCAAGTAACGAACGAACGAAGGACATGCATGCAATGACTGCAACCTCTCCGGCATTTGTTTTTACGGCGCCAGCGCCACTACAGTGATCAATAATTGATCGGTACTACGTCGTACGTCGACGGATAAGGCCGTGGCCGATGCCGCGTGCATCCAATCCAACGTCGACACAGTATCCGTGAGCACGAACTCATCTCGCGTTCCTGGTCCAGCCGTGCCCACTGAAAAACCCTGAAAAACGTTTACGGTGACCGATAAGACGATCTAGGACACCAGAAAAACGCTGACGGTGACGGAGGATTAATTGGAGGTGGGTTTCTATAGAGTTACAAAGCATCTTTTCATTTGTTTTTCTTTCAACTCCATATATATAGGAGAACTACGTGTGCCATTTTGCTATTAATTGTACACAAAAAGCAGACTGAAAAAAGGAACCTTTTCCGTTGCAAGGAGATCTGTTACATCCTCCTTGCGTACAGCCAGCTGCAAAAATAACTTCGATGACGCTAGCGGTCAAACCGTTCCAGCTTTCATGCATGGCTGTGTTCCAGCGTACGTACGTTAAGCTTGCTTAGCTCGCCCCTGCTTTTGGCAGGATGCAGTCCACGTCTGTGGATTTATTAACCATGGATCTAGACCGCACTCATCATCTCTCCAAACCAGCATCCTCGATCGAGGTGTCCTCTTCTTACCGTTACACACAAAGGACAATTGGTGCTATAGAACTGCCTGTCGATCAGTGTATGGTATACAGCTAGATGGGATGAACACAATTCAACTACTCCGTTCGTTTCAAATTATAGGACGTTTTAGCTTTTGTACATTCATAGTTTTTGCTATGCACCTAGATATATATTATAGCCTCGGAGGTGTTACCTCCGGGGGGGCCCTCGTCTTGCTGTACCCTGCACGCAAAGACAGAAAACATCTGGTTTACCGATTAGAACCTAACTCGGAGGTAAGAGGGCCTCAGCGGCTCCGGGGTCCATCCCCAACATTCCCCCCTTGAGGGTTAGGTCCAGCGGAGGCGAGTCTTAGCCATCAATACGTCTTCGGCCGCGGAGGCTGTTCTTACCTCTGCCCCCTGGCCCAGTGACTGTTGGACCGAAGGTTTAAACTCTTTTTTACCATTGCGCATACCTTAATCTTGACCGTTGACTTTGAATTGGCTTGGTTTGAGCCATCCTGCCTGTGGATCAACGCAACCGTTGGGCCGGGAAGCCGAGGCGCCGCTTCACCGCCTATATAAGGGGGGGTGTGGCGAAAGAGACCCGTACCCTTCTCATTTTGCCTTCGCTCGCTTTTCCGCTGCCTCCACTGCTGCCTTCACTAGTGCTTTGTTTTCACGCCTTGCTGCCGTGGCACCCAAACGCCCTTGTTGCGCGCGTCGCCTCCCATTCTCCGGTCCCTATTCCTATTTTCAAGGGGTCGGAGTCAGAGGTTTCTTAGATTTGTTTGAGGAGTGCATGCTGGCGGCTGCGGAGGCTCAGGATCTTGCTGAATCACTCTCAGACGTCGAGGCTTCCCCGAGCGACCTGATGCCTCTGAAGAGTGTTGTGTCCGATGCAGAGGTCACCTATGACTTTGGTCATAGTTCAATGACTCAAGAGATGATTGCGAAGTTGGAGCGATGCGGGTACTTCCCTGTTGGGCACGCAAGGCCTCCGGGCAGGGAGACTGTTCCGTTGCCTAGTAAGGATGAGGTTGTGGTTTACAGAGATTTCTTTACATGTGGCCTCCGGTTTCCCTTGCATGCTTTTCTACGTGCTGTGCTGGAGTGGTTCAATGTTCAAATTCATCACCTAACTCCTCATGCTTTTTTGAATTTGACAAAGTTTGTTTGGGCTGTTGTGTCTTATGGTGGGGAGTTCAGTATTAACACATTTGTGGAGTATTATGAGTTGCAAAAGAAGCCTAAGATGATTGGGGATAAGCAGGCTCAGTTTGTGACCTGTACCTTTATGGCCAAAAGGAATCCAGGCAAGAACAAGGAGAAACTTGCAATCTCTTGGTGCCAGTGGGGAAAATGAGAGCCTGTCGATTGGATTGATTACTGGTTTTATGTGCGGACCACAGGTATTACCCAGACTGAGGATGATGGCAGAAAGGTAACGCGGTTTCCTCTGGCCTCCATGATGACTCGAATGGTTCCTTATACTAGCGTGAAGCCAAATCCGACAGTCTCCGAGAAGAGGGAGTCATGCACGCGGGCTTTCACCCCCGCTTGTTGCTACTCTGGTGGGAGGGATCTTGTGGAGGAGATCATAGCCTCTGATTTTTGGCCCTTGACCAGGGGAAAGGATAGGAGGAGACTTGTCCTACAGAAGTTGGACTTGCCTCTGTTTGGTGTCGCAGGCAGGATCCCTTGCCCACACTTTGGTCTTCGTCTACCTGAGGGCCAAAGTGCTACTGACTTTGTTTGTGAGGTGGAGAGGAAGGCTGTTGGGCTACTTGGGGAGGTCTTTGAGTGCGAATACCTTTCCTAGAGGTCGTAGGCCGGCACCATGCCTCGTCTCAATCGGGTATTTGAGGAGCTTGGTGTACATTATACTGAGCATGAGGTACCCGAGAAGATTGTGAGGAAAACCGAGAAGAAGGATCTTGTTGTCTCTGCTGCTGCTGCCGCTGCCGCTACATCGATGGCAGAGGACAAGAAAAGAAAAGGTGGCGTTGTCACGTGTGGAGCGGTCAAGAAGCAGCGGGGGACCTCCGGTGAAAGCGCGGAGGCCGAGGACACTTTCGAGGGACTTTATGATGAAGAAGTTGTTGCGGGGTCGGAGGTTGTTGTGTTCAATGCTGATGATACACAAGACCAAGCAGAGCGTTTTCCATCTCCAGTTGCTGATCCGCCTCCTCATTCTTCTCCGGTGGCTGATCCGCCTCCTCGTTCTCCTCCAGTGGCTGATCTGCCTCAGCCTTCGCCTCCGCACACCACTGATGTGCCTTCATCTTCTACGCCCCATTCTGCTGATGTTCCTGAGTCGTTCGAGGCTATTGCGAAGATGATGCCTAATGCATACCTTGAGCTATCGAGCTCTGAAGACGTTGAGGCAGGGGAGAAGACTGGTGACGGTGATGTCTCCAAGCCGCCGGAGGCCCCGGGCCGAGAGGGGATTGAGGAGGAGGTGGCTGAGGATTATGTTTTGAGCCTAGGTAAACCTTTTTCTCGGAGCATGACTTATCTTGATCTTCTAGAGTTGAAGGCTGCCACCGGAAAAGCTACAAAAATGGAGGTAGCTTTGCTCGGTGAGCATGGTGGTGAATGTTATTTGTCTAAAATCCAAATGCTCTTTTGTTTTTGTTATTTGCAGCTCGCTTTGCCACCAGGACTCCGCAACCGACCCCGTTAGTGTCCAGAGGCCCTACTTCTGGGGATATTATTACCCCTGCTATTCCTGCTACGTCCCAACCTCCCCTAGGTGCTGGTGTATCTAGGTCTGTTCCGCAAGTCGGTTGCACGGACCCAGATACTCAGGTTCTGCTTGGATGGGCCGACAATCTTGGCCATCTGGCAGATTCAATGGGAGGTGTGCCTTTTCTTTGTGGGTTTCTTTTTTATTCATAATTGCTCATTTTTGGCTTATGTTTGCCTTCTTGTTTCTTTAGGGGACATGCACCGACGTCTCAGGAATATACCTTATGATGTTTTGCTCCGTGCTCAAGTCGATCATCACATGATTGTAAGCTTAGACTTTATGTCCTGGTTGTTTTGTCTTGGGCTACCTTGTTTGATAACATGTTCTTTTTTTGTGTTTATAGAGCCATGCTATGTCGATAGCTGTTGAGTCCTCTAGCATTGGTGAGCTGACAAGGAGAAACAATGCTATATTGGCACTAAAGGCGGAGGTGGAGTCACAGAACCATGAGAAAGAAGAGATGACTAAGAAGGCCTCTGAGCTGAAGAAGCAACTGGCAGACCTTGAGATTAAGGCTATTAGTTTACAAGAGTCCGTTGATACTACGCAGAAGTCAGAGGCTCTTGCCAATGAAAAGGCCAACAAGGATGTTAGGGTTTCTGAACGCCTTCATGAGGAAATAGATGCTGAGAGGAAGTCGGCGGAGGCGTTCAGGCTGAAGGCCGAGAACCTTGAAAAGGAGCTCGATTCTTTGTGGACGGTTGGGCTAGAAGTGGCGGAGGCTTATGTCTCCGCTCTTCGTGCTTTTGGCAGCACTGTACCTCCGCTGGCCGCTGAGAGCTCAACGTCTGGGATTTTTTTCCTAGATCAAGTCCAATCTTAGCAAGTTGCCAGAGTTTCTGATCGAGGTCTCTAATTTCAGTGTCAAGGCTTCAGCTACTCACCTTTGCAAGTACTTCATCTCCAGGGGCTGTAAAGGTTTGGGCAACGATGTATTCAAGGATGTATCCGACCCTGAGGAGCTTGGTCCAACAGATCATCCTGTTAAGAAGACTGTGTACAATTTTATCACCTCTTTTTGGGCTAAGTTCGGCCGATCTGAACCTGTGGGTATGGCGGAGACTAGCCGAGAAGTGGTACCGCCTGCTTTTTCTTCTCCTTTTTCTTTTAGATGGCGTTTTGTGTATTACTTATATGTTATTTCTTGTTATAGGAACTGAAATATGGTCGTCACGAAGGTCGGTCCGACACCACTTCTGGTGGTGTTTCCACTCAGACTAAAGGATCTACGGGGACTGGTACCTCTGAATTACAGTCGAAGGATGCAGGTGCTGATGCTAGGACTTTAGAAATTCAACCACAGCCGCAGTCGAAGGCTTAGAATGTGACTACCGAAGAGGAGGTTAAGGACTAAGCTTGTTTCCAGCTCAGAGTAGATCGATATTTTGCTGACTTGTGCCATGGGCATGTGTAAAAATATATTTGGATATTTAAATTATTAATGGTCGTATCATCCTGCGCAGGTCTACAGTTTGGGGCCTGTGCAGGAGGTCGATCCTCTTACCTTTTTGCGTGATGGCATTTTCGTTAGTGGCGAGTTGTGGGATTATTGCAAGCTGGTGTTTCCGACGCGCTCTGTGAATGATATGTTTGATTTCGTTCTATATGATTTGAATGATAAGCACTCTAGTTTTACTAGATCTCTTGCATGGCATGAGCCCAGAGAGTCTTTGTAACATTTTTGAGCTCTACGGAGGCATGTCATTTATTTATTCTTTCTTGTTTGCACGCTTGCTTAGTTTGACCTCCGCTTTCTTGTATTTGTATCGAAGGTCTTAGCTGCCAAATTGCACTTTAGCCTCTGATTTTATTTACTTTTTCCCTTCAAGGGTGTAACAATTGTTTTGTACTTTATTCCTAAGAACTTGAGATTTGTGCTACAAGATGAGCATATATTTATTACTTTTCGGTGCCAGCGGGTCTTAATTCCGCTGCTGGTGACACTCGCCTTGCTGCGTTTAGAATTGCAGCCTCTGGAACGGTCTTCGCGTTCTCGCTGCATACGATGCTTGGGCTGTGGCAATGGACCATAGTCAAGTTTGACGGAGATAGGGGGACGTTACGAGTTCTTACGCAGTATCCCCCCTTGCCTCCATCTTGTCGATGATCCTAATTGGCTTGCGCTGCATATATGCCTTGATGACGTGGTACCATAGATCCGAGTGACCTCCGGTTTTGCTATTGTGGGAGCTTTCTTACGAATTCTTACACGGTGCCTTGAGTTTGTGCAAAGCCACGTCGGCTTCCATTGGTGGTCGTGAGGCTTTCCTGCGTTTGGTTTTTGGGCACGTTGTGGGTAATAAGTTGCTGAATGAGAGGGAGGCAGGGCCCGCTGGCGTGTGTCTTCTTTTATATTGCCATGCCTGTGTTTAATTATTGGATGTGCGATATCTTTGTCATTCATTTCCTCTGATTTTGTACTTTGGTTGTTGGAAAGGTGTACTAATGTCATAAATGACCTGTTTAATTCTAGGTGGCTGCCGTTGCTTTAATGCTGCTGGGCGGCTCTCTATAAAAGGTCTCTTGGCTTCTCCTAATATTGGGATAGTCTCATGACTAGCATTGTGCTAATGGCTAATGCAGAAGGACAGGTCTGAGGGTACTGTGTGAGGACTCATAACAACGGAGCTACGTTAGTGAATCTGTTGCCAGTTGCTGGGGTACTAGATGTCTCTGTTTGTCAACAATATGCCACCAGGTTTCATTTTGTACTATCGGAGGTGGCAGCCTGCTGTGGAGGCTCTTCCTGTGATTGCTAAGTGGATGTGCTATGCAGCTGTTGCTTGCTGATGGAAGGTGCATGGCGTTGTACAGCCAGATGGTGGTGGCGTATCTTGCGCTCAGTTGTGCTTCGGAGGTCCACTAGCTCCTTCTTGTATTCGGCAACTGTTGTACTTGATTCATTTTGCTAGTCTCCCGGAGGCGCAGCGTGGTGTGCAGCCAGAAGGCGGTAGAAGTTATTCTGTGAAAGGGTTGTGCTAGCCTTCACCAGCACCTGCTTTTTGGGGAAAACAAGATTACTTGTCTCCGCGGAAACCTCTGCCTAGCTCGCTCTTTGCTCTTTTGCAGGCTGGGGTATAGGTGATTCTTGCGGGGGTTGACTACCTTGAGGTCACAAATTATTGGGCTGGAGCGGTCCCCTATTGTAATTTGCATGCATTGTATGCTTATCCTGCACAGTCTTGTTGCAACATGTATGTTGTAATTACCAATATTGACGAATAAAGATTTATTGTTTTATGATGATGACAATTTTTGTCTCCGCTTGACATTGTGGGATATACGAAGGTCGTTGCTTTTACTATAGCTGTGATTCTCAAAGAGTTAGAAGTTTATATTTGTTTCACTTCCATTGATGTCTTAGTTTTCTGCGGAGGTTTATTTGCTACATGAGCCACTTTCTTAGATTTCGTTCTCTCTGCTTTAGTAGTGGTCTTTTGAGGAGATGTACTTTTTGTGCTCATTTTGAGCTATCGGAGCCTGCATTTGGTTTGCAGGTCTTTTCCCGATTCATTTGTGACTTTTTGTCATGAGTGCCTGCCTTGAAGCCTGATGCGACAGGTCTTTTTTCAAGCTCTTTTGGCTTGATCGGAGGTCGCTTCATGCCTGATTGTCACATTTTTGCCATAGGCTTGAAGTGGCCTCGTGTGGCATGAAGTGTTGTCGAATACTACAGCCACGTTGCTGGCTGCTTTTGACTTGTTATGATATTTTCTTAGGGTGTTCCTCTTTATATATTCAGAGGTTGATTACAAACAGTCTTGCCTCGTTAAAAACCTCACCTCTGA
Source organism: Bothriochloa decipiens (assembly GCA_023333625.1). Classification (NCBI taxonomy): domain Eukaryota; kingdom Viridiplantae; phylum Streptophyta; class Magnoliopsida; order Poales; family Poaceae; genus Bothriochloa; species Bothriochloa decipiens. Next base: position 15,541,884 of record CM041637.1, read on the forward strand.
TTTGGAGCCCCTATGTGAGGAAAAGAGTGCAAGCCGGTTTTTGCGGAAATGTAAATTATGAGAATTAAAAAACTATGAACCTCCGCTTATATTTCTGCGGTGGTCCTTACATGTTATGTGTAGTATTTTCTTAGGCGATCAATGTTCTAGGAATGGGTCGTTGTCCTTCCCTCTTAGTCTTGAAGATAGAATGACCCTTTCTTTCTTGCTTGCTTGCCAATGTATGGTCCTTCCCATTTTGGCTGCAACTTTCCCAGATTCTGTGCATTTGGCCTCTGCCTCATTACCCAATCACCTCCTGTGATGCTTTTGATGACAACTTTTCCATCTCTCCATTTTTTGGTTTGTTCTTGATATTTCTAGATGTTGTCCACCGCTTCGAGTCTGTAAGACTCAATCATTTCTTTACTGTATTCCTCATCTTTCGCTAGTGCTTCCTTGATTACATGTAAGCTTTGGTATTTGATCTCCTCTGGCATCATTGCTTCTTCTCCATAGAGAACCTTGAATGGGGTGAATTAGGTGGCCCTTGATACATTTGTGTTGTGAGACCAAATCACTTTGGGCAGCTCGTCGACCCATTTTCCCTTTTTGTGATCTAATAGTGTCTTTGAGATTGTTGAGAATATGATTTTGTTTGATCTCTCCACTGCTCCGTTACTTTCTGGGTGGTAAATGGAGGCGAAGGCTAGCTGTGTTCCAATGCTTTTGTAGAATTCTTTGAATTTTTCAGAATCGAACTGCTTGCCATTGTCAACTATGAGTGTTCTTGGTACCCAAAATCTGCAAATTATGTTCTACTAGAACTTTTTATTGTTTCTGAGGTGATTGTTGCCAATGGCTTGGCCTCTATCCATCTTGTGAAGTATTCAACTGCTACTACTGCATACTTACTTCCGCCTTGTGCTGGTGGTAATGGGCCAACAAGATCTATTCCCCACCTTTGCAGTGGCTAGAACAGAGGTATTAGTTGAGTTGCCCCCCTTGGGGCAGATTGGTTCGGTGCGAAACTTTGGCATGCTTTACATGTTTTGACTATATGCAGTGCATCCTTTATGTGAGTAGGCCAATAGAATCCTTGCCTGATTGCTTTGGCTGATAGCACTCTTGGTCCGATGTGCGACCCACACATCCCTGAATGTATGCCTTGCAAAAGGTTCCTACCTTCGATTGCTGCGATGCATTTGAGTAATGGCTGAACTATCCCTTTTTTGTATAGTATCCCGTCGATCACTGTGTAGTTTCTCGCCCGTATTGCCATTCTAGCGGCCATCGCTTAATCTGTTTTGACATGGACCCTGTTGATTTGATCAATTATTGCTTTTCTCTAGTCTTCTGTGGATACTAACAATACCTTCGCGAAGGCTTTGTTTGTCTTTGCGGTTGCTGGCTGGGCTAACTCTTGGTAAAATGTACCCTCAGGTACCTCCGCTTGATTAGCTGCCACCTTCGCTAACTCATCTACTTCTGAATTATCCCCCCTTGGGATATGTTTTAATGTGAACCCTTTGAACCTTTTCTACAGACCTATGATCACCTCTAGGTATCTGGCCAGTTCTTGGTCTCTTGCAATGTATTCTTTTTCTACTTGTCCTGCGACCACATGTGAATCTGTTTTGATGATAATGTGCTTTGCACCCAGTGCTTTTGCCTTGTTGAGCCCAAGGATCATGCCTTCATATTCTACTACATTGTTTGTGGCCTTGAAACATAACCTGGCTGCATATTTTGTTTTTGTTCCTGATGGAGATATCAATACCGCGGAGGCCCCTGCTCCTTGGAGACCCCATGCCCCATCTGTGTAGAATGTCCATATTGAAGCCTCCGCTTTTTCTTCTGTGTGGAGCGGAGATGTCCATCCTGCCAAGAAATCTGCTAATGCCTGTGACTTGACTGATGTTCTTGCGATGAACTTGATGCCAAACTGAGAGACCTCTGTTGCCCATTTTTCGATTCTCCCTGAGGCCTCTTTGTTACCTAGTATGTCTGCTAACGGTTGTGCTGTTGGTACTAGGATTTCATGATTTTGGAAGTAGTGCTTGAGTTGTCTGGATGCTGTGACAACTATGTATACTATTTTCTTGATTTCAAAGTAGTTTAGCTTTGCTCCTTGCAATGCTTTTGATACGTAGTACACTGGCTATTGCACTTGTTTGTCGTTGACTTCTTTTTCCTGGATCAGCACTGCACTGATTGCGCTTGCGGATGCCGCAATGTATAGTAGGAGTATTGTGTCTGTGTCAGGTGCTATGACCATCTGGTCCTTTGTCATGTAATTTTTGAGTTGCTAGAATGCCTCCGATTGCTCTTTGCCCCATTCGAATTTATCTGAGGCTTTGAGCGTTTTGAAGAATGGTAGACTTCATTCTGCTGACTTTGAAATAAACTTGTTAAGTGCTGCTATTCTGCCTATCAACCTTTGGACATCATTTTTGGTGGTCAATTCTGACATTGCTAGCACTGCTCTTGTCTTGTTTGGATTTGCTCTCAGTCCCTCTAGGCCAAGGATATATCCGAGCATCTTTCCTTTGCTCACTCCGAAGATACATTTCTATGGGTTCAATTTTAACCTTGCTTCCCTGAGATTAGCAAATGTCTCTTTCAGATCTTCCAGGTGATCTCCGGTTTCTTTGCTTACCACTGCTAAGTCATCAACGTAGGCTATGATGTTTCTTTATAACTGTGACTCTAGGATTATCTGAATCATTCTTGAGAATGTTGATCCTATATTTTTTTAGTCCTTCTGGCATTTGAACAAAGCAATATGTGCCAAAAGGTGTTGTGAAACTTGTCTTCTCCTCATCTTCTTTTCTTAGCCATATCTGGTGGTATCCTGAGAAACAGTCTAGTAGTGAGAAGCGCTTGCATCCTTCTGCTTTGTCGACTAATGAGTCGATTCTTGGTAGGGGAAAGGGGTCTTTTTATAGGCCTTGTTCAGGTCTGTGAAGTCTATACACATCCTCATTTTGCCATTTTTCTTTGGCACCAGAACAACGTTTGCTAGCCATTCTGAATACTTATCTGACAACTTTGGCATCTAGTAACCTTTGGACCTTCGCTTTGGCTGCGAGGGTCTGCTGTTTTGACATTTTTCTTTGTTTTTGCTTCTTGGGCTTGACATTTGGGTTTAAGTCGAGTATGTGCTCGATTACATCTCTACTGATGCCCCATAAATTTGATGCTGACTAGGCAAATATATCTTTGTTTTTTGCTAACAGCTCTAACAGGTCTTTTCTCTCTACCTCCGATAGATTTGCTCCTATGGTCACTTTTCTGTTTGGGACAGCTTCCTGTAATGGCACTGTCAATGTGTCTTCCTGGTCTCCCATGTCTGTCTTTCCCCTGGCACGTCCAGAGGCTCTTCGGTGGCCACAGTGTTTATGTTCCTGTGTGCTTTGTAAATTGCTCTCTCAATGTTCCTTACTTCTTTCTGACTGCCCCGTATTGTTATGATCCCGTGCAACGCTGGCATCTTCATGTAGAGGTAGCCCATGTGGATTGTGTAACAACCCTAAAAATTACAAACACCAAAAATACAACCAACAAAATTTTTTTGAAACAAGCCCATGTTTGTTGCTTGTCATATAGGAACCTACCCTTTTTGCACTTGCACATATGTTTAGTGCTACACTCTTCAAGTATCACCATCACATGTAACTTAATATAATCTTAAGCCACATGTGATAAGAACCGTTGTCTAACACCTTATGATTCATAGGGCAAATACCTATGTTGCGCATGTATTTTACTCATGTTGCACCCTTGCGTTTATGTTACATAAGACTAGACTCTAGAGCTCCCTTTCTTATCTTAATCACTTAACATGCTCTACTAACTCCCTTCCTCTAGCTCAAGCCCCCTTTGCACTGGGATCATGTTCCCAACATAAATCATGCTACCTCTTTATGTTACGCCTGCTATATCCAAATGTTGCACCAGTGCTACCTATATGGAGCATATGTGACTCGCCCATGTGACAATCTTGTACCTATGTCACTTGAGACCTAGCTCTTGAGCTACCCTCTATCTTCATCACCCAACATGCTCCACCAATCCCCTCACCTTGCCAAAGTCTCTTACATTGGAGTCATATATCCAATGCACTTCATGCCCTATCCTATGTTTCATATGTTATATCTCAATGTTGCACTAGCTCTGACCTCATGTTGCATTAGTTAATCATCGATGTTATATTCAACATTGTGATTTAGATTTTATTTGGATTTTTGTATTGATAATTTAATCTCTGAATATTTATTTGAGACATCAAATAAATATTCAACCCAATAACCTATTCATGAATTCATGAACATACTTGTATATGCTATTATTCATACATGAGTTATATACTATGGATAACTCTAACAAGTCCCAAATGGACCCTAAGCCTATACCCTTAACATTGTCAACCACCATGACCCTTGGTCGTGCACGTGAATTCCTTGTTTTCCAAAAGTGGAGCAGGCAAGTTACTAGCAAGCCAAAGCCACAAATAGCGTACATCGCCATGCCTCTTTATGTATATATGAATACGTATTTAGCCAATCACACAGACCGAAGCCCAGCTCTTCGTCGGCCTCCCCTCCATCGGACCACGAACGAGCACCGGCCCAGGGCGATTAAGCAGCAGCAACCCGTCTCTGCCTCACGTGCGTAGCAAGCGGCCGCCGCTGCCGCTCCACCCTCGCGTACGATGCACGCCCGTCGTGCCGCCGTCTCACATGCTCCACTAGTGCCCACCTCGCGTCGGCTTCACGCGAACGCTGCATGCCCCTGTACGAGGCCTGCCCCCACTCGTCAGTCACGGGAGCAGAAGGGACCCAAGGAACCGCTTCACGCCGTATCTTTCCGCCTGAAGCCGAGCTGTTCCCTTCTCTCTCCGTACAGATGACGCTCGCCTGCCTCCGTCGAACGCCGTGGAGCTTGGACGGCCACCTGCCCGCGTTCCTGGATGACCACCGCGTGTCCCGGCTGTCCCATCCAAGGGCACGGAAGCCGGAGTTCCCCGCGAACCCTAGCTACGCGGCTATAAAAGCAGCAGCCGCCGCCGCTCCCTTCCCATCTCCCTCCTACCGCCGCCACAGAGCCCTCCATCATCCTTGACGTCGCCGTGGAGGCCTTCTCATTGCCATGCCTAGCCCCACAGTGCCCAGCAGCTGCCACGACGAGCACGGCTCCCGTAGCAGCAACGCCACACCGTACGTGAAGCCGTGGCCATGCCGTCCACGGGACCGAGCTACACCGCCCACGTCCAAGCCACGGCCTCGCCGAAGTCCTCACCAACGTGGAGCCGCGCAGCGCGGATCTCGTCGCCAAGCTGCCGTCGTCCTACGTCGCGACCACCATGGTGAGCCCTCCTCGGCCAAGCCCCCACTTGTCCTCTTCCTGTCACCGTCGTGTCTTCCCCTGCTGACACCGGCTTCATGCTGAGTTCGAAACTCTGCAGCGACGACGAGCCACCGTGCCTCGGGATTCCGATGACACCGCGAAACCGGAGTCCTTCGGAGCCTGCAGCCGCAACCTTGCCGTCGACCTCATCGCCGTGACGCCCGAAGCCTTGAACCGCGAGCCTCCACTCCGTCTTGGTACCGCGTCAACACTAGGCCACAGCACGAGCGCCCCTGTACCCGTGCCCGCGATGTCGAGTGGCCTCGCCGCGACGCCGAGCGCTCGGGACAGAACCACGGCGTCGTACTCACCGATTGGAACGCCTGCAGCAAGAACAAGCCGTCGTTGACCGCGGGCACGCCCTCGCCAGAGCATCGTCGACGCCGCCGTCGCGCCTGAACGCGATCTTCCTGCCTCGATCCCTTCCTGCGTCTTGCGTACAAGCCCGTCGGTGAGCACCTGCCTTCCCTAAATCCCCACCTTGCTGTGTTCTTGCTCCATGTCCATGCCTGCCCGGCCTTCGTGTCGGCTACTCTTGTTCTTGCCTACACGAGCACACACGAACGCACACACGCACGTGCGCGGACTAGCCAAGCCCCTGGCTTCCACGGTGTCGGAGGACGCTGGACCGGTTTGCCGCCATGGCTGTCGCCGCGGCCAAGCTCCGCCGCGGCGAAGCCAACTTGCCGCCCCATGGATGCACCCCCGTACTTCACTGACGCCGGATCTGAGCCCGCCTCGGCGCTGCGCACGCTGTGCGCATGCTAAGCCCAACAGAGGCCCACTGGTGACCCTTGGACGCAGCATCATGCCGCCACCAGTCTTCCGCGGAGCGCCACCGTGGCGAGGCCGCCCTGCCCGACTCCGGCCGCCTCGCAGGATAAGACCGTGCCGTAGAGCTCCGCCTCGACCTGCTGCACCTAGCCGGCGAGTTGATGAAGCCTTTGGAGCTTGTTCTTCCTGGCTGCGCGTCGCCGCCTTGTCAGAGCTGCGTCAGAGCGTCGTCGTGCACTGCCGCCTTGAGTCACTGCTCCGGCCATGTCATCCAGACAGGATGCGTCGTTGAGCCTCCACAACGACCGCAACACCTCCACTACATGGCCAACGGGAGTGAGATGAGCCCGCCAAGGCCACCGTCCGCGCGGGTACCGTGTCTGCCGGAGCCGCCGCGCGCCTCCACCGCAGTTGTGCGTCACCGAACCTTATGGTAGCCGCCGACGAGGCCTGTAGCGTCGCTCGAATCCGTATTGGGATTCTATAGGGTCAATTTGGCCCCTGGATGTGTTTATGCACCGCGCCGCCGCTCGCCGTCGTGGCACCACCGCCAACGCCGCTGTCGGAGCTGCTCGGAAATCTCTCCGCCGCCTTGCTCTACTCCACCGCGCCCGCCATGACCTCCCGAATCCAAAGCACCAAACATCTTCCCCGAAGGACCCCTGTATTGGCGGATTGGAGGAGCTCGCCGTCGCCGACCGTGCGCCGCCGTGAGATGAACGGAAGGGGAAAAGAGGATGGACTGGGCACCAGGAAGATGGATGCGGTCCACATGAACAGGAGGCGCTGCTAGTGGACCCGCGCGAGCTGGAGCACGGTGGACCAAACACCGTGAACTACCCTGACCTGAGGACAACGCCGTGGAACCGGTCTACTTGGACCCGTGATACTGCAGGAGGACCCCACATCCATCAGTGCACCGTGGACCAAGAGGCCGTGGACTAAGCCCAGTCCAGATCCAGTTGACGACGCGGCGCGACCAGTGCATGCCACGTGGTGGGCTAAGCCTGGCCCTTGTCCAGCCTACTCGGCCCAGTAAAGGCCCATTAACGGCCCAACATGGGCCCATGCTGACCGTTGACCGGGTCAACGCTGACGTCACCAGTGATGTCACGCGGACCCACGGGAGCTTGACCGTTGACTTGGTCAACGATGACGTCAGCAGTGACGTCACGCGGACCCACGGGAGCTTGCTCGTTGACTTGGTCAACGATGACGTCAGCAGTGACGTCACGCGGACCCACGGGGAGCTTGACCGTTGACTTGGTCAACGATGACGTCAGCATGACATCGTGCTGACATCATCCGCCATGTCAGCAGTTATGCCACATCAGCTGACCCCATTGTACACGTGGCCCAATGCCAGGCTGACACGTGTCGGCCTCTAGTTAATCCAGCCTTTTATCTTTTTTAGAATATATGTAAATCTTCAGAAATTCATAACTAATTTATACGAACTCCGAAATTTATGATCCAAGTATTCAAATTTTCTATAGATCGAGCTCTACGTCATGAGCTTATGTTTGAGTGTATTTGGATCTTTTGAATTTCATTTGGTTCTTTGTGCTATTCTATAGGAGTCGCTTACGCGACCATTACGTCTCATTTTCAGAGTCGAACGAGGAGCGATCCGAAGGAGGAGTCTACGAACACCAAGGAGGAGGTACCGCTGAATGACTACATTGACGGATGATGACTCGTACCACTACTACCTCGACAGCGCAGGTGTCATGGCAGCACCTTCTCTTAGAAATCCTATTAGACATGGCTAATATCTAGAATTGCTAGTGCTTTACTTTTATGCAATTTTTACACCTGGTATAGGTTTGCATGGTATAATTTTACTTGATAGCCCTACCTTGTCATAACCTTTCACCTTCTTACCCGCTGTTATGTTAGCCACATGCTTGTCTGCTATATTTATATATATTTATACTACTTCACTCGCTTACATTTTGATGCGACGTGATGAACCCTGGGAGGGCTTGGTAGGGAAGCCAGGCTTGGGGTGTGTGTTGATGGATCAGATGGGTATGTGAGTTGATGGTGTTATATCTAGGTTTGGGGTGGAACTTACGACAGGGAGTAGGGTGAGGGTTGAGTCGATCGAGCCGGGATCTACGACGAGCTTTTAGAGCGAGTCTTGCTGGGGAGTGTATCTGGACATTCCCATGAAGAACGGTCTGTGGCGGACTAACTAGGATACGATGGTGGTCTTTGGGTGTGAGCCTCTGAGGGGTGGAGCCTAGGACGAAGGTGCCATGGTAGCACGTTAAAGATCAACCTTGGAGAAGATATCTTGGCTTGGTCACACTTAGGAACTGTTGCGCTGGTAACCAGATCATAGGAATCTCTTGCTTTTCACTCGCTTTCCATTGGGGGGAGATGGCCGAACCGCAGGATAGATCGATGCCATTACTATCAGGCAAGCGTGTGTCAGGGAGGTAGGAGCATGATGATGTCTCACACCCTTTCGAGACGATCATGATGCTCTGCGGGAATGGGATCATGAGATAGACTCTTCACAGTATCAGCCACTCTAAGGGTCTTCCAGGGCTGAGAGGTAGAATGGCATCATTCTATGGCAGTAGGCGCCTAGAATCTGCCTAGGTGCACGCGTGCATCGATGATGGCTATCTGGTGGATTAGAGAAACCTCTGCAGAGTGTTATGGTTGATCGATCGATACATATGCCGATTTATCGGCTATGAACCTTTCCTGTGTTCTGCTTGCACCAGACTAGTGAGTGGAGTGTTCTACCTCCCCCTGAGAGTTGTTTCCGGCCGTGAGCCAGGTTGACGGCTACGGGCCGCTGAGACCGGCCGAGAGGGAGTTGGCCGGGTCGACCTGAGAGTGAGTCATGGTGGAGATGGTGGTGGAGATGTGGTGATGGATTTGGGATGGTGGATGGATGTATGTGAGGGTTGGGAATGTGTTAAAACTTGACTTTTTGTTATAAACTTGATTAATGCTTGCATGCATAGGAAAACCATAGCCTAATTATAGGATCGCTAGATCCCTTGTTTCTTTTCCACTAAAGCTCATCAGTGCTGACCATGGCCTGCACACATCTAGCGGTGTACCGATTTACTTGCTTCACAGAGATGAATGGAATTGTAAGGATTAGAAGGTCTTGTGCCTACACTCAAGATGGTTGATGGGGATCCTTCCACAAAAGCTGTTCTACTTCCGCAGCTGTTTTAGATGATTGTACTCTGATGATTTGCCAAGTGGCAATGTAATGAATGATGTAAGCCCTATTATGTTACTCCTTTATCTAGTTTCGATGTATGGATTTGATTATTAACTATTGTATAATAATGTGATGGCTTTTATTTCACATTATTATCTGTTCTGTGGATTTTCCCTTCGTGGAAAATTTGAGGTTGTTTCAGATTACGATGTTGAATTTGTTTGTATATCCTCTTCCCAAAATTTTGTTGTATGGGTAGTAGATATCTACTACTTTAAAGGTGATGTACTCTGTCCTAGTGCGGTCTCCATCTTTAAATGACACTGGTAATGATATCTTGCCTTGTGCATCAATTTTTCTACCGTCGAAGCCGATCAGTGGTGTATCTGGTGGCTGTAACTGGTTTCTGCTAAGCTTCATTTGGTCGAATACATTAGCGAAAATGATGTCCGCCGAGCTCCGAGAATCCATGAGTATTCTGCTTATTTCCCACGTTGCTATGTTCGCCTTGATTACCTTGGCATCCGCGTGTGGATAGCTTTCTACCTGGAGGTCCTGCTCTGTGAACCCGATTGGTACTTTGGACCATTCTGTTGATCTAAATGCACCCTGTACCGCTACATTGTTTACCAAGTGGAGGTGATCTTTCTTCTGCTTTTTAGTTTTGAATGCCAGCGTTGAGCCTCCGGCTATCGGTAGGATCATTCCGACGGCCGGTAATGCGGAGTGCGAATTCATTTGGTTCTCGATCGAAGGTTTGACTTTAGGGGTCATAGATGGAGGCTAACCCTGTTGCGGAGGTGGTGGCAAGGCCTTGTATTGCCTTTGATGACCCATCGGAGGTGGTGGCGTTTGTGTTGTTTTGATGAACGTGATGTGCGGAGGTCTCGGGTTGATGTAAGTTGAGCTGCCTTCTGGTCTATTTGTTGTGTGATTTGCATACTGAGCAGTTTGCTGATGGGATGGTCTCCAGGCTGGTAGTGATGCTGGGTAATACTGGTGTGCCATGCTTTGTTATGGGAGTGACGATGAATCATAACCCGGAAAGTTTGGGTTGTATTGCTGGTGCCACTCGGGCCCGTACGTATGATTCACTTCTCTTGTGTTTTGTTGTTGAGGCTGTTGTTGTGACTGCTTATTTTTCATTCTTTCCATTGTTTCATGGGCCTTCGAGCAATCCTGTGTAACATGTCCTTTGTCCTCCCCGTGGAAGAGACAATAGGTTTCTTTGGCTTTTGATTCTTGTTTCAATTCTTGGACCTGCCATTTTTGTTGTAACTCTACGCATTATGATTTTTCTGCTCTTGGTGGCCTTCCTCTTTCTTGTTAGTGTTCTGCGGAGGTTGGCTACTCTGCACGTTGAAAACTTGTTTCTGCTGGTTCTGATAGTCTTGTCTTTGGTGGGTTCTGTTTTCTTTTCTGTTACTGCTGCCTGAGAACTGCCTACTTTGATTGTCTGCTTCTTCTATTCTCTTACGGAGGTCATTGTCTGATCTACAATACTTCTCAAACTCTTCATGTAGTGGAGTCATTGTAGTTGGTTTTTTCCTTGCCATATGACTAGCGAACGGCCCAATTAGGAGCCCTTTGATTGCCGCTTCTATTGCTACCCCATCTGGGACATCCGGTGCCTTGGCGTGAAGGTGTAAGAATCTCTGGTAGTAGTCTTTGAGGGGTTCGCCTTTGAGATGTTTGTTGTTGAACAAGTCTGATGATGTTAATGACTCACTAGTATATCCCTTAAAGTTTGCCAGTATTTGGTCATGTAGGTTCTCCCAAGAGTATACTGTGCTTGGCTTCAACATTGAGTACCATGCTAGGGCGTCTCCCTCTACTACTATTACAAATGACTTTGCCATCACGTGATCGTTGCCTCCGGCGGAGGCTACCACTGCTTCAAAACTTAATATGAACTGCCTTGGGTCTGTTTTGCCATTGTATCTTGGCAAGGAAACAGGCTTGTAGGTCTAAGGCCATGGTGCGCTTTGCAGGCCTTCGGACAAAGGTGATCTCGAATCAAAGATCCTTGATGATGTGGGTTGTGGTAGCATTACGCTGTGTACTGGTTGTACGTCTGCAACAGGATGTAGGCTGGATCTTGGTGGCTGAGTGGTATTTGCGAGGTTGCTTGCCGGAGATTTCATGCTTTGGATTTCTGCTTGTAAAATGGTCATCTGTTGCCTGATCGCTTCCACTTGTAAAATGATTGTATTGTTCTTTGAGTGGCAGCTTGCTCTGCCCTTAGTCTTTTCCTTTTGGCCTCCATGGGCTGTATTTTGGCTCTTAGCTTGGTTAGCTCATCTTCTTGGTTCTGAACTGGCTGAGGTGGTTCTGGGGATCCCCCCTTGCTCGTTAGTGTTGTTCTTGTTGGCACCTTCATCTTCTCATCTGGAGGCGTAGGTGCTTCGAGCGTTTGTTCTTGGCCTCACTCGAGAGGAGGGTTCTGGTACCTCCGCCTTGGCGGCGGTATGCCTTCTCATGGAGGTTCTTATTCTTGGTGGCATCTGCTGGTGTTATCTCCGGCCAGACACAAACAGTGGGCACCAACTGTTGAAACACGGTTCCAGCAGGTTTGTAATGCAGGAAGGTAGTACAACCAAGACTAACTCTCTGCAAAATATAATAATGAGGATAATTACACTATGGGCCCCTGAGTAGGTGGATCTACAACTACCAGAGGACAGCTCTCCTTATTACAGAGGGGGGCCAGCGCCTTTTATAGTGGCTGCTTAACCCAAGACTAAAAGTACAAGCGTGTCCCTAACAAGGGCCTTGGAACCCTAACAGGTGACCCTATTACACGTGGACCCCTTGAGGGCAACATCGTCCCTGGATTGTCTGCTAGAGCCAATGGGCCATGGCCTAATAGTCTTACTCTGATGGCCCACCATAGCCTGACCATCGTTGCAATGCTTTGGCCCGACGGGCCTTCTTCTCGGATTACTAACACCTCCGCTTCAGCGTCCACCAGAGCCGAGGTTCTTGCCAGAGGTCATCATCTCCTCTCGGTTTCAGGGGACCTCCACTGGCCCCGTGATATCCTCACCAGGCCTCTGCATCCCGATGCCCTGCGGACACCAGCGAAGCTCCAAGCCTCGGAGGTGTTACCTCCAGGGATCCTCATCTTGCTGTACGCTGCACGCAAAGATAGAAAACATCTGGTTTACCAATTAGAACCCAACTCAGAGGTAAGAGGGCCACAGCGGCTCTGGGGTCCATCCCCAACACTCTTACACATCCAAATTAGCCCAGCCACCTTGTTAGGCACTCCTCCATCAGTGAGAAATCTATATAATGGTTTGGTACCACTCCTATCCAAAGCCCAACATACAAGAATCCCTTTCACTAGATAAAGATACATGCTGAAAATCTGCTACTTGATCTTGCATCTTGACCCTGGACATGTTAATTGAAGCAAGAAGAGTCTTTGGATATCCTATATTCAAGAAATTATGATCACAGCCTGTTGGATTATTTAGAAGAGTTAACTTTGTGAAGTCCCTTCTAGAACTGAGAAACGTGTTTGTTTTGAGAGTTAAAAAGCCTATTTCATCATATACTTTGCCTAAACCACCTTAAACCAGAGAAAATTAGGCTCCTAGTATTTGGGCCTTCATCCGTATCCACTTCACTAGCAAGCACTCATTCATAGTTCGGTTTTATTAATGTTTGAACCCCCTCAGTAATTGGGCCTACTGACCATATCGCATCTCATCATGTGATATCTAAATTTCTCCTTTTCCCTTGCCACATGAATTTGGCTCCAGTCTCATCTATCTTTTTGTGTATTCCAACTAGCAGATTGTAACACCTCTGGTGTTATATTAACTAAAACATGCCATGTCATCATATGCACTGCAAAGCATTCATGTTTAAGTCAACCTTAATGTGCATTAACTAAAACAAGTTTACATTTCATAGGTTGATTGTGTTTCTGGAATGTTTTATCACATGAAATAATAAAACCCTACTTTTGAATGTCATTGCAAATGCTTAGTTTATACTCTATGTACTTGAGGTGTAAACTGTGTTTACACTAGTGTCAAGCATAGTGTATAAGTCTAAGTCTAATCCTAAAAATGATTTCCATATTTGAAGTTGAATTTGGATTCCAAAGCTTACTTCTAAGTCTGGCAATTCAAATCTAAATTCAAATTGGAAATGCTATAAAAGGTTTTTCAAAAGTCAACTTGGTCAACCAAGGGTGTCATTGGGTCAATGACCTAAAAATGTCCTTGCATGATGTTTGTGATCACTAATAACCAACCAATTAAGTTAGAAACCAAATTGAGTTTAAATTCTATTTCAAAAACCCTTTATTTCAAAACCTGGTTTTACCCCCTTTTCTCTAATTCAAAATCTATAAGGAATTTGGGGATACTCTAAAAAGACAGTTTGTAGATCTTAACAAGAGCTACAAAGTTGGTATATAAAGTTTTTCAAGGTTCCAAAAGAAATTTCAAATGAATTTGAAAATATAGTTTTCTAGCATTTGTCCCCTTTTGATTTTAAAACCATAATTCAAAAATTATGCAAAATTTTGGAAAATTTTGTATATAAAAAAGGTTTGGTTTGGAAATTTAAATATTTCATAGTTTTGAAGATTTTCAAGTTTTATTGAAAAATCAAAAGTAATTTCAAATGTTTGTTTCTAGGGTTTTATTCCCTTTTTGAATTCGAATTCAAATTCAAAATCCAGACAGAATTTGAGTATGCCATTTAAAGGAAAAGTGTAGCTCTTGAAAAGTTATGCAAATGATATTTTTGGATATTTTCAAGTTCTTATATAAATTTTGGAGTAATTTTTATTTTTAAACCAATGGCATTTCTATAATTCTCTTGAACAGTACCAAAACCTATCGTCGGCCGCCATCGCCGGCTTCTCAACGCGCGCCGCTGTCCACCGCCGCACCTGCTCGACCGCCAGCGCGCTCCTAGACATGCAAAGGTTCATCGTCATCGTGTTGCCTGTCCAGACGTCGCCTCCGTCCTATAAATAGGCCCGCCGTGGCCGAGTTCTTCTTCTGCTTCCCGCCGTCGTCGCCGACGACCTCGCTCTGCCGCTCAAATTCGCCGCCGACGCTTCACCACTGCTCGATTGCTCCTACCCAAAGCTCCGCCTTGACCTGACGTTTCTTCCGAGCCAGTCAGTGTTCGCTCTTGCCGCTTGAGTCGCTCGCGCGCCGTCGTCTTCTTCGCGGCCGGTCGCCGAGCCGCCGCGAGCGTTTTCGCCGCCGACCGCCGCACAGGGTGAAAATATATTACCTTTAACCTCGCTATCGTGCTCTCCATGCTATCCTGCATCTTATGAGCACCTTGGCCGGCTTGATGCTCCACAGGAACGCCGGTGACACCGACCTTGCCATCGGAGCGCCGCCGCCGCCATCACTGCCGACGTCCGCCGCTCAACCTAGCCGCTCCGAGCCTCCATTAACGTGCGCATCCACACCAGGGTGAGCTCCTGCATCCGATTGCACCATCAATTTCATCATTCCCATGTTGTGGCTCGCCGCCGGCGCAACGTTGCCAGCGCCGCCGCGCGCGAAGCCGTCGATGCTGAAGTTCCAGTCCGGTTTCGTTTAGTTGCCAAATACGTTCGCCTGAGTGCCCTGCATACGCCCGTATGCTCGCCGTCGTCGGAAACCGCTCTGGTGAGCTCCGCCGCCGCGCCCGAGCTCCGCCACGCCGGCGGCCGCCGCCGCTCCGCCGCGCCGTTAGCTACCTTGTTCGACTCCCCGTGCCGAGCTGAGCCCAGTGGTCCAAGTCCGGTCGCCGGAAACCTCACCGACGGCGAGTAATCGCCGGTCAACCGTCGGCGGACCGTCGGTCAGCGCGGGATTACTGTGCCGATTTTATTTTTCTATTTTCAGAAAATGATTTAAATGCCATTTTCTTTAAAAAATCATAGTAATTCATATATAGCTCCAAAAATTCTGAAAAGTTTTGTGAGTGTTCTTTATGATGTCATCTACCTAGAAAAAATATGAAATACCAAATTTGAGTAATTTTTGCATATGTTAAAATTAGCCCTTTTAATTAAAAAACGGACCTTCAATGATTTTTAATAAATAAAATAATTAGCTTTTAATTCTGAAATTTGTTTTGCCATCTAATTAGGCTAAGAGCTTTCTAAAATAAAATTTTGGGCTTAATTTGATAAAATTAATTTTATGCCTTTATTAATGCTTTTAAATAATTAATTAATCCCTTTATTTGTGTTTAATCATTATAGGATTTGTTTGACTTTGGGATTGATTGATGACCTTGTTTCATTAACCCTAATGACCTTTGGCACTTTAATTAATTGTTTACGCTTACCTTAATCATGTCATTAGGGCTTAATTAACGTTATTTTATGTGCTTAATTAATTTCTTAAATGACGTAGTTAACCCTAATGAGTTTTATAAGCGAAGTTTTGTTGGCTTGCAACTTTATCGTGAAGAAAAGTTGTACTCGATTCCGTAATCTGATCATGCATCCATCGAGCATCATGTTTACTATTCCATCATGTTGAAGCATATTAATTATCGAATAGTTTCCGTTAACGGAGAGTTAACGTTGTCGCCCAGATCTGAAGGAAGAGCAGATTCAAGAATCGGGAGTTGATCCAGAGTTTGAAACCGTCTACCCCGAACATCAAGGCAAGCCCCGGATGCATTCAAACCCTATTCTATTTATAAAAGTTTTACTGCTTCAGCTATGATATGTTGCATTAAGTAATAGGAGTTGAGTGAAAACCCACCAATTGCATTACCTGTCTTATTTCCTTATTCCTTGTTACCTGCTTGGGAAGATAAGTAGTAACGCTTAGCCCTGCTTATTTACTTAAATGTTCAAAGGCAAAAGAATGAAAAAGATGAGATTGGTTTTCTTGTTGGAATCTTGATGATAGTAATAAATCGAGTTCGGACGGCTAACTTACACTGAGAACGGAGTCCCTCTGTAGTGTTTTTGTCTGTTGATGCCCTAGGTCCCGTTCGTTGGTGAACTGGTGATATCGAGAATTTAGAAATCCACATGCATGAAGTGATATACGGATGGTTGGAGCCGTGTATATCATGGAGTGACCTATCGTGGGGCTAGAGATCCCATATGTGTCGTAGCGTGTTTTACTGTGGGGTTTAAGTTCCCACGTATCTCGGTACGCTGGGCCGAAGAGCTCACGTGTATCATGTGGTGATATATGGCTGCGGTTGTTATCCCGGTATATCGGTTCATCTGGGGTGCATCAGAGTTAAAGTCTCGGTATTCCAGTGACCTAGGTCCCAGCTGGGTATGAAAATGAATTCGAATCACCGTTGCTTCTCAGAGAAGAAGACTCTATTGGTGTTCATCATCGTAGTAACAACTTGAACAAAAATTAAGGTTTAATAATGAAGTTGGTTGATAATTGGAGCTAGTCCAAGTAAACTTTACTTTCTGTTAAACCTTTTTGCAAAATTTCTTATCTCTTACAGACCTTACCTTGTCCCTGTAGCCCGCATTTCTTGAGTCTCTACCCCTCTTTTTTGCCGGATCAGTCTTGTTGAGTACTTTTGTACTCAGGGTCTGTTGAACCCTTGTTGCAGGTGAGCCTCATGGGCAGGAATGCTTCGCATCCTGCTGCATGACAGTCGTCGAGGAAAGCGACGACGAGTAAGGTGTTTAGCTCTTGGGCAGAGCTTTTTGTTTGGTATTATAATAAAGTTATCTACTGCTACTCCACTACTATTATGGTTTGTACAATTTAAACTTATGGTTGTAAATATTTGAAACTCAAGGGTTTGTAAACTTATGTTATTGTAAGTCTTCCGCTGTTTTACTCTGTGGTATATTATTTATATCAAACTGTTGTAATACTGCAATGTCTCTCTACAACGATTGATCCTGCTCGGAGAATCGTGGATGATTCAGGGTTTACCCGACAGACTTTTTAAGTCGTATGGAACACAGTCATGATTATTTGGAGTCTGTTTAGACAATAATCATGCGTGTGGGCCATATGATTTAGGAGGTTCTGCCACGCAGATAGTAAAAGCCGATCCGATGTAAAGGGATGATATATTTTTTAATAAAGGATTCATATATAGAAAATCCAACTTCATCTACACAAGATAGAATTAGGCTACTTATTAGAGACCACTTGAACCCATAGCCCAAGCACCAATGTACTAAGCTAAAATTAAAAAAACACCAAAGTTAAACTAATGGGAACCAATCCAACAAATAGATAACCATCCACACGACGCAAAAAATGCAACACAGCCACCTCTGATAGCTGAGTAGCCTATAGGAGCATCTCTTGGTCTATTGATGAAGCCAATGTGTTCCCCTAAATAATACGTGCAAGATTTTTTTTGGTCTACATTTGTCAAACATCACTAGTCGGATGGACCAGGACTAATGATTAGCTAGAACAAGTGATTAGTTGACTAGTGTACCCAACCCTATTTGGATCATCGACTAACAACTAGCACTATCTCAATGTTTAATTATACGGATTTACCCCTTACTTGTTGTGCATGTGTTTGTGGTCCCAAACTTCCCTACTTGTCCTCTCTATGATTTCCTCATCTCCTTATGATTTATCTTTCCAAATTTCCCTAACAAACTTGCCTGCAATCAAATGTGAAAGCTTGCTTCGCACCTTCGCCTCAAGTGTCTGCTACCTCTCCTGGTCCGTAGCCCAGAATAGCCACTCAAGCATGCTATGGTAGAGATGAAGGAGCATGTACTTAGAGTTTATATGGGGGAACAGGTGGCGAGCAGTGTCCATGCAGTAAAGGAGGAACTCGATCATTGTCATGACTTCTAATGCTCGTGCTAACACCATGGTGACATCTATGGTAACACACATTAAACAATTATTAACTTGGTAAACAACCTATCATTATGAATTTGAAAAGTATGGTAACCTAAATCAATCTATTATAATTGATTAATGGTTATTACATATGTGTCAGCCTCTTTTCTATAATCCTCAAATTGTTCGTATGGAAGGCACCTGTAAGTTCGGCAATGGCGAGCAGGATAGTCAAGGGAGGCGCATCTACAGACTCATCATCATCACGGGCATGTTTTAGGTCCTATTTAGATCCTCATGGACTAAACTTTAGCAACTAGTTGTTAGTCCATGGGATCCAATATGCCCTTCATTACTCTGATCCCATTTATCTTTTTATTCTCAATCTAGCATACAGTAAAATTCCATGATATATAAAGGGATGCTACTTAAATAAGAGTTAGTTAATATTTTCTCCCAACGAGAATTCAAACCCTTGCCTTTCCAAAGGATTAAGTCTCTTTAGCATTTTCTAAATAATATGTCTAAAAGCCCCCATAAACAAGTGAGTATCACTGATTAGGATACACAAATACTTCAAAGGAAGCTCCCTAAATGCATAATTCATCGTGTTAGCCATGATCTCTATTTCTCATTGTTGAACCTTAAAAACAAATACATTACTTTTTATGAAAAATAATTTTAATGATTTAACAACTCAAAGCAATAAAGCACCAATCTTAAATTATGTGTTCTCAATGGGGTTAGAGAGGAGAGAGGTAAAGAGGAGAGAGTTAGGTTTCGAACAAGTAAGAGCGGGAGAGCATCCCACCCCTCACACCCTTGGATAGTTATATATAGGTAGTGATCATTTACAAGTTGCTTCTTTGTGGAGTTGGTTTTTATGTGACACTAATCTAGCTAGTGTTTGGGTCTTACAGTGGGAGTCTTGGCCCACATACTTCATGGGCTCCTTCAAAAGTAACCCCATAGCTATTAGGTTATAGGCGGTACACTAGGTGTCCTAGTACATGCTCATACTAGAAGAGACACAAATGTAACTGTAACCATAGTCATGAGGATTGCCCTTTGTAACTTACGGAAATGCGGCTTACTAAAAATTCCATCCTAAAAACAATGTGGAAAATGGCATAGAGAAAAGAGCACCCAAACCATTCTAGTATATAAGAGTGCTAACTCTAGAAGCCATCGGCATTGAATGCCTCGTGTATCTTAATCTTCCTGTTTTGGCTCCTTACGGCCACTTCCATGACTTGCCTTGTGGGCTTCTCCTTGTGCACAGGTCTTCCCTCTACCTTTGGGACCTTCTTACGCAAAATCTTCACCTTCGAAATCTTCTTGCGTAGATCATATCTCGAAGATGCTTCTTTCTCCTCGGAGCCAAATGTCGCATACATAGTCGATGTGGATAAAGTAGTCATAACCGAAGGTTTCCATGGAGCCTCCATATTTTCTCTAGCAAGCTCTGGGAAAAATGAATTTGCCCTCTAGAGTGGCTAGTCCTCCAATAATGCTCCCCGAGCCCTCTTGGTTGGCGCTCATGACAGAATCTCCAATTGTTCATCTTGATGTAGTCAACATAGTCTTAGTAGTCGAAGTAGCTGTCTAAAATAAAGTTACGGTGAGCCCCTTGAGCCGAAGTGCTCAATGAAGGTCACACCTCGATATTGAAGGAATCGAGTAGCCCCTCGAGCTCGGTAATGATGCTAAAGGTGTCAACGAGGCCCTCTTATTACAAAGACTATCTTGCTTGTCTATCTATTCATTTTTATTTGCACATTAACATATTACATTTAAAGAATGTGTATATTAATTTTTTTAGGAAAGAATGTGTATATTAATTGCCAGCTTTTGCCTTAACGTATTACAAATTGTTGGTTTAGAACCATTATATTATTAATGCCATGGTAGATTGTCGGTTTGTAGCCATTCATTAATGCCTTGTAGTTTGTTCGTTACTATTTTTAGAACGTGCAGATTTCTAGTTCACATATTGGTTAATAAATTTGTAGTTTGTCGTTTCACCCTGTTAAGACAATGGACATAGATTATATTGCTTGTCTATTTGCACTTTTTTCTTTGCAATTTGTCAAATTCCATTTAACGAACTTCTAGATTGTCAGTTTTCGCCTTTTGCTTAATGCATTTACAAATTCTCGGTTTGCAACCATTTATTAGTGCCTTGGTAGATTGTCGATTTGCATCTGTTCATTAACTCCTTGGTAGATTGCTTCCATTTTTGGAACGTGTACTTGTATAGTGCTGATTCACATGTATATATTGGTTAACAAATTTGAAGTTTGACATTTCGCCACCCTCTTAAAGCAAAACTATCTTGCTTGTCCTTTTGCACGTATTTTCTTTGCAAATTTGTTTGCTTGAAATTATTGGTCGTCAGTCTGCACCTTTTATGTGCCAAGTATGTTCAATTCATCAGGTAGAGTTTAATGGTGGGCAAGGTATGGTGGATATTGTGCCTGCTAAGAAGTTTGTCACAAAACCAAGTTGTAGAACACAAATATAGTTTGGGAAAAT
This sequence comes from Bothriochloa decipiens, assembly GCA_023333625.1. Taxonomy (NCBI): domain Eukaryota; kingdom Viridiplantae; phylum Streptophyta; class Magnoliopsida; order Poales; family Poaceae; genus Bothriochloa; species Bothriochloa decipiens. The sequence goes on from CM041637.1 coordinate 15,562,557, forward strand.
ATGCTTTTGCTCGACATTGTCTAGTACTATCTTGTTTCTAAAATGTATGTTGTTTTAGTTTTTTAATGTAAACAAGTTTAACAAACAATAACCAAGTTCATACAAATCTACATTGCCAACAAAATGCAATAGCCTAGCTATCAAGACATTTCATGGAGAATTCAATAAAACTATATTTTATTATGGATGGTTTAATGTATTTTCAATAAACTAGGTAAATATTGAAGAAATATGACTTAGGAAAAATAAATAAACTACATTTTGGAATTGACAGAGTATCAACAAATTCCACTTGGAGGCCTTGTGCTAGGGATGTCGTCCGACTTCGTTATGTGTGGAGTAGTAAAGTTTAAAATCTCATGATTTTACACGTTAAAAGAGCCAAGGTTCTATATTATATTTTTATGTATCAAGATACGTTTGTCTCTTAGATTTAAGAGAACCTATCGAATTCATATTTTGCATAACCTTTTACCAACAAAATACTTTTTATTTTAATGTTGAAATAGAACGATGCTTGACTCCCAAAACCATGATTTTGTTCTAATTTAGTGGCTTGGCCAATATTTTTATTCACAGTTAAAAGAATGGCGGCACACTTATTTGAGGTGAAGCTCTTGTGCGAGGAGAAACAAAAAGAGAAATTATTGTGTAAATCTCTCTAATTATTTATTTATTTCTCATTATTATACAGGTTGTCGCTCAATGCTAGCTTAACTTTTACAATGTTGATTTATCTTTGTTTTACCTTTTTTTTGAGGAGATTGGAGGGGCTTTCGCCCCTACAGATGATTTTATTGAAAACAAAGAGAGCTTATAAGGCAGGAAAAATACAGTTAAACTAAAGCATATTCTGGTTCATGAATTATTGTCACACTTTGGTTGGGATTTTTTTGTAGACTTAAACTCTTCAACTAAACACTCTTAGGCGGCCTTGTTCGTTTGATTCCAAAATCATAGGAATTGGAGGGTGTTGAAGTGATTTGTGGGACATTTTGACTCATAGGGATTTAATTCCCTTGGTTTGGGAGCAGAGACGAACACAGGTATATATACTCCCAAAACCGCGGTAGCACTTGAGTTGTTCCGGTATGGAACAAGTATGTCCTGGAAAATCAACTAAATGGACCGAGATTGGCACCGCCGTAAACATTTAAAAAACTAGGAGAATACCCCGCGCGGTGCTGCAGGAATGTGGATTAGTGAATTATATGCCATAATAACATGAATAAACAATATACTTATGTATCTTGCTGATGTGGATGTTACAATTGTATGGCAAGTGAATTTATATGTGATAGTGTATTGCTTAATTGGATTGTTTGCATGTTGATATAAATATAGTGATTTGATAATGTGGACACTATAATTGTATGGGCTAGTGGATTTTAAGTTATGTATGACAGTGAGTTGTTTAGATGGATATCTTACGTGTTGAGAGAAATAAGTAAGTAGGGCTGATTCTTATAGGGTTATAGATTAGGTGCACGAACGTACCTATTTCTTTTAGGCCCTAAACCGTGTGCGTAGGACACGAGAGAGACTAACTCCGCGTGGTCTACGCCCGGTTGATCCTTGTTCTCCACCCCCCCACATCGTCTATTCATCTTGGCAGGAAAGGATAAACGACAGACACACATAGGCAGTACTCGGATTCCTTGGGAAATTAACCGATGAATCAGCCTCGGTACAGCTAACGAACACACGCTAGCTGCCCGACTCGGAATCACAACAAACCAGAACAGCTAAACTATTATCCAACATCCAGATGATTAACCAACTGAGAAACATGAACGAAAGAAACTATGAGACTCCTGCAGATCCAGGCCTCGCTCGCTCTCCTTGTGGCTTGTGCTGCTGCAGTTCTTGATTTAACACTCGTCTTCCACTGAAGATGGCGGCGTTGCCGCCTGGCTCGTGCCTTCATCGGTCTCATTCTCGGCCTCGTCCAGCTCCTCGATGAATCCCCTGATACTCTCCTCCAGATCCTTGTAGCCCTCCCCTATTTCCTCCGGCGTCACGGCGGGCAGCGGGGCGACCACCTTCTTCTTTGTTTCAGATTTGTTCTGAGATGAGCAAGGAGGATCCAGAGACAGATTAGTAGATTATACTAAGTTTTGCAGCGTTGCGTACGTATGATCTTTTAATTTTTATTAGATAATGACCTTCGTATACACAGATCGAGTATGGTTTAGCGTAGGGCATCTGCTTTTTTTTTTTTCTGGTCAGTGACCGCTGGGAAGTAATAAAAAATAGAAAAAAGATGACGATTTGCCTACCTCCGGCTCGGAGTAATCCATATTCTTCTCCGTAGGAAATAGAATGTCCATCTTCTCTAGCAGCACTGGGAGCTGCGTGTGCATGGCGGCACAGAGAAACAGATATGGAGGTTCAGTACACCCAATTCTTTGCCATTCTCCTTGAATGAACTCGTATTATATATTCAACTGTAGTGAAGCAGATCAAATTTCACAAAGTGATGACCAACCAGCCGATGATTACCGGCTTGTAAATAATGTCATATCTTCCCGCGAATTGCACATGCCAACCCCGTTATTGGAACTATCTTCCCGCGACATGGTAGATTAACTCACACTAATGAGTTTCCTTGTCAAAAAAAAAACTCACACTAATGAGCACCTATCTCTTCTAGATTGAGTTTGAGACTGTCACTCACTTCTGGATCTGGATACTGTGAATTTTGAGGTGATGGAGGTGTTCTTTATTTATAGAGCTAGCTGTGGCTGTCGCCAACCACACCCAGGTTTAAGTTGTCATTGACTCAAATTTTATTATCTGTTTTTTCCTTAATAAAAAGCATACAGTTTTCATTAGATTGGTCTTATTTTTTATAGTGTACATGTACCCCCTCAAAGTTATATATAGTTTTTTTCTATGCTTCTAGATTTACATTATGTCTATATACATCACAAAATTTATATATATTTAATTAGAAAATAAAAAACTCACTCCTTCGTTTTAAATTATAAGACGTTTAGTCTTTTTCTCATACATTATTTTTACTATGTATTATGCAGAGTATATATCTAAGTGCATAATGAAAACTATATGTCTGAAAAAACTCAAAATATATCATAAGTTGAGATAGAGGAAGTACAATTTAAAATGGAGTGAGTAGAGACAGTATCTTTTTTTTTCTTTGTGTAAATCTTGAAATGCACAAGACTGTAGGAGAAGCCCATAAAAAAGGCATAGGATAACTGCATGCTGTTGTTGTACTACACGAAGAGGCGGTAAAAGAATATTCTTTTCTGAGATTAATTAGATACCTCTTCTATGCAAAAAGATAATCAAAACTATAAGTGTGAGCCAGCTGCATATAATCCTCAGAATGCCGCCGCTAGCGGTTAACTAGTGGAGAACTGTTACGGCTAGCATCACAGGATTTCAGCTCCATGGACTACTGGAAACTGGCTCTTTGCCGACTGCTGAAAGCAGTCGGCAAAGGCCGGAACGTAGTCGGCGAAGGCTTTGCCGACTACATTCGCATCTGGCAGTCGACAAAGATATGTCGGCAAAGATGTCGTCGGCAAAGAATTCTTTACCGACTGCCAGGAGAAGGGCAGTCGGCAAAGCCTTCGCCGACTGCCAAAGACTAAGTCGGCAAAGGAAGCAGGCCCCGTCGTATGGCGGCTTCTTTGCTGACTGCTGACTTGGCAGTCGGCAAAGAGTTTTTTATTAAAAAAATCTTTTTTAAAAAAATGACCAGCACTTATATTCATCCACAAATACACAAGTCATAATTCACGAGCCACAAGTCCATTTCAAAAGTCCATTACATAGTCATAAAAAAACCATTATCACGAATTCAGTAAAGCTATTTACTCAATAAAAAAACATTATGTAAGTCAGCAGGATATGACATCAATGTTCAGACAATACTCTGAAGACAGAAAATATGAAGCCCAGTTTAGCAGTAATTATCCCAATTGAGTGATTGTAAGTTTCTCAAAAAAAATGAGTGATTGTAAGACATACACTGATTGCTGCATGAACATGGGATTTGCATAATCAATTACTTTTGCTACTATGAATTTTGAAAGGGATCTCAAATTAGTGGTTATTATGAATCCAGTGAGGTCCAGCTAATAATCAGATATGTTGGCAAGACAGAAAAACAATCATATCATATGAAAAAATTAGAAGAAAAGAAGATTAACCATCTCCAAGATGCAGGTCATAGCAAACGCAGTTTTCCAGTAACTGAATCGATGTCAGCTTTCCTCCCTACACAAGGTAATTGCAAGGAAAATTCTCAGGTCATGAAAAACTCCTGTCGCATTGATAAAGAAAGAGAAATATATGGAACTCATGAATTCCACCATACGGTTCAAACTTGCAAGGCATCACAAGGCATCAAATGTAATACAGACAAGAGTTTAGAGTTTTAGCGGATTCCTTGTAATTGAAATGAACAAAAACAGAACCCAATTTGTAGAATCATAGACATATTCGGCTCAGATTTGTCCCATTATCATCACATCGTATCTAACTGGTTGCTTGTATATGGTATACAAGGCATCCTAGTTTAGCAGCTTACAAGTATGAGGACATTTCATCATCATCGCCTCTGCCTCAGCATAAAAAGTACCACATCATTGCATATGCCACTACCTCAGCACTTTTTTAGAAGTTCATTAAAAAATCATCATTGCAAATGCCATAGAAAAGCAAGCACTAGACAAGCCATTTGCTGAAATGGAAAATTAGAGATAAGTAGTAGGTGAACATAGGCACTGAGGTTAACATAGCAGCAACATATGGCCAATAACAAATATAGCAACAGAAAGTAGAGTTGTTGTGGCATATGCCCAATTAGTCAAAATTATCTCAACTCAGCCATAAATTTATCCCAATAAAAAGTTCAGATAGCGGCATTGGCATTCAGCATCATAGGCAGTGGCATTTGTCCCAATTTGGCATCACAGGCAGCATGTAATAAAAAAGCATCACAATATATAGGGGTAACAGGGTAAGTAGAGGTTCACTGAATTGGAGAGCGAGGTGGAGGACCTCCACCACGCCGCAATCCGGGGAGCCGCCGGAGATGGAGATGGAGCAGGGGCCCCGCCCTTGCTCGGCCACGCGAGGGCGCCGCGGGTGGAGCAGATGAGGGCCGCTTGGGCCGGCTCGACTCCGCCGGCGCGGCGCGCGGGACCGGCACGGCGGAGAGCAGCTGGGCGGCGGCTACAGGCGGAGCGAGGGGTGGGGGTTAGGGTTAGGAAGACGAGGGAGAAAGATGACCGCAGAGGGTCGGGGGCGGGCGCAGGGCAGGAGAGGCGCCAGCGGGGCCGCCGCGGAGGAGGAGAGGAAGAGCGGCGACGGCGCCCGGAACCCTAGCGTTCGAGAGGCCGCGCCGTGGCGCCCCATCGCCCCTGGCGCCTCCAGAGGCAGGGAAGGGCAGTCGGTCGCCGGATTCAGCGACGGCGGGGCCCCACAGCACGGATCCGGCCCTCCCGCGGCGGCACCTGCGGCGGTGGCGCTGCTCGGGCCGATGCGAGTCCGTCGGCGCGGCGCGCGGGACCGCCGGCTCGGGTCCACCGGCACAGCGGGCGGGACCCCCTCGAGCTTGGCGGCGGAGAGGGCGAGGGAGAAGAGATTGGGAGGGAGCCGGACACCTCCGCCGCGTCGTAATCCGGGGAGCCGCCGGAGATGGAGATGGAGCGGGGGCCCCGCCCTTGCTCCACCACGCGAGGGAGCCGCGGGTGGAGCAGATGAGGGCCACTCGGGCAGATGGAGATGGAGCAGGGGCCCCCATCGCCCCTGGCGCCTTCGGAGGCGGGGAAGGACAACCGGCCGCCGGATCCAGCGACGGCGGGGTGGGGGAGAGAGTGGGGGTGCAGATTAGGGTTAGGAAGACGGGGGCGGGGTCGGGGACGGAGTGGGGCGGGGTCGGGGAGAGAAGCAGCCGCGTGAATGGGGTTAGGGTTAGGACAGGAGGGGATAAGGCCCCGGTGGGCCGGATTTTTTTCTTTAACCTTTGCCGACAGCTAGGAAGGGCAGTCGGCAAAGGCGGCTTCTTTGCCGACTGCCAGTGACGCGGCAGTCGGCAAAGACCCTCTTTGCCGAGTGCCAGGTCCGGCAGTGGGCAAAGTTTATATTTTTTTTTTAATTTTGAGTTCAAACTTTTTCTGTAGCCCAAGTATATTGTATTCAGGCATATTTTCGAATTTGGGGCCTTTTATAACATTTTTCTATATTTGTTTCTTAATTTCATTTACTTGAATTTTTCTGTATAATCCAAATTTGAACTGCAGGTACATGAAATAATGAAACGTCGTCATTCAAAAAATGATATTCATGTTTGAAAATGTATTTTGAAGTCATGTCCAGAAACTCATCTAAAAGTTTGAAAGCCTTGTCCACGAAACACGACCATCCAAGTGCGGTAGAAGTGTTTTTTAATTATATAAAATGCAAACGAATTTCAAAAATCATGAAACTTGGTGAAGTGTCATCCCATCGTATATGAAGGCTATGGTAAAAAATTGATAATGTTTTGAGCAAGTTGTGATGTCGGATGTCTAAAACCCAGACATCTCCACGTGTGACCACGTGATCACATATGAAGATGTCTGGGTTTTAGCCATCCGACGTCATAATTTGCTCGAAACATTATAAATTTTTTATCACAGCCTCCACATATGATGGGATGACACCTCGCCAAGTTTCATGATTTTCAAAATTTATTTTTATTTTATATAATTAAAAAACACTTCTTTCGCAATTAGATGGTCATGTTTCGTGAACAAAGAGTTAAAAGTTTTTGGTGAGTTTCAGGATACGGACTCAAAATACACTCTCTAATATGAATATAATTTTTTGAATGGCTAGATTTCATTATTTCATGCACCTGCAGTTCAAATTTATTTTTTCGAGAAAAATACAAGTAAATAAAATAAATTTAAGAAATATAGCAAAAAGTTATAAAAAAATTTTAAATTCGAAAATATGATTCAATACAATTTAGAAGGACCACAGAAAAAATTTAGAATGAAGATTCTAAACAAAATTTGTAGATTTGTCTACTGCTTCTGTTGGCAGTCGGCAAAGGCCTCTTTCCCGACTGCCAGCCTGAGGCAGTCGGTAAAAGGGACTGCCTTTGCCGACTGCCTGAGTCTGGTAGTCGGCAAAAGCCCTCTTTGTCGACTGCCTTTCTTCGCCAACTGCTGGGCAGTTTAGCAGTCGACTGCCCACGCTTTGGCAGTCGACAAAGATCAGGGCAGTTGGCAAAGCCGCTGTTCCCGTAGTGATGCATGGCTGGCTACAAGCGCAGGCCTGAGCGTTGCCGTTAAGCTTGCATGGGACGCGCCTTGCAATTTGCATTGGCAGGACCTCAGGATGCAGCCAGAAGCCCACGAGAACGCCATGCAGACCCCGGCCCGGCGTCACCCCGCGCGGCTCCGCGCTCGACCGTTGCCCGTCGCTCGTCGGAACGGAAGCGTTTTGGCCATCAAAACCGGGGGAAGAAGAGCGGACCAGTGTTAAGTGAGAGGACACGGTAAATTTCTTTCCAACGTCTCGCAGCGGCAGCGCCCGCCGGCGCCGTCTAGATTCCCTGCTCTCCGTTTCATGTCATCGTCCTCTTCTTTGTACAAAAAAATATATATATACCTAATGATGTGCTAAATGAACAACAAAGTTCATCTAAACAGGTTTTTCATGAACCTTGTTGGACTGTGTGCATAACGTGTTTTGCATTGAAAGGTAACTGCTTATGGAAACTGTAGTAATTGGTTATTGATTTCGCTACATGTATATTGCCATTTTGCTTCCGCTGCTTAACGTATTCGTATTCGCATATTGTCGGTTTCAGTTGTTATTTATCGCATTTGTAGATTGTCGATTTCTGTTAATATGGTTTTTAGATTGTCGATTTCTGTTAATATGGTTTGTAGATTGTCGATTTCTGTTATATGGTTTGCAGATTGTTGATTTCTGTTAATATAGTTTGTAGAATTAAAAATTGTGCTTTTATAAAAAAAATCATTTAAAATAAGCATTCTTTGAAATAAAAATCATAGAACCTTTTGTGGGTGAAGAACAACTTAAATAAAACTTATTTTAAGTTTTTTTTTTTGAATCGCAACCTATTTTACTCAAGAAGAACTAACAAAAAAATTGTTGCTAAAACAAAGAATCAGAATACGCGAAACAAGCAAATAGGCGTGTCTCCTTGCTAGGCATAAAAACGAGAAACGTTTCTAGTGATTATAGAGTGAAACGTTTCTCATCTAACCCATTTTTGTAGTGATTTTACATATTCTCACAAGAATCCAGAACGTTTTGACTTACAGGGCTTAGACTCGGTGGGTTTTGGGTTGTTTTTTCTGTACTCCTTTTTTTATTTGGTGCAGGCCCACAAAATCGAACTCACCAACGTTCGTCCACCGAACTTTTTTTATTAATAAATTTATTTTTTAAAAAAATTACAAAATTAGTCTACGTTTTCAAAAAATTACAGGATTAGGCGACCAGTCGCCCGTTGGAAGGGCGACCAGGCCAAGTTCGCCCGGCGAAAGGGCGACCGGGCCCAGGTCGCCCGGCCAAAGGGCGACCAGGCCCAGGTCGCCCGGCCAAAGGGCGACCAGGCCCAGGTCGCCCGGCCAAAGGGCGACCAGGCCCAGGTCGCCCGTCCAAATGGCGACCAGACTGGCCACCTGGTTTTTTGGATTTTTTTTAAATAATATTTATTTATTTGAAAATTTCAGGAAAAATTTCGGTTTTTTTAAATATTATTTATGTATTCGGAAATTTCAGAAAAAATATCGAAGTCAGAGAAATAGCAAAAATAATACGCAGTCATGCAATTGGCGTACGAAAACGCCATTGTCGTGTGCTCGCCCAAGTTTAATAGATGAAAAAATACAACAGTGAAACATTAATTAAGTTCTAAAAACTAAAATAATATCAGTACAATATCATAGAAAACAACATCGGCGGCAAATCATACAAAACTAATATCGTCCACGCTTAGGTGCAACACCCCTAATCGTGCCAGGCTTTGGTGCTTTGCGGCCCGCTCGCACATGGCTGGCTGAGTAAGTAAGCGGCGAAGGAGGAACTGTAACACGTACAGGACGGCCTCCAGCAGCAGGTGGTGTCGCGTACTCGTCCTGTGAGGGCTGTGTCTGTGGTGGTGCTTCACGTAGCTGCGATGACGCAAGTACGTCCGCCGGCTCCTGCTGCAGGTAACTCTCAAGGTCGAAGGGTGTCGGAGATCGCTGACGAAAAGTGTCAGCGTGCTCAGAGATGTCCGATCCCTCGTAGTCGTAACGAGTCGTCCCTAAACATATAAGACCAACGTTATGATAACGCTGATGGTAAAACTAATATATAACGTGTCGAACTCTTAAAAGTAGGTCATACCTGGAACCATGGGTACAGCGTGTGAAGAGGAACCTCCGAAATCGAACTGATGCCGCGAACCGTCAAAGTGCATACCTGACCATGCAGAGTGAATGTAATGTTACGAATGAAGCAGTATTAGATAATATAATTAAATTTCACCACTATATCGTACCTGTAGGCATGTGAGCAGGCTGCGAAGATGATCCAATGATATCGAACTCCGGACGCCAACCGGCAGAGTACGTAGGTGGACCTGAATAATAAAACTTATAAGTAACGAACAAGTTAGCATTACTACATACGAAGAAAATATAACTTACTCACCTGTTTGGTACGTAGGCCGCGGAGGTAGTGGCGCCGTCGGTCCGTCAGGCCTGTGTGTCACGTGTGAAGGTCGAGGGACGACATCCGGCTGTCGCCCGCAGGGCCGGCACGACGTCAACTTGACAATGTTTGCAGCAGAGTCGTACATCCTCTGGACCGCAGCGGTAAGCTCGTGGCTGGTCATCTGAATGCCCTCCCTCAACCGGTGCAAGAGCGATCCACCATCCACAGTGATACGATGACCCATGTCGGCCTATTAACAAAACGAGAACATTGAAGTAATTACGATAAGAAAAATATTAAACGAAGTGGGTTGAAGTTCATAAAGATCGTACCGCCAACGACAACGCCTGATCTCTGTGCACAGGGTACGTGTCCGTCAACCTGGGGACATGGGTCCGTGGCTCCGCTGGTGTATACGTGACTCTGATCCGTGTGCGAGGAATATACCAACGTAAGTAGTCCCCGTAAGCCTGTAAGGAAAACGGTCTGGGCTCGTAGGTCACATCATGTAGTGCGTTGGCCCACTCGTCGACCCACGGCTGTATACGGGAGGACCAAGTAACGCCTGCCGGTAGACCCCTCCGCACGTAACTATGGATTTCAAGTAACCCATGACCTTAACGTCATGTTGGTTGCTGTCAAGCCCAAATATTCGCATCAACCAATTCTGCACACCACTAATTGTTCTCTCATTTGCCCTAGACACCCATCTAGTTACTGAGGAAAATCCTGACAGATCAACCCCGTGTACACCTTGAATAATTTCTCCTTCTCCATAATAAATTTGAAATCCTAACTTCTCCGACATCTGTGTAATCTAAAAATTTCAACTAAAATATCTTTTTAGTAATATATTACTAATATTATTTCAACTGAAATATAAGAATATAAATACCTTTAACAATATATATAAAATAAGAATATAAATAATACTACCGAAATATAACATTAATCGCTTAACTGCTAATTATATTATCTAACAATTAATATAACACACATTAAATAATTATATATAAAATTATTTTTTTACTTACCGAAAATTTTCCTCTTCTCCTCTTCCTCTTCCTCTTCTTCTCTTCTCTTCTCTTCCTCTTCCTCTTCCTCTTCCTTCCTCTTCCTCTTCCTCTTCCTCTTCCTCTTCTCTTCTCCTCTCCTCTCCTCTCCTCTCCTGTCCTGTTGCGAAATCCCAGCCGGCAGCGGCCGGCCGCGGCCGGCCGCGTTATATATAGCGGCGCCACGTCGCCCCGTGGCCGGGCGACATGGGCCACGTCGCCCCGTGGCCGGGCGACATGGGCCACGTCGCCCCGTGGCTGGGCGACATGGGCCAAGTCGCCCCGTGGCCGGGCGACATGGGCCAAGTCGCCCACTGGCCGGGCGACATGCGCCACGTCGCCCACTGGCCGGGCGACGTGGGGCCCACCCATGCCAGTGCACGGACAAGTCGCCCACTGGTCGGGCGACATGGCCCTCTTCGCCCTTCCAACGGGCGACTGGTGGCCTATTCCTGCAATTTTTTAAAAATGGAGACTAATTTTGTAATTTTTTTAAAAAATAAATTTATTAATAAAAAAAATTCTTCGTCCACCCAACGCTTATGCAGGCCGAAATAGATTGGACACTGGAACTCCCCTGGGACGTAAATAGGCCATCATTTCTCCCTGGGCTATAGCTGGGCCTCCTAAACGTCCTCTCATGAGCTGGCCCACTGCTTTCCGGTGTTCCGAGTCAAGGGAGAGTACTTGGGGCACACGTTTTTCCGGAGAGAGAACAATTTGTGGAAAATGGGGCTCAGTCCGGTTTCCGGAACGCGGCGGTTTCACACGATGCAATGGCGGTGCCGAGGCCCAAACCGACCTACCGGCCCTGATAAAAGGCTCGATCCTCCCACGGCCTGAGCCCCGGACGGAATCGCACGCGCGCATCGTGTAATTAATTCCTCGTAGCGAGCCGCTGCCGGGAGAGAGAAGAAGAGAAGAAGAAGAGATCGAGGTGGTGCTGAACGACCGGCTGGGGAAGAAGGTGCGCGTCAAGTGCAACGAGGACGACACGATCGGCGACCTGAAGGGGCTGGTGGCGGCGCAGACGGGGACGCGCGCCGAGAAGATCCGCATCCAGAAGTGGTACACCATCTACAAGGACCACATCACCCTCGCCGACTACGAGATCCACGACAGCATGGGCCTCGAGCTCTACTACAATTAGGAGGCCAATCCGGCCCGGTCCGATGGGGTCCCCAGACTATAGTCTTCTCAAGAAGCTTCTATGTACGTACGATTATTTCAGAGCAAGTTTCTTTGCAACTGGACCAAACGTGGGTTAGATTCGAAATAATTGGTCTTTGTTGTGAAGACCAAGTTCGATTGACGTGTTAATACAGTTGCGAACTCTAATGTAATAAAGGTACTTATATATTAGGTAAATTTTAATTTGCTGCTACTACTTGATTGCGTGTCCAATATAGTAGTATCGTGTCCTAGGTCAATGGTGGTTCTATATACTGGTATCGTGTTCATGTGTTGCTACGAGATAGTCAAATTTTTCTATAAAAACACATGACACATGATAAAATAATAATACTATGACATTAAATAACAACATTAAAGTAATATTTAATCTAAACAAGTAAAGTTTCTAAAATTAACACGGTCAAAGAGATAGGCGTGTCTCAAACTCATAAACTCTATTGTATAGTCTTTTTTGTCATGATTTGCCTAAGATAATGTTTTATATTGGTAACAAGATGTCTCAAATACCCATTTATTCCATACGCTAATAAATTCATAAATAAGTTAGTTACCCATCTATGTTGTTTGTAATATATTTTTTTCACGATTGAATATGTACGTTCACTGTGTCCAGATATTCTTAAATTAGTCTATAAAATCTATGTAGAGAAACAATAATGTTGTGAGGCTTGGAAAAATTTTGACACTTCAAGGGGCAATTGTCTTATGATGAAATATATTGAGATGGCAAAGAGGCAGCCTCCGTGTCCAAACATTTTGTAACTAAAACACAACTGAAACTATTCCGCAGTGGTGAACCATTTCATTTAGAGAGAGAGAGACAAGCCACGTCAAACTTTTGAAGCAGATACCTGAATCATTAACAAAGCATAGCATCTCAAACATTTCGTAACTAAAACACAACTTAGGATCGCAATCACGGCCCAAATTGTCATGAATCTCATAGTGAAGGATTTGTTGCCATTGACATGACCAATCACTTGAGTCACATCAGGCAATTCCAAAGATCCTGAATGAATAGGAGCTAAATTGCAGTGCTAACTTTAGCATACCAATGCTTCCAAGCAAAGTTACATCCACCTGCATGTTCTTTCACAAGTTAATCTGGAGCATAAGTAGATGGTGTATGATAAAAAGGAATTGAGACAAAGGCAAGACACTTAAATTTTCTTTGAAATAGATCACAGATCAAACACTAATTACCAGATTTAGAAACCTACTCTAATGTGACACAAGTTATTACTACAACATGTTCTTTAATTATCACCTCATTTTGCAAAATAAAAAGGTGGGAACATGAGATCAATACAATTAGTACGAACCTATAGTGACATGGGATAATAACCTGGTATGATCAATCAGAGGATCACAAATATTAAACATCTTCAATACAAGGTACAGAGAACACACCTTGCTCAATGGCAGAGATGGGGGAGCTGGCGGCCTTCGCATGGGTGTGTGCCATTTGGATGAGCTATTTATGTAAAAATCTAAATCATATTAATCAAAACCAAAATGTAATTTATGGTTAATGTACTATATGTCACCAAAAAAATAACTCACAACACAGCCATTCAGTTCACAAATGTTGGATGGCAATTCTCAACCGCAGGAACATTGAGTCAGTCACATGAGTATCAAAAACTTACATGACTAATTACCAGAGCTTGGTTGACCAGTGGCCCGGGTGCTGCCTTCCTGAGTGCTTCAAAAAACACTTTTACACAGCGCCAAATACGATTCAGGAGACATCGGTTTCAGTAAGCAAAGAATGTGTTGGGGGAATACAAGATTAAACAACTTTCCAGAATTTCACAGGGTATAGATTATCATCAGCTGGCAATTAGCAATAAGTATCTGCTTTCTTTTATATTGTATTTATTTCCCTATTTCTTGGAATTTATTAGCTGCTAATTGCTCACTATAGTAGACAAATCAGGAAACTCACATACATCAATATAATAAGATTTTAGGCTAAAATATATACGTGCAGCTCTAGATTACTATACAATATAGATTTCCTAGGTCAATAAGAAAAACACCAGATCAGAACCACCATTACTTAGTTAACAGAATTATTGTCAATATTATAATCTTGTAGAATTTGTTTACTGGGTCGATAAACTCGCACGCATGCTTGACAGTTAATCTTGTAGCAGCAAAGAAGCTGCTCTATTCAAAGAAAATTCACATTAGAGATACTAAAAACAGCACATAGCTATTAGAAATTAAATCAGGATCTGCAGATAACATTAGGAAATTGTCATATTGTTTCCAAGGCAATTAACTTAAAAACATTAGGAAAAACATGTTGTAATAAAGTAATAAACCACTAATCTATTCAGCACTGAGAAGTGAGAACAATCAGGTTACCTTAATTTGGAACCAAGGGGGTCATTTGACCTTGCTGAACTGAAATTTACATGGCAAGTAGCAACCTGCAACAATTTTCCTTTTAAAAACTAACAGGAGATCAAACTAATGGATCTCAGAATGGGTAAAGTGCAAGTTGGCTATGTTGTGGGTGCATCCATGAGCTATAGCTCGTCAGAGATAGATGAGGAAGTAGTCACCTGCAAACTGGTAACGCTTTGGTCTTTTTCGAGCTCTGAGATGTACTACCCGCTTCCTAATTCATCACCTGCATGTTGCCAATATCCTGAACAAAAACAAGGAACACGAAAAAATATTGCAGCTCATCTATTTTTATCCGGCAGTTAAGAAATAATTATGAGTAAGCATGCAGGTGGACGTAGATCAATACTTGTTCACGTTGCATTATTTTAGCAACACTGACTGACAATGAGAACCAAGTAAATGCATTTGTTCCTTTTTGAAAGACTTAGTGCAAAGGAATTCTGTAGAAGCCTAATTGCACTTTGTTTTGAACATATGCACATGATGATCAGAGAAGCACCGGCCTCAAAAGCAAATTCAGTACTGTTGTGACCTGTGGGAGATATAGAGATACTACAGCACGGACACTATTTTTTTTTAAACGAACCGGCAGGAGAGCTGCTATATTAAAAAGCAGAAAATGCCCGGACGGTAAGGTACAACCATCACAATATACAACAGTCCCTAAGGACAAAAAAAGGGAAAGAAAAAATGCACTACAGAAGTGTCGATCAAAAATGTATGCGGTGATGATTCACCAAATTATCCAGGTGCTTTGCTCCCGCCATAATCCACACTCTCACCTCTTCCTTAATCTTCTGGAGTAACTCAAAGTTTGTGGACTCCGCTCGTTAGAAAACTCTAGCATTTTTTTCCTTCCAAATTTTCCAGCAGACTAATATGATGATCGAACGGAGGCCTCTCCTGTTTGCACTAGGCGCTGCTGATATGTTTGTCCACCACTTCTCTAGGTTGTCACTAGCCGCCCAGGCATTCGGATGCAGCTCGGGATTTGCCGTCCAGACGGCGATCTCACTCCACGGGCGATTTGTAAACCTACAATCTTTGAAAAGGTGTAGGCCCGATTCTGCATGTAGTCTGCAAAGCGGGCAAATCCTTTGATTTGGCCGGTTCCGAGCTTCCAATCTGTCAGCGGTCCAGATTCGGTTATGTATGGCAAGTCAGATGAAGAATCTGCATTTAGGCGGCGTCGTACATCAGGGATGGGCGAGCAGCGGCACCGATCGTGGACTCCTTGTGGCGGCGGTTCAGCCGGGTCGGGGATGGGCGATGGTGACGGAGATCGGGGATGGGTGGGGCACTCGCACCGGTCATGGATTCCAGCGGCGGCCCAGCCCCGAGAAGAGACGCGGCACAAGGACTCGTACATGGCGTCTATGATAGACGAGGACGTGGCTGCGGCGGCGGCGGTGCGTGCACAACGCACAACAGCGCAAGGAGGTGGAACGAGAGGATAGAGCCGTGTGCGCAGCGCACGGCGGCACGGCAACACGAGGAGGTGGAGCGCGAGGACAGAGCTCCAAGGAAAGAGCGTGCATCAGGGAAGGAAGGAAGGAAGGAAGGAAAGAGTGTGCGTTTGGTGCGTGATTGAAAAGGGCAAGAGGGAGATTTCTTTCTTTTTTCTTAACGTAGGATTAAGAGTAATAGAGTGTGGGATCGCAGAAGGTAGAGTCATGGTCCCATGTTAGAATTTCGTATCAAAAATTTATTCACGTTTTGGTCTTTTTAGTTGTGGTCGAGTGAGACATGGCTGAAGGCTTAAATATTTTTCTATATATATAGCTGAAGGCTTACAGGATCTTCTGTGGATTGCAAAGGAATAAATACTCGTACAGAGCAAGTTTATTCATGTTGTGATGTTGGTCCATGATCTCACTTTGCGAGATGGGAAAAGTACGCTCCCATTTTTTATTGATGAAACTCTTTTGTGAATTGTTTTAGGCCCTGCTGGAAAAGATGCTGGCCCAGGAATATCCACATGGTAAAGCCCCGAACTTGTACTACAGAGGGCCTAAATATTAGGCCTGCAAACCTAAAAGGATCGGGCCGAAAAAGGACCGGGCTCAATTTTTATTACGCCTACGTACCAAAACTGAAAATGATCGTTGCACGATCGCACGGAGTCAGCAGCAGCAACCACGACCATCCAGCCCAGGCACACCAAACATATCGCCAGGTTACCTGGGGATTCTTGTGGTTTTGACCTGACCGCCCCTTGATCCCGCGACTTCCCATGACGCCACGACGACAGCAGAGTACCGACACCCAAGGCCGCTCGTGCACACACACATACGCACAGCTCAACAAAGAATAGACTTCTTCATTCCTTCCCCCCCCAGCAAGCAGCCCGTGTCGCTATCCAAATCCAACCGAGGCGAGCGAGCGAGCTTTGACCGTGAGAAACCCCGCAAAAAAAGGCCTTGTTTAGATCGCCAAGTCGGGTGTCGGATTTGGCGTTTGCTACGGTGCATGGCACTGTAGTAATTTTGTTTTTATTTGCTAATAATTGTCTAAACATTGATTAATTAGACTCAAAATATTCGTATCGTAAAGTACAACAAAACTGTACAATTAGTTTTTAATTTTATTTATATTTAATACTTCATGTATTTATCGATATTTTAATATAATAAAAAATAGAGATTGTACGTAGTAAAATTTAAAAATGAATTTAGACAACTAAACGAGGCCAAAGCGAGAAAACGCCGTCCCGGGAACACAAAACCCTCGAAAGCCGGCACGGGAGAAAGTGCCGGCGGGTTTCGCTGGCCGGCCCGGCCGCCGGGTCAAACTAGTAACCAGACGTGACAAAACTAGACGCGGCCAAACCAAACCTGAGCTCGGACTGCCTAAAAAATGCACTACTCCCGGCGGGGCAGACAAGCCAGCGTTGGGATCACACCGGCGCTCGCTTTCCGTAGCGATGGATCCATTGATTATTACGTAGTTTATTACCACAAGTGGTCGTGGCCGTGTCCTGTGTGTTCACTTAATTTGCCCCGGCCACTGAAAGCAAGGCTACGGAGGAGTATTTTCTTTTGTTTCGCATCATTGATTGGCGTGCGATTTGTGCGTAGTACTAGCGGAAAACTGGCCTCGATCGGGTTTCTTGGTTCGGACGCGTGCACACGTGAGACGGAGTGTCGGGTGCCATGCTCACGGCAGAGAAGTCTTATCCGTTAGAAATTTTCTGAATAAATGCTTCGGAAAAAGTCTACGTCATCCCTTAAAATTTCATACTCAGAATACTTAATTCCTTAACTTATAAAATCGGTTTTCTTGCCTCTAAACTTATAAAACCAATCAAACAATCCCTGACGTGATTTTGCTAGGCGGTTTTGTTTACGTGACAGTGGTTTTGTCTACGTGGCAGTCCAAGCTGTATTTGTAGAACACGCTGGCGCTTAGGCCCACTCGTCAGCTGCCTGTTCCTTCTCAAATACGGACACCAAGGGCGGATGGAGCAAGGGCGGCGGCGCTAAGGCAACAGGACGAAGCAGGGACGACGAGCGCCACCGCCGGGCACCTGGTCTGTCGGCCGCGACGTCGACCCACGCCGCACGTCCATCGCGTCCGCAAGGACGACCACAACGCCGGGAGCCGCTCAATGGCGTCCGCAAGGAATCGCCCTGGGACAGCTCAAAGGCGGCGGATTTGCGGCGGCGGCGCGGTTGTCCGGAAGCAGAGGAAACGCCGGTTCGCGAGCTGGCGTGCGCGGCTCCGTGGGCATGAGGTGGGAGGGCGCGCGTCCTGGTACAGCGATCTGATCGAGGCGGACCCCGAGTTGGCTGCAGGCAGCAGCGGACTCCAGAGCCGGTCATGGCGAGCGGCGGCGAAGAAAATAGATGGGGAGACTTTCGGTGAATGGTACTCGACTCAGATGGCACGGGCCGCTAGCTGGATACCTCAGGCGCCTATGTCTACAAGGAATTGGAGAGAGCTCGTTTGTGCACCGTGAATTTTGGAGAGAGGCGATGGGGGTGGCTGCTTCGATCATGGTGATGGCATGGTGTTCGGCTTTATAGCCGCATTGTAAAGGGTGGTGCTGGGGCTCAGCTTGGCATCGGGTAACAAGGGAGTGCCAACCGAACGCGAACACACGGCAGCAAAGCAGCGGGGGGGCAGCAAAGCTTTTGGCGGCGGCGGATGCTCGCACACGCGCACGCGCGGCCGCGTGGTACAGAGGCCCGCGCCATGCTCGAGGTGGAGCACTGCATCGTGCGCCCGGCCGGCCGGCCGCGAACGCGGAGGCCAGCAGGGTTCGGATGGTGCAGGCGCGGCGTTGCTGTCCGGGGCGGCCGACGCCAGCGGGAGCACGACGGCTCCGGCATCGGCAACAGAGGAATCTTTTCTTCGACAACGCCGCGCTATGCGTCCGGCTTTACGACGAGCCCGACGACCGCGTCGAGGAGACACTCCGACCCGAGGTTCGCCCTCGCCAGCGCCGATGACCCCGCCCGCCTCGGCGGGCTCGACTCCTCGATCCCGCCGCGTCGCCGCCGAGTACAGCGTCGGCAGGGGCGCCGCGCCCTTCCTCTGCCTCGGCGGATACAGGAACATGCGCGCTGTCATCGGGCTCGTGATGAGTTCTGCTGCATCTTCGCCGCCGCCCACGCCATGGCCGTTGCGCGCGCCTCCAGCGAAGCTCGAATGCCCCTGGTCGGCGTGACCCTGTCCCGTCGGGGGCCTCCGCGTCGCCGCCCAACTCCAGCAGCGCGCGCACGGCGTCCGTGCGGACGTACCCGACCGCGATGTGCAGCGGCGTGAGCCCGCCTAGCCGCGGCGAGGGCGCGCAGGCACTCCTAGGACGGGAGCCTGAGGGCGCAGCATGGCCCGAGCCGATGCAGAGGAAAAACGGGGAGGAAAGAAGGAGCTTACAAGTGGACCCAGTCGCTGACATGTCAAAAAATCAAGATAGTTTGGCTGCCACTTAGTCAAACCCGGGTACCAAAACAACTTCAAGGGTTATTTAGACGGTTTTCATAATTCAGGGCGCACAAAATCCGATTTTATAGGTTGGTGGATTAAGAACTCCACCCATTATAGTTAAAGGGCTTATCTAGACTTTTTCCCTTCATAATTAAATTCTGAATCGTAGCTCCAAGCAGCGTTGCCGACTCTTCCTTCACCATTTCATTTTCATTGCGCACCTTACCCCTGAAAGGTGAGCACTGAGCGTCTGAGCACACTCAAGTGGCTGTCGGCGGGGCCGGCGAGACATTCATCTCTCCCCTGCAACCTCGCTGCCGTCAGCACGGGATCACACCCGCACGGACGGGGAATTTTTTTTATTTTTAACCATTTTTTAAAATATTTTTAAAAAAATATAATTTTTTTTATTTTTAAGACTAACTGTTTTGGTGGCGTCATCAACCATAACGTTACGGGAGAATGATATGGCATAAAGTGGGGCCTCTAGTGCCACGTCATTGTCGTTAGTCTTAAAAATAAAAAAAATTCTGTGATCGTTTTTAAAATATTTTAAAAAACGGTTAAAAACAAAAAAAAAAACCTGACAAGCCTTTTTCTCCGTTCTCACCGTTCCGGTTGATCCCGGCGCCCCGCAACCATCATCATACTACTACGCATAAATAAACAAATGGCACCTGCAATAATGGAACGTGCGGTGGCAGGCGGGACCGGCCCGGGGGGGGCAGGGCGGCATGTTGCAGTGTGCCACGCCGTGCCCACCGCAAGAGAGAAGAGAGTGCTCTGACTTTTATTAACCGCGCTGACTTGTGGACTACCGGGCGTGCTTCAGGCCAGGCGCCGGGCGCGAGCTGTCCTCAATCCTGATCGTTCTTGCCAGGCCGCGGCCGCGCCATCAGTTCCGGCGGGGACACAGCGGGACGGACGACACGAACCGCAGGCCTCCCTCCCATCACACGTCCGCATTCTCACGACGTAGATTTCCTGCGTCGTTGAACATGCGTGCGTGCCCGGTCGCGGAACCCGAGGTTGATGCCGTCGCGTCGAGTGATGAGATGAGAGACGGTGGCCCTGGCTGGCCGGCCGGCCGGGGGTGATACGGTGACCGAGGCCTTGTCTAGATCTTTAAAAAAATAGAAATTTCATACTCTCTCAGTCACGTTAAATATTATATTAAATATACAGAACATTAAACATTAATAAAATAAATAGCTAATTATATAGATTAGTTATAAATTATGAAATAAATTTTTTAATTCTAGTTAGGTTATGATCGAATAATATTTATTAAATACAATCGAAATGCTACTGTATTTTTTGGAAATTTCCTGATCGCCTTGAGAAGAGAGAGAGTCGAGGAATTTTCAGGGTGGTGGTCAAACGTGCAAGAGGCCCGCAGGGAACCCAAAAAAATAATGACAAATGGCCTGGACCTGGAGCGCGGGAGGACCGCTCTGGACGTGTCGTGTGGGACTGCCTACCGTGCCTCGCGTTGCCATGCATGACAGCACGGCCGAATCGTGCGCACGGCCCAGCACAGCTAGCAGCTCATCAGACGCCGCCTGGTCGTCTGGCGCGTCGCCATGCCGCGCTGCCCGGCCGGCTGCCGTCTGCCGTCTGCCGTCTGCATACAACACAAATTTTTTACTGAATTCTTACACAGGCATGAATGCGTTGCCGCCATGTTTAAAGTGTGCTACGACTAGTCGTAGTACCTGTCAATGTCCACTCCTACCAGCGGCAGCGGCAGCAGCAGCGACCTTGGTAATGAGCCTGGGTGGTGGTGTCAACGGCGGTTGAATGTCGGTATGATTTTGCCTTTTGAAACGGGCCAGGATGAACGTAACACCACAACATGGGACATGAGTCACCAGAAGATGCTCACCGCCATTCCTTTTCCGGGAAAGGTGAAAAGGAAAAAGAGAAGCGTTCGCGCGCTCCGGAGATTTGTGGCCATGCCGTGGCCGCCGACAGGCAACCGTAATCATGGACATCTGCAACTATAGGCGAAAAGCCTGGCCAAAAGGTAGCAGGGGGATCAGTGCGTTGCCCATGCTCATACTCACTCGGTGCGTTGCCCATGCTCATACTCCGAGCTAGCCACCGACTCCGATTGCCACACATCCACTGTCCCACACGCACTCGGAGATCCAGCAAAAGCCACTCTCCCGCGCACCGGTGGAGAAATGTTTTGCTGTGTGTCAGTGCAGTCGTTCAATCGATTTGGCAAATTTCAGACTTTTCAGGGCTAGTGTTAATGATTTTCCTAACGACCAATCTAGTGGACAACATGGTTTGGATTAGCAAGAGTTAGTCCCAAAATTGAGGGTAGATTTGGTGGGTCAATCATCGGATGTACTGGTGCAGTAGTAATGTAACAGCCAACTTTAAAATCCTGTTTAAGCTAATCTTCCCCGTACGCTTGGACAGGCAGGCTGAGAGGAGCCGAACATGCAGAACAATTAAGACGGTGCTGAGAAATTCGCAGCTCCCGCGCCACCGAGCACCGAGCATGGCAACTTGCAGCGGCATCTCAGAGAGTCAGGGTCACAAAAACTAGACCAGAACAGGTAATCCTGTCCTTCGACTTGACCTTGTTGGCCTGTTCACTGCGCCACACTTAAATTAAGGACTCCCTACAACATATAAGCATTTAAGGTAATCGCAGTAAAACACCCGAGTCCACCGGTGATGTCGTGCGCGAGTGATCGAAACGCATCGCAGGTAGAGCCAGGCACGGACAGCGACGCCTCCGGCGAGACGGTGCGGTGCCGGTGACAGGCACGCCCACCAGACCTCTCCCTGTGACCAGTGACCCTGTCGCGGCGCAACATTCTTTCGGTGCAACAGGCAACAGCAGCGCACGGGACAAACGCCCCGTGAGCGCGACCCCGGCCCGTGGCGGCCGCAAATAATAATTCTGCCGTGCACCTGCAGCTCGCACCGCGCCGGGCGCCGCCGGCCTCCCTCCAACGGCAGGAGCTGCCCACCCACCCGTCATATATCGTATACAGGCAGAAGCCGCAACTGAACAAACCATTTGGGACCGGACCGGAGTCGCCGGCGTCGCCTTCATATATATGTATATATATATATCCGGTAAAATGACACCGGAAAGAAGAGAGCCTGCATTGACGACATTTTAGCGGGTTTCATCATTTTTCGACCGTGGGGTGATACAAATACAATAATGAGCTGAATGAAAGTAACCGCCGGTGGTGCGAGTGGCCAATGCGCAAGGCCCCATCCATGGCAGTAGGATGCAAAAGAAGATGGGCGCTAGTCAACGTCGGAGCTCGGCATCAGGGTTGTGGACCAACGGCGATGGGCATGTGAGGTAGCGCCAGAGCAGTCGCTACGCTAGCTAATCCAGATACTGTTGTCCGGTCTTGCATATTAGTACTGTAGGAGTAGAACCATATGTACTCTGGCGTCGGCCACGGCTCGCAGTGCAGGCCTAACCCGTTTTCAGCTAGGCAAACCAGACATGGCGGTTATTTCTCCGGCTGGGCGAGAGCGCAGGCACCCTGGCTGCACTGGAGGCCGGAGCATTTACGCCCACAGCAAAGCCAGCACAGGGATACGCGACACGATGCTCCGAGATCTTTTGGGTGACCTCACTAGCCATCAGCACGCAGAGCTAAAAGGCTGGCAGGCCAGGCAACAACAAGGCGCCTGGAGCCTTGAGCCGACGTGGGCAGTGATGATGGATGGTATCGCTCATAGTGCTCGTCCCCGAGACGCCGACCGCCGTGACGCCGGCTGCCTTCCGGTCGGTGTCCCTTCAGAACTGCCTCGTCGACCCCGACCAGACCGGCTTCGTATGGGGAAGGTCCATATCGGAGAACTTGTTCTGGCCACCGAGCTTGTGCAGTGCTGCCACAAACGCCGCGCCCCCACTCTCTTGCTAAAGCTCGACTTGCCAAAGCCTTCGACTCCATCAATTGGGCAAGCCTCCTCCAGCTTCTGGAGGTGCGGGGTTTCCCCACCAGGTGGCGCGATTGAATGCACCAACTCCTTGCCACATCCAAGTCGGCAGTTCTGGTGAACGGCATAGCCGGGCCGTGGATCAGCTGCAGGCGCGGGCTCCGGCAGGGTGACGCTCTGTCCCCCTACCTGTTCGTCCTCGTCGCAAACATCCTTCAGCAGCTTGTCAAAGCAGATGAAGCGATCAAGCACCCCCTCACCGACGGGAGGGCGCCCATCCTCCAGTATGCGGACGACACCATCATCTTGCTCCGGGCGGACTTGGAGGCGGTGACCCACCTAAAGCTCGTCTTGGAGATGTTCTCGGCGTGCACTGGCCTAGTGATCAACTTCGGCAAGAGCACCAGCACCCCGATGCATGTCCCCCCCGCCCCCCGAAGACCTGCAGGCTTTCATGCCACTACTCCAGTGCTAGGAGGGGAGCTTCCCCCAAACATACCTCGGCTAACCTCTCTCCAATGTCAAGTTGCCCCTTTCCGCCTTCGATCCCCTCATCGCCAGGGTCGACCGGTACCTGGCGTCTTGGAAGGCGCTGCTCCTAAGCACGGCCGGGAGGGTGATCCTGATCAACGCCGTCCTCGACGGGCTCCCAACATATGCCATGAGCGCGCTCCTGCTCCCACCTGACGTGATCAAGAAGCTGGACGCTCGCCGCCGCGCATTCCTATGGACTGGGACGGACACAATGTCCGGCGCCCGGTGCTTAGTTGCATGGGAAGAGGTGTGCAAAGACAAGGAGGACGGTGGGCTGGGCATCGTCTCCCTGGACACACGCAATGCATGCCTGCTCCTCAAGCTCCTCCACCGGCTACACCATCCAGGCGACTCTGCGTGGACGTCGTGGGTCTCCGAGCGAATCAACATGTCTGATCTGTCCAGAGACCTCCACGGCACCCACTGGACGGCCTTGCAGCAGCTGCTCCACGCCTACCAGCTCATCACTAAGGTGGAGATAGGCGACGGTGGGGACTCTGATTTCTGGCGTGACGTTTGGCTGGGTGATAAACCCCTAGCCGATCTTCTACCTGCTCTGCTCTCCCACTTCGACAGCAAGCGCACATCAGTGAGCGACGTCGTGTTCACCACCGACCTGAGGAGCCTGTTCCGGAGAAGGCTCACCACTCAAGCCGTCGCTGAACTCGTGCAGCTCTCCGACCTGCTCCTCCAAGTGTCCCTCAGCCATGAGAAGGATGAACGCACCTGCTTCTTTGAGGATGGCTCTCATCGCCTCATCACCGGCCTCATCTACAAAACGTCAATGCGCGGTGAGCATGCCTACCTTGCTTTCAGCTTCATCTGGAAAAACTTCGCCCTTCCAAGGGTGAAATTCTTCGGATGGCTCCTCACCAAGGGTAGGATCCGGTGCCGCTCCTCCCTCGCTCACAAACACATCATCGACGATGCCAAGTGCGAGTTGTGCAAGATGGATGAGGAGACGGCTGACCATATCAACTCCGAATGCCCCTTCGTCCGATCTTTCTGGATAGCCATTGGCTGGTCACCTGGCATTGTAGCCAAGGTCCGCGAGCTGTGGCAGACCCAACCGCCTCCTCACGTCCCCAAAAAGACCTTGCCTCCTCTCCTCTTGCTGCTATGTTGGGAGATCTGGAAGCACCGCAATGACATCATCTTCAACGGCCTCCCCCTAGCATCGGCCGCCTCACCGCTGCTTGTAGAGAGGCACTGAACGACTGGAAGTGTAGGATCCTCAGGAAGGATGTAGTCCTAGTTAGCCATTGGAGCAATGCTTTGATTATGTAATCTAAACCTCACCCCTTCACTCCTTCGTAATCTTGAGACAGGATGCGGCCCGGACGTTTCACCAACCGGGATTCCTCACAGTCAACTGTGAAATAAAAATACGCCCCCGAAGTTCCCGTCAAAAAAAAATGATGGACGGTATCCCGGCAGCAGCAGCTGCCGGCTGCGCCATCAGATTGAAATCTGCCATCTGCGCGCAGTGTCCCTGCTCCCTCCCGCTACGGCTAGCTTCCGCCCCGGCCAACTATTCCGCCGTTCAGATGCATTGGCCAGAGGGCATTCGAGCGCCGATGATGAGTGGCCACAGGGGTTTTGCAAACGTACTACTGTACGACACGCCAACCAACAAGGTGCATTGGAATGAACGAGGATACTACAGAGAAGGAACAAAATGATGAGTACTAGGGTTATCCCCACGTTTTACAGTGATTTGGATACAGAGAGAGAAGAAACAAGAAGGAACTGATAATGCCTAATCATTGTGGCATGCATTGCCTACGAGCAGAGCTGCCATGGCGAAATCTCTCTTCAGAGTTCAGAGTTGGAACGGACTTGAACAGAACCCATCGCTCACGCCTCACGGCTTCGCCTGTACAGTAGTACCAAGAACATCATAACACTCGCGGCTGGAATGGCTCGCTGCTCCTCGCTTAGCTTCCGATGTTGTCGCTCCCAGCATCGGTTAAAATCGTGAGCCTCCGTGCCGACTTGACGAAATCGCTGAAATGGCAAAGCAATGTGCATAAGCTCGAATGATCCGTTTACATTTACATTGTGTCAGCAGCGAAAATTCGAGGCGGCAAAAACGTAGTGGACACGGTTGTTACCTGAAGGGCTCGTCGCCGGCGTGCTTCACCTCACCGGTGGCGCCGCGGTACAGCACGCGGCTCCGCAGCTCCGCGCCGTCCATGCCGAACATCTCGGACAGGCGGCCGTAGAGCTCGTCGAACGAGCGCAGCGCCGAGAGGTCGAGGTTGCGGCCGACCGTGTCGGACTCGACGAACACCTTGCATTGCCCGGGCTCAAGCCCGATGAGCTCGGAGACCTGCTGCTGGCTGCCGCCGTTGTCACCAAACCACGGCAGCCGCTCCAACGACGACGCGTTCTTGCTGGGGCTGTTCTGGATGACGCCGGAGCCCGAGCCCTCCGAGACATTGGAGCCCTTCTCGGCGTTCCAGTACAGCTGAGAGTTGTTGCCGGTCGCCGCGGGGGAGGTCGCGCCGCCGGAGCTGCTGAGGCTCATCTGCTGCTCGGTCAGTATGGTCTGTCCAAAGAGCACTAGCCCCGCCGGCTTGACGGCGGCTTCGGGCTTCTGCTTGTTGGACAGCGCGCACGGGACGTCGTCGTCGCGCGCCGGTGGTGCACCTCCGATGGTCAGGTCGGTGCTGATTCTTGCCGGGATTGAGATCGTCGGACCGACATGGTCGGGACGGCGGAGCCCGGGGTACAGCAGGCTCGACTGCAGGTGGGTAAAGTGGAGATCTGATAAAGATGGAACAAATTGCGCATGCCTGGCTCCCTGTATGGCTGCAGGAGCACTGCCGTCCGGGAACGGGAAGAACGGTGGTGGGTGGGCGTGGAGGAAATGGTGGTGGTGCTGGCTGTGTGACAGCGGGTTGGGCGGGAACGCCGGGTTGAGGAGCTGCCCTTCGAAGGGGAACTCCGGGTACGCCGGGATCCGGGGCTTCTTGCGAGGCGGCGAGAAGGAGGCGAGGTGGATGGCCGGCATGCTGGACACCAGCTCCACCAGCCACGGGCTCACCCGCTTCACGTTCTGCAGGAGGTCCGGCTCGTCCCAGGTCACCTGCAGCGCAATCGCCAATTCAACAAATTAGCACCAACCACCATGCGCAAAGAAAGCTTAATTTGTTGGTACAAGCTGAGAACTGCTAGCAGCTGCTGCATAGCATACCTGAAGAAGGCGCCACGGCGACTGCGGCCAACGGATGGGGTCGATGACCTGGACGCTGGCGACGGTGCCCATGAACCAGCTGATCCGGGAGGAGTCCTCGGTCTCGAACGCCATCTTGAACCGCATCCCGGGGGACCACTGCACCCTCATCGCCGCACGGACCGCGGCGGCGCGAACGCAAAACTCGGGCGTGCTCGCGCGAGGGTAGTACACCGCCTCAAACGGCTGCCCGGCGGCCGCCAGCCTCGCCGCCTCGGCCACGTCCTCCGGTCGCACCTTGCCCCGTGCCTTGGCGGCGGCGCACGGGCTCACATTCCCCCGCATGAGGCCCGCGTAGTGATCCCACCCGGGCGCAGGGGCCTCCTCGCCTCCGCCGGCGCCGCAGAACCCGCGCTTGGCGCGCCGGATGCCGACGTGCAGGTCCCCGGTATCGCCGCGGAGGAACACGATGGAGTCCCCGGCGACGAGCTTCTTCTGGTTGACGAACGTGCTCCACCCCGTGGTGAGCAGGTGGCGGCGCGGCGTGCCACGGTAGATGTGGCGGAACTTCCAGGCGGCCCCGTGCACGTCCTTGGCGACGACGGTCTGCACGGGCGGGTCGGCGGCGTAGTCGAGCCGCGGGAAGATGGTTTCGGCGCAGTACCTCGGCACGGAGAAGCCGCCGCCGTTGTTGGCGTCGGACTGCGTCAGCGTCTTGGCGAACGACGCCGGCTTCTCCTGCTCGTCCGCCACCGCATCTTCCTCGAGGCCACCGAAGTCCGCCTCCCCGCCGCGTAGCGGGACGAGGCGGATCCTGGCGAAGACCTCGTCGGTGTCCGGGTCAGCCATGTAGCGCACCGCGGCGACGCGGCATGGGACCAGCGCCGGGACGCGCGCCGCGGAGAGGTCGGCCGCGCCGGCGAGGCCGAGCGCGTGCTCCGCGTGGCCCTGCGGGAAGTAGTAGACGCTGGCGCCCACGGCTGGCACGGTGCACATGCCACCCGCGCACGCCAGCCACAGCTGCCGGTCCACGCACCGCTCGGCGCCGGCCGCGGCCGGCTCCGTCAGGTCCGCGAACGTGATCATCGGACGGGAACGCGCCCAGGCGAGGGCCGGTAGAGTGAGACGGAAGTGGAGGAGACGAAGACGAGCGGGTGGGTGGGTGTCGTGTCTAAAAGAATGAGCTACGGAGGTGCCTGTTCTTCTCACGGTAACGAGCAAGAGAAAACCCAGGAATCCCGTTGCGACTTATAAGTGCCCGTTCGGCGAGTGGGAGCGGGAGACAGGGCGTCAGGATGGTGTGCGGGCACTCGTGCAGGAAACAGCGACGAGGACCAGTGGATCCACGTCCGCGTGGAGCTTCCGCCTCGTGTGGAAGTTTGAGGCCCGTGAGTTTCGGTATGCGTCACCGTGGTAGTGGAGGTCTTGGTTACATTACATACATGGAGTCATGGTGGAGATCGAGGAACACCGTGGAACACCGATCGATTTTGTGGCCCGTGGCCTGTGGGGTTTCTGGTCCGTGCGAGTGTGGAACGGGATCTCAAATAAATGCTGATGTCCACTCAAAAAGAGAAAAAAATTGGTTGGCATCCCAACCTCCATATATGAAAAAAAAAGTTTGATATCTCGATATATGGTGGCGGCCTCCGATGTTATCTCTAACAAAAAAAAAGGCATCCTAAATTCCAACTCTATCATCAGCTAACCTAGCAATAAGACTAGGACGGTAAAGAGACACACAAAGGAATACAATATAAATATGAAAAGGTAAATAAGTTAGAAACGGCAAACTCGTACATGAACTTTTCTTGAGCCATCAAAAGCTCATGCTTTCTTTAGTCCTTGTTGGAGCACCTTGTAAGCAAATCTCATGATTAGGTAACTCCATGACTCATCAAGACTTCCTTAGTTGCAAGTGGATATCTGTATTGACTTCATATGATAAAAATATGTTTGATATCTCAAAAATCCATCTTTATTAGTTAACCTAGCGAGCAAGACTATGATGCTAAAGCACACCAAGAAATGCAATTTAAAATGTGGAAAGGTGAATAAGTTAGAAAAGGCAAACTCAAGTGTTGTGCTTCCTATAATACTCAGTTAGAGCCTCTCGCAATCTTGGTCGGGTAGCTCCATAGATCGCTCATGACAGTTCCTGACTTGCAAGTGGGTCCCTGTATAGCCTTCTCTTACATTTCTCTTCGTTGTCACCACAATTTTAAAACAGTGCTAAACCTATGCAACCACTTCACTCATCGAAGGGTCTCGCCAAACTACAACCTCCTAGAGTACAATTCTTGATTCACACAAGCAACGGTGGCAATGGTTGTGGAGGAAAATTCTGTTAGACATTCCTCACATGTACTTACTCCCTTCATCCCATCACACTTGACCTTCTAGTCTTTTACATTTATTTGAATCTAGTTAACATTTTCACTTCTCAATGCAACTTTCTCTTTTCCTAATGCATCTGTACGTCTATCTCTACTCCTTTGATTTTCTACATGTCATAACTTTGACTATCAATTTCAAAAAAATATATAGGTTTACAACATAATATTTTGTTTCTAGATTCAATATGAGAAATATTTTCATCATATATAATTTACATGTTGTGGAACTACACGATTTTTTTAAAGTGGCAAAGTTAGGAAGAAATACTTCATAATATATAGTTCATATATTATGAAACTATTTTTTTTAAATTGACATAGTTAGGAATGTTTGACTTCAGACAAACCTAATATGACATGTAAAATAATAGATGGGGGGGGTGGTAATTATGCCTCTATCTCGATCTCTTTGTATTTCTTTTGCATTATATCTTTTTAATTCTCGTGCTCAAATCTGAAACTTATCTATTGTGGGATAAAGGAGTATGTTTTAAGTGAATAAATCCTTCCAATCTCCCAAGGTTGCATACCAGACTGGTACAACAATCTAGATCATGTGCTAAGTTTGAGGGCATAAAAGAGAGCAACTAAATTTGTGTTTGACTGAGGCAAAGGACAAATTGGTATTTTTGATCTCTGTTAGCCATACTATCAAAATATGACCAATAATAGCCTAAAAATATTAAAATTTATTGTAGTGGTAACTGACAAGATTTGAGTTTTTTTAATTGGTAGACAAGGATACAAGTTTTAGCAAAAAATTCCCTTCAACCAAACCAATCATCGATGGCCTGTAGCCATTCGTAAAAAGAATGGTTCGAACTGTTGTGAATCAAAGACAATGTGAACAAAATCTTTGAATGGTGGCTAATTAAATGAAAGGGAAGAGAAGATCAAACTGAAGAACTACGAGAGGAGGAACAATTCAACTTGGCTAGATGATAGTATTAGCTAGCATTTTATGTATCATGAGTTGTATGTCGGCTACTGTAGCAAGGTCGGTTACTCTAACAAACCGATCTTGTTTCCTATATAGAGACATCCCTAACTCATTTGTAAGATTGATTCAAGAAGTGAAATACAACAGCCCTCTTCCTCCCACCTCTCTGTGTCCTTGTGCCTGTGTTCTAGGTTTCTCCTGCTCAGATGTCCCGGCGAACGAACTCGATTTCTAACATATTATCAGCACGAAGTTCTAACCGAGCCAAGACACTAAGGCATGAAATCAGTTCTTCGATGACTAAATGATGCTTGTTTTCTTAGACATTCTATGTTGTATACACGAACGAGCACATACACGAGCACGTTTTACTTGTGATTCGTTGGCACATCGGTAGTGCCCGGTGACACGAAGGTGGCCCTGCTGCCGTCGCCGTCCATCGCCGGAGATGACCCCCGGCGAAGCAACGAAGGCCCTGCCTCCACTCGCTAAGGAACATCGTCGCTGCCCTGAAGGCGAGCAAGCCCGGCCACCCGGTCCGGCAGACCGGCCCCTCAGGCCGCGGCGCGGGCGCGACCTGGCACCATCGCGAGACGGCGTCCAAGCGCGGCACCCCAGCACGCGAGCCTGGCCCATCGGCCGCTTAGGCACGGCCCCCGGCCACCTGCACGCGCGGGCCTCCAAGGCCGACGCCGCTGTTGCTCCAGGCAACCGGCGCACGGACGTGCGGGCGCTCTTTGCCCCGCCAACGCTGCTCCGGTGCATCTTGGCCGCGCAAGCCACGGCCACGGGCCCACACGGGCGTCCCCGCGCCGTCCTTAGCACCCCAGACCGGCAGCCCGACTCAGGGGAGGCGCGGCCCCGACCGCCCGGCGCGCGCGGGAGCCGTAGGCCCCGTCGCTGCCGGCCGCGCGAATGTGCCGAGGCGGCCCGGGCGCGAGCGACGCCGCGGCTTCGGCCGGTCCTGGCGCGGGCGCGCACGGCCCCTCCGGCCAGGCCGCGGGCAACGCGGGCGGGGGCCCGACCTTGGCCGACGCCCCTCCACTCCTCTCTTTTTTGTGCTGTGTCTGGAAGAGATAAGGCAGAGAGAGAGTGTGTGAGAGTGGAATAAAGGGGATTTTAGGATTAGGGTAATATAGATATAAATATAGATATATATATATATACGGCTCGGGGCAACGAGGACCGTGAGTGTGAGAGTGGAATAAAGAGGATTTTAGGATTAGGGTAATATATATAGATATAGATATAGATATAAATATAGATATAGATACAGATATATATACACACATGGCTTGGGGCAATGAGGACCGTTCATCAAGATGAACGGCCAGGAACAGCCGGACCCCCCTCAACCGGCCCAGCAGGCCGGCTCAGTGAGGCACCGGGTGTGCCCCGAGGCCCATTACGAGTTGGCCTGCACAGTTTTGCCTCCTGAGCAAAATAAGTGGCCTGAAGCCCACTATAAGTTTTATATTCATTGT
Organism: Bothriochloa decipiens; assembly: GCA_023333625.1. NCBI lineage: Eukaryota > Viridiplantae > Streptophyta > Magnoliopsida > Poales > Poaceae > Bothriochloa > Bothriochloa decipiens. Next base: position 15,594,308 of record CM041637.1, read on the forward strand.
AATTTATTCTCTCGCAATTACTTAAATTCCATAGATTTATTTATTGTCATTTACACTTATTGTAATATATATTATTTATTTAATTACAAAGTAATCCTGAAGATTACACCTAGGAAATTCTTGCATAGTCCGAAAGACTAAGCATAATAGTAATCCTGAAGATTACATACCGACATTCACTAATCTTGTACAATGATTGTGCAGGAATGTCATCGGACATCGCAAAGAGGGATTTTGACGTCTAGAACAGACTCGATGGCATCATACCATTGTCTAGCCTGAAGCTGGTAATGATCAGCGTACAAAGCATGACAAAGCAAATACATTGTACCTCATATGTCATCATCTTCACCCAGACCTAAAGTGTGAATATATGACGGAGAATGACCCTCAAGTCTTATGGCAGTCCCTGAAGGACCGCTTCAGCCAGCAGCGGACAATCGTGCTCCCTAGAGCGAAACAAGACTGGGTCAACATACGCTTCTAAGACTTTAAGTATGTGGCTGCGTACAATTCTGCTTTGCACAGGGATTGTGACTAAATTACGTCTCTGTGGCCAGAAGATCACTGACGCTAACATGATCGAGAAGACCCTATCTACCTTTCATCCGGGCAACATTGTACTCCAGCACCAGTACAAAAATACAAAGTACACTAAGTACTCTGAGCTGAGTGAAGTGCTTTCTGTTGCTGAGCAACAAAATGAAGTTCTCATGAACAATCACTCTATCAGGCCCACCGGCTCCATAGCTGTGCCTGAAGCACATGCTAATATTGCAGAAAGTTCTCGCAACCAAAAATGGGGCCGAGGAAAGAGGAAATGGAAGGGGAAGAAGGGTGCCATATTCAAGGGCAAAGGAAAAGGAAAACCTAAAGGTAGATTCGAACCCAAGAAGGAAAGAGGTGACAACAATGGGGAAGAGCAAGGTATTTGCTTTCGATGCGGGACAAAGGGGCATTCGTCCCGCAACTGTCGCACCCCTAAGCACCTCATTGACCTTTATCAGCAAAGCAAGAACAAGGGAAAGGTCAATGTGAGTCCCACTTCATCACTGAGCCTGAAGCTCAGCCTGAGAAGCGCAACGACATGGATGTCGAAGCAAGTGGTGGAGAGGTCCAAATGGACGAAAGTGAGGACAACCTTCATGATGACATTGATATATTTGGGGACCTACAGTAATCTCCAAAATATCATGCTAAATTAAATGTGATGTCCACATGTATTAGTTTTGTTTCCATAAATGTTTGGCCATGCATGCTCCTAAAGAGCATTTGTAACTTAGTAGATGGTTTAAAACTTCGTAATGTTCCCCAGGAATAATGTAATGTTGTTTTCTTATAATAAATACATTATGTTAAATTTCTGTTTCCATTTTGTGGTATTTAACAGAGCCTGTGGGACCCATGGCCGAAGAGGAAATCTGTCTTGTAGATAGTGGCACGCCTCACTCCCGACTCCTGACCCCCTGCCCAAGTGCAAGCACTCGCGTAGGGGCTCAGGGGGCTACTGTCGAGTACCCAGAAAGGGGTACCCTAAACCCTCGATTAACCGGACTAATCCCCGAAATCAGCAACGCAAACCCTCCATCGACATCCTTCACTATCGCTCGAAAGCCCACAGGCTAAGGCATACTGGGCCGGCCCACGAAAGGGCATCGACAGCCCAAAGCCACAGCCTGCTCGACGGGCTACCACGCGGACCGAGACTGTACGCTCGAGGGTACGATTCGGGCGACCTCTCGAGGACGGAACTTCACCCAAGCGAACGGGCCTGCCTCGAAGACGGAACTTTGCCAGCGAATGAGCTAACCCTCGAGGACGAAAGTTCGCCCGAGCGAACGAGCCCGCCCTCGAGGACGGAACTTCATCCGTGTGAATAGGCATCCCTCGAGCACAGTATACCCCTCGGCTACCTACTCCCCATACGGATCCAGGCGCATTCAATGCATTTTACCGGCTCCCGCCTAACCGTATGGTCACAGTTACAGTAACAGTTGCGAGTATGGCAGTCGAATCCTGCTTTTACCGCCCATACCCCAGAATCCCGCGGATCGTACCTCACTGTTACGCCATACCGAGCATTGTGCCCCGTTCAGCACCCCTCGAGACGCGTAAGTCAGCACATTCCCCGCATTTCTCGGGATTCAGCCTTATCCGATGGGCCTCGACCCCCTCGACTCGACCCTCTCGACTCGACTTGAGGCCTCGACCTCGCCCCTCGGCTCCGTCACGCTGACCCTCGAGCGGGACTTCAACAACTTTCGACGCGACGGCTGCAGGACCTCCCATACCGACGTACACCTCTATAGCGGCACCGACATGATCGGCATCAACGTCATACGTCACCGACCATGTTAGCCCTAAAAACATGTATTCCTGTACCCCTCCTTCGCCTATAAAAGGAGGCGCTAGGACTTTAGCTAGAGAGATCCAAGGCATCATACGCTAAGGCTTTAGATCATAGAACAACACCGCGAGACAGTGTGAAGTAGAGAGCTAAGCGTCCGAAACGCTCGAGCTCCAGCTCACACTTCTCACACCCACTTGTATTCACCCTTGTACTAGCACTTCGGTGCAAGATAATACGAACTATCTCCCTCCCCCGCTGGACATAGGGCCTTCTTTGCCCGAACCAGGATAAATCGTCGTGTCCTTCTTGTATCACCCACCGGATTAAGGGAGCACGCAATTACGAATTTACTCGTTGGTGTTGACCCCCGGGGTCGAAACACCGATAGAATCATTTCGAATATGGCATGATCATTTAGGTCATCCTGGGTTGGGCACGATGAGAAGAATCATCAATAACTCTGCTGGCCATGAGATTTAAGGCTTCCCTAATCATGAATATTTTGTTTGCACCGCATGTGCAAAGGGAAAGCTGATCACTAGACCATCCCCCCTGAAACCAAGCCTTCTCCAAGCTCATTGCCCAAATAATCAGGCTAAAGGCAAGTTTCCCTGATAACCGCATCCATACCATTCAAATGGATAATGCAGGAGAGTTCAGGTTGAAGGCTTTTGATGATTATTGCTTAGACATAGGCATTAAGGTAGAGCATTCAGTACCACATGTCCACACACAGAATGGTCTAGCTGAGTCATTGATAAAGAGGATCAAGTGGATTGCTAGGCCATTACTGCAGAATTGCAAGCTGCCAACCAGTTGTTGGGGCCATGGTGTATTGCATGCTGCAGCACTGATCCAACTTAGGCCAACTACATATCATGATACATCCCCTTTACAGATGGTGCATGGGAAAGAACCAAGTATTTCCCATCTGCGTATATTTGGCTGCGCTGTGTATGTGCCAATACCACCACCTCAGCGTACATCAATGGGGCCTCATCGAAAGTTGGGGATATATTTGGTTATGAAACTCCGTCCATAATCAAATATCTAGAGCCTATGATTGGGGATCTTCATACAGCTCGGTACGCTGATTGTGTCTTCGATGAAGATAATTTCCCAGCATTAGGGGGAGATAGGCATCCAGAAGAATGTCGGGAAATTATATGGAATGTAACTGGAATGCAATCCTTAGATCCATGCACTAGTGAAACCGAACTGGAAGTTCATACATTTGCAAAGCCTTGCAAATGAACTGCCAGATGCCTTTACTGATCACAAAAGAGTGACAAGGTCGCATATACCTGCAGTAAATGCACCGAAGAGAGTACAAGTGCCCCAGAAGGTTACTAACTCTACAGCCTCCCCTCATCCTAGGAAGAGGGGGAGACCTCCGGGTGCCCATGACAAGGTCCCACGGAGACGTCTACAAAGACGAGTAATTAAGCCACTTGCATCACTCAAGGAATCAACTGAAGAAGCTCAACCTAAAGTTGAGAATGCCCCTGAAGAGGCAGCTCGACCTGAAGTCGAGTCGGTCCCCGAAGGACCCCATCCTGAAGATGGAAATCCCAATGCGTCGTGCGCACACTATCGCATTGGAAGATCGGAACGCCCCAACTCAATCGTTGTGGGAAATCATGATGAGTGGATGAACGATCATGAGGAGATCACACTAATTATGTGGAGTCGGGAGAGTCATACAAAAGAAAGACCATAGTTGTCTACATATATTTTGCCTCCAAAATTGCTGACTCAATGGATCCGGAGCCAAAGTCCTTGATAGAGTGCCGGAAGCGCTCAGATTGGGTCAAATGGAAAGCAGCAATTGAGGTAGAGCTACGCTCGCTTTACGAAAGAGAGGTTTTCGGACCTGTAGTTCCAACACCTCCAAAGTCATCCCTGTAGGATGCAAATGGGTTTTCATCTGAAAAAGGGATGAACATGGTCAGGTGGTAAGATACAAAGAGAGGCTTGTGGCACAAGGGTTCATGCAGAGACCCGGCATCGATTATGATGAAACTTACTCTCCTATTATGAGTGGCATAACGTTTCGATATCTCATATCTATGGCAGTTAACTTGAATTTAAAAATGCAGTTGATGGATGTTGTGACCGCATACTTATATGGGTCACTTAATTCAAAAATCTATATGAGAGTCCCTGAAGGACTCAAGATCCCTCGACTGAATCAAAACCTCAATATGTTCAGCGTCCGCTTGCAGCGATCGTTGTATGGGTTGAAACAATCCGGGAGGATGTGGTTCAACCGCTTGAGTAACTTTCTACTACAGAGAGGTTACACCAATAATGATGATTGTCCCTGTGTCTTCATAAAGAAATCCAATAATGGATTCTGTATCATCTCTGTCTATGTTGGTGATTTGAATATCATCGGGACTACAAGGGACGTTGAGGAAGCAATGGCTTACCTCAAGGCGGAGTTTGAGATGAAGGATTTGGGTAAAACCAAGTTCTATTTGGGCCTACAACTCGAACACCTCCCTGAATGAGTGTTTATACACCAGTCCACCTATACAAAGAGGGTACTTGAAAGGTTCAATATGAGCAAGTGCCACCCTCTAAAAACCCCAATGGTTGTTCGATCATTGGAAGCAGATAAGGATCCATTTCGACCGAAGGAAGAGGATGAGAAAATTTTGGGACCTGAAGTTCCATACCTTAGCGTCATAGGGGCACTAATGTACCTTGCAAATTGCACACGGCCAGACATTGCTTTTGCAGTAAACTTGCTGGCTAGGTATAGGGTCACCCCCACAAAAAGGCATTGGGTTGCCACCCCCCACACGACTCGGTCCCGAAGACCTAATCCAATAATCTACCGTTGTACTCTTTTTCCCTTGATGAGTTTTTTCCACTGGGTTTTCTCATATAAGGTTTTTAACAAGGCAACAGGTGCAGCATAAGAAATACATGTTATGTACTCTTTTCTCATACCTTTTTCCCAGTGGGTTTTGGGGGAGTTTTTAACGAGGCATACACACGGTATATAATTTGCCAAGGGGAAGTGTTGTGAATCAAAGACAATGTGAAAAAAATCTTTGAATGGTGGCCAACTAAATGAAAGGAAAGAGAAGATCAAATTGAAGAACTACAAGAGGAGGAAGAATTCAACTTGGCTAGATGATAGTATTAGCTAGCATCTTATGTATCATGAGTTGTATGTCGGCTACTGTAGCAAGGTTGGGTACTGTAGCAAATCGGCCTTGTTTCCTATATAAAGACATCCCTAACTCATTTGTAAGATTGATTCAAGAAGTGAGATACAACAGCCCTCTTCCTCCCATCTCTCTGTGTCCTTGTGCCTGTGTTCTAGGTTTCTCCTGCTCAGGTGTGCCGGCGAACGAACTCAATTTCTAACACGAACGTCATTTCAAAATGACCGCCGGTGCCCGTGTGCATAGAACTGTAGAGGGGTTTTTATAATACTATCTATATGATATGTCGAAGACGATCTAGGATGAGTCATGTAAACCAGAGATGTGTGTTAACAATGCAAGTAGCCCCAAAACATCGAAAGACATATTTATCTTCTGAAAAACAAGGGGATTGTGACGTTGGACATAATTGGGGAATAACAGTCATTTTGCTGGAGTAACTTCGATTATTTTGCTGCAAGGTTTTCTCGAGGAATAACTTAGCTTCGTTGGCAACCAAGAAGTTGTTGACCGGCAACTGTCCCTGAAACTAATTTCCGAACCATTTGTCCGCTTGTTGCGTTTACGTTTGCTTGGAACGTCGTTTACTTTACTTTGCCGCCGGAAAATTGTTACTGTTAACGCGATCATCGTCGACAACTCCATTTCGACCTAGAATACTTGATTAAGACCAAGACCAACCAATTCATCAGTCGAGTACGCCCTTCTCCGTCGAAATGGATCACTACTTGTTTAAGATCAAGTAGGACACATTTCATTTCATTTTTTTTATTGTTAATCATACGCCTTCCCGTCATTTCCGTGTGGCAAGCACAAGCACAAGCACAGGGTGGTGCGATGGCGACGCGCCGAGATGTGGATGCAGTTTAGCAAGAGCGCCAAGTTGGACTTGGTGGCTAGCTGCAGGGTAACTTTCGACGTCAAACAGAGGAACGTACGAATAATGTGCACCAAGAGCTGATGAGAACGACCGCGACGCTGTGTTGCGGGGCATCCCTCCCAGTCCCAGCAAATCGAGGTCATGGAAAGAGAAGAGAAGAGATTTTTCTTTTTTTTTGTGTGTGTGTGTATGTGTATGCGTTGACTTGGATCTCGCAACATGGACACATGGTCGTCATCAGTTTCAGACTAGCAGTAGTGTCTTCCACATGGCGCACGACGACACAGACTTCCCCAGATCGATCTGCTCTCTACTTTTCTTTATCCGATGAGTCTCTCTTCCGAGATCCCCTAGCTAGCAAAGGCAGACGGCAATGCAAGTCAACTCGTTTCCCGTTTGGCGCAGCAACCGGGTGTGTTTGTCTAAATTCTACCCGCGTCGCGCGCGGCTGATGCCGTAACGGCGCCGACGGCAACGGAGAAGGCACGCCCGCCCGGCCGCGGCGTGCGCGCCAGCCCACGGCCACCTCACGAGCGCGCCGGTGGTAGTCTGGCGGGGCCCGGCGGGGGGTGAGGACAGCAAGCAGACAAGGCGGGCAGGAGGAGCCAGCGTGGATGTCGCTGAGACGCTGACGTGCGCGGGGGAACGGGGTCGGGGGGCCGGGCCAAGCCAAGACACGCCAGGCGTGCACCCCTGCCTCGTCACGCGCGCGGACGGGTGGCCCTTGGGGTTTTTTTTGTCGCCGGCGATGCGTGCCGCGGCCAGTCGGCGTCGCCTTCTGCTGCCGCCGGGGCCCCGCCTCCCTGGCCGTGGCCAGTGGCTGGCCCGAGCTGGCCTGGCGAGCTCCACGCCCTCATCGCCACCTACCACTGTGACACTACAGTACCAGTCTACCAGTACATACATGATACATACCGGTGTGACGAGTCGAGAAACGAACGTGCACGTACGCCGGCCGGTGACCTTTGTTTTGCGTTTGCGGGCTGCCGGAAACGCCGCCACCTCGCCTGCAATCAACGACCGTCGACCGGTGCGGTGCGGTGTGGAGAACACTTCGTTCCTCTTCTTTTTCCCGCCGTGTGAACGTGACGTAATATAAGTTGAGAGCCGCATCGATGTCGCAGCGGGACACACCAGTCGCTTGCTCGTGCAGTCGTGCCTCAACCAATCCCGGACCGGGGGATTGGTCTAAAAATACTCGTAACCCAACTGCCTCATGTGAATATGTGATGTGTGAGCGAGAAAAAAGAAAGAAGTGGAAAGGGGAAACGAGAAAAGAATTCATTCGTCGTCCCAGCACATATATCTGTATCACTAGTAACAGATATAGTGGAAAACGGCCTGTTGGGTTGGTTAGTTGGCACTTCGCCCTCCACATCCGTCGCCGTCGACTCCTCGTCGTCGTCTTTGCTTTCTTTTTTTGATCCTGTTTTCATCACAAATACCTCGATGAGGAGGAGAGCATGGCGCAACAGACAATCGGAAAAAAAGGCGTCTTTTTCCCAGACACGGAGCATCCGCCAGACTGATCCTGTAGGCTCGGACAGGCAGGTTTGCAGCGGTTTTTGTTTGAATTGCAGCCCCAGTGCATGCACTGTGCACCCCCTGGGCCTGGGGAGCGCCGGCCGGGTGCGGGGTGGCCACCCCACCCCGGTAGGCGCGGCCATCGCGTAGAGTACGCAGGAGCAGGACACGATACGCGCCAGTTCTGTCGCCGACGACTCACGCTGGCCGATGACCCGCACTTCTACTTGCCGGTCTGGTCTCGTCTCGTCTCGTCAGCACCCCCTCGCGATTGTAGTTTTGCGCGTACACGCAGCGTGCGCTGGAGCAGTGCCGCAGTGCGTCGCCACGCGATCGATCGGCCCGGCCACCCGCTCGTCGTCCTCCTCCTGCCCCACCGCCACCGCCACCGCCACCGGCCAGCGGATGATGCGAATCCTTGCTGTAGCTGTGTATCCTTGTACGCACAGTACTGCTTTATTAGTGCGTTCCTGATAGGGAAGGTCGGAAAAGGGATAAAATGAAGTGGATGCGTGTATATATACATACAATGTACGGGGTATACTGTATAGTATAGTCAACGACGAGCGACCACGGGATCCGGATAAAGTTGGCCCTGCTCCAACCAAACGAGTAGTAAACCTTATCATCGAAAGAAGACACTGACTGCGAGTGTGTGAGGCTGATCGGGCACCAGCACAAGCAAGAAATGCCCACCTCATTTTTCTACTCCAAGTTACTGTACGCTGCAAGTTAATTACCCTGAACCTAGTAGGAGGAGTGGTAAACGGGAGGACCGCCGGAGGGGGCGCTCATATCTTCATCCCGATGCAATCGGGATGAGCAGCGCAAACAAATGCCGGAACCCGCTACGCTGCGCCCCCGGCGATCGAGCGAGTTCCACCACGTCCAACACCTGGTTTGACTTGCAGGTACCAAGAAGCTGCATGCAGTGCAGCTGGGAGAACGAGCTAGGGGCGGCCATGACCATGAGTGATGATCCAGCTACTATTAAATTAAAACATGAACATGAGCGGAAGCATGCATATGCGTGTGTGGGAGTGGCAGTAGTACGATCGATCGATCGCAGGGGTTGGAAGCGGTGGATCATGTCGGCCTGGGAACAAAGATTCCGGGGGCCAGAGCATGGAAACGTGTATTCCGCTTGTCCCACGTGACCGGCCACGAGGAGCGCCTCGCGCCGGCTCGCCGGCTGCGCCCACATGCCCGTGCCGCGCCCCTGCCACTACTGCCAGCCAGCCAGCCGCGGGATCCGAGCACGCGGCCGGACCGGCACCCGGCCCGCCGGCCGGCGGCGATCCAAATGGGATGGCAACCGTGCTGATGCGTGCGATCACCGCTGTCCGGCCCAGCGGCTGACCTTGCGATAGGCGAGCGGTGCAGGGATTGATGCACATGTTGATGCTGCGCCGGGCTCCGACTGGTGCGGTGGGCACAAGTCAAACCTGCAAGTTAAGCAAAAACGAATACTAGGCCATGCATGATGGCCATGCCATCAAACGCCACGCACATGTGCTCTTTCATCGGGATCTTGAGCGCGTAGCTAGCTGCGTCTGTGCTAAGCTGTCTGTCCCTGTGCGTGTGCGAGGCGTGCAGATAGTATCGGCCTGCCTCTGCACGCACGCCATCGTGCTACGTGTAGCGTCGTGGCCTGGATTTTTATCTCTTTTCCTTTCTTGTATATACAGATACAGAAGATGAAATATTTATATATATTTTTTTTTGGTAAGCATACGTAGTAAGTATGTGGATAGGTAGCATTTCTATACTAGCATTACTATGTCTGTGTCAAAGGCGTTATAGAAATAGAATCTGAGATGTGTGAGTAAAGAAAGCGTAGGAGAATAATTCACATTTTTTTGGTAGATAGATGAAGACAGGTATACACTACCTACGTACCTGATAGTTTTTCTTCTCACACATAGGGCTCACAAAAAGGAGAGGGCCTCGGCCTCGGCCCAAGTCATTCTGTGCCGTGCAGCACAGTCTGGACCTATCTCTTTTCTTCTTAAAAAAAAAAGGAGAACTGTCTGAATTTTGGAAAGGAACGGTCTTTGAACCAGGCGCTATGCGTTCTGGGCTGGGCTGGACTGGTAAAGCTAGCACTATCTTCTCTACTTGATGGGCCTGCTCGCTATCGCTTCCGCGGCGCGCTGTACATTCTGCGTGGCCCCGACGCAGATGGCGGCCCGTGACAGGTACTGTACCACACTGCCAGATAGTACGTGTAATTAATTTATTGATTTCCCCTAAAAAAATTATTGATTTAAAAGTATTGATGTCGCTCTCTCTCTTCTCCCTTTTTCCCATGTGAAGAACGCATATGCGTCATGTGTGTAATCCTTTCATAGATGTTTTATTTTATTTCCTATTACCGTATATAAATCCCTTTGTTAGTGAGTAATACAATAAAATTTTATTAGGGTTCCTTTTCCCAACATATGAAGAACAAATACTTATTTTTAATTTAAATTTTTAGTTTAGAAAATTACCAATAATTATTATATAGACCATTTGTTCTGGTATTTTTCATTTGTTTGGAGATCAAATTATTGTCTTTTATAGTTTCACTGAAATTTGCCTTTAGTCCTTTACTAACTGAATTTTACATGGACCCTTTGTGTATGAGTTTTTTTCTCTTGTATATATATATGGAAAATAAATTTTATACAATTTACACAAGGAAAACAAATTGCTAATTTTTCTTGATTTATTGTTGCTGGTTTTCTATCTATTAGTTTTATTACGTATATACTCTTTGGTTTAACCTAAACTACCTAACTGTATAGATTGTTTTTTGATTAATGTGCACCGTGTGATGCCATCCTTTTAACATTGTTGTAATGAGATATATGTGGATGGATATACAAAAGATATATACTTGGCTATTGGTAGCACCTAGTGGTGAACGTTTAGCAAAATTCCTCGCAGTAGAGGAAGAAGCTAACAAACTTGTTTGGTACACTCCCAATCCGCTGGGAAACAGAGTAACAATTTAAGAGCTGCTGCATGAAATTGTACACCGTGCTAAACACCCCCACTGGCCACTGCCATAAAAACGGTACTACTACATACAGTATTATAAGAAACAAAATGAATGGCTTCTTCTCTGACCTTCTGAGATTCAGAACAGTGCGTACTGCGTAGTAACACTAGAGCTGGGCTAATTAAGCTATATAAGCAACGAGAACATGCATCTCAGCAGTCGTGAGCTACCCCGTTGGCCTTTTTGGTGTCGCTGTTGTCCTTGTTCGCCAGCAGCGGCTCCGTCTCCTTGTCAGGCATCTGAGACACCGGTAGGGCGTCGCCTGATGCGGACTTCTTCTTGCCCTCACGCACGGAGAAGACGGAGTAGAGCGCCATCCCGAAGATGGCGACGAGGATGCCCAGGATGTTGCGCGCGGTGAAGGGGTCGTGCAGCAGCGTGTAGCCGAACGACAGGACCAGGCACGTCTTGAGGTGGCCCAGCACCTGGTACGTCACCGGCGACGTCGTCCCGATCACCAGGAACGTGCTGAAGTTCACCGACACCGCGATCAGGCACGACAGGATGATGAAGCCCTGCAACACAGCACCCTTGTCATCATTCGGCAATCGGCATGTTGTCACAGTCACACACCCAAAGCTGATCTCTTTTCTGAATCTGGCAAAAATAGGGTCTGTACTGCAGCCGTTGCAGAGAATGTGTGACGGAGCTTACCACAACCGGGAAACTGTAATTGTGGGCGAAGACGCTGCGGCCGGTGAGGAGGTGATCCACGAAGGGGCCAGTGGCGAACAGGATGGCTGCCTGGTAAGGCGCCGATTGGTACAGAAGCTGCGTTGATGAGACCTTCAGCTTCCTCTGTATCGTGTTTGTGAGCTTCATTCAACAGGTAAAGGATACACCATATAAATTACTAGCAATCATAGATTATGTTGGCAATTAGTGCACATGACAATGACAGACATGCAGAATGTGCTGCAGCCTGAATGATGAACGCATATATTTCAAATGTAGGAGTAGGATACAATTTGGCCAACACAAGTCGTGGCGATGGCGAGGCCAGAAAGAATAGACCCGAGGTAATTTAACTTGAGGTCGGTAACTGACGCAATGCCAACTCCAAGGAGTAACACCAGCAGAGAAAACTTGACTGTCTCACTGCATATTGCAAGTCATATTGTTATCATAATGATAAATGAAAGAATCTGTGAGTTCTAGTTTGGCTAGAATTTTTCTATCTCATCTGATCTGCGGGTTTTATTTTTATCGGAATAGTTTTTTTTTTTGAAAAAAAAATCTAATCATCCTAATGCAAAAAAAGGCGGCAGGAAATCCTTGTACAATAATGTAGAATGCTGTATTGCCCAGTGTCTAATTTTATCACTGTTTTTGGTCTGAACAGAATACAATCAGAACATCTAGTAGACAGGCATCATTACTTATGATTTTTCTAACTAACCTGAATCTTTTCTTGAGGAATATAGTCTCCAATAGCACTGTGAAGGGTATTATGGCCAACTTTGTCATCTGCAGAGCATACTGAAGTTAAGCATGTGCTGCCTTCATTTTCAATCAAGGATAAAAACAATGAGCAGAGGACTGACCTGGTAGAATCCAATAGAATTGAATCCTAAGCTGAGGTTCAGAAGGCCAATCGAGGTTCCATTCAGCAACCCAAACAAAACTACCGTCTGTCCATCAATCGCCTTGGGCTCGAAGAAGCGCAAACGCTGCGCGACGTGAAGGGTGCAGAAGGTCACCATGAGGTGCCAGCTTGTCAAAGTTGTAGCTGCATTGCACATTACATATGATTATTGCCGGCAAGTACTGAACTGAACGTATGTACCTCTGCAATGTGCGCTGTGGTCCACCGAATAGGCTGAAAGCCGCTGTTATTTGTTCACCATGTTCCATTCGTACTTACCAAATGGAAAGCCTAGAGTGCTGATGAGGGCTTTGTTGCAGATGACAATGGCAACGGATGACGCGACGGAGAGCGTAAGAGACCCAATCACGCCGAGCTGGAAACCGGCAGTCATCTTGGCCAGTTGCTGTTTATGCTGCCCTTCGGCTAAGCACTTCTGAATCTGCTACCTGATATACCCACCGAAAGGTATCAGTGCTCAGTGCAAGGAACCGACTAATAAGAATATAAATTATGCGGAACTATACTATGGAAAACTAGTAAAAGCTACGCACAGTCGTAACCTATGGATTCAATCAATCTAGGTGATTTCCGGTGCAAGGTGGAGTACACTGAAAGTCTGAAACTGGGGCAGAGGACAAAGTGAGCTACTCCCACTGAATGCCTGAATCGGCCTTTTGGATAGGACCAAGAATAAAAAAAGGGTTGGCGTTGAACAGGTAAGAACAAAGATGTCGTCGGCCGTGACATCCGAAACCAGCTACTGCCAAATGGCTGGCCAGCCGCTAGCGCGCGTGATGAGACCGTGGCCAATGTCCAAATGATTCCACTCGAACGCTGCCGTCGGATGCTTCCTCAACTCCCCCAGATGGCCAGATCGTCCAATCATGCTGACGAGGCTCCTGAGCAGATAATATGCCTGCAGCTGCAAGCAACTTCATGAGTCATGAGTCATGACAGCGACTCACTCCCCGGATCATCTTTGTCGTGCAACCGAGCTGCTGATAGTTCCAATCCTGACCTGAGTTTACACGTTTGCAGAGCCGCAGCTGACGACACCGTGCTCGCATGGAGACGACACAGCACAGCACGAGCACGAGCACGAGCACGCCGAGTCCAAACGGAAATCCGGGGGTGCTTGTGCTTGCTGTTCTTCGTGCGATACATGGTGGTGTCCAGCTAAAAGTACAGTAGGACAAGGACCTCCTAGCTGGACGAATGACTCGGACCTTTTTGAAAGATGGACTTGGTCCAGCGAGCTTTGCTGTACGACACTGGGCAATAGTTTCTGCGGGGTACGATTTGGAAACCATGGGCATTGGCATCCAAGCGTACAACTGCAAATCTCTACTTCGAATAAATATCGCACGGCGATGTTATGAAGCAGCAGCGCCGCAGTGGATATCGATCAGCGGCATGAAACGAAGTGGCACGCGAGGACCGAGGAGGTACAGATCGGTGGGTGGTTCGCTCTGGCCCGAGGTGGTACCATGACCCAAAGGAAATGGAATTCTAGTTGTTACGAAATGATTGATAACGTTCGCACGGATACTATTTAATAACAAAATGGTTAAATATCAAATGGAGTTCTTGGTTTATATTAACATAGAGGAAACAGATTGTTTGAGCATGATAGCGTAAACAGACGAGCAGAAGAGGAAAAAGAAGTTCGTTCTGTTTGAGCATGATAGCGTAAACACATGAACAGATGAGAGCAGTGTAGCGGAATTCAATCTCTGTCGCTCCCCTAAAGTGTCTACTAGGGAGTATGCTATTCACAAGATTGGCCTAATGGTTGTAACAAGCATAGGAAGCCATGAGATGAGGATATTCAAAACTCAAGAACAACCTGATGAGACAGAGGAATTCAACAAGAACAGAGTACTCACTTGAAATTGTTCTTTCAAATCGACAGGGACTAGCTACCTCTCCGCCTCCTCTGCAGCGGTCCTCCTGCTAGTACATGCGTATGTGCGCTCGAGAACTAAGAGGCGTTGGAGCGGTGTGGCCTCTAATGGCGCTGGCTCCGTGCCGCAGCGCGTCCGGGGAGGGGAAGAAGAGACGCAGAGGCATTTTTATGTCGGGCACCTGTGGGCCGGGGCCCCCCCGAGGGAGGTGTTGGTGGCGCGCGCCCGCATGTGTAATGTGTTGGTGGGCAGTCTGCTCCGTGCTTTGACGCCGGTGCCTCAGACGCTCGCTTGCTTCCTGCTGTTGCTAGACAGAAAGCAGCGAGCGTTAGAGGAGGCAACAGCTCCGTCTTGGCCCGGCCCCGGACATGGTCGCCTAGCTGATCGAGTCCACGTCACCGACATGGAAAGGGATGTTAACCAGACCAGGTAGTAAAAATTCTCAAGACTGGTGTTTATTGTGTTGCCATGAGTCCACATCACATCACCGATCGAGGCCTGTTTCTGAACCGTAGTTTATTATTTTCAGAGCCTTATATATATGCATCTAGTGAGAATTAACAAGAGGCATCGAGTCGAGGCCAAACTCTGTGGATGTCTAGTCTACACTGAAGACCATTCTGCCAACGTCCAAATTAAGGGATCTTTCACGCAATTCCCTCACATATTTCATTTCATTTTAGGGAAAAGAATAGGAATGGAATAGGGCCGAGCAAGAGAGATCTTCGCTGAGGTCCATTATTGTCCAGTGTAGCACTTTGCAACTAATTTGTGTACTACTATAAGTAGTACTCCTACAAATCAGTGGCTTGCTATTACGACTAAGCGTTCGGCCACCAGTCACCCTACGATACAATATTCTAGCCGTTATGATCCATATCCTACTCCTATTTGTAGTCTCTACGGGCTTATAAATATAAAGACACCTTCACTCATGTACCCTATATCAACACATATTAGGAGATTTGTCTTCTGTGATTTTTTCCTTCACATCGAAGGGTTTTTTACGTAAATCCGTATCTCTTTTCCTAACAAGTGGTATCAAAGCTTAGGGTTTTTCAGCCGCCGATCCAGATTCAATCTGCTCCTTCCGCCGCCAACCATCCTCGCGCGCCGTTCCCTGCCGTCCACACGTCGCGCGGTTCGCCGACATACGCGCTCGTGTGGCCCTCGCGCGGGCCTCCTTCGTCGCTCACGTACGCGCCGCATTGGCGCTTGGGTCCCCTGGTGTCGGCGTGTGGCTTCCTGGTGCTCGCGCTGTCCAGGCACCAGCCGCCCGTCACTCCTCTGCTCGTGGTGTTCTTCTGTTACTGCTGCACGAGGATCAAGAAGCGTTACAGTGCATTGACTCATATTGCTGCTGCCGTTGTTTGGAGGAAACAAGTGATTGTTTTTCTTTGCTGCACGTGGATCGAGGAAGTTCAAGGCAGATCGTTGGTTTCACCGTGAAAATCTCTTGTGTTTTTTGGAGTTCTTCAATTTTGCTAAGTGCACCAGAAGAATACTACCAGAGCTACTTGTTTTATAGATTTATTTCATCTATTATTTTTTTCCTGCCGTTAATACTTCATGATGTCGTCCAAATTTGACATTGAGAAGTTCGATGGAAAAATCAGTTTCATTTATTTGCTGCTATATGTTGATGATATGCTCATTGCTTCTCGTGACATTTCTTTGATCGATAAGTTGAAGTCTCAGCTAAGTCATGAATTTGAGATGAAAGATCTTGGTCCGGCAAAGAAAATTCTTGGTATGAAAATTCAGCGTGCTCGAAAAGCTGGTAAATTATTTCTATCATAGAGGAGTTATATTGAGAAAATTCTTGATAGATATAATCTTACCAATTGCAAGCCTATTTCTACACCTTTTGCATCACATTTCAAATTATCTTCAAGTCAATGTCCTGTTAATGAAGATGATAAAGACTACATGTCTCGTGTTCCTTATGCTAGTGTGGTTGGTAACCTTATGTATGCTATGATTTGCACTCGATCAGATTTAGCTCATGCTGTTAGTGTGGTCAGTAGATTCATGCATAATCCTGGCAAAGCTCATTGGGATGCTGTTAAGTGGATTCTTCGTTATTGTAGGGGGACTTCTGATTTTGGCTTGATGTCTGATAGAAATAAGGTGCAGACAAATAATGTTCTTAGCTTCGTTGATTCTAATTTTGTTGGTGATCTTGATAGAAAAATGTCTATTTCTGGCTATGTTTTCACATTGTGTGGTTCAGCTATCAGTTGGAAAGCTTCACTCCAGTCTGTTACTGCTCTTTCTAGCACTGAGGCAGAATATGTTTCGGCCACTAAAGGTGTTAAAGAAGCTATCTGGTTGAGAGTTTTGGTTTCTGAACTTGGTATTGCACAGGGTGTTAATACGGTTTATTGTGACAGTCAGAGTGCTATTTATTTGATCAAGAATGATATGTTTCATGCCAAGACCAAGCATATTGATGTGAAGCACCATTTTATTCGTGACATTGTTTCTCAAGGGTAAATTATTGTGGAGAAGATACATACTGCTGAGAATCCCGTCGATATGCTCACGAAGTCGCTCTCTAATACTAAGTTCAAGAATTGCTTGGACTTAGTTGGTGTTTATGGTGCTTGATACCCTTCGAGGTTTGAGGAGACATTTTTTTCTTAGTTTGTTTTTTAGGGATCTTGAGTCAAGGGGAGGTTTATTAGGATGACTCCATATCCTACTCCTATTCGTAGTCTCTGCGGGTCTATAAATATAAAGACACCCCCACTCATGTACCCTGTACTAATACATATTAAGAGATTTGTCTTCCATAATTTTTTTCCTTCACATCAAAGGGTTTTCCACGTAAATCCATGTCTCTTTTCCTAACACTAGCTTTAATAAAGTCCGTATGAAGAAGACGTTTGATCGATCTTCACTGACGCGGCAACAGAACTTTGCAGTACACTAATCAATGTCCTTCAACAAGTGTTTAATCATATTTCATATAGCGTGAACAATAAATGGATAAAAAACTTGTCCTTAAAAAGATGACCAGTTAACTTTATGATGATGAATTGACTATAGATAGTAACAAAAAAGTTTGAGTTTTCTCAATTCGGGTATTCTCTTAGGCTACCTTCCGGAAGTAGGTAAGATGAAAATTACAGGTCATTTCTCTTTTTCTTTTTTTTTTCTACTTTGAACGGGTGAAATGCAGCAAGCTGTTGCAGAAGAGAGTCGCCTACAGATGCACCTCTGTATCATGCTGGCTTCCCTTTGTTAACAACATACGTTATGTTTGTTGCCTCAGATTATCTAGACTGACATAACTGATGACTTTGGACTAACATAACTGATGATCAATGCAAATTCAGCTGTAGTGGCATGGCATCAGGCACCGCTGAAAGCATGAACAGGTTCAAAATTTAGGCAAAATTTCATGAATTTTGGTAATTTCGGTGGAGGCCGAAATTTTTCTAATACCGAAATCGAAAACCATGAGCATGAAACCATGCATAGGCCCCCTGCACCGACTAAAAATATAAAGAACCAGCTCAAGTGCGGCATCGATCTCCAAGCAGATTCTCCGACCTAACAAAGGCACTAATCGAATAGAATTAAGCCAAATTAGGAGCATCACATCAAAGCTGCTAGCATTCAACAATCCAATAATTGGCAAGGAAGGGAACCAAACACACCTTCCTCTTTTCACTTGGGGCGCAAGGTTGGAGTCAGGTGGTTGCAGCAGTAAAGCAAGCATCGGCCGGCCTTCCCGTGAATGCAAGCAAAGGCAACCCCTACATGCGCAGCCGTGGAGCGGAGCGAAGCAGCTCCATTATTCTGGTGGCCGTTGGGTGAGACCTCACACCAGTCAGTCAGTTCAGACAGTCGTGCGTGCCTCTGAATCTCTGGCCCCGGATTGAAGGGAACAAAAAAGAGGCCGGCCGGGTGCTGAATCAAATCACGAGTTCAGTATGGCGAATTATCATTCCCATGATACTATATTTGACGAAAATGAGGGGAATAATTGCATCCCAAATCTGAGTGAGGAAAAGGTGCAAATGCTAGTAGTGGTGATGGCGAGTGGTTAGGACGGTGGTGTTTGTTAATACTGTCTAAGGATTAGGTGAAGAATGGCAAGGATTGGTAGATTAGTGCTCCACCCTGCACCACCACCTTGTCGGTGGCACACGTGTTGTGTAGAACTGATGGTTCACACGGAAAACTTGTGCAGATGCAAATATTTCGCAGCTAGACACTCGATGTGGATCGACAAACTGAAGCAGACGATGGTGGTTTCAGAGTTTCAGTTCTTGGTTTCGTCAGAATGAAAAAGGAGATTCAGACTTTCAGCTCTCATTAGGTATCTGCAGTCCATTACAACAAGAATCGAGAGAGCATAACGCCATTTGTGGACCCTTTTGCACGTCCGAGATTTGATCAGGCGGACACATGAACAAATCACGACGCATCAATGAAAAGAAGGTTCGCGCACCATTAATGTGTCCTGTGTGGCTGTGTCTTTGTGACGAAGCGGAGGCGTAGCTCAGTCACGGGCTCACGGCTGTCTTCCTCAGGCGCGGTGTCCGATGCCGCCGGCTCCGAAGAATGCCCACGGCTGGTCTGCGGCGGCCGGCGGCCACTTCACTGCGTTCCCGGCTCGGCGCGGGGGTGACTGCGGCCTCTTTATATTGGGCCGACGAAGTAGTCCACGATCAAGTTTCCTACGACCTTGGTCAATTGAGCCTGCTGGGGAGCCCACACTTCCGGCGGGGATACAGGCCCATGGGCCCCAGGGCTTTACAGATTCTTGAAGGCTCTGCTTTGGATTCCAATCGCTTCCATTCCAGTGGCAAACGGGCAAGCGGCGACGGTCGACGGGGGACGGCGGCCGCGTGAGGTCCTTCGACCTTGAAGGGGAGGACGAAAGCGACTTGGTGATTTAGATGGCCAGTCCTAAATTGGCATCCTATCGACTTGGTGATTTACTGATTTAGATGGCGAGGCCCAAATTGGCATCCTATCTGAAAGCGCAATTCTTCAGAGAAGTGAGCAGCCAAGGCAACTCAAACACTCCGTTGTTTATACCCTTGCGAGCGAGCGAGCAATCTCCAGCATAAATCGAGCTCTTTCACCTCAGCATTCAGGGGTAAGTGTATTCATGCACTACCAATATAGATCTACTAATTCTGCAGTACAGGTAGACATAGCTAATCTTACATGAATGAGCAACCAGTAGGTTTTAGGAGGGTACATTCATCCAGCGCAGTGAGGGGAGTCACTACTCACTAGATGTTCTGGACTGCCAAATATGCAAGCCTATGTTACATTAATAGAGCTAGTGGCTTGGTACTACATCCACAGCCTGCTTCCCAGTTCTGCTTCCATGATCATCTTCCCTTCCTTTGGCCTGGGGATCTTGTAGTTCTGAGGGTAGCTCACCTGTTCCACCTCCCATTTCATTTTCGGTGCGATTTCCTCGTGCTGCGGTGAGTACTCCTAAGAACAAGGAAAAATTGCCCCAAGTTTTAGACCTTCCTGACATTGGGTTTATGACTGTTTCGTCTATTAGGCCTCCAAGTCACCAGCATTGTACCTAGTGCATTGCTTAAACAGAGCAATGCTTTAACACTACAACTATACCTGAATTTGTACTACCAGTTCTTGCTGTATCGATGAAGAAAGAAATTGGTAATGGGCCAAGAACATATATGGGATCACGATACAGTACTTCTTGTTGGTCTCATTAAAGATGCATTCTGCATGATTGCTAAGTTTTATGCAGTTAGTCTTCATGCTTTATGGCTAAACTGGGTACCGGTTGACACAGAAGGCAAAGCAGACAACTTAAGCTTTGCTTACAAGCAAAGATTATGTGTAGTACATAACGAATTGTGCCTGGATGTATGCTCCTGAAAGTTGTGGCCACATTTTATGTTTTGTGGCAGACGATCCTGCCAACATACTACCTCAGTCCTAAATTAAATCAACTTTTCGAGTTGTCCAATATCAAACTATTTTAACTTTTGATCAGATTTATAGAAGAGAGTGCCATTATTTATGACACCAAATTAGTATCCCTAGATGCATTATAAAATAATATATTTTCATATAATGTAGTTATTTAGTGTCTAGATGTTATTACTTTTTCCTCTAAGTTAATCAAACTTAAGATAGTTTAAGGGGTCATTTGGTAGAGTTTCTTGAAGCGGATTCTCCCTAAGAATCACTCTTCCTCAATCCTCAGCCAAACATATTTTGGTGGGGAGTAGACAAGAATCACTTCTCCATTTACACTGTGCGCTAGGCCTCACTCCTCCGGTCCTCCCTTTCCACCGAAATCACTCCAGAATCAATTCTCACTAGCTCCCCACTCTGCCCCCACTAGAATCAAATAGAGTCACTCCACCAAAGAATCAAAGAGCTAGAGATAAGAATCATGGAGTGGAGCTAGGGTGATTCTAGAAATTAATTTATTTTGAAAAGAGGGAGTAAGTCTGCAGAAGAAGAAAAAGGCATGGAACCCACCTCTAACTTCTGGATCAGTTCCTTGGGAGTTGGAGCCAAGACAATGGTATCGCGAGCAGTTGGTTTGATGAACCCTTCTTCCACAGCTTTGTCAATGAAAGACAACAGTGGGTCGTAGTAGCCATCCACATTAAGCAGTCCAACCTGCAGATTAGCAGATACCTTGTAGGTCGTCCCAACAAAAAGTTTATGAATTGCTGTAAAAAGGATGAATGGGTGGTACCGGTTTGTCATGAATGCCAAGTTGAGCCCATGCAAGCGCTTCCAGCAGCTCTTCAAGTGTCCCAACAAAAAGTATAAGGCAAAGCTCAGCAATCGAATACCTCCGTCAGTACAGTGGTAAATACTAAAACAACTAGGACATGAGCAAATTCTGTATAGTTAACTTGATCCTAAATGTTGAGTTTTTTTTTTTAATGTTTTCAAGATCACAGATTTCTCATTCTGATTCACATGTCTTGGTCTTGGAATTATCATGGTCTAATTTCGATTCTCACTTTAGTCATTGTGCTTGTGCAGGGAAACAAAGTATCAACTTTTGGAGCAGATAGCCTTGTCAGAGACAAAGCATGCATTCTGAACTTTCACTCACACTTCCACTACCAGTTGATCATTGCAAAAGCTGAAGAAAGTGACAACCAAATTTACCAGTCACAACTACCGATTCATCACTTTCCTTTTCTCAGGTGACAGGCACACTCACCAGGTAATGCGATAAAAGCATCAGACTGCCTGGCCATCTCAGCCTTCCTCTGGTGCATATCAGCCACTGCTTTCACCTCCCCCACCGTCTCACCTGATATCTGCACCCATCACACGCGCAAGAACAAGCATCATATTTTACTAGCTGGCACAGGCTTTTTTGCTTGACCTAAAGGGGACCAACTTTCTGGAGATGAAGAAAGAAATGGAGGATGACTTGAGTGTTTTACATTGCCAGTTTTTTTTAATCAGAGGACACATGTTCAGGGGAGGCAATTATGGTGCTGGTATTGGGGATAGGAGGAAGTGGTGATGGGCTTTTTCATTGTTTAACTGAGCCAGCATTTGTTGGAGAGATTGCGGTCAAGATCAGCAAGATTTGATCGACCATGTGGGGAACACAATTTCAGTGAGCATTTCTCCTGATCTTTCATCATATGCCTGCCTTTTTTCCTTTCCCACTAGCAAGAAAGACAAGCGAGAAGGATCTAAAGGCAGTATCATGCATTTTTCCTTCTTTGCTCTTCTTAAATTCACATCCTAATAGAATATTTCTGAAGATAAACATGAACCCATGGCGATTGACTTTGTACCTAAAGATGAGCGTCAGGTTTATTATGATATTCATATTTATTCAAGTAAATAGCAATAAGGAATTGCATCTTCATCCCCCTTTATGAAGAACTCCATGTGTTTACCATGACAATTTGAAACTTTGATTGCTAAATATTGAAACAATATTGCTGTGTTCGAGGTAATCATGGCATGCGACAAGAAACAATTAGAGACTAATGCTAAGTAGGAGAATTATGGGTACCTCTCTAGGCATCAGAGTCTTGGGAATCACCCTGCATAGAGGGACAAGAAGATGACAAAATGTAAATTTTATGATCTGAGGTAGACATGATCAATCCAACACTTTCCGACACGAGACTGTTTCTTCAATTTCCAAGCTGCTCTTCTTTTCACGCACTATCAATTAGATAGTGCGAATGAGCTAAAGAACTGGTGTATGTTACATACCCAATGACATGCCTTCCTCCATCGTACACTGCTTGAGAGACCGAACCCATCAATCCTACACTCCCTCCTCCATACACTAGATCAATGTTTCTTGCCACCTAAATAGACCAGGAGAAAAATATCAAATAACAAAATTATGTTTGCTAGAAAACCTTTAAGGTCTGGAGGTCGCCATGTCATGAATCTTGAGAGATGGGAAACCAAAAGTGGTGACACATATAGGCCATAATTCGTCAAATGTATGCAGTGTTCTGTTGTTTCACTATGGAACTAAGGAAGTGGTAGATTTTGTAAGTGCAGTAACATGCATCCATGCAAATATAACTGTGAAGCGTTTTAAACTCCCTTCACTGAGAATAATTCTCATGGAAAAGCACCACTGCATCACTATGTGGTTGGTTGATGCTTTGGTGGTCAAAACAAGAGGGTGAACTTCAAGTAAGATTAAAGGCATGTCATCATCAAAATGACACTATGTCTAGCTATCTAGTTGACCAAACAAATAAAAGGCAAACGCACAAAAAGACCTAATAAAGGAATTAAAGTAAGAAGCAGCAGCACAGAATTTACCAGCTCCTTGCCAAGCTCAATGGCAGCATCCTGGTAGCTCCTCTTCTTACCATGGCTGCTCCCACAGAAGACACATATCCTCCTGAACCGTGATGGCACTGGTGCCACTGCCTCTGCCGCCTCTTTGTCGACCTTGATCTCCATTGCTCCCCTCTTCACCTCCCTAGTTTGCTGTGAATGTCTGCAGGCGTTTAATGGTGGTGACACAACATGGAGATGGGTGGGATATCCCACTATAGCAAGGTTTGGCTGGCTGCACTTGAGTGCACACCACTACCTGTGGAGTCGCTATATATAACACTATTTGATTTGGTTTTCTCAACTCTGTCTAGTCATAATAGATTATTTTAAGGATCATCTTGCATGCTTTAACTAATTAAACTATGAAGTCCATTTGAACACCATGTCCGGCCTGATTGGGTGATTCCTGAATGTAATTTCGGAAAATACACCTTTATTATGGCTAAATTCATGGGATATCCCATTTCATATTCACATTTATTTTCACTAGGTGTATCTGTTTGCCGACCGGTGGGAGGATGCGAGCAAGGTACCAAAACGAAGAACGCAAAACTTTTGATGGAATGCTTATATACATTGTGTGGAACCGGTGTGGAAGGAGAGGAATATAATGATTTTTGAAAATGTGTACATAATGTTGCAACAAATGGCCTCATTGACTAAACAAGATATTGTGCAAAGATGCAGGGTCATATCATTTGCGAGGTAAAGGTGTGAGAGGGGTGATTGTTCTCCTTTGGTCATAGGAACAGTGTGTTTGGTGTCCTTGTACACACAAGTGTGCAAAAATGAAACATGCATCACAAGGAGACCGAGTTCAGAAGGGCATTGGCTGCACGACACAGCAGTAAATTGCAGTGGCCTGCCCACTGGTCACAGCGAAAACAACATGTCGAGGCTCTGCACCCAGCCGACAACACAGGACATGTAAACGTCGTCTAAGCGCTCATCATCTATGGATTGCGTACTGGCTCTGCTTCTAACAAAGGACTAGACAATTTGAGAGATATCTTGAGTGCCTGATCGATCGAGTGCTGCAAAGCTATTTTTTACTCCTCATTCAAATATGCATTTGGGAACGCAACCAGTTCCTGTATTAAACTTGCTCGCTGCCTTTTTTTTTTTTACAATTTTTCTTGACCTTCTATATAGCCTCCATGGGAAGATGTTTTGATTGTGAGAAAAGATATTTGAAAAGTGGCATGAATAGCTGTATCTCTCGAGACTGCAACTAAACTACCAGTCTTGTTTCGTCTAAAATCCAGATAACAATTATTGTGTCCCGAAAGTGCATGGTGTTATGGTTCACGAAAGTAAACATGTGAGTCTGTGACCATCCATGGTCCGTGTGCTCTTAAGCAATTTTATCGACGAATTTACAAACCTAAAATCGATGCATGTCAGATGATTGTTTGACAACCAAAGTCCATCTCATTTACTTTCCTCTGCTTTCAATTCCCGTAGAATTAGAAAAGTATTCCTGAGTTTTCCTTTTCCTATACTTTATTATCCTGCAATACAAATGGGCCCTTAGCAGTTAGAATGACTTAAAAACAAATTAGGATATTTCTACAAACCCGATGACTAGGTTAGCTGAGATAACTTCGTTTTTCCAACGTCAAGTTTAGGTATCTTCATGGAGCTGAGGCCACGGTATGTTGAGCACTTGACTTGTCTAGCTAACCGCCGAAGACTACATCATTTCAACATATATAAATAAAAGGGTTGCTATTAATCAAGTTGTTGCAAGCATATAGCATGGTATTCCCCTATTCTAAAATAAGTAAATATATATCTCACTTCTCGAACACAATGGTTAACAGTTTTTTTATGAGAAATGCTCCGGTGGGCTTCTTTCTAAAAAGCTGCACGAATCCCAAAACAATCTTTTAATTAATTACTAAATTAATTAATGTTATTTGGCCAGCCCTGTGTCCATCGTGCCTAGCCCAGCCCAGCCCACGCCTGTGTAAGGATCGAATCCCCGGAGTTCCGGACTGCTGGTTTGGCGGGTCTTGTATTCGTATTTCGCCGGAGATCATCTGGATACGGCGATTAGCCCTAGAATTTGCTAACTACCTGTCATTATGACCACGGAATGATGGCACAATTTGATGAATTTTGTTGATAACCACCCTAGTTTAGACCAAAACAAACAGCAAACTAAAACGACAACCTAATTGCGCTTGTACGCCGCAACATTGAAGGTTGGAGTTCAAAATCGTTGTAACCGGCCGCCGGAGTTCTAATCCACGTGCACATCCCGAGATGCGGTGAGGAGAGGTTGGATGTGAAGTCATATGGGCATGATCACTGCGCTAGGTGAGGTCTCCGGCGAACTGACGGCGTCGAAAGGTGTCATGCGCACGGCACACACCAGAGATTCACCAAGCACGGCGAGAAGATCGAGGAAACGATGAAGCCGGTGTCGTCCAATGTGATCTGGGTTGAATTAAACACCGTAGGGCCGGGCTGGGCTGGCCTGGGCCAGACTGGTTAAAAACAATTATTTATTATGAATATTTAAATTTAAATATGCTCTGGGATTCGTGTAATTTTTAGAAAGAGGTCTACCGGAGCGTAGCTCTTTATTTTATAGATGAGATCGATGACAGTTAAGAGTTTGCCTCCCTACACAATGGTCGTCCTGTCCCCGCATTCAAACTTGTACCCCACTCACTCACTCGTACAAAATCAGACGAAGCATGCTCAATGATCATCGTTGTCCCGTGTCCTGGCAGGCTGTGCTTGCAGCTTGCTCAACGGGCAGATGAACTGACACAGACTGAACACCAAGGTGCTGAGACGACTCCTCACCCCCCCCCCCCCCCACCCCAACCCCCGGTGCATGAGTTTTGATATCCGTTTTTTTTCTGTCATTGTTTCCTTTTAAAGATGTAATCCAAAAGGGTCTTTGATGCCTACTGACGGTGCTCTTGTACATACATTCTTCTCCTTTTTAATACAAGGATATGCATACTTATGCATATTCGTGAGAAAAGAAAAATCGGCTAGGAGTACACGGTGGGAGCTGACTTACTCCTATATTAATATAAAACCTTTTCATGTACTCTAAACGCTGAAAAATGTTTTCATGTTCTTTTTTTGACCATTTGAAAAATGTTTTCATGTACTCTGGACCTGAGCATGACAAGCCTGGTCCGTTAACCCTTCCAAGCCCGGCCTAAGAAAACGAACTTCGTCTGGCCTGACAACCACTTCGGCCAAGGTCAGGCTTCTTTTCCCGCCCACACTAAGGCTTCTTTTCCTGCCCACACTATGGGCTTGCATACTCACCTTTTCTTTTTTATTCAAATTATTTTTATAATAAATTTATATAGAAATATAAATATTGCCCATATTAGACAGACATGAATACCATAGCCATAAAATTTTTAAAAGTACATGGGAAGTATATTTTTATACATTTTCCAGTGGCTTTTACCTTTCACCTTTGAATACTATTTTTACCAAAAAAACCTTCACAAGAGAAATTCCACTTACACCTCCAAATCATCCAAATCCTCTATTAGGGATTCTGGGGAGTCAAGGTGGAGTGGGATGGTCCCATTTCTGTTTTCTAGAATAGGATGGGGATGGGACGACTCCATTTTCTATTTGGTTGAAAAGGGATAGGATCAACCGATTTTGTGTTTGGTTGAAGAGAATAGAAATAGGATGGAGGGTGGATTTGATGCCCTTAGGTACTGTAGATATGAAACACATGCCAAGTTATATATCTATTGATAGCCCTAATCATAATCAGTTCAACAGAACTGTGTTTGCTATTTTATAGTATTTCTACTGATTACTATGCATTTTAGAAATTCCAACCTATTTTGCAAAAAAGAAAAGTAACAAAAAAATGGAAAACCATTTTTCACCAAGGGCCCTAGGGTTTTAAGGATTTGCATCACTACTCATATGAGTCACAAGATTTGCATCTGGAACCCTAGAAAACTTCCCTAATCCATTTTCACCCTCTTCTTCAACCTACGGACGAAAACAGAAGCCGCAGTCGCATCCGCCGCCCGCCCCCAGGTGCCGCCGCTGACCGCCCCAGGCGCGTCCACTGTAGCGCCGACTGCCCCACGCGCGTCCGCTGCCCGCCTCATGCGTCGCCGCCGGCCGCTCCCCTGCGCCTCTCACGGCTCCTCTCCGCGTTAGCTGACGGCGTCAATCGGGGATGACCCCGTCCCCTCGATTTTGAGAGACGGAGTCCCTAACCCTTGGCGACTCTAAACCAAACAGGCATACAAGGAGGCCCATCCCATCCCATCCCACCAAATCCCAGCAACCAAACACTACCCGTTGAATGTCCGCGTCCATCCTGGCTGCTCAGCAGCCGCGCCTCATTCTCCTTCTTGGCGCCGTCACAATGGAGGCAGCAGCGACACCGCGTGCCACCACGCCAGCGATCCGCGTTCACTGCATCGGGCGACCTTGCATTACAGTCTGCGTGTATTTTTTTTTCATGTTGCTTCTGCCAAAACTTAGCAGAGTACTGCATTGAGTTAACTTCAAATCTTTGTGTGGTATTTCAGGTAAGTTCTTCCGTGGTGTTTTCTAGATCTCACGATCTTTTGGTGCTACAGCACCAATTTCCACTTTTTTTTTTTCTGGGAAGGCATATGTACTGAATAGATGAACAAATATATGTAAGCAATCTATTATTTGACTTCAGTCCCTGTAGATATATCCTTGGAGTGATCCATAAGTTTAGAATATATATTTCTTAACCACATATAGCCACGGTAATGCTTGTTTTTCTCTGCATAAATGAGTTACCGTTGTAAGTTTCTTCAGATGTTACTCTTTTTAGTGCTTCATCTCTCAAACACTATAGCTAACTGACATTAAGTACTACATGCTAGTAATTGATGTTTCTCTTTTCTAATATGAAACAATATTCATTGGCTTTATGCGCTGCGCTTTAACATTTATTTACAATTAACTCCAAGGATATTACACACAGAAAGTCTGTTACTCTACCATTTATTTTGGAATGGATGGATGATAGGATTACTATATATAATCTTGCAAAATAGGCATGCTTTGCATGGTCGATGCTATCTCGTGAAAGGCAGTATACTTTTGTAATGACCTGTAAATATGGAGTATTGTTTAACACTCTGCCTGCTTCACACCTGATACATATAGTACCTTCTTAGCTACCAAATGATACTAGAGAAAAACTAACTCTTCATTTTTGTGGGGTTGTATCTTTTATTTATTTTCTTTTTGACCTGTTTGAATCTGGCAAGCTGATAAAAAATAAAGGTGTTAGATGGATCGATGAAGCCTTTTTGGATTTGCCTTCTTGGATCTTCCGTGCCATTTTTTTAACCTTTTTCATACATGTATCCTAGAACATTCTTCTTTTTGGTTCTAATATCATGTAGCTGAGATTTAGAAAGTGTCTGCTGTACATCCTTGTTAAAAGAAGAAAAAGATGCCACAACAAAATACATCATTTAGTAATATATAGATCCCAAGAAGGTTTTGGATTTGACAGGTAAACTTCTTCCCGTATTTGATTTGTATAAGGCAGGTTGAATCCCTATTGATTTCAACCGAAAACAAGACCTGTTTTGATGGCGTCTATCTAAAAAGCAACCAATTTTCCTTTTGTGTTCTTAGATCTGCTGCGATCTAAATTTCTTGTACATTTGTCATGGAGCTAGTTCATCAGGGGAGAATTTTGGTGTTTGTTGCCAAAGTTGGTGTGAGGGTTGTGAATATCCATAACCACATGTAAATCAACAACCATCGCAACCAAAAAAAAAGGAGCAACAGTGCCGCCGGGATCTGCAGTCTACCTCAACTCCGTCGGTCCTCGCGTTGCCTGGAGGAGGGGCTGAACTTGGATCACTGGTGTGCCGATAGGTTAGGTCCTAGTTGCTCTAGGTTTGGTGTCTACAGTGGCAGCATCAAGGCAGTTATTGCTGTGCAACTTTGGAATAAGTTCCTCCGGCATCGTCTCCGTCTCGTTGACGTGTAATAAACTGATGAGGGTTCTCTTCTGGTGTTTCCTGTTTAGGTGGTTTGTGCCTGGCTTTGTTGCTGGCGAGGATGGTGTCCTTAAGAGTTGGGGCCATGGTGGTTGACACATGTGGAGCGGGTGGTGGTGGTGGTAGGGGGAGACATGTCTTGTTCTTCAGTTTGCGGTGTCAAAGGAGAATTTCAGAGGTTGTAGCCAAAGTTGGTGTGAGGGTTAGGGGCAAGATGTTGCCAGTACCCTTTGTTGCTGGCAAGGACGGTTTCCTTAAGAGTTGGTGGGCCATGGCGGGGCGCTGGGGGTAGGAGGAAACATGTCTTGTTCTGCAGTTTGAGGTGTCAAGTGGAGAATTTTGGAGGTTGTGGCCAAAGTTGGTGTGAAGGTTAGGGGCAAGATGTCGCCAATACCCTTTGTTGCTGGCGAGGACGGTGTCCATAAGAGTTGGGGGCCATGGAGGTCGGCGCATTGGGGGGGGGGGGGGGAGAGGGAGAGACATGTCTTGTTCTTCAGTTTGGGGTGTCAGAAAATTTTGGTCTCAAACTACCAAGTGAACTAGATGAACACCATGGGTGGTATATAATGAATGTTCACTTGCCGACAATATTCATAGAAGGCTATTCTATTCATATGTAAATACTGCTACAATGTTAACACTCTTGTAGACAGTGGTGTAGCAATAAGCTGCCCAGTTGAGGGAGAGAACATTCGTGGGGGAAAAAATCCCCTTGCTGGCAACTCAAGAAACAGTGTCTGGGTGCTGGCCTGTGGTGCATGTGGTTGTTTTGGGGATTTGGGCCCTCCAAAAAAAGGGTATTTGCAGTGGTAACAAGATCAGAATGTAGTGGTTGGCCAAGGTGTGGCCCTATAGGGTGAAGCCGTGGTTCTGGATTTTTTCTTGGTCTTGAGGTTGATGCTTCTTATTAATCATAAGGCCTTGGGAGGCTATTCTTTGGTGAATTTTTAAATACTGCTACAGTCATACTGTGTTTTGACATGCAACATGTTTGGTTCCAGTACATTTATATGAAATAACTTGCGTTTATTTGCTACTTTGTAGATATATTGACCATTGTGGCTTTCTCTATTCCAACCTGTCCGCAGTACTTACAAAACAATTCTAGCATTGTGATTTCTGCATCGCATAGGCTCTGAGGAGATCTTCATATTGCTTCTCTTCATTCATACCCTCGTTTTAGCATTGTTGTCACCCCACTTTGTGCACTACCCTTGCTGTCTCTCATGGGCACCTCAAAGTGTTTCCTGAGGATCCTTATCTTGACTACCATGGCTATATCAGTTGCCTTGAATGCTGCAAACATTGGGGCACTGGTAACTAAGAGGGACTGCAAGTTTGCTGAGCTCATGAGACTCCCTGACATATTTCTTGTGCTATTTGTTCTGCTGTGCTTTGACTTTTTGATATATCTGGCATTCAATCTATTCTGGCCTGCAAGAACTTCAATAGATGAGCAAATATGTTCACAGGTCTTGTTGGAAAATAGCCATGATTACAAAGTTGGCAACAAAAGGAACCCCTTAACAGATCATTTACTTGGAGAATTCAAGGATATCAAAACGGTGGGAATCGGGCATGAACCAGTTATGTACTCTGAGTGTGAAACTACTTTATAAGAGCAAGTCATGGTCTTTGATGAGCAAGTTGAAACATTTGACATCATTGAGATGCCCTTGTCCAAGACATTCAAAGATCATTTGGGTCAAACTGTCAGTAAAGAAACTCCCTTACATGTTGACACTACTGATTATGTTTCATGCCATGATTCACTTTTCCTCTCCTAGGATGATATTCAAGGAATCTCATTCCTCCTTATGGACAAGCTTCAACTTCTGAGTTCCATTCAGGCAAGAATATGCTTGCCATGATGAATTATCTTGCTGCTGAAGGATTTGCTAACGGAGAAATTGTAAGGGATGCTGTTTCTGCTGCCATAAGTCAAGAAGTTGCCGAATTGACATCCATAAGACATAAAGAGATAAATGACACTGTGAGATTTCATAATAAATATACTAGTAGCATGAAACCAGAAGTTCAAGAGCTTTTATTTCCTTCACGCCACCAGCTTGCTGACATTCTTGATGATTTCTGGGGGAATTTGTTTGACCTGCATGGTGAATTAACAAAAAAGGAAATGCCATAAGGTTGGACCTTCTTATTAGGCTGGATGTTAAGGAGATCGAAAGCTGCCTGTGCTATTTTGATGTTTTACCTGGAGGTCTATGTGATCCTTTGAAGCTAAATTTTGATACCATGAGGATGCCGCTTTTGTTTAGAATCAGTAATAACATGTGCCTTGAACATGGAAATTGGACATTGCCTGCTGTTGTGGCGTTCAGAAGGTACGTCATGGACTCATTCCTCACAGAGGATCCTACGCTATTGAAGGATGAGGAAGCATCATATTTTGCCATGAGAAATGATCAAGTACAATATAAATTTCCCATTGGCATGGGAATTCGATTGGAGGAGCTGAACAAAATGGAAGTTTTGGTTCGAAAGTGTCCATCACAGCAAGTAGCTCAACAGGCTTCCAAGACAAATGTTTATTTCTCCTACAATGAATTGAAAGGGCTACTCTTGACTTCTTTTCGGACCTGTATTCTTAATATATTGAGGAAAGCTGGTTGGCTGTTTGAGAACAGAGGCAGGTATGACGAGGAGCTAGTAGACATAGCTTTTGAAATGGTGATGTTTGGAGATATACATCCAAGTGGGGTATTCTGTCCGAATGCAGTAGTTGGTCCTGATGGTAAAATATTCAATCTGAGCACCTGAACCCTTGGTTGTGGAGATGGATGTATGTGGCAACCTACTGTCCTTATTAGCTTTGGTGTTTGGTGCATTTGTAGAATATTTGAAGTGCTTCTTTCGGCAAAGCAACCTTTGCTTTTTGGGAAGTATAGTAGGGTTCTCAATCGCCTTCAGGTAAAACTCTCGTCTTTTATTAACAAGTGTTCTTTATTTTTTATTGAAAATCGGTTTAGAAAAGTCTCAATTATGCCTGTATGTATGCATAAGAAAGTTGCATCAGTGTTTCTCCAAATTTGTCTTGCACGCGACCTCTGTATTTTGAAGATAATCAATGGAGTTTAGGAATTAGTGGTTGATCAAGAAAACAAATGAAAATGATAGTTGATCAGGAAAACAATTGAAAATGAGTAGACAGGACCAAGGTTAATATTGCACTCAGTAAAATTGCTGTTGTCTTTGGTTTCCGGAGTCAAGGTCACATCATAGCTTGGATTTGTGAAACTGTAAAGCTGGTTTGATACCAATAGCACAAAAATTTATGATCTGAGTATTCTTTTTAATTGAAATAATTGCTATATTAAAATAATTTACAGTGTTCTCACTTGTGCATTCTAGAAAGATGGTTCCTGTTACTATCTTATTCAGCAAAATTACGGTGAACTCACTCAATTTTAGGGGTCACCATAACGATATGATATAGAGATCATGCACTTTTTTTGACAAGAGAGATCAGGCACAATAAGTGTAGGTCCTTGACCATGCTTGATCTTTTTTTTTCGATGCAGGATAGTCCCCATTTGGTTGTGGAATAAAGATGTGCAAAAGACTATTAAGGAAAAGAAGGAATGCT
>CM041637.1:15634435-15648483 GCA_023333625.1 Bothriochloa decipiens
TTGTATTGAGCTTTTTAAGAAAAAGTCAAAAAACACCAGCCAGACATAGAAAATATTGAATACCCATTCTAGAACCGAGAACAAAAAATAGGCCTAAGTCACCGCGAGGTGATGTGGGCCCACGTAGTCCCCAAGCTCGATAGAAGATAGGATTATTGTATTGAGTTTTTAAGAAAAAACTCAACACAACATTAACTAGTCCGCAGTCAATGCCAATTGATGAGTTGATGCAAAATCCCAGGTATGAACCTACGGCTTTCTGCTTAGGAAACAGAGCTCTGGCTCGATCGGGTCGAGGGACACCGAGAACCACTAGTTCGTAGACACCTCTGGGTGGCAAGTCGAAAGCGCAGTCCCCAGACAAGTCAAAGCAGGCTCGATCGGGTCAAGGGACACCAAGAACCACTGATCCTTAGACACCTCTGGGTGGCAATGACAAATTGCCGAGCAGTAGGAAATCAAAAAAAGAGGCTATACAGTGCGTAACACCTAGCAGAGTAGTGATTGCAGGTCCCCAAGCAGCATAAAACTAGAGATGAGGCTGTGCGGCATGAGGCATCAAGCCGTATGATGGTACCAACGAGTCCTCGAGCAGCATGTGGTCAGAAACCAGGTATGCAGTGCGTAACACCAAGCCGGATCAACTGGGCGGTTAACACCGAGCACCCCAACTAGTCAGCGGTGAAGTCCATACGCTAGTTGTGTGAAAAGTCTAAACGAAGATCCTTGATTTAGTCCCCGAGCATATGAAGTTGTGCTCGGCAACCGAACCTTGTCCTGAAAAACAAACATGAAAATTGGTAGTACATCATGTACAAATAATTGATCCAGGTGATATATTTTATGTCATTTTAGATGTTTTGATATGTAGAAAACATGAGTGACATTGACAATCAAGTTTTGCCTCCCACCCTCGATGCAAGCTAACTCTGTCGGGTGACTAGGAATGCGCTAGCAAACCGCGTAGGACCACTGGGAACACTAGGTACCTAGTACCGTTAGAGAGCGACTGCTGAATCTCCTAGTGCCATGTAGCGCGGAGCTGTAACACATCATAAGAGGATCGAAGCAGTGCCTTGTCGAGCCATTCTCGGCGGGCAAGAAACAAAGTTTAATTATAACCTATGCAAGGTGCATATATGACAATTATTGAAAAAAGATACAAAATTGTGTAGAAAGAAAGATAATGAAAAAAACTAAAGTAAAAACTTAGCTTGTTTTTGAAGACATATTGTTGTAGCAGTCGTCGATGATACCGAGAATTGGTAATCCGTAAACACTGAGTGACGGTAAACTGCCACGCAGTCCTCAGGTGTGGAAAGTAAACAATCTGACCCAAAAAATCAGTCCACAGATTTTAAGGAATAAAAATTTGGAACCAATTTTGAAAATTAGGAACAGATCCAGGATCAGACCCGAAAACTTCCGGGTACGTGCTTAATAATCGGGAGTGAGTACACAATCATACACATGAGGGAATATAATATCTCGGCCCACACGTGGAATAGGACCTAGGACGGCCCACCAAGCTAAGTGCACATAAGTCAAGTAGGCCCAACCCTAGAAGTCAAAGGGGCATCACCCGAATGGTATAAATAGCAGGTGCCGCCGGGGAAAACAGTACCCAATGCACAATCGTTCCCCACTGCCCACTTTCTCTATCTTCTCGAGCCCGTCGTCTTCCTACGCCCAAGCAACTGCCACCATTCCCCAATCCACCATAGCGAATCCAGCCACCGCCGCGAGGCAAGCCAGCCAATCCGTGTATTAGCACCACCACCACCCTCCGCTCACCCAATCGACCCACCACTCTCGATAGGAATGGCAAGAAAGGGAAGCAAGAAGGCGGGGAAGGCAACCAGATCCAAGGCATCGGGGGGCGCAATGGCGATAATCGACCTCCACCTAGGAGTCGCTGCAGGCGCTGGCCGATGAGGGATTGCTGCCGCCGTACGAGATGGAAGCGTGGCATGAGCCGCAAGGTGAGGACATCCCTACACCCCGAGATGGGGAATTCATAGTTTTTGAGGACATGGGGGGCGATGCCTAGATACAACTCGCAAAATGCGATAAAAATGGAAAGGGAGAGGATGGAATTGGGATCGAGATTACAAATTGAAATCCCCTAGTAAATACAAAGATCTATGAATTCCTCGCCCCCCACTTCAATCTTTTCCAGTATTTCTTCCTCTTGAGCAAAAAAGGAGCTGAATCCGCGGGGTCCCAAGTAGCAGGCGGGTGTTATGTGCGGCTTAGGGATGGGCTAAAAGCGCACTGGCTAGGATCGAAGCCCCAATCCGCCGCCAAAGGATGGAATACCCGCTAGTTCTATATGAGCTAGAATGTGGAAGGGAGGCAGGTGCCCTGCGACATCACGCAGGTGCCGAAATTCAACCCGAGGTGGTCGAAGCTGCCAACCTCAGAGGAAATGTTCCAAGTGAATGAGCTATTGTCGTTGATCGACAATCAGTTGGTCAATGGCACGCTTGTCGTCAGGATCTGGTTGGTCCACCGGATCCAGCCGTGCAAGGAACGGGTGAACCGCCTGTTCGAGTATTCTAGATGGACCGATCCCTCCCGTGAAAGTTAGGAGAAGCTGACGTGGGATGTGTTGAACCTACGAATGGCTTCTCTGTTTGAAAGGTTTGACCCAAGCAACAGCTTTCCAGAGCAGCATGCTCAGCCTTACGACATCAACCGACCACCACCAGAGGTAAGCCGACTGGCTCCACACTTTGATTTAATTTGTGTGCACTAGTATGTGATGATATTCGTATAACATGGATTGTCTGACTGTCAGACATTGCTTGGATAGGACCGAAGAGTGTTCTTCTCTGATGTGCCGGTGGAACCGTGGCCTCAAGGTGAGGCGTAGGCCTACCAACACAGTGCAGAGGAGATGCTCCGGGACGAGACCAAAGCTGAGCAGGGGACAGCCGACGTCTCCAGCTCAGATGAAGATGACTTCCCTGCAGCTCAGACATGGAGCCGAGCTGCAAGCAACCAGCCCATGGCAGAGGCCGCCAAGAAGAAAAGGCCCTCTTCTCTGCTGTCCGAGGGTAAGTTAAACCTGGACGGCAGAGGAGGGGGAAGTAAGAAGAGGGGTGCCCCGGCCACCCCGGATAATGATGGACCAGCCTTCGTCTTCTGGTCTGGGCCGCCTGGACCGAACAACCCAAAGTCTAGCCATGAGGTTATACGGGGTCCATACCCCCACAGTGCCCCCCTTAGAACAATTTATATGCATGTGTCTCTCTGCTATCCTGTTAGGATTACTTAGTTTTAAATACTTTTACCTTGTTAACCTTGGGATATATGCATTTGGGAAGTATGTTGCTAGTGCGAATCTTTAACCATGATCATGTATGCTAGAGTAATGAATAAGTGATAACCATATAAGATGAATGTAATACTTTGGCAAAAGCTAGGACTTTTCGTATAACTATGAGGGCTATATGGCTCTGGTTTTAGCTTAGTATGAGGACCTTTTCTAGTTAGTTAGGGGTGCCGAGTTGGATATAGGACAGCCTCTGTCCTTATGAGTATAGCCGGGAAGAAATATGCCATATTGGAAGGGGGTTCCTACATCTGATGATCTAGAGTCCTAATTAGTTAGACGAACCTTTGAAAGGCTTTATAGTGAACCCTGCCGGCTTTCCTTGGAAGTGAGCTAAGAGGTCGACGGGCCTCGGGCGAAAGGGTAAATCATGGCTCACAGTGAAAGTGTACACCTCTGATCAGAGTTTAAATCAATATATTGTCCGTGCCCATAGTTATGGGTCGCCTAAAAAACTGAGGGAATCTGTTATGTTTATTTAATGGTTCATGTGCAAATTCGTTTATTCAGCTATATCTTATGATCATGTGGTTATGGGGATGAAACTACCTTGTTGATGCTAATTTCCAAACTTGTTATATAACTAAAGGCTAAATGCAGTTAACCATGTCAGCTATTTATGTCTCATGAACCCTTGGTTATACTTGCTGAGTACGGTTGTGTACTTACGCTTGCTTTACTTTTAATTTTGAAAAATCCCGGATGGGTAACAGATCAAGGCTAGAATGAGGACTACCGTAATGAGTATTAGGCTTAAAGTTCACCAGTCGACTTCATCCCTGTGGTTGAAGCTTCCGCGAGTGTGCTAGTTATTTTATATTTGTCAGATTATATATATGAGACAATGTAATAAGTATTTGTTTGCTATGTAATAAGCATTGAGATGGTATTGTTTATCGATTTGTCGACTTATGTGTATGACTTCCAGGGGCGCACATAAGGCTTTTATATATCCTATTTTGTCCTTAAAATTAGGGTGTGACAACTGACCCTGAGCTTGCACTTGACCTGCAGTCTTGTTTTGTTGATTTTGTTGCTGGGCTCTGCCTTGCTGTGGATGCCCCTGTTGAGATCTTCCCCTGTTACCTTGATTCACTTGAGCACCACCTCTTCCACCTGCCTGAGCTCCCTGACCCCTCTGGTATTGCTGTTGATTGGCCCCTTGATTGCCATGTCCAAAGAAAGGATTAGCTGGTGGTTGATTCGGGAAGAACCCATACTGACCCGGTCTAGGAGGAGGGGGATACGGCCCCATC
Source organism: Bothriochloa decipiens (assembly GCA_023333625.1). Lineage (NCBI taxonomy): Eukaryota > Viridiplantae > Streptophyta > Magnoliopsida > Poales > Poaceae > Bothriochloa > Bothriochloa decipiens. The sequence continues at coordinate 15,639,029 of CM041637.1, forward strand.
GGCGGTCCCATTGGCGGCCCCATCATCGATGGCCCCATTGGCGGACCTTGCCCCATCGGCGGTGGGTAGAAGGGCGGGGGTTGATGGTACCAGCCACCTTCACCCCAGCCCTAATCCTCCTCTGGACTCCTTGGCCTTGGTCCTCTGCCTCCTCTTCCTTGATTCGCCATTCCTTCCTTGAGCTTGGTGACGAACGATTCTCTTACACCTTTCCCCCAAATATCACCAGCAAAATTGATCTTCTTCGGTGAAGCGATCCAGGAATCCGCTGGCCCAACCCGATGACAATCCTTGGGATCGAGTTGCTTGGAGACCAGCAAATCTCTCCGAACCCAGGCTAGGTTCCGCTCCCCCTCATCTCGCCTGGAAACCCTAGTTCGGCTGTGGTGCGGTGGGGAATTAGAAGGGAAGTACCAGAGTTGCCCGGAAAAAATCTTCGATATCACAAAAATCCTCCGCACATCCCTTCTAATCCTCACCGTCGGAGCCTTGCAGCCTTATTCCCGATTGCGACACTTGCCCAGCACGGGCGATGCCGCGTGTCTCGCCATGGGGGCCCTTCCGACCTCCACTGATGAAGCGGCCCCTTCCTGACACGACGCGCCCCTCTGGCAAACGTGTCGGAGAGCCCCTGACTCGACAGGGGGACGCAGGAGGGACGCACTCCCGCGGTGGTCGGAGCCCGCAGCTCCGGCGAGGGCCGGGGAGGCGAGTCGCTTCGGCGTCGCCCACTCCTCTCATCTGGCCCAAACCGGTATACATTCAGAGTAGACAGGAGGCGGTGAGCATTTAGAACATGCGGGTCGAACTTTGACAAAAGCTATGTAATAATGTTATGCTACATGGTATGAGCTTGTGGGCTCTAATAATAAGAGTGCTCTCCTTAGTGCTCATGCTTTATGATGGATGGGATTGAAGAAATTACATTACCTGTTGTGAACTTGTGTTGCTGGCTAAGTACTTGAAAAAACAGCTGAGAATTTATTGCTGCCATGTCGAGGAGGCTGTGGGACCTGGGCGAGAAAGTCGAACCCCATGGAATGTTAGGCGGTAGACAATCAACAGAAGACACAAAAAACGTGGAAGATGAAACACATGCAACAGATGGCCATGAAACACATACTAACGTCGAACAATGATGGCACAGTGTTGAGGCATTAAGTGCAAATCGGCAAAGGCATACGTACACCAAAAAGTCCAGGGGTGATGATGAATACTTCCATGGAAAGTTCGGCCCATGCCAATTCTTAGACAGCTCAAGTTGGTTTTTGTCCTTGTCCTTTTTGTTTCAGCATTTTTAGGGACAAAAAAGGAGAAAAATAAGAGATATAGGTATAGATGTACTGTGTGACATTTTTGTGAAACATACGGCGTGAATTTCAATTTTACGAAGACGAACTAATTTTCTCATTTATACAAAGCACATATATGCATCTGCTGTATAAGGTTTGGGAAGAAAAGAATTTGCTAGCTAGGTAAACATTAGTTGATCAGTCAGTCCTCTTCTTCCACCGTGAAGTCCGGTTCCATGGGCTTCTGAATCGACGCCTTGCCGTCGACGCTGTGTCGTCGTGACCGCCTCAAGCTCCCCCCCGGCCCGCACCTCGCCGCCCTCGCGCACGCTGAGTTCCACGGACGCGCGGCGCCGCTTGTGCCGGCGCCAGGCGGCCTGGATGAAGCACGCGGCCCACGTGCGCCACTGGTGCGAGTAGAACCGGAACCTGTGTCTGATCCGCGCGCTGTGCAGGCGCCTGAACTGCGTCGCCACGAAGCGGAGGTCGTCGGCGACGAGCGCGAACGCCTCGACCTCGGACACGGCGCGCACGGTCCGCGTGGACAGCGGCAGCTGCCTCGCCGCGGAGGGCCGCGGGTCCAGCGCCCACGTGAGGAGCTCCTCCCCGCAGAACTCGCCGGCGCCGATGCGGCAGCAGTTGAAGAACCCGGACCGGCCGCCCTGCGTGGTGAAGGAGTCGAGGTAGCCCCTGATGATGAAGAGCATGGAGTCGACGGGGTCCAGCTCCCGCACCAGCCTTGTGCCTCGCGTGTACAGCGCCGGCCGCAGCCGCTCGCAGATGGCCTCCAGCATCCGCTCGTCCATCTCGTCGAACAGCGGCACCCGCCGGACCAGGTCCAGGCAAAGGTGGCGCTTGATGTCGCGCCGGATGTCCATGGGGAGGTCCTGCAGCAGGGCCTCCTCGTCCACGCCGCGCGTCGCCACCCACTGGTACTGGTGGTACCGCCGCACGCACTGCTTCAGCGGCTGCGGGATCTGCCGATGGTGCATCCACCGCTCCATGTCCGTCCTCTTCGTCCGCCACTCCTCCAGCCGCACCATCGTTGCTTGGAGATAAGACTGTTGTTGTTGTTCATCGACGACGACACAGAACAAAGAGATGTCAGATCATTGACAAAGATCCTCAGCATTTGCAGAGTTACTGGCTTACTTGCATGTTGCCGATGAGCAGGCCGAACAGCACCAACCCAAGAACGCCAATGACGATTGCGAAGGTTATTTCACCGATGAACAAGCTCGTCGACAGATTCTGTCCTAAGCAGCTGTCCATTTATTTATCGATGAAACATAATTTAGAAATAAATTAACCTCACCTTAAAAGTTTGCATGAAACATCGCTCCTAATTGCCTACCTAAGGTTCTTGAGTCCCCACCAGAAGCAGTAGAAGTACTTCTGGGTGAAGGACGCCGACGTGAGCTTGGCTTGCAGCGCCTCCGCGTAGATGCCGAACGGGTAGAACCCGTTGCCGGGCGTGCACAGGCTCGTGATGTTGCTCAGCTCATACCAGATGGCCCTGTTGCTGCTCAACGCCTTGCAGTCGAAGAACATGGTCTGGCACGTCGGGCTCTCCAACAGGCACGCCGCCCTCCAGCACGCCTCCTGCCGCTGCACTGAGAAGAGATACCACAGCGCTCCCAGAACGTGGCTGGCGAGCATGTAGAGGATGAGGTTGTACGCGGCGCAGGCCCACGCCGTCTCCGTAATGACCCCCGTCGCCCTAACGATCTGCCTCGAGAGCGGGAAGATCTGGAACAGCCGCGGGAGGTACTGGAAGATGATGCTGAACCGGAGGATGCTCTTCCTGTTCGCCGTCGGCGACTCGTTCAGCTTCGGTATGACGATCCAGATCACGAACTGCGGCAGGGGCAGCGCGGTGACGAGGTCGAACCAGAAGGTCCGGCCAAGGTAGCGCCTGGCGATCTTGTAGGGCTGGATGACAAGCTCGCCGCGGCCGAACACGCGCGACGACGGCGCGATGAAGGCGGTGCGGAAGCGGAACAGGATGTGCGCGGCGTAGAAGAGGTCCAGCAGCGACCGGACCATGGAGAGCGTGAGCGCCAGTGAGGAGCTGAACTCCACGCACACGCGGTCGTCCCGCCGCAGCGTGCCCGTCAGGTACAGGAACAGCGGGTCCACGAACAGCGACAGCAGGCAGGCGGACAGGAAGATCTTGTTCCACAGGTGGATCAGCTGCCCGCGCGGGTCGAACAGGAGGTGGTGGCTGCCCCTGCCGCTGCCGGCGTGCATCAGGGACTCCAGCTCCTCCGAGAAGGCGCGCGAGAGCACCCTGTCCTTGAGCGTCGGGTTCCGGCACGCCTTGTCCAGGCAGCCGCCGCGGAAACCCAGCCGGCATTTCCTGGGATCGTGAGCTTTGCTGCCGTGCAGCTTTCTGCTGCTGAGGTTCTGGCCGTTCTGCAGAGGGCTTGTTCTGAAGCTCTGGACCTCGATCTCGTTCTGAAACCTGAAATTTCGCAGAGAAGCATGCATGGCTTTCGTTATAAACACATTGATTGATCCTGCTGAATCCTTTCCTTTGTTCAGTAACGTGGCTCTCACCTGACATTTCGTGAAGCACCGGATGCCATGGTGATCTCTCACAGCTTCTGGTGACAAAGACAAACATTAAGGTATTCATCGATACAACTTATAAGCAGAAACGGGTGCTGCGATCGATGTGGAAACTGGCGTGCCAATAGATCTTCAGCTGTGGGACTGAAAGTGACCACGGCATTGTGCTCGGCCATAAGAACTAAAAAGGCCATCTGCAACTACCTGAAACGGGGATCTTGTGATTTCACTTAAAGGCACCAAAGCAAATTGTAATGAGGAGTTTTCATAGGGACAAGCAAACAGCAGGCACTCTTAGACATGCTGCAAGTTCTGATCACCTCTGTTTGGGCTCATAAAGCAGAACATTTCAGGTCCATGCTCCACTCATATATTGAGTGATCGATTCGTAATAGCCCCAAAATTTTCAGTTGGAGCAAAACTTATTCTTCTTTAATGGAGAGATGAAAAGTTATCTTCAGTCTTCAGAGCAGAATAAGCCAGCGTGTCTTCTTTCCAAGTTCCTGAATCATGTGACATGCAGGTTCTAGTCGTTTCTTGGTACCGACAGGTTGGGGAGCACACGATCACATAATAATCTGAAGATCTCCTTCACTCATGCCTGCCATTCCGTTGAAGTTCTGAAAATAATTTAATTAAAAATAGAAGTGCTAAGCGCTGATGGTAGGTGCAGCCTAGGAGAGTTTCCTTGCCTGTGGCGCTTACGAATTCAGTTGAAAGACTTTTAGGCTTAATATATGAAGTGTTAGCGATTGTTAGAGCATGTATCAGAACAAGTAAATTAGTGTATCCTTATTTCGTCTTGAGGACTCGCACACATTAGCTGTGTTTAACCTGCACTGCACACTTTTTCTCTCGAAAACCCATGGGCTAGAAAAATGACAGGCATCTATTAATAGAGGATAAGTAACATACCCATACTAAACGAAAACAAAAAATCACTGTAAAAAAGACAACATGACAATCACTACAATAAACATAACCCACTTTACTACCGAATCATCGCCTGAGGCCTGACTTGGACTACCAAATATGCAGAAGTTTGGGAAATATGATGTTCACACTAGTGATGCCTCCAAAGAGGGGGGTGATGTTCACTAACACCAACCAAACAAAACAAAAACAATCTCTATAGAAACGATAGCATGACAAGCACTACAATAAACATATCCCACTCTATCACCAAAGCACCATCGGACACATACTACCAAGCATGACGCAAAAAACAAGTAAAGAGGTTAGGAGAGATTTGCTGTTCTCAATAGCGATACCTCCAGAGAGGTGATGACATTCACAAATAAATACCATTAGCACTAAATGAAAACCAAGGCATTTGAACCGAACCTTAGAGGCAAGGGCCATCGTGAGTCATCACAACACCTCCAGCGAGCAACGTGGCGTCGAAGACGTCACTATTGTTGGTCGCTATAGAGAGCCGGGCAAGGCATTCATGTGAAAACCCCATACCTCCTAAACCATCACACCAAAGGACAATGTGGGTCATCGATTGCAACATAGAACTTGCCATCGCTATGCAAGATAAACTGTCGTGGTTTTTAATCCACAACAGTAATTAGGTGATTCAACACGGGTTGATGTCTGGGCTTTCGACGGCTTAAGAAGTTAAGCACTAAGCCCTACGTCAAGCAATGGTGTTCTTGGTGTTAAGGAATACTTAATCGAGTTTTTACATTGAAGAAAGAGAGAGAGATGCTATTCTAGAATTTGATCCACTAGAACCGATTTAATTCTTGGGTTGATCCGTCTGTTCCCTTTTAGATACCTTCTATTAAGCAGTTAAGCACTAAGCCCTACGTCAAGCAATGGTGTTCTTAGTGTTAAGGAATACTTAATCGAGTTTTTACGTTGAAGAAAGAGAGAGAGATGCTAGTCTAGAATTTGATCCACTAGAACCGATTTAATTCTTGGATTGATCCGTCTGTTCCCTTTTAGATACCTTCTATAGAGCCCATGCGCTGCCTTATATACTGGCGCGATGGGTGTACAAACCATGCGCATGGGCTTTGGTCTTCTTCTCCATGGCACCGTCAGCCCTCCGTCGTCTTGTAGTCAGGGGCGGACAACGCCACAACTGCCCCCATGATGTTGCTGCCATTGCCTTATATATTGCCTTACATACCGTCATTTGCTTTATATACTGTTTTTCTAATTAAGGTTCCTCACCATGGGCTTCGACCTTCTTCTCCACGGCACCGCTAGCCATCAGTTGTCTTGTAGTCAGGGGCGGACAACGCCACAACCACCCCATGATGTTGCTGCCACTGCCTGGCGCTGACCGCCAAGTGCAGTCTGTTGTCGGCGCATCTTCACCGGGTGTGTTTTTCCCATGGCTTTCTTGATATGTGTTAGACACCCCCCCCCCATGGAGGGAATTGTCATACGGGCCTATGGGCTCCTGCTACTCAGGCACACGAGAAACCTTGTTGTGGTGCATCACGCTCGACGCGAGAAACCTTGTTGTGGTAAATGACTGACACCTTAAAAAAGTTGGAATACTTTGACTCTCTAAAAAATTTAAATAAGTACTACTTTGAGAAAATATTTTACACACGAACTAGTGGATCTTTTATTTATAGTTTCTTGCAGTGCGCATTAGTGAAGCAGGCTCCATTTTTTTATTTCTTTTCTACAAGCCAATCATTTTCATAAATATATGTTCTATAAAGTACATAAAAAATAAATACTAGCAAACGATGCATTTTTTCTCACATGAGTCCAAAACTGCACAAAGCATACGTACTCCCTCCATCCTACACTCTTGCTTTGATTGTCGTTTTGGCAATGGAGTAAATCGTCGACATTCATAATGTCTTCAAGGCACACACGTAAGGTCCAAAATGAAAGAATCTTTGCTGCAGTGTTTAGAGTACATGTTTTATAGTTAGTTTTGATTTACTGGCACAGTGTTTAGATTTTTCTTTTTTATCAATGGAGACAATGTTTAGATAACACCCATCTGTTGTTTCTTGTTTACCTTCTGTTCTACTCAATGTATGTTTTATAGTTAGTTTTGATTTACTGGCACAGTGTTTAGATTTTTCTTTTTTATCAATGGAGACAATGTTTAGATAACACCCATCTGTTGTTTCTTGTTTACCTTCTGTTCTACTCAATGTAACCATGATCTTTCTAATTGTGATGAAGTACGGGGTACGGCACAAACTGAATCCTACAGTGGCCTTATCCAAAGGCAGGCACGACAACGCCGCGTCCCTCTAGTGAGAAATTCCAGTTACCCCCAAATCGTCCAAATCTACGAGGGCATGAGACTTCTAGCCTTCTAGGTCGTTAATGTCCGCGTCCATCCTGGCTGCGCAGCACTGCAGCAGCCGCGCCTCGTTCTCCTCCTTCCGCGCACCCCCACAATGCAGGCTGCTGCGAGGCCGCGCGCCATCACGCCAGCGACCCGCGTTCCCTGCGTCGCACGACCTCGTGTTACTGGGTGTATTTGTTTCAAGTCGTTTCTGCCAAAACGTAGCAGAGTACTACATTGAGTTTACTTCAAATCTTTGTGTGGTATTTCAGGTAACCGAGTTCTTTGGTGGTATTTTCTAGATCTCATGATCTTTTGGTGCTACATCACCAATTTTTACTTTTTTTCTAGGAAGGGGTACTGAGTACTGACCTTACTAGTAATTGATGTTTCCCTTTTCGTTATATGAAACAATATTCATTGGCTGTATGCGTGGGCATTTAACATTTACAATTAACTCCAACGACATTACACACAGAAGGTCTGTTATTCTAACATTTATTTTGGAATGGATGGAAGATGGGAATACTATATATAATCTTGCAAAATAGGCATGCTGACAAATGAAATGTTCAATGTTCCATGCTGGATGCTATCTTGTGGAAGGCAGTATACTGTTGTAATATGCAATACCATGATCTGTAAATATGCAGTTTTGTTTAACACTCTGCCTGCTTAACAACTCATACATTAAGTACTTTCTTAGCTACCAAATGATACTAGAGAAAAACTAACTCTTCATTTTTGTGGGGTTTTATCTTTTCTTTATTTTCTTTTTGATACATTCGAATCTTAGCAAGCTGGCAACAAACACAGGTGTTATATGGATCGGTAAGGCCTTTTTGGATTTGCCTTCTTGGATGTTCTCTGCAATATTTTTTTACCTTTTTCTTCCAGGTATCTTGGAACATTCTTCTTTTGGTTCTAATATCATGTGGCCGAGATTTAGAAAGTGTTTGCTGTACATCCTTGTTAAAAGAAGAAAAAAAAAACTGCCACAACAAAAAATACATCATTCTGTAATTAAAATTCTAAAACATATAGATCCAAAAGCTTAAACATTGCTAAGCTTGCATGCTTCTGTGCCACTTGTTGCATAATTTTTTTGGTTGTGTGTAAAACTGACTATATATATTGATTAGATCGAATGTGCATTCAACTCACTTTCCTCTGATATTTATATTCAAGACGACGATGATAATAACAACAACAAAGCCTTTTGTCTGAATCAAGCTTGTATAGGCTAAAGATGAACACTAACAGGAGCTAAAAGCAGGATAATTACATGTGGAAATTAAAATATTATTTGTATTCTCATAGAAAATAATAGAAAATGAAATATCAATATCGTAGGCCGTAGTTCTGGCACATGGCTTACTAATCTCCATGAACTTTTTTTTTGCTAACATCTATTATCTTGGGATGAATTCCATTCCTTTAAGTTCCCCTTTACTGGTTCCCCAAATGTCAGTTTTGGCTGACCTTGCCATCTAAATTTCTTGAATTGATACCATCTAAATTCTGTTTTTGATCAATGGTATTCAACTCTTCATATCCAGCTCTTTGTTCAGGGAAAAATTTGGATGGGTCATTGAAAGTGTAGTATCATTCATTTTGATTTATTTGCATTCATTTTGCTAAGAGCTGTATGGTATGTGGAAAATATGTTTCGAGCTCATTTTCATTTGGGATCATATATTCAAGTTTTATAAGTGCGTATGTTACTTATATAACATTTCCATATATTCTTGGGCTTTTTCTGCAAAAAATATGGTGGTTGCTGATGGATTTATACGCAAGGGAAAGGTTTGCTCCAAAGGAAAATTCCCCTTTTATACCCACCGGCCACCGCTGTGGCATACTACCTTATATACCATCGAAGAAAAGGGGGGCGGAATCGAGGGGCTTCCAACACTCCTTTAGCCTGATCTCAAGAAGGTTTCGGATTTGGTAGGTCAACTTCTTTCCATATTTGATTTGTACAAGGCAGGTTGAATCCCTATTGGCGAAAACAAGATCTGTTTCATGGTGTTTGTCTAAAAAGCTACCAATTTTGTTTTTGTGTGTTCTCAGATCTGATATCTGATGCGATCTAAATTTCTTGTACATCTGTCATGGGGCAAGGTCATCAGGGGAGAATTCAGGAGGTTGTAGCCAAAGTTGGTGTGAGGGTTAGGGCAAGATGTCGCCGGTAAGGTGGTGTGAGGGTTAGGGGCAAGATGTCGCCAATACCCCTTGTTGCCGGCAAGGATGGTGGTTTCCGTAAGAGTTGGGGGCCATGACGGTCAGCGCAAAGAGGGATGGGTGGGTGGGTGGGT
>CM041637.1:15648583-15861054 GCA_023333625.1 Bothriochloa decipiens
CTTAGGGGAAACATGTCTTGTTCTTCAGTTTGCGGTGTCAAGTGGAGAATTTCGGAGGTTCTAGCCAAAGTTGGTGTGAGGGTTAGGGGCAAGATGTCACCAGTACCCCTTGTTGCCGGCGAGGACGGTGTCCTTAAGAGTTGGGGGCCATGGAGGGCTGGGGGAGACATGTTTTGGTCTTCAGTTTGGGTTGTCATAAAATTCAGATCTCAAGCTGGTAGTGAACTTGATGTATACATGCTTACTAGAACATCATGGGTGGCATATATGTCATAATGAATGTTCACTTTCCAACAATTTTCAGAGAAGGTTAGTATATTCATATTAGGGTTATATTTGCTCTGACTTTCTGGCTGAGATTATCTAAATATTGCTACAGTGCTAACACTCTTGTAGACAGTGTAGCTATAAGCTCCCCAGTTGAGGGAGAGACTTGCCGTGGCAACAAAAAAATTCCCCTCGCTGGCAACCCAAGAAACAGTGTCTGGGTGCTGGCCTGTGGCACTTATGGTTGTTTTGGGGGTTTTTGGCCCTCCTAAGGTATTTGCAGTGGTCACCAGCTCAGAATGTTGTGGTCGGCCAAGGTGCGGTCCTATAGGGTGAATCCGTGATTCAGGTTTTTTTCTTGGCCATTTGGTTGAGGCTTCTTATTATTAATAATGCCTTGTGAGGCTATTCTCCGGGGTTGAATTTTTAAATACCACTACAATCATACTGTGTTTTGAGATGCAACATGTTTGGTTCCAGTACATTTATATGAAATAACCTTCATTTATTTGCTACTTTGCAGGTTTATTGACCACTGGCTTTCTCCATTCTAGCCTGTCTGCAGTACTTAGGACTACCTTTATCTTGGCTTATCACCAAGGTAGCACCCACTGGTTCATAGTTCTGAACTTACAAAACAATTCCAGCATTGTGATTTCTGCACCGCATAGGCTCTGAGGAGATCTGCATATTTCTTCTCTTCATTCATACCCTTCTTGTAGCACTGTTGCCACCCTCATACAACTCACTTTGTGCACTGTCCTTGCTGTCTCTCATGGGCACTTCAAAGTGTTTCATGTTTATGAGGATCCTTATCTTGACTACCATGGCTATATCAGTCGCCATGAATGCTGCAATCATTTTGGCACTGGTAACTAAGAGGGACTGCAAGTTTGCTGAGCTCATGAGATTCCCTAACATATTTCTCATGCTGTTTGTTCTGCTGTGCTGTGACTTCTCAATATATCTGGCATTCAATCTATTGTGGCCCGCAAGTACTTCAGTAAATGAGAAAATATGCTCACAGGTCTTGTTGGAAAATGGCCATGGTTACAAAATTCGCAACAAAAGGAACCCCTTAACAGATCATTTACTTGGAGAATTTAAGGATACCATCAAACCGGTGGGAATCAGTCATGAACCAGTTCTGGACTCTGAATGTGAAACTACTTTACGAGAGCAAGTCATGGTCTTTGATGAGCAGGATGAAACATTTTACATCAGACAGATGCACTTGTCTAAGACATCCAAAGATCATTTGTGAAACACAAATTTCTGAGGCCTTACATGTTGACACTACTGATTCAGTTTCATGCGATGATTCACTTTTCCTCTCTGAGGATGATATTGCAAGGAATCTCAATCCTCCTTATGGACAAGCTTCAACTTCTGAGTTCCATTCAGGCGAGAATATGCTTGCCATGGTGAATTATCTTGCTGCTGAAGGTTTTGCTAATCGAGAAGTATTAAGGGATGCAGTTTCTGCTGCCTTAAGTCAACAAATTGCCGAATTGACATCCATAAGACGTGAAGAGATAAATGACACTATGAGATTTTGTAATGAATATGCTAGTAGCATGAAATCCAAAGTTCAAGTGGTTTTATTTCCTTCACACCATGATTTTGCTGACATTCTTGATGACTTTTGGGGCAATTTGTTTGACCTGCATGGTGAATTGACTGAAAAAGGAAAGGCCATAAGGTTGGACCTTCTTATTGGGCTGGGTGTTGAGGATATCAAAAGCTGCCCATGCTATTTTGATTTACTACCTGAAGGACTATGTGATCCTTTGAAGCCAAATTTTGGTACCATGAGGATGCCACCTTTGTTTAGAATCAGTAATAACATGTGCTGTCAACATGGAAACTACACATTGCCTGCTGTTGTGGTGTTCAGAAGGTACATCATGGACTCATTCCTCACGGAGGATCCTAGTCTATTGAAGGATAAGGAAGCATCATATTTTGCCATGAGAAATGATCAAGTACAATATGGAGATCCCATATACAAAAAGTTGGGCAGGGTTGCTCAATTCATTGGCATGGGAACTCGATTGGAGGAGCTGAACAAAATGGAATTTTTGGTTCAAAAATGTCCATCACAGCAAGTAGCTGAACAGGCTTCCAAGACAAATGTTTATTTCTCCTATAATGAATTGAAAGGGCTACTCTTGACTTCTTTTCGGGCTTGTATTGTGAATATATCGGGGATTCAAGGAGCTAGCTGGCTGTTCGAGAACAGAGGTGGGTATGACGAGGAGCTAGTAGACATGGCTTTTGAAATGGTGATGTTTGGAGATATTCATCCAAGTGGCGTATTCTGTCTGAATGCAGTAGTTGATCCTGATGGTAAAATATTCAACCTGTGCACCTCAACCCTTGGGTGTGGAGATGGATGTATGTGGCAACCTACTCTCCTTATTAGCTTTGGCGTTTGGTGCATTTCAAGAATATTTGAAGTGCTTCTTTTGGCAAAGCAACCTTTGCTTTTTGGGAAGTATAGTAGGGTTCTCAATCGCCTTCAGGTAAAACTCTCATCTTTTGTTTACAAGTGTTCTTTATTTTTATTGAAAATCGGTTTTAAAAAGTCTCAATTATACCTGTATGTATGCATAAGAAAGTTACATCAGTGTTTCTCCAAATTTATGTTGCACGTAACCTCCGTATTTTGAAGATAATCAGTGGAGTTTAGGAATTAGTGGTTGATCAAGAGAACAGATGAAAATGAGTAGTTGATCAGGAAAACAAATGAAAATGAGTAGATGACCAAGGTTTTTGGATTTCTGGTGGATTAAATATTGCACTCAGTAAAATTGTTGTTGTTTTTGGTTTCCGGATTAAAGGCCGCAGCATAGCTTGCATTGTGAAACTGTAAAGCTGGTTTGACACCAATAGCACGAAAAATTATTTTTTTAGGAAATTGCATGAAAAATTATGATCTGAGTATTCTTTTTAATTGAAAAAAATTGCTGTATTAAGATAATTTACAGTGTTTTCACTTGTATTCTAGAAAGATGGTTCCTGTTACTAGCTTATTTATTAGAATTATGGTGACTCACTCAATTATAATGGTCACCATATGATATGATATAGAGACCAGGTGCAATAAGTTTAGTTCATTGACCGTGCTTAATCTTTTTTTTCAATGCGGGATAGTCCCCATTTGCATTAACAAATGGAAATTGTTTACATAAAAAATGCATGCATGGACCAGTATCAGTGGAAAACCAAGGCCACAGTCTAGAGCAAAAGAAGATATCACCTGGCTCAAATATTGGACGTAACCTGCGTATTACTGCCAACCATTGGACTTGGAAGGACATACCTGCACAGCACGGACCAAACCAAACGACCAGGAAACTATTATAGAATATGTACAAATGTCACTGGAAGGAAGACATAATCATGCCATCTCTAGCACTCCTCTAGCTGAGCACCTTTGTTGCCTTCGTCTTCCTAGTTGTCCTCAGTTGCAGTGATCCTCAGCCTATGTTGTTGTAGTGGCATCACCATCATCTGCAGCACAGCTCAAAGCAGTAACACAGCACCATCAAAGACTTTCTCCTTAAGACCACTCTTGTACAAACACTTAGCTAGATGCACACTAGGCCTAAACTAGCGTATCCTTAATGTTGTGCTAATTGTTGTGATCAACCATCAAAATCTAAGTGCTTCTACATTCCGATGGTCTGGAATGTCCTCAATGGCAGTGTATAGAGGTATGCTATAGCCTTAACCTTCAAAAGCAACCATTGGGAGAACATGCTGAAACTCTTTGCATCAGACTATCCATTTAGTACACTTCTCAACGAAGTGAAAATGTTTGTTGTTACAGACTTAAGAGCATTGGATAATCTGGTGATTTGGAACCTTGAAAAATATGCCTGCTTAATTTGTCCAGTGTAACAGACCATCTGCTGAACCCACTGTCTACACCTGATGACAAAAGTTGCAATAAGTGAAATAGTTGTAACCTTTGCTCCAGACTCTAATTTCGAAGATCTTGGAGATGTTTGAGCTCTACACTTGCGTTCAAATTTCATTTGATCAAGACAAAATTATCTTTATATTGCCTATTCTTAAGAGTTCCGATAACAGAAAACTTACATTTGTAACTGTCAGATATTGAGTGCTAAGCAATGTGGTTAACTTTCCGTAATGGTAGTCATCGCAAATGGGAAAAATAGTTCACTAACAGATATGTATGCATTCATTAATACATTCAGTATGAGGTTGAAATGTTGGCAAAAAATCATAAATACCGTTCTTTTTCTTTTTGAAACGGCCGGCAGGAGCTCTGCCTGGCATATATTAATAGAGAAGTAGAGTAAGTTTGAACATGAAAAATAGTTCAAAAAGGAGGGAAAAACATATAAAGTTAAGAAGCTCCGCTAGAGGATTACTCTCGAGGTAAGAACTCCTTGAGCCACTTGGCTCCTGCTAGACACCAGGTCCTCGCTTCCTCTTTGATTTTCGCAAACAGGCTTTAAGAAGTGGAATGGCGCCTTTGAAAAATCATATTATTGCGTTCCTTCCAGAGCTCCTAAGCCACCAGGATTGTGAACGGCCGGATGGCTTTAATAGGCATGCCCTCAGCCTTTCCGACCGCTCGCCACCAAATGGGCACAGATTCAAATGGACCGTTCTTTCTTCTGCTGAGACACAGATATAGGATTTTTAATTTCACAAGTATTTTTTTTTCTTCGTATTTGAACTTTTTGGTTCTCTATGGATCCAGAAGTAAACAGTCTTTTAAGCTGTTGCTGGAGAAGTGGTTTAAATCATTTTATTTAGTTTCAATAGCTAGGATTTTCTTTTGGGCTTGCAGCTATGTACATGTAACTTCTGTTCGTATATATTTTTAAGAGAAATTAATAGGGATCTCTCCTGCTGACATCATTAAAAAAGTACCCAATTTGTGGTAAACAAAATTATCATTGTGTTGGTGACCAGCTTACTGATTTCTACCACTGTACAGGGTATTCTGGATCCAGCATTCTTGAAGCCTGTGCAACCTTTTTCCACATGTCGGTGCACCAAAAATAGTAAAGTTGTGAGAATGCCCGATGGAATCCAACGTATCAGTGCAAAAGCTGTGTCGGAGATGATGATGCAAGTTGAGGCCACCTTATTTGGTGCGAAGGACACTGAAGTCTATCGCTGCGAGGAGAAACACCTGAAATCTACTCTCAACCGCTATAAACTCTTGCTCTCCAAGGTGGCATCTCAGGAGTAGGATTTCTTTTATATAAGGTTAACATAATAATAAAATCTGAACTGTACAGCTATGGTCACAGATTTCTGTAATAATAAAAGCTGATGAGCTCTCCAGTTATGGTCACAGATTTCTGTATGTCTGTCATCTATCTGTGTGGGTCGAACTTGACAAAAGCTATGTTAATAATGTTATGCTACATGGTATGAGATTGTGAACACTAATAATGATTTGACAAATCCTGAAGCTCTCCCCACTCATGGTATGATGGATGGAATGGACAAAAGCTATGTAATAATGTTATGCTACATGGTATATGATTTATGGAATTGAAGTAATTACCTGTGTTGCTGGCTAATTACATGATAAAAAAAATAGATGCAGCACACTGGGGGGCGATCTCTTTGCAGCTGACGGTTTGCTGCTGTCATGTTGTCATGTCGAGGAGGTGTGTCGCTAGCTTATTACTTGGGACTTGGGCGAGGAAGTCAAACCCCATGGAATGCCAGGCTCGATCTGGCACAGTCAAGTTTATCAAGCTTGATCAATTTTTGGGAAAGTTATTTGAGGATTTACAGTACCTTATTATGCTCCAGCACGAGGTCGTGTGTAAATGAAACCTAGAAAGCTAACCATAAGGCCATCAAAATTCAAAATGTAGCGCTCCTGCTTTGGAGCTACGGTTAGAGTTGCTCTTGCTTCGAAAGAGACGCATCACAGCATAGCAAGTGTTCGCGTCCGACAACCTGAGATGGGAACCACGTTGCGATTGCGACTGAGTTGGCATGCCACTTTCTTGTTACCGTGTTGACATTTATAAAGGCAAGTTGTTGCATATTACTTGTGCGATAAAGTCAAACTCCACGCGGATACATATCTGATCAGAGTTCTTGTCAGGCCATCGGCCATCCCAACATTATCTGGTAACAATCCTAGATAGCTACTTGCTGGAGATCATATCTTTGTACTGATAGAACTGATGATATATCTTGCAATGGGAACTGAACACCTGGTGCAGTTGCGACTAATCTGTCAACAGCCGGTCGGCCAAACACTGCTCTTTTGACAAATCTTTGGCCCAAACGAAAGGCCGAAGAGCTGCTACCTGGGCCGGTACTGTGCTGCGGGCACACTCAGCACACTCACTACTCAGTGAAACGTTGCAGCGTGATCTTTAGTGGTGTAGTACTTGACAACTTCAGTGGGCGACATGATACGGAACGCCACACCACGAGTGGCCACGGCGCAAGTCGAGCGGAGGAACGGATAGAAGGGTTCAGCTATGAACTGATCTGAACGATTGAACAGGCAGGCGAGCGACGGGCAAAACCGGCCGGCCGCACCATCTCGACGCGTTTTCGCGGTGACCGGCCGGCCCGTCCGAGCCGAGCGAACAGAGATCCGCTGGGTTTTCACTTTTCACCTCGCGTCCGATCTTTGGAAGGTCCCGGGTCTGTCGGGCATGGCACGGGGCTGCCACAAGTCCAGAACATGTCCATGCAAATATGCTGGTTCGTGCCGCTACAGACTAGAGTGACAACAGACATGTGGAGCCGTGAACGCTGGCTGCGGTTGCTTTCCGGCGGTTCGTCGGGGCCCCTGCTGTGCCTAAGACGCTGCAGCGGGGGTTTTCTGATAGCGCTGTGCGGCGGCAACTTGCTTGTGTTTGGTAGAACGTGTGGGTCTCCAGCGCCCGGTGTCCGGAGCGGCGAGCGCGCCTTGGCGCCTTGGCGTGGTGACTGGCGAGCCACACAAGTTCCAGGGAGGCACTGGCAGGGATCGGTCATGAATGATCAGCAAATCAGCAGTGGTCGGTAAGGCTGCTGCTGCTGCCAAGGACGGACATACTGACGGCCAAGACTACCGACGCGAAGTGGTCACTACCGTCCTCCAACAGCGATGCGGATCTCTGGTCAGTTTTGCCGTTTATATTGATTTCTTGTACTAGTATAAGCGGAAAAGACCAAAGTCTCAAACTGTACAGCAGAAAGACAGATCTGCGGTCTTTGGTCACGCGATCCACGAGGATGCTCTTCCTCGTGCGCAGGTGCAGCAGCAATTGAGAGTTCAAGTTGAGTAATCTGCGGACACTGTGACACAATGTGATGCTCAATGCGTGATCATGTGAACAATGCAATTAGAGATGGATTTACAAGTTACCAATGGAAAACAGTGGGTGGCTGCCAAGCTTCCGGGAAAAAACAGCTATTTTTTCTTTCTTCACCAAACATCGCCGATTCAATGTGTCAATGTTTGGTGAAATGGTGACGATGAAATTGAGCGGCTACCTGCACCATCAGATGGCAACCACTTGACTGGTCACTATTGACTTGTTTGCAAGGCAGTGGCACTGGTCAATAGGCTGCATTCCACTCTGGGGCGGCGCATACATGCATCACCTACCATGAAGCACAAGCACTATCATGAGCAGCCCTCTAAAAGTCCTTTTGACGCGTGTACGTATTATATATAAGCAATTAATTAAGCATATATCAAGCCACTTGACCGGCGTGCTCCATGTTTTCTTGACCTTTTACTGCCCTTTTTTATGTTTGAAACACGAACGTGGACCATGTTCAAAACAAAGTTTGAGTGCGTCAGTTGAGCTTTGAAACGAAAACGTGGGTAGGTGAGATGGACGAAGAAACTATATAGAAACAACGCAAGAACATGTGGGTGATAAGGTCGTTTTGTTGGATTATATTGACCCTTCTTCCACTCCGGACAGCGTTTTCATACTATACTCTATACAATCCTTGGCCGGTCCTCCAAACTAAATTGGGGATAGGATGATAGTGTCACTTCTTTTTTAGATAAAGTGATAGTGTCACTTTTGATAAGTGTGATGTGAAGCGACTCAAAAAGGACAAGTGATAACTCTGCCTTCTTTTAAGCTTCAGAGAAACCACAAATATCCTTGCATAACAAAAGAAAAAAAAGTATTTATTTATGGTTGAAAGTTGGTCCACAGCGCTGAAAGTTAGAAGTCTGAAAATGGACCATGGAATTTGGAACGGACAATGATCAAAATGAGTTTGTTGGTGAGCAAAATTTGTTGACCGGAGATCGAAGAGAGAGTTTTATGGTACTGTCAAAATATGGGTTGGTGAAGCTAGCCATACCAAAGCTTGGTAAATTATGTACACCCGCCATATTAAATTATGTGCCCTCTCCTTTTCCTTCTTGTTGCGTATGAGTATGACATGACAAAGCGGCACTGCCGGTATCGCCTATATATCTTACAAGGTCAAACCTGTGCTTCCTCCATTTTAAGTTACAAGATATACGTTTTATTATGTTTTGCTCATCGTTTCTGTGGCTGATAAGTCGGCTAATAATGTTGTTTTGTTGTGAGAAAAATATTGTTTACCATATTTGATAACACAAGCTGTTAAGTTTTATAACAAAAACTATGCAAAAAAAGTATAAGCACACAAGCTAACTGCATATATGGTTTAACGGTCAAACCCATCCAGCATGACCCGCTGTAGACTCGACTTTTATGACACTTTTGTGTGGAATGACTTGGTCCTCTATGACGATCACCTTCGATTTATATTGCCTAGCATCAGCTTCGATTATAGGATTAGATTCTGCCGGATCAGTTGGCACCATAAACCAAACATATTCTAAATATCTTTGTTTTTTAGGAAATCATAGGGAGACTGAGAGTCTCACTTCCACTTTACTACCAATGCCAGCGAGCCGGCAGAGGGTAGTATAGCACCAAGTATAGAGGCGACCTTTAGCTGGTTATTAAGGGAGGTGTAAGCAAAGATGATGATAGAGGTGAAAATTTTGTCACAAACAAATTACATTAAAGTTAGCACTTGAACTAACAAGCTCCCATGTCCCATGACGAGTGTGCGTCACTGTATTGATTTGTGTATTGTGAGAAAGAATAAATAAATAACAATTAAGTAGCACCTATATATGTTTTGTAATTACCCACTTCTATCACTTAAAGTAAAGAGTAAAATGCACCTGGGTACTTAAACTATTAGGACATTATTACTATCTGGGTACTCGAACTGAAAAAGCTACCATCTAGATACTTAGACTGTAAGGGCATTACTATCTGGGAACTCGAACTAAAAAAAGTTACCAACTGGATACTTAAGCTATTGAGGTAGTATCATCTGGGTACACGAGTAGGCCGTGGTAGCTTTTCCATGAACACATGCTTCTTGGGTAATTAATTTTATGGGTAAATTCCATTTCCAAACCTTCAACTTGCATAGTATTATGATTTTCAACCCTAAACTATGGAATCAAGCACCAGATATCCCTCAACTGTTGAAAGCAGAAAATTTTATTTCTCTAGTTAGCCTCAAAGATACTTTTCTATTTTACAAAAAATATTAAAAAATATTTTCATATCCAAATTTCATAACTAATATATGAATTAAAATAAAAAAAATATGAAACTAGCACTATTTTTTAACAATGTTATCTATCAAGTACTTTTATGTTGTATTGATTGCCTGACTAGGTTATAGGTTTTAGACAAGACATGCCTCAAACATCATGTAATAAATTGGTCATATGATCGACATAAATAAAGTAGAGCTCAAAAGATAATTCACATAAATAACATGCGTGACTACAAACAATCAAATATGAGAAACATGAACAAATAAAATCCAAATAACTCAACATAAAGCACTAACAGAAAGATTAAAACAATTACGATTATTTTTTAATAAGAAAATAGAAAACCACCATTACAACCAGAATGAGCCCGCTATCCAGTTTTGTAGTCCAGTTAAGAAAGATGTGCTCCCATGTAAGCTGAAGGGTGACGAAACAAACTTTACCCATAAAATTAATTGCCCGTACCACGGCTCACTCTTATACCCAGATGATACTGCCCTAATAGTTAAGTACTTAGGTGATAGCTTTTTTAATTCAACAAAATTATAATGCCCTCGGGTGGTCATGATAATGCTCTAAAGTAAACATGCATACTGAGAAGGGGCAAGCCAATTGTACATGCATGCGCTCTGCTCCACCGGATCTTTGATTGATGGTCCCTAAACCACCCGTTCTTGAACATGGCGAAAACTGTTCCCATGATTCCGACATATTCCTTTTTTTCACACCACTTTGTTTCATCATATTATAAAACATTATTCATATTGATCTATAGCAACTTTTTCTTTCACATGTTTAACAAAGTCCTTTCAAGAAAAAAAAATCTGAATAAGTTTTTCACAACACTTACTCGAGGAAGTCTTTAGAAAACTTGTTTCCACAAAATTCTTAAATCTTTCATGAAAAGCTATACTACGTAATAGTCCTTGAAAAGCTGCTCTTACTCTACTATAGTTCTCACAAGTTGTTCTGAAAAAAATATCATACGATAAGATAACATAAATTGTATGTATAAATAGTGATTTATAAAACATATAACGTTACGAAAAATAAAATTTTCCAAAAGACAGAAAAGTCACATGCAGTACAGGCGCATGCCCAAGCCCAACCACCATGCTCTCATGTTTGGCCGTTCACTCGTTTGCATTGACACTTGGCTTTTATTAAACTGAAAATATGATTTATAATGAAGCACAAACAATTTTCAAACACCCATCTGACCCTGCTCAAAGCAGGTTATGGCGTTGTAGCTGTATAACAAGAATCTGTAGCATTATCAACGAACATAAACAAATTAGGAATACAAACTATTAGCTAAAAATACAGTCTTCTGCTCCGTGTACTTTCTCTGTTCAGCAAATGGGCAGTGGCTCGCCGTTCCACTCCTTGAGGCACTCGAGCAGCGGGTCGATGTGCTTGCCCTGGTTGATGGCAAGGAGCACCTTGTTGAGCTCCTCGCCTGGAGAGCGCGTCTTGTCGCCGGTGAGGTACACGGCTCCAAGCTCCTCGCGCACGAAGCGGTAGAGCGGGTAGGAGCGGCACTCGGCAATTCTGTTTGGTATCACCGCCGTGCCGTTCTCGACAGCCGCCCGTGCAGCCTCCACCGCCTTGGGCAGCGCCGCGCGCAGCTCCTCCTCGAACCGGACGACCTTGGCGAACACGGATGTCTCGGCGTCGAACTCGGCAGCACCATTGGCGAGGGCGCACTCCACGAGCACGTTGCGAAGCTTCTTCATCAGCGGGTAGTTGGCGCTGCAGGGGTCGTCAGCGTACGCGAAAACCGCCTCGCGCTCGATCTCCTGGAGCAAGTCCTTCTCGCAAAAGCGGGCGACGTGGAGGCCACCGGTGGAGTTGGTGCTCAGAGTCCTCTTCGCCACTGTCATCACGCAGCTCTTGACGGCGCTCTTGACGTTCTCCTCAATGTGCCGCAGGTCGACGGCCTGGCACAGGGCGATCAGGAACGTCGAGGACATGAGCTTCAGGATCTCGATGGCTTCGGCAGTCTTCCTGGAGGAGATGAGCCCGAGCGAGTTCACATCCTGGTTGTGCTGCTCCGCGCTCTGGACGTGGTTGGTGACCGGGTTCCCCAGGAACTGCAGCTCAGAGCAGTAGGACGCCATGGCGATCTCGGCGCCCTTGAAGCCGTAGTCCAAGCTGGGGTTGCGCCCACCGGACAGGTTGGAGGGCAAGCCGTTGTTGTAGTAGTCGTTGACGAGCTCTGAGAACTGCGCAAACATGAGCTTGCCGATGGCTGCGATGGCGAGACGGGTGTTGTCCATGGACACCCCGATGGGCGTGCCCTGGAAGTTGCCACCATGAAGGGCCTTGCTCCGGGCGACATCGATCAACGGGTTGTCATTCACGGAGTTGATCTCACGCTCAATGGACTTGGTGGCGGCACGGATGACCTCAATCTGTGGGCCGAGCCACTGCGGCGACGTGCGCAGCGCGTACCGGTCCTGCTTGGGCTTCATCAGGGGGTCCAGCTCGCCGAGCTTCTTGGCAAGCTTCATGTAAGAGCTGCCCTCCAAGATGTGCTCCATGATGGCAGCAGCCTCGATCTGTCCCGGGTGGTGCTTCAGCTTGTGGGTCAGGTGGTCGGTGAACTCCGGCTTGCCGTTCATGACCTCGCAGAACACGGCGGACAGCACCTCGGCGAGGATGGCAAGGATGTTCGCCTCAAAGAGCACCGTGGAGGCAAGGCCAGAGCCCACGGCGGTGCCGTTCACCATTGCAAGTCCCTCCTTGGGCTGCAGCTCGAAGAAGCCGCCATGGATGCCGGCAATCTTGAACGCCTCTGCGGCGTTCACCTTGCTTCCATCCGGGGCCACCGCCACAGCGTTCTCGCGCCCGGTGATGAGGCCGGCAATGTAGGAGAGCGGCACGAGGTCGCCGGACGCGGTGACCGTGCCACGGAGCGGTAGGCACGGCGTGACGTTGGCGTTGAGCAGCTTGACGATCGCCTCGAGGATCTCGAAGCGGATGCCGGAGTACCCCTGGAGGAGGGTGTTGATGCGCACCAGCATGGCCGCCCTCGTGGCCTCGGCCGGCAGGACGTGGCCGTCGGTGCCGGTGCCGAAAGCGCCAGCGTTGAGGAACCGGATGAGCTCCCTCTGGAGAGCGCCGCCCTCCTTGGTCCTCCTGTGGGACGTGGCGCCGAAGCCGGTGGTGACGCCGTAGCTGTCGGTGCCGTTCATCATGCTGTTCATGACCCAGTCGCTGCTGGCCTTGACGCGGCCACGGGCGGACTCGTCCAGCTCGACGCGGGCCTCGCCAGCGCCGGCGGCCACGGCGGCCACCTGCGCGATGCGGAGGCTGGCGCCCTCGATCTTCACCAAGGGCTGGCGGTACTCGGCCACCATCCGCTTCACCTCGTCGAGGTGGCTGCCCATCAGCTCCTCCGCGGCCTTTCCCCAGTTAAGAGGATCCGCACGGGACGTCGCCATGCACAGGGCAGCGCCGTTGGTGGCAGCAACGCGGCCGTTCTCGCACTCCATTGCAGGGGGGCTCGGGTTTGGACAGAAGGCACTTGCGCCGTAAATGATTTGGGATCAGATATAAGGCACTTGCGCCAAGTCTGGAATCTGGATGGAGAAGAGCTCGTGATGCTCTCACTGGATGGTGCTGCTCTTCTTTGAGTGAAACGGAGGGGAGGCCGCGTTTAAATAGCGGAGGGCTGCCGCCCGCGCGTCTTGGGGGTTCGGCGTTGGTGTTGGAAATTGGTCGCCTTTCCACTGAACAGCACGTGTGCCGTGTTGTAAGTAAATTTTTTTTGGCGAGTGCGGGGCCGGCGGCGTGGGGCCGTGGAAAGCGTCGGGATTTCGTTTCGTGGTGGGCGAGTGGCCGCTTGGTCGCGGAGGACGGCTCGGTCGCGCTGGCAGAGGTTGGTGACTGCTGTGGGCTGGCTCCGTCCACCGTGCTTGTTTTTGGTCTTGCTTAGTCACTGGATAGGATGGCAGCAGGAAGCCAGGCACACTGAACCTCAACTGTCGTATTGTGGATGCAATCAAACGCGCGCATCAGGCGAGCAGATGCCCATAATTCAACTTTTTGAAGGACAATTGGTGTCAGCGATAATAATTTCATTTGGCACGGAAAAAGCATATTGATCCTCTAATATAAAGACCTGCCTCTTTTGGCAGGACAATTTTTTTTTTTTTGATGGATCTCGAGGGGCCGAGCCCCCTACATCTAACTTTATTAAAAGAAAGGTGCAAGGTTTACCAGGTTACAAAGCATAGAAAACAGGGAAATCAAGAAACATTGGCAGCACAATTGAACTCAACAGCTTCTAAAGAGGAATACCTAGAGCTTTATTCTTTTCGTTTTGAAAGAAAAACTGTTGGGGAGATCCCCACACTAGATTTTAATGACAATAACGGGTGGAGGAGTAGGGGTTGGGGCATTTTACTTACAAACAAAACTAATTGGAAGCATGGAGCCAAAAGCAAAAGAATGACCTAAGATCATCCTTGAATCTAAGAGCTTTATTATTTTGCCAAGAACAAATTGATTTCAGTTCACAATCTATTTTTACAGCGGCTCCTACCTCTGTCAACTAAAGCCTTTGTTCAGCTACAGAGTGTTGAGTGCCTAAGAGATCACTTCCCCCTAATGAATCAGCAGGATAACTAGGCTTCAAACTGGGGCAGTTATTCAGCATCAATCTAAGACCTATAAATTCTTGATTGGACAGAAATTCACCAGGCATCTAAATGGCTATGGAAATGCTTTTGCCAGCCAGAACATAATTTTTTCTTTTGGCTTCTTCTCAAGGATCGACTAATCACTAGAAACATTCTAAAAACGAAAAACATGTGGCTGGAATCCTATAGTTGTGTGCTGTGCAGCTTATCATAAGAAGAGACTTCTATTCATCTCTTTCTGGAATGCCCCTTTGCTAAAAATTGCTGGAACCTGATTGGCATGTCTCTTCAAAATAACCTAAACTTTCCAAAACCTATATTGGAAATAAGGTCAGTCCAACACTGGTTTCTTCATGTTGATTAGCATTCTGATGTGCTGGGCCATTTAGACAGCTGAAAATAATTTCATTTTTAAGAATATTATGTACTATTGGCAAAAGAAGTGTTCAGAAAGGAGCTCAATCTCCTCTCCCTGTGGTCCAGGACCAAACAAAATCGGTTGTAATTTTCTTTTTTCGTTTTATGTTTTTCCTCTCCTTCTATGTCTCTTAATTTGTTGTATTTAAGAACTGGTTCTTAGCCGCTGCCCCCGCGCCGCCCCCGCCTCGCCCCCTGCGTGGGCGACTCGGGAGGCTCCTCCCACGCCGCGCCGCCTCTAGCCCCTCCTTCCTCTCTCGTCTCGCTGTCACTGGAGTAGGCCGCCGGTAAGGCCGTCCGGGCTGCCGTGATGGCAGCAGCAGGGCCCTCTCGAGCTTTGGCGATGAAGTGACAACGAGGGCGCCTCTCCACCATTTCCAGGATCCACGGGCGCGTTGACGGCTATGGAGGCGGCGGTCTGGGCGGCGGCAACGCCTGGGCCACGGTGGACCGAAGGCTTCGGTTCTCCGTCGGCCAGACCGTGCAGCTGAGGAGCCTCGTGACGATGGGGTCGGCGAATTCGGTCCTCTGGTAGTCAGATTCGATTCCCTCTGGGATGGATTTGCACATCCGGTGCCATTCCGATGGCTGGATCTGGTTGGCAGAGGAGGAGGAGGAGGTGCGGGCGAAGGGAGCAAAGGTGGAGGAGACCCGGTGACCGATGCCGTGAGGCCGGATCTGAAGCATCGAAGCGTGGGTGGCTGCACGGGCGGTGGCTGTCCAGCACCGCTCCCGACGATGTTGGTTCTGGGGCTACGGGGCGCTTGCGCGTGGAGGTACGGATGGCCCGAGTGGAGGTGTGGTGGCCGTTTGGCGCTGCCTCCAATTGAGGTCATATCTACATGCTAGTGGTGCACTTCCCAAGAACTCCACTGCTGCGGATCTGACGACGGTCTTCCTCGATGGTCATTGGCGTAACGACGTGGATTTTAGTGAGACGGCTGCTTTGTTTTGATGACGGTGACGCACATGGGTGTCACTTCCTCGTTGGAGGCGTCGTCACTTCTCTTCAACACAGGGAGCCATAGAGATCTTTCGGGATAAAAATCCAAGATGGTCTTCCTGGTCAGGCGATGATGGCATCTTCTTATGTCATGCTCTTGTTGAAGACGTTGGTTTTAGAAGATTCCTCGTTGGTTGTTAGCGTTGGTGCTAGCATTGTTATCTCTCAAAATTCATAGTGCTGTTGTCGTGTATTTCGCAGTGTATTCTTGTTTTGTAGAAAGTTGGAATGTCGTGGATGACTTCCAGAGCTCCTAGTTTATTTTCTCTTTCATTTATCTAGCCTGTGGCCTCAGCTTTATAATAAGTGACCTGATTCTACCCATTGGTAGATGAAGCCGGGTATGAAATATTATCCTTTATCTAAAAAAGAACCGATACTTAATAAAAAATTTGTGTAGGGCCCAAATTGAAAGCCTCCAGTTTTGTTTTAACCATCATCTTGGGGTAGTTAGAGGTTCACTGGGATTAGTAAACGGTCAGATTTAGGGCAGTTGTACAATTTCTCTACGGAGCATGAGGCTTCGAACGCCGCCTTTGTTTGAAGTTTGAACGGAGACCAATCAGCTGAAGCATATGTGCAAATTATCAGTCAACGACGATGTAGGATTCTCCATTTGTTTTGGACAGATCAGATCAGATTAGATACTTGCACGTAATTTGCAACTACATAATCCTTTGCTACTCGCTCCATAGAATTTCTCGCCTGAGTCTCTTCACTCTTTGACCCGTCTTCACGCTTCAATAACTACAGAGAAGTGACTACAGATGGAGAAGCTTTTTCGATTCACTTAATAATGGTTAAACAAATTCGTGAGGCTTCTTGATGCACCTTCCTGGAAGAATCCATGGATGCATTACTTATGCATCACAAGGTGTGTGCGCGAACACCCGACGCTTGGTTTAGTCATCGGTCGTCGATCTGGTCCTGACTTCGAGTCGTCGTCCACTGGTGTTCTCCCGTCTTTGGTCACCTGCTGCTGCTGCTGCTGCTGCATCTACACACTAAGCAGACTGATTGTAATTTTGCTGGCTGCCACAAGCATGTTTCTTTCATTCGTCCATATAAGCCAGGTTCTTTCATGAAGTAGTAGCAATTAGCATGTTTATATTTATAATGGGTTGGTGAAGCTAGCTATACTATAACTTGGTAACTGAGACAATCATGTTCCGTGGACTAAATATATTCTCCCTTCAGTTTGAATTATGGGTCTATCTAGGGGTCACCCGAGTGGTCCTCACTCATCTTATAACAAGCCTAAATCCCAATAACACGCGGCAGCACGAGTGGCGGTGGCGGAGGGTGGCGGTGCGGCTGAGGCCGGCCGGCTGCTGACGGCGCGCGTGCAAGCGGCGGCACGGGCAGGGGCGGCGGCTAGGGTTTGGGGGTGAGAGCGAGAGAGCCAAGAGCTGAGGAGGGTTTTCCCTATTCCTTTCTTAATTGAAACGAGCCCTCTTCTTCCCCCTCCCCGACCCTAGCACCACCGCCATGGCTACCTTTGCCCCCGCCGCCTGCCCATATCTAGCTGGTCATCCTGCCACCTTTGCCCCGGCTCGGCGGCGGCGCCACCACCTCGCTCACAGCCGGCCAACCCGCCACCACCCTAGGCCACCCGGGCGGATTCTACAGCCAGGGAGGAAGAGGGGGACACCAAAGGTCAGTCCGCCGCCGCCGCTGGAACCCTAATATCAAGGGACGACAGCGGTACCCTAATCTCACTAGAGTCAGGGTGAAGACCGCGCGCGGGTGATGAAGAAGGCAGCAGGAGGAGGAATTGATTGAGCGATTTCATCCACTCCATTATGCCTCTTAATTTGTTGTATTCAAGAACTGGTTCTTAATAAATTTTCTATAGGGCCCTGATCTCCCTCACGAGCAACTCAAGGAGCAGTGACGCCCCACCACCAACAACTTCACCTCCGTCGGGCCTCCAAGCTCTGTCGCTGCGGCTACCCAACTATACGGCTATGGTAGCGACGGCTAGCAGGCCATGCCCAACAAAGCTGCTCCACCCGCTTCTCCTTCCTCCACCACATCTCCTCCCAACTTCAAGCTTCTCCCGATTTCTTCTTGCTCCGACGGGATCCCTACCTTCAAGAGCTGAATCCGCGCATGTGGGGGAGGATCTATGGTGTGGGCATGGCAAATCAACTCACGAATGCCCCAGGTTATTACTTTCGTAGTGGAGGCAGCGGCAATGCCAACTACTGTTGCAGGCACGGCTTGCAGTTGCTGGCGTGGCAGCACGTCAGCACCTTAGCCCCTTTACCCCCTAGTCAAGGTGGGCTATGGCTGCTCGTTCTTACCGTGCGACCTTCAATCCAAGCCCCTTCATCGGATTTCGTGATATCCACTAGGTGTGTGCAAAAGGCCTCTGCATCGGCGCGGGGCATAGAATTGGGCCAAGGGCAGGCCAGCGGTGGGGCAGCGTGAACGTACGCGTGCATTTGCAGGGGTATAGTAGCGACGCGGTGGATGCAGTTTAGCCATGGGCAAGCCAACGATGGGGTCATGTGACCCTGGGCATCCTCCCTTGTGTGCCTCTCTCTTTGTCCATCTCCGGTCGCTGAGAGACTACTCTGTCTCTTGATGGGGAGAGGACCCTGCCCTACCCCTCTCTAATGATTATGCATAAGTTCTTACCAGCAAACATCATTGCTAGTGTTCTAGCTTTGCCTTTCTTCTTGATCCTTGATTGCCCTGTCTCAACAAATGCCGGTAAAGAGATCATGATCCCCTTTCTTGGATCTCTTTGCACCCCTTTTAGCGGTCTTCCCTCCATTGTGGTTTCATCCCAATGATGGGCATTGGCGGGCGTCAACTAGTCCTAGATATGCTTTAAAGACATTGTAATCATGACTATCGTCTGTCATATTGACTCGAAGCTTAACAATCACCATTGGAGTGGAGTTTGCCGAAGTTTAGCCGCTTAGTAGTGGTGTTATTTGGCGAACAACTATATGCTTATCATGGGAGTTCTTTCTTGTTCTCTCTATGTTTTTGTGGGCATCCTTCGCTCTGTCTCATGTGTGTTAGTTGTGTTGGTGGTGGTGTTGTATTGTAAGTATGTGTGCTCTTATTGTATCATCATGAGTTGCAATTTAACTACTGCTCCAATGCAATACATTTAGGTGGATAATTCTCCTCCCCCCATGCCTCCTCAAAAGAAAACCCTGTACTCCCTCTGTTTTAAATTACAAGAAATTTTATCTTTTTAGACACATTGTTTTTACTAGATGTCATGTACTTATAGGTGCATAGCAAAAACTACATGTCCCAAAAATTCAAAATATTTTATAGTTTGTAATGGTAGGAGTACCATATGTCTTACTATATGTTTTCTCTAGAACAAGCATGCAAGCTAACTACATGTTTGGTTTGATGGCCACCTGTGTCGCTCTCTTGCACGGGTGACATGGGTGGCGAGCGAACCCTAACCGCCACCGCAGTCAAACACCACCATCTCCTCCCTCATCATTGCTGGTGGGCGTTGTTGGGAAGCCTGCACAATGGCAGCGGAGCGGCTTTTACCCACAAAGGTCATGGGTGCCATCGTGCAGGGCAAAGTTCGATGGCCGGGATGACTGTGATTAGGTGCGGCGATTGTTGGATTAGGGGGTCGCACCGCGAGACGACCGATTGGCAATGGTTCACGGATATCTGTCGAGGGCAGGCTTGATGGATTTCTTGGCGGTGCCGACGGCTCCCCTCCTGTCGGATTTTGCCTGGACAGGTCTGGGCCGAGGAGTGCACGAGGCAGCCGATGGAGGCCAATAGTGACAAAGACGGACGGTAGAGCCAACAGACCTCGTTGTGCAACGACATTACGTTTGGCTGGATCTATGGTTCTGCTGGCTGGTAGTGCTACAAAGGGCATGGTTGGCGGCAGCAGGGGCAATAGATGGCTGCATTGTTGGGTGGCGGCAGGCGTAGTGAGCATGGGCATTGTCAAATGCCACACATGGGGTTGATGCGCCATGGCGAAAGTTGTCTCCCTAGGACCAGTGACCTTGACACTTTCGGATGCCGTATTTTTCCTTGGAAATGTCTATCGGTCGGTTCTCTTCGCTTTGCGCAGCATGCTGTTCCTAGGTGTAATGCCTTGACCTTCTAGTAAGGCGACGGTGGGGTTGTGCCCCTCCTTGGAGGCGTGCAGGTGTCGCTTTGGAAGTTCGTGCATGTCAATCTGTAATGGTCGCCCCGTTGCAGCGAGGAAGGTGGGGGTCTGATTCCGGTGTCCACTGCAGGGGATGGTGGTTGGGTGGTTGGGATAGCGTTCGAAGGGCTTCACATTTTTTTTTGTCTAGCAGCAAGTTGCAAGCACGAAATTAATGAGGCGATCGATGTGGGAGGTGACCACAGAGTTGGCAAGGAGGCCGGCATTGAAGGTTGTGGTCAACGAATTGTGTTGCCAAGACGACCTACATGGTGCGGAGGCGTGTGGTCTCGGTCAGCGGTTGCTGTTCCGGTGAAGAGGCTCTCTCACTGGCAAGCCGAGGCTGTGTGTGGCATTTCTGCTTTGGTGAAACAGGTATGCTAATCGTGTTGATTTGTAGTGTTGGATTCTGGGATATTTAATAATTAATATATATATATTCACTTGTCTAAAAAAAGTGTCTCCTGATGCAGAATCGATTCGTCCGGTATTACGTGATTGTACAAACAGACTAAAATGCTGCAGAACGGCATATCGTTTGATTGTTAGTTTAAGCTTTGGCCATAAACATAAACAGCTTATAAGCGGTGCTAAATAGGCCTCTCATCGACAGCTCGAATTTCTATCTCACGAAAGAAAGAAGAGACACTCAACACGTAATCATCCGTCTCTGCTCCATCCACCGGCTCGATCCATGTTTTTTTAATAGACTGGAGGGGTTTGCACTCCTACAACATTTATTGGAAAACGAAATTATACGGTAGCAATAAAAAACTAGGGGGGAGAGAAGCTAGTGAAGAGTTCAGGATAAAAAAAAATAGGGAAACCAGCTCACTAATTCGTGAACGTTTACTGCAAAGCTAACTAGCGAACGATTCAGACATCCCACGACTTTACTTTTTCGGAAAAAAAAATCCACAACTTTCTTTTTTTGGAATTTTTTCTATTTTTAGCAAAAACAAACAGTTATAAATTCAGACTTATAAGTTTTATCTATAAATTGCACATATAATTTATATATCTAACTTATACATAACTTACGTGATATACAATGTTTCTAAGTTATACTCATAACTTATATATTTAACTTATTACTGGAAACACACAACTTATAACATTGCAAAGTTATAATCTAACTTATACATATAACTTTTACGTGTAACTTAGTATCATGACTTAAAAAACTTATACGTACAGACTACAGTATAGGAAAAAAAGTAAAAAAGAAAATCTTCGAAACATATCGAAGTGAGAACTAGTTTTGTTCATCTCGTCGGGTAGAAAATATCGGTGTAAACGAAATTAAAAATAGACGTACGATTTATAAGTTATAACGATTTAAAATAAATGTTTGTATTTTTCCACTTGATGTCAGCATGACGTCGGCACAGCAGGGTTGTGGGACAACACGTTGTGGGACATGGGAGTGTTCTCCCACTTCCGATCCGGGCGAACCATCGCAAAACAGGAATTGGGGTCTTAGTTGGTCGCCAGATACGGCCAGGATAACACATTGCCTGCTCCAAAAGATTATCCTGCCAGTCCGAGACATAACTTTTTTTTTTCATAATGCTTAACAAAATTGTTCATACAATCTGTAGTAAATTTATTGTTTCATGTTTAACAAAGTCTTTTCAAAGAAAAATATGGAGTTGCTATATTTTAACTGCCTGAAATATAGGTTCCATTCGGGGAGACGCTAAAAATCAGACGCCTGTTTTCTCTCTGTAGATTCAGGCGACATTCTCCGCTCTAGGATTCCAATTCAGTGGTCACCGTGTCTTCTTTTCA
Organism: Bothriochloa decipiens; assembly: GCA_023333625.1. Lineage (NCBI taxonomy): Eukaryota > Viridiplantae > Streptophyta > Magnoliopsida > Poales > Poaceae > Bothriochloa > Bothriochloa decipiens. The sequence continues at coordinate 15,670,453 of CM041637.1, forward strand.
GGCTGCAGAGAAAGCTTGGTCATCGGTGGTACAACGGAGTAGGTCAGGCACCTGTACTTTAGGAGGTGTGAAAAAAACATATTTGAATAAGTTTTTTTCACAGCACTTATTCGAGGATCTTTTTAGAAAACTTGTTACCACAAAATTGCTTCAAACTTTTATGGAAAGTTAACTTATGTAAATTCCTTGAAAAACTTTGCTCTTCAACAATGTTCTCACAAGTTCTTTGAAAAAAAAAATCTTCTGGTCAGTTAACTTAAATTGTATTCCAAAAAAAGAAATAAAAAGAAAAGTGACTTGAGCTACAGGCGTCTTGCTAGCGCACGTGCCCAAGCACAACCACCAATTCTCATGTTTAGTCGTTGACTCGTTTGCACTAACATATGAGTGGAATTAAACAGGGAATATGATTCACATATATGTAATAACAAGAATCCGTAGCATATCGACGAACATAAACAAAAAATTTAGCTAATGATACAGTCTTCTGCTCCTTGTATTTTCTCTGTTCAGCAGATGGGCAGGGGCTCGCCGTTCCACTCCTTGAGGCACTCGAGCAGCGGGTCGATGTGCTTGCCCTGGTTGATAGCAAGGAGCACCTTGTTGAGCTCCTCGCCGGGAGAGCGCGTCTTCTCGCCGGTGAGGTACACGGCTCCGAGCTCCTCGCGCACGAAGCGGTAGAGCGGGTAGGAGCGGCACTCGGCAATTCTGTTTGGTATCACCGCCGTGCCGTTCTCGACAGCCGCCCGTGCAGCCTCCACCGCCTTCGGCAACGCCGTGCGCAGCTCCTCCTCGAAGTGGGCGACCTTGGCCAACACGGATGTCTCGGCGTCGAACTCGGCAGCACCATTGGCCAGGGCGCACTCCACGAGCACGTTGCGAAGCTTCTTCATCAGTGTATAGTTGGGGCTGCAGGGGTCATCAGCATACGCGAACACCGCCTCGCGCTCAATCTCCTGGAGCAGGTCCTTCTCACAGAAGCGGGCGACGTGGAGACCACCGGTCGAATTGGTGCTCAGAGTCCTCTTCGCCACTGTCATCACGCAGCTCTTGACGGCGCTCTTGACGTTCTCCTCGATGTGTCGTAGGTCGACGGCCTGGCACAGGGCGATGAGGAACGTCGAGGACATGAGCTTCAGGATCTCGATTGCCTCAGCAGTCTTCCTGGAGGAGATGAGTCCGAGCGAGTTCACGTCCTGGTTGTGCTGCTCCGCGCTCTGGACGTGGTTGGTGACCGGGTTCCCCAGGAACTGCAGCTCAGAGCAGTAGGACGCCATGGCGATTTCCGCGCCCTTGAAGCCGTAGTCCAAGCTGGGGTTGCGCCCACCGGACAGGTTGGAGGGCAAGCCGTTGTTGTAGTAGTCGTTGACGAGCTCCGAGAACTGCGCAAACATGAGCTTGCCGATGGCTGCGATGGCGAGACGGGTGTTGTCCATGGACACCCCGATGGGCGTGCCCTGGAAGTTGCCACCGTGAAGGGCTTTCCTCCGAGCGACATCAATGAGCGGGTTGTCATTGACTGAGTTGATCTCGCGCTCAATGGACTTGGTGGCGGCACGAATGACCTCAATCTGGGGGCCAAGCCACTGCGGCGACGTTCGCAGCGCGTACCGGTCCTGCTTGGGCTTCATCAGCGGGTCGAGCTCACCGAGCTTCTTGGCAAGCTTCATGTAGGAGCTGCCCTCCAAAATATGCTCCATGATGGCAGCCGCCTCAATCTGTCCTGGGTGGTGCTTCAGCTTGTGGGTTAGGTGGTCGGTGAACTCAGGCTTGCCATTCATGACCTCGCAGAACACGGCGGACAGCACCTCGGCGAGGATGGCCAGGATGTTCGCCTCAAAGAGCACCGTGGAGGCAAGGCCAGAGCCCACGGCCGTGCCGTTCACCATGGCAAGACCTTCCTTGGGCTGCAGCTCGAAGAAGCCGCCCTGGATGCCGGCAATCTTGAACGCCTCTGCGGCGTTCACCTTGGTGCCATCCGGGGCGACGGCAACAGAGTTCTCGCGGCTGGTGATGAGGCCGGCAATGTAGGAGAGCGGCACGAGGTCGCCGGACGCGGTGACCGTGCCACGGAGTGGCAGGCACGGTGTGACGTTGGCGTTGAGCAGCTTGACGATCGCCTCGAGGATCTCGAAGCGGATGCCGGAGTACCCCTGGAGGAGGGTGTTGATGCGCACCAGCATGGCCGCCCTCGTGGTATCTGCCGGCAGGACGTGGCCATCAGTGCCGGTGCCGAATGCGCCGGCGTTGAGGAACCTGATGAGCTCCCTCTGGAGAGCGCCGCCCTCCTTGGTCCTCCTGTGAGACGTGGCACCGAAGCCGGTGGTGACACCGTAGCTGTCGGTGCCGTTCATCATGCTGTTCATGACCCAGTCGCTGCTGGCCTTGACGCGGCCACGGGCGGACTCGTCCAGCTCGACGCGGGCCTCGCCAGCGCCGGCGGCCACGGCGGCCACCTGCGCGATGCGGAGGCTGGCGCCCTCGATCTTCACCAAGGGCTGGCGGTACTCGGCCACCATCCGCTTCACCTCGTCGAGGTGGCTGCCCATCAGCTCCTCCGCGGCCTTCCCCCAGTTAAGCGGGTCGGCACGGGGCGTCGCCATACACAGGGAGTCGCCGTTGGTAGCAGCAACGTGGCCGTTCTCGCACTCCATTGCTGTGGGGCTAGCTAGGGATTGAAGCGAAGGCACTTGCGCCGTAAATGATTCGGGATCAGAAGTAAGGCGATGATGGCCTGTTGATCTGGATGGAGAACAGCTCGTGCCGTGATGCACTGGATGGTGCTGCTCTTCTTGGACTGAAACGGTGGGGGGGAGGCCGCGTTTAAATAGCGGAGCGCTGCTGCGCGCGCGCGTCCTGGCGTTCGGGGTTGGTGTTGGTCGACTTTCCTATGAACAGAGCGAGTGCCACGTTGCAAGTATTTTTTTGGGCGGGGCCGGTGGCCAGGAAAGCGTCATGATTTCGTTTCGTGGTGGCTAAGTGGCCGCCGCTTGGTCGTGGAGGACGGTTGGGTCGCGCGGGCGGGGTTGGTGCGCGCCCCGGCGCCTGCCCGGGGGTTGGTGACTGGTGTGGGCAGAGCTCCGTCCACCGTGCTTGTTTCTGTTCTCTGTTTTGGTCTTAGTTTTGCACTGGTTTGGGGGATAGGATGGCTGCAGGCAAGCAGGTCGTATTGTGGATGCAATCAAGCGTACGCATCAGGCGAGTAGGTAACACTGTCGTACTGTATATACCAGTAGTAGTTCATACTGTTTTGAAGGGCCATTATATTGGTGTCAGCAACAATGATTCTCATTTGGCACCGAAAAAGCATATATAGTGATCTTCTAACGGGTGTCAAACCTATTATCTTTGATTCTTGGGGTAGTTAGAGGTTCAAATGGGGCAATCGATTACGAAATAAAATGGAGCAACTGATTAGGTAACGGTCAGTGTTCTTAGGGCAGTTGCAACAAATTTTCTATGGAGCATAAGGTTTCGAACGCCGCCTTAATTTGTTTGAAGTTTGGACAGAGACCAATCAGCTGAAGCAAATGTGCTAATTATCGGTTCTCCTTTTGTCTGGACATATCGGATTAGATACTTGCACGTAAGTATTTTGCACCTACATGATCCTACTACTACATACTCGCTCCAAAGAATCTCTCATTAACGCTGCAGTACTACAGAGGAGCTTTCCGGGAAGAAGCTGGATTCAGTACTTCTGCAACACATGCATGCGTGCGACACACCAGGGACTTCAGCACTTGGTCGAGTCGTCGGTCGGTCTAGTCCTGACTTGGAGTCGTCGTCCGCTGGTGCTCTTTCGCTTTTGGTCACCTGCATCTACACTAAACGAACTGACAGTAATTTTGCGGGAACTGACAGTAATTTGTTGTCACCTGGTTCTTTCATGAAGTAGTAGCAACCAGCATCTGTAGACCTATTAGACTGACCAAACTAGGTACAGTTCAGTGCTAATATCTCCTGAACCCTCACAGACTGGGCAGGTGTGCACAAACCACACGACGACCTGACAAGCCGGGAACTGCATATTCCCCTTTCTCATTTGGCTTTTGCAGACGTTATTCACACAAAACGATCCGACAGTAGTGGCCTGCGACGGCCACACAGTGTGGATCTTGTTCCCCATGTGGAAATATAAACCAGACCACAGAACCAGTGCGACCAATGCAACGGTCCAAAGGCAGGACGCGTGTCCTTCACATGGTGACATGGACGTAGGCCCATCACAACTTGAGGCCACGAGGAAGCCAAGTCTTCCTCCGTCTCTCGTTATTTGAGGGCTTGAGGCCATGAGAAGGCAGACCTGGCTATATCAATGTCATGTACATTTATCATCAGTGCAGATATATATATATATATATATAACTGATATGCTTCCTCTGTTCTTATTTAATTATCATTAACGACGTGCGTACCATAAGTTTAATTTGATTTGTAAAAAATATGTGTAATATTTGTATTTTTAAATAAATTTCTTAAAAACTAGATTCAAAAATCTTTTTAATAATATTAATTATGTAGTATAAATATTAATATTTTTAATATATAATTATCAGTAATTATTTCTTAAGAAACGCGAGCGATAATTAAAAAGAGAAGGAAGGAATATATGCATGGTCACATCTACACGACAGCGAAAGCAAGGAAGTACGGGACCAGCATACATTTATGTACGGATTGGTGTGGCTCATGCATAGGCACGGCGGTGACCCTCGTTCTTTGTGGCCTAGCAATGCAGAGTGTGAGGCAAAATGCATGCAGCGTCCATGTCAGGGCTTGCTTGCCACAGCATACGTGAAGTGCTCAGGTATGCAACGTGTGCTAAGGTGTTGAGGAATGGAGCATATGCAGCAAGGAAGCAGGCGTATGGTTCCTATCTCTCTGCCGCCACACCTGTCTCCTGGTGTTAACTGTTTAAGTACGCAACGAACTGGTGTACACTACTGAAAATCAGAGATTTACCATGTGTAAAAGTTGCCGTGTGTCAAAACTCAGACACACCGCAAATCGGAGATTTGCCAGACTGTTAAGTATGCAATGAACTGGTGTACACTACTGGAAACTAGAGATTTGTCATGTGTAAAAAGATTTGCTATGTGTCAAAACTCAGGCACACGGCAACTCTGATTTGCACACGGCAATGAAAAACACTCGGAAAACCAGAGATTTGTTGTGTGTCAGGCACATGCCTGGCACACGGCAAAGAGGAGATTTGCTGTGTGCCAGGCACACGGCAAATCCTGGCACACGAAAAATCTCCTCTTTGCCGTGTACCGGGCACACAGTAAATCCTAGCACAAGGCAAATCTGCCGGGGGCTTGACCTTCTGCCGTCAATCTTTGTCGAGTGCCGGCCGTCGGTATTTGGCAAAGAATTTTTTTATTTTTTTAAAAAAAATTGCCGTGTGCCACCCAACCATGGCACATGGCAAATCTCCAATTTTCCGAGTGCCAAACGTGACACTCGGCAAATTTATTTTTTTAGTCCCTATTTTTTTCAGGCTTAATATATCATTTTAAACTAGATGTTCAAATTTGGGTAGTTTTTTATGTTTTTTGCTATATTTCCTTCATTAATTTCGTTTACTGAATTTTTTCGCGGAATCCAAATTTAAACTGTGGGTGCATAAAATATAGGATTTAGTGATTTAAAAAATGATATTCCTATTGTTTAGGGTATCTTGATGTCGTATCCAGAAACTCCCACGAACTTTGGAGCATCTTGTTCACGGAACATGACGAGCGACCTTTGGAAAAAATGTATTTAAATTATATAAAATCCAAACGAAGTTCGAAAATCACGAAACTTATCTGGGTATGCCAAAACGAGTGTCTTGCCACCTGGCACATGGCAAAAAAAATTTCTTTTTTTTAAACAAAAGATTTTTCGAGTGCTGTCACCATGTGGCACACGGCAAATCTGCTGTCAACTGGGTCGACGCCGTGATAGTCATTTTTCTTTGCCGAGTGTCCCAAGGCACTCGGCAAATGATTTGTCATGTGCCCGAAAAAAGACACTTGGCAAATCTCTCTTTGTCGTGTATGATTTGCCTTGTGCCATACTCGGCAAATGATTTACCATGTGTATTTAGGAAATTGTTATGTGTAAAAACACACGGCAAATATCTGATTTCAAGCAGTGGTAGTAATCGTAGTTAAGGGCACGAGAACCAGTGTATAGCCTGCTAAATAGCGATGCTGACGACAGACGAGGCGAGAGGTGTAGGTTGAGACATGTCAACCGCCAATGCATGTTGGATTTCCTTGTTAGTCCGATCGTGATGGAGCGGGAGGCCACACCAGAAGCTTGGCCAGCAATGCAGCGTGGCCATGCATTGCTTTTTCAGTTTGTTTTTGTGGTCACCGGATGTCTGTTGGTGTGTGTGCTTTTTTTTTCTTCCTCAGTTGAGTTGTAGTTAGTTGTTGTTCCTCTGGTCGGGTGAGGCCGGCATTTTTTTAGTTGTATTACAATCCTTGATAATTTTTTCTTTTTGCATCATCAAATAAAAATAGCGACAAAGCTTTTGCCGTTCTTTCTAAATATAAGCATACATTTTTAAGCCATTGATGATAAGCTTCAACGTAAAATCACTAGAAGGGTCATCTGTATGGTAAGAATGAGAAATGGTTTAAAGGCGAGTAATAAAATAAAGATAATTAATTTTCACTGGAATAATGTGACCATCCCAAAACTATACCAAACAAAACTTTGTTAAACTCTACTTGTTAAGCCAAAGTTGAGCATTTATACCCTAACTCCTTGAGTCCTAAACCTAGGTGCAAACCGGAGCGAACCTCCTTTACCACATAATGTTGACTAGGTGCGTGCTCTGTATTTGTCCTCTTGCCAGTTTATCAACCTACCCCTATTATCAAAGGTTACCATAATGTTTCCACTCCCAACAATATTCGCCCAAGTTGGAGAAGGCAAGACCCATAGTGGACACAAGACTGGGTAATCTGCCACTAAGGATCAGTGACCTGCTACGAAGGTGCCATGAAGTTGAACCATCCAAAGGAAATTACGCAAATCAGGAACTTAAGTGTTTTGGCGAATCTCTCCATGGACTATCCGCTTCTCGCACCCCCGCCTAAGATGTGCGTCTTTTGACTTTGGCCATCCCATTCAATGCTTGAAGCGTGAAAACACTCCAAACACCAAAAAAAAATTTAATGCAATATACGTCTTAAATGAAGAAATATTTGGAGCAAACACGCGTTGTGTAAAACATATGTAACATCTTGATAAAATAATTGCAACATGCATCCGAAATGGATGAAACATTTCGAACAAATGCTTGCAAACATCTGTGTGAAATATATGCAACATCCAAATAAAATACTTGCAACACACGTTTGAAAACACATGAGACATTTCAAACAAACGCTTGCAACATATGTTTATATCCACCACAACATAAGTGACATCACAATCTACTTTCGCAACATCCATATGTAACACTACTTGCAACATAACTCTGAAACATCTTAAAACATACACTTGCAAATGCACTTCTTCATGTCATGGAAATCTTGTCCAGCAGTGGGAAACGATGTGCAGATGATGAGGACCTTAACGCTATGGCGTTGGGGTCGTGGTGCGGTGTACGATGTGGCTATGATAGACGAGTGCAGAGTGGGGCACGACAGTGGATGGCCACGGATTGGGGAGGCGCGGTGGTGGATGGCCACAATGGTGAGACAGAGTGGCGAGGCACGATGTAGGATGGAGGCACATGTGATGGCCGCGGTGGCGATGCAAATTGGGGTGAGCAAATGGCTGTTGATGATAGATAAGTGTCATTTTTAAACCGTCAACGAAACATGGTAAAAGACTTGATTTCAATTACCATCTAAATTGATTGATCCAACAACTAAGCCTAATTTGCCAGGGCTATATAAACAAGGCCAGACCCTACGGTTTTGGAACCTAATTCATTCATTCATTCATTCATCAAGACATTCATCATGTGATCAAGCCAGAGAGCCACCATCTTAATTAGAGCTCTATAGTTTAGACCACAGCTACATAGGCAAGCACCAGCTTGGTTTCCCAATCTATCATGAGTATTGCCAAGTAAATCCTTGTAATCTCTCCTATTTTGTATTCATTCTTGAGTTATTCATCTTATAGTTTATCTAGTATGAATATAACTTTATTCTATTCTATTAAATTGGATATGACTTTGCTCTATTTGCTTATATTCTCAATTATAATATTCTTAGTTTACTTTGATTACATGCTTGTCACAGTTGGATTAGTTTTATATTCAAACATACGATCATATAGCTCTCTCTCATTGATATCATGGGTGAGTGGTCAATATTGTGTAAGCATGGTGCCTATACCGTATTTGCCTATGATTGCACTCTATATTAATTCCGAGTCGTGTGGTAGATCACGGATGTGACACTCCAATTGAGTCTTTTACAGTCCACCCCCCGAATGTAGCTCCTGTAGAACACAACTATTATCAGATAGACTGGCTATGTTCTTGATCTTTCTTCATAATATCTTTATGTGTAGATATGCACTTGTCTTGCCATTATTGCCAAGTATTATTGCACTAATCATCATATGCTTTGACTTATAGATCAACCGGCTAATATTGCGCGAGTGCAACCATCAAAGGACCAAGTACTCTCAATCTATCTCGTAGATAAACCAATATTTTTTTATAAACTTTAATCAAATTTATAGAAAAACATCAATATCTATGTCTTTTGTTTAATTAGATCTATTACCATGGAAATATATTATATAATCAATGTACTAATATATATTTTTTTTGACGTTGAACAGGAGGCACCCCTACTTATTATACAACAGTTTCACCTAAAGGACGAGGGGTAGAGCCTAAGATAAAAAAAAATAAAAGGAAAAAAAAGGCCTCATTAGGCAGATTAAACGAGGTTGTTTAACCATAAATCAATTCCTGGGAAGTAGCTTCTCATTGCGCAAAACAAAAGTAGCGCAAATTCAGACTCTCTTTTTGCCTCTTGGAGAGAGGGAGGTCTATTATTGAAGATGAGTCCATTTCACATTTGCCTGATTGTCCTACTCATAGTCGATATGAAATTTTGTATAAGTTCAGTCAAATTTGAAATTATTTATATATTCAAGAAATAAAAATTACATACCTTTTTTGACCGAATGAGTAACATCATTGGGCGCCAAGAACGTTGAACCAAGCGTCCTCACCAACTCTTGGGGGTCTGGGTCTTGAGTCCTGATGCGCACCAACCAGAGTCCTGCGACCGAGCTTCCTGCCCCAGCGATCAACAGGAAATTTCCAAATAACTGGCTCCCAAGATTAGCAATTAGCACATGTTTCTTTGTGTTCTCTGCCAACAAACTGGCGATTGCATGGTCGTCTTGGACCAGTCACCACACTCCACAATCACCACCAGCTCCCTCTTCCTTCCCGGAAGCCTATTTAAACCTCGCCACTCTCACTGCTTCGCTCCAGGAAGAGCAGCAGAGCAAATCCTATCGCAACACTAGAGCTCTCCTGTACAGCTTCCCAGCAATCCAGTTGCATACAAATCGCTGCTGTTATCTCTCTCAGCTTGATCAGTGCGTTAGTTCTCTGTGCTTGCAATGGCGTTCGAGAACAGCAACGTTGCTGCCAACGGCGAGAGCCTGTGCATGGCGACGCCCCGCGCCGACCCGCTTAACTGGGGAAAGGCCGCGGAAGAGCTGATGGGTAGCCACCTCGACGAGGTGAAGCGGATGGTGGCCGAGTACCGCCAGCCCGTGGTGACGATCGAGGGCGCCAGCCTCCGCATCGCGCAGGTGGCCGCCGTGGCCGCCGGCGCTGGCGAGGCCCGGGTCGAGCTGGACGAGTCAGCCCGCGGCCGCGTCAAGGCCAGCAGCGACTGGGTCATGAACAGCATGATGAACGGCACCGACAGCTACGGCGTGACCACCGGCTTCGGCGCCACGTCCCACAGGAGGACCAAGGAGGGCGGCGCTCTCCAGAGGGAGCTCATCCGGTTCCTAAACGCTGGCGCCTTCGGCACCGGCACCGACGGCCACGTCCTGCCAGCCGAGGCCACGAGGGCGGCCATGCTCGTCCGCATCAACACCCTCCTGCAGGGTTACTCCGGCATCCGCTTCGAGATCCTCGAGGCGATCGTCAAGTTGCTGAACGCCAACGTCACGCCGTGCCTGCCGCTCCGCGGCACGGTCACCGCGTCGGGCGACCTCGTGCCGCTCTCCTACATTGCCGGCCTCGTCACCGGGCGCGAGAATTCTGTGGCGGTGGCTCCCGATGGCAGCAAGGTGAACGCTGCAGAGGCATTCAAGATTGCCGGCATCCAGGGCGGCTTCTTCGAGCTGCAGCCCAAGGAAGGTCTCGCCATGGTGAACGGCACGGCCGTGGGTTCTGGCCTTGCCTCCACGGTGCTCTTTGAGGCCAACATCCTTGCCGTCCTCGCCGAGGTGCTGTCCGCCGTGTTCTGCGAGGTCATGAACGGCAAGCCGGAGTTCACCGACCACTTGACCCACAAGCTGAAGCACCACCCGGGACAGATCGAGGCGGCTGCCATTATGGAGCACATCTTGGAGGGCAGCTCCTACATGAAGCTTGCCAAGAAGCTCGGCGAGCTGGACCCGCTGATGAAGCCCAAGCAGGACCGGTACGCGCTCCGCACGTCGCCGCAGTGGCTTGGCCCCCAGATTGAGGTTATCCGTGCCGCCACCAAGTCCATTGAGCGCGAGATCAACTCGGTGAACGACAACCCGCTCATCGATGTAGCCCGAAGCAAGGCCCTTCACGGTGGCAACTTCCAGGGCACGCCCATCGGTGTGTCTATGGACAACACCCGTCTCGCCATCGCAGCCATCGGCAAGCTCATGTTTGCGCAGTTCTCGGAGCTGGTCAACGACTACTACAACAACGGCTTGCCCTCCAACCTATCCGGCGGGCGCAATCCCAGCTTGGACTACGGCTTCAAGGGCGCCGAGATCGCCATGGCGTCCTACTGCTCTGAGCTGCAGTTCCTAGGGAACCCGGTCACCAACCACGTCCAGAGCGCGGAGCAGCACAACCAGGATGTGAACTCGCTCGGGCTCATCTCCTCCAGGAATACTGCCGAGGCCATCGAGATCCTGAAGCTCATGTCCTCGACGTTCCTGATCGCTCTGTGCCAGGCCGTCGACCTGCGGCACATTGAGGAGAACGTCAAGAGCGCCGTCAAGAGCTGCGTGATGACGGTGGCGAAGAGGACTCTGAGCACCAACTCCACCGGTGGCCTCCACGTCGCCCGCTTTTGCGAGAAGGACCTCCTCCAGGAGATCGAACGCGAGGCGGTGTTCGCGTACGCCGACGACCCCTGCAGCGCCAACTACCCGCTCATGAAGAAGCTTCGCAATGTGCTCGTGGAGCGCGCCCTGGCCAACGGCGCCGCCGAGTTCGACGCCGCGACATCCGTGTTCGCCAAGGTCGCCCAGTTCGAGGAGGAGCTGCGCGCAGCGCTGCCCAAGGCGGTGGAGGCTGCACGGGCGGCTGTCGAGAACGGCACGGCGGCGATACCGAACAGAATCACCGAGTGCCGCTCCTACCCGCTCTACCGCTTCGTGCGGGAGGAGCTCGAAGCCGTGTACCTCACCGGCGAGAAGAAGCGCTCTCCCGGCGAGGAGCTCAACAAGGTGCTCCTTGCCATCAACCAGGGCAAGCACATCGACCCACTGCTCGAGTGCCTCAAGGAGTGGAACGGCGAGCCCCTGCCCATCTGCTGAACACAGAAACCGATTGGGAGAAAGCATGAAGTGTTGATTGTTCAATACAGTAGTTCGAAATAAGTTTTTTTTTCTTCTTTCGTTTTTGCGTGGGTGGCAAAGGCTAATGACTGTATCATTCTTGTGATAAGAATTACGTTATATTTTCAAGAATCTGTATTCCATTCTACTTCTATGGAGCATGAGGTTTCGAACGTGGCCTACGGCTGCGGGCTGCCTCGGTTGAACCTCGTCGCTGGCCAAAGTAGCTATCGCTGGCCCGGAGGATACCGCAGATATCTGTGATAGTCTGATAGATGTTTCAACTGTCTTTCGCATACACATCACAGGTACAACTGAAAAACTCCAAAATATAGGTCGGGATAGCGTGCGCTACGGACTTGATCAAAAAATATTTGGCTCCACTGACAGCATTCCTATTTCCTTCATCCCATACCAACGGCGTCTCAAACAACCCATGTAAATATTTACACAGCGATGTCAGTGGAATATGATGATTTTCTTACCTGCCTAGAATTAGGTATCACCTAGCACTGGAACAGTTGTCCAGGGAACTTCTCTTTGTTACGTATGCCATGGCACTTTTTTTTTTTGACGATATATCCCATGACACATTGCCACTGGCTCTGCATATATATAGTAACATAAGAATAAGAAGCTACCTGTTCTGTTGTTCATCACCTGCCTCTTTTCTTAATCAGATTGTAGGACAACTACAGGCTGAGAGCACTTCCATTGGCATTCCGATTTTAAGAAGTGGCGCACGGAAGAGCACCGAGAAAAAAAAAAAATGGGCATGAATGGGGGGAGTAAGCATAAACACTGTTATCCTTTCTCTTTGTATATATTTACTACGTGTATCAAACTATTGGTGCTTTGCATATGCATATATAGCTCACATGTCCATTGCTGCATCTTCCTGTTAATGTACTAATAATAAATAGAGGCTCCAACAAAGTCTTCATATTAATTCTCACATGACAAGATAAGAAAAGGTTGATATTCAAAAATTCTCACAAATTAGAGACACATCACCTTTAATTATTCTTACTAATTAGAGGCTCCAATGCAGCCTCCGTGGTAATTCTCACTAGCTGCTCTAGAAAATAAATAAACCCTAAAACATCTAACATAATGAGGACTTCCTGGCCTTTAATTTGGTATGTATTCTAATTATTATCATAAATAGTGCAATTAGGTCTATTTCATTTTTAGAATTAACACATCTACCATTATAAAATGCATAAATTAACCTCCTAATCTTGCGTCTAAACTATCCACCTCTATCGTTATAAAGATAATTCTAAATTATACCCAAAAATTTTATATGAATTATCCATATTTTTCATCATCAACACAATTCAAATAACCTCCTAAATTTATTTTCATCTAAATGGCCTACTCTACTATTACAAAATATAATACAAAATAACTCCCAAACTTTGTATATAAATTATTCACACTTTGTTCATATAAAAGATAAATTCAATATGCTTATATTTTTAATAAATTGCCCACATATGCCACTATTAGATAAGATAACATAACCCCTACATTTACATTCAAATTACCGATATAAATGTCATTATGAAAGGAAACTTCAACACATTTAAATTTGTACCTAAATTTTTCACCTTGGAAAAAATAAACAAAACATCTCTCAAATCTATATATGAATACTAATATAAGCTATCACAAAAAATAGTTTAATATCTATAAAGTTTGCTATTTATATTTCTAAATTACATAATTCTACTGTAGTCAAATTAAATGTAAACATAATGTTTTGTTGCACCATATAGCCAAGTAAACATGTATGCACTAGGATAAATATTTATTTTAATAACTTATCAGACATGGAAAATGTTCCTTAACAAACAACATAACAATGACACTAACAATTCACTTTATTTTATCTATACTACATGCTAATAAATTTTACAAGTTTTGTTTAAATAAATTTAAGCATCTAGACTAGATAATATTGCCATATCAACATTGATAACTTGATTTTAAGAACTCTTTATTGTATAAAACAAAGCACTAAATATATAATTCCATGATATAATGTTAATAGTGTTTTCTACTCTAGTTTTTGATCATGGTATGAGATCAATGAGATTGAAGATCATACCCATTAGGGATTTAGATTTTAGGGTCACCAAACTCAAGTTTGGCTTCATGGATTTTTCACACCATTAGAAAGGGCTTCAAGATGAAAGATGATGGAGAGGACCATTTTAAGGAGGAGCTTCTCCTTCACGAATGAACATAGACTTTTGCTACGGTACACCCAAATGACTGTGAGCCGTTCATTTGTTTTGATCGAACGGTCACGATTACATATTACCTCCCATGAGGTAATAGATGAAATGATATTTAATTAATTTTTGATATTATAAAATATGATTAATAAGGAAAGCTCTAGATATTAAAAATATTTTTTAGATGTGATTGATGCATGCGGGGTCCAACTAATATGGTAATTTTTCTATTTTTCCTAAATTTCTACTTGATGTATTTTGATTACCGTACTTTATTTTGTACACTATAAATTTATAGTGCACAACGTGTTAGCGTGTAGGTAACTTGTAGGGCTAAAGTGCAGGTGTGTTAGCCTCTGCTAGCATGACCATATAACGTACGTGTTAGTGCAGGTAACTTTTTTTTGCGAGCAACGTTTTATTGTTTGTAACTTTTGGATCCGATAATATAATGCACCGAGATAAAAGTTGTTTATCTCCCGTGATTATAATATAATGTCTGTACTGGATTTGGAATATAACATACGGCTGTTTGTAACAACTTCTATCCCGGTAGGAACAAATTCGATCGCGCCGTGTGTACTAGATATTTGGAATATCCAGTACTGGATCACATATTACCCAGCTGTTTGTAACGTGTCATATCATGCACATATAATGCACCGAGATAAAAGTTGTTTATCTCCCGTAATTATTATTCCATAATTAGGGAATCTGCATGCGCATGCATGCATGCAGGGAATCGCCATGCATGTCTAAGGAACTTTCCTACCGTCATTAGTGGGATGCCGGTTTTATTTTTAATTTCCTGTATTTTTTAATTTATTGAGTAATTTATAAAACATTAAAAGTGAGTGGCTGGGATTGATTTGAGATACTACCTCCTTATTAGGGGTAAAAAGTGTACTCAGCATTGCCAAGAACATAATATGTTTAGGGATTGGATGAATACAAAACGAGACCGAGAGGAATCGTGAGCTTCCACTTGATCGTGATTGCCTAGCTCTAGATGGAATCTTGAGCTCCATCTTCTCTTCCATCGAAGCATGCACACTCCTCTAACCATCCATTCATCCCTTGCTCATGCTTGTCCTTCTTGTTCCTGTTCTCGGCTAGAGTGAGAAAGTGGGAGAGGAGAGTGGAGAGAGATGGGTGAGAGAGGGCTAGTGTTGGTGATCACGGATGATGGGGGACAGGACAACACAACATTTGCATCATTGGTGTCCTGATGGACAATATGTCAGGGCCTCGTGGAATCTGATAGGATGACCAGTCAACATGTTTCACTTCTAACTGACTGATTGTCTACGTAGACATCACAGACAGTCTACTGAAACCCTTAAATTCATGATTTGTGAGATTTCTTTGTATAGGTCAACTAGATGGAACGTTCATAGCAGGTCACTCATCCTTGGTGAAGACTCTTATCAGATTACTCGGTCTTGCGTCCACTATGGGTCTTGCCTTGCTCCAACTTGGGTGAAAGTTGTTGGGGGAAGCTTTTGTGCTTGACGGCTAGGGTTTGAGGATGATGGTTGACCACCCTGGAATTGTTAGGGTTCCTGCATTGAGAGCTTAAGCATAGACCAGGAAATATTAGGTGGAAACACTTGAGTAACATATGTCAATAGAGGTAGGTCAATAGCGGCACCTAATAGGACAACTACACAGCACACCTAGCCAAAATTTTGTTAAAGGGGGTCTGCTCCGGTTTGCACGTACATATGTTCAGCAAGGATTTTTTTTTTTTGAACACAAAAGGGCTCAAGGAGTTAGAGTAGAGGCCGGCTCAACTTTGGCTTAACAAGTGGAGTTTAGCATAGTTTTATTTGGGGTAGTTTTTGGATCATCACACTTGGAGCGAAAATATTGTGTTTTTGTTATATTAGTAATGTTATTTTGTTGATGAGCTCCTTAAACCAATACTCGTTCTTACCGTAGACATGACCCTTCTAGTGATTTACATTGAACCTTGTTATTGATGGCTTAAAATGTATGCACGCAGCACATGATGCATAGCCATGCTGCATTGTCGTCGAAGCTTCACATTTGGCCTGCCTCTCAGGACTAATAAGACTATCCGCACTTGTCATCCTTCAAATTCATCCTATATTTGTCCTAGTCATCAAGATTTTTCCTCTATATCCACTTCTTCCCTATCCATCCATACTTTATATCTTCCTCTATCTCAACTACCAGCTCATGGACCCCACATGTCATACTCCCACCCCCATTTTCTCTCTCACCCCATCCTTTTCCCCTTCTCGCTCTCCACCCACCTTTCCTAATCCTTCTACACACCACGTCTGCTCCACATCGTCGAGCCGTCTCCATGGCCGGCGGTCGCGGAGCTCCTCTACCATCCTCCACAGGCCATCCTCCACCGCCCCTCCCTGCTCCCTCCACCGCAGAGCCGTCTCCATAGCACGTCACTGCAACATCGACCGCCCCTCCCCGCCGCCTCCTCTGCATCGCCGGTGAAGCCGGGCCGGGGTGTGGCCACCGTCGCGGATCATCCCCTGCTCTCCGACGCCGTCCCCTGCTCTCTCTGACCGCGGGCGGGGGTGGAGACGTGACGCGAGTACAACGGACTAGCTCGACGGCCGAGCTCGCGGGCGCGACGGGGGAGCTCGCCCGGTGCAGTGCCAACCTCGCCCTCCTCCACTCCTTGCTTCTCCTCTGCTCCTTCTCCGCTCTCTACTCTAGCGGGGGCGGGTCTGGCATGAGAGGAAGAAGCGGTGTGGAGCCGGGAAGATGAGGGGACGCGGGGACACGCCGCCGCGCGGGACGAGGAGAGATGGGGCGTCGCCGGAGTCGCGTAGCCACGTAGCCAGCGCTAGGCGCGGCGAGGAGACGAGGCGCTGCTTGGCGTGATCGGAGATGCTTCCTCCCCTGCCATGGACCGCCCCTGCTCTCCCTCCACCCTCCCTTGCCATGGAGTGTGTGCGCCATTAGCCTCTCTCTCCTCCTAAGTGCTTTCGAGGTGGGGCCGGCGTCGGCTGTAGCGGACGCCCCGTATCCCCCCCAAATTTGGCGGATGGGAGCGCGTACCTGATCATTTAGAGTACCCCGCTGCGAAAAAATTGGTCCGCCAAATCCAACCGCAGATTCATTTAGAGTACCCAGTGCGGGTAGTCTAGGGAAATGCGATATGTATTGGCAATTGACATGGCCCAACCTACGCCTCTCTGCCTTCTCATCTGTCATCGTCACCACCGTATCTATAAGTATTTAGCAGGCAACACTAGCTTTCCTCCCCTTGAATACGATCACTACACCGGTTCATTATATTGCGTACTGTGCCCAACGCTAGGGAGAGGCGGCAGAGATAGGAACCAACACCTTAGCACACGTTGCATACCTGAGGACTTCACGTATGCTGTGACATGGATGCATTTTGCCTCACACTCTGCATACCGTCATCGATCGCTTGCTGGCCGGGACACAAAGAATGAGGTGAGGACCGCGCGCCGTGTCCATGCATCAGTCACCAATCCGTACATAAATGCATGCTGGTCCCGTACTTCCGCGATCGCTCATTATATTGTCGTGTGCATGTAACCAACCAATAACCATGCATATACTGTATATATCTGCACCGATGATAAATGCACATTCATATAGCCTCAAGTTGTGACGACGGGGGCAACGTCCATGTGAAGAACACGACTGCTGCGGTCCTGCCTTTGGTCGTCGCACTGGCTCTGTGGTCTGGTTTACATTGCCACGTGGGTGACGAGGTCCACTGTATGGCCGTCGCTGGCCGCTGTCGGATCAGTTTGTGTGAATAACGTCTGCAACAGCCAAATGAGAAAGGGAGTGGATGGGGAAGAATATGATGCAGTTCCCGGCTTGTCAGGTTGTGGTTTGTGGAAAGTGGTGATAGTGCACAGTACACCTGCCGGCGGTCAGGCGGTTCAGGATGCTAGCACTGAACTAATCTAGTTTGGTCAGTCTAATTGATCTACACATGCGCTGGCTGCTACAAGTCTACGACTTCATGAAAGAACCAAGTCACAGCTCGTGCTACACGGTACTAAAACTGCCATATAGATGGACGACCGAAAGAAACATGCTTGTGACACAGTTCCAACAAAATTACAATCAGTTTGTACTCCGTAGTGTAGATGCCGCAGGTGAACAAAAACGGAAGAACAACACCAATGGACGACGACTCAAAGTCTGGACGAGACCGACCGACGACTGGACCAAATTCCTCGGTGTTCGCACACACACCTTGTACATCACGTGTGGAGGCGTGCATGTGATGCAGAAGTACTGAATCAGTGGCTTCTTCTAGGAAAGCAGCGCACCAAGAAGCCTCACGAATTTGTTTCTCTCTGTAGTCACTTGTCTGTTGTTATATAGCGTGAAGACGTACGGGTCAACAAATCAAGAGACTCAGCCACCCACGTGAGGAGAAATTACATAGAACGAGTAGGAAAGGATCATGTAGTTGCAAAATATGTGCAAGTATCTAATCTGATAGTCAGCACATGTGCTTCAGCTGGTTGGTCTCTGTTCAAACTTCAAACAAAGGCGTTGAAAACCTCATGCTCCAACTGCACTAACTCTGACCGGCCGTTTACCTAATCAGGTGCGTCATCTTCGTAATCGATTACCCCAGTGAGCCTCTAACTGCCCCCAAAATCCGTTAAGACGATCATTATATGAGAAAAAAATTGGATTCCGGCTCTCCCTTCCCTTCCCGACCGTGACGCCCCACTCCCCGCCGCCACCGGCGGTGCCGGCCGCCGCCCAGGCGCCGGCGCCCCCAGCCCCGCCTCCACCTCCCCTTCCTCCTCCCCCTCCTCTTTCCCTTCCAACCCCACTCTTCGCCCGGAGGCTGATGCCGCCGAAGCCCTAGGCTCCATGGCCCCGACGCCGGCCACATCCGCGGGCAACTTCACCGGCGCCACCACGGCCTCTAGCGTTGGTCCGTCACCGCCATGGACGCCGCCTTCGCCCTCACTGGAGAAGGCCGGCCAGCTGCGGCCCCCGCTCTTGGATGCCGCGCCCAGATCTGGCGCGGGCCCAACGCTGACAAAGGCGGTCAGTGCGTCGCCGCCTGCTTCGGCCTCCCCCACTTCCTCCACCACTCCCCCGCTGGCCCCTGCTCCTGCCCTGGCCGCTGGGGGCAGCACCCTGTGGGTGGAGGCCAAGACGCTCCGCTGTGGGCTGGAGGTCGTCCATGGAGAGCACGGGCCGCCGCCGCTGCCCGGGACATCGCCAACGCCATCGCCGTGCGGCTCGTCCTCCACATGTGCAGCCGGGTCGACCGTCGAGGGGTCTCCACGCCCCCCTCCATGGCTGCGCCATCGATGGGGCCGGTGGACGAGATGCTGGTGGTCGTCGAGGACGTCCCAGAAGGGGTGGACGAGGCAAATGATGCGAGCACTGCTGGCCTCGATGCCTTTCTTGTCAACCCGTCCGCGCCTGCTCTGAGCCCGTCGTCCACTCTGTCTCCTCACGCCGCGCCTTTCTACCTAGGAGGCTGCATGGGGGGACGCCCCAAGGCCCGTCGCTGGGCAGACGACGACATCATCGATGACTCCGATGCGGAGATGAGGCCTACCTGTTCCGTCACCCCCTACTTGGATGCGGTTCTCCATGAGCCGCGGCCGCTGCGGGCATCGGTGCGACCTACGACTTCCCTGCTGCACTCTCGACCTCTGTCGGGGCGTGGCGGAACAGCGGCAGCTCAGCAAGATACTAGGCAGAGGCGGGGAAGACACGGTCGGCCGCGTCCACAGCTGGTGCATGGTATTTCGGCTCATCCAGCAGAGGGTCGCATACCGGCGCGCCAACAACTTGGGCGCCGTGGACGGGTCTCCGCCCCCAACGCCGGGGGTGGCGGGACTTACTTCACCGACAGGAGATGCGACCCGTGGCCGCCTCGACCGCGCCGCGGGGTTCGACTGCTAGGGGCCAGCCCGTAGGCCGTCAACCGTCGCGACGCATCCCGGCCGATCTATTCGGCAAGTGCCTCAATTGCCTTTCCTTCGCACATCGGGTGGCCACTTGCAGGCTACCCCAACGGTGTCTGCGGTGCAAGGGTCTTTGTCACATCGCGCATGACTGCAAGCAGCCAAGGAGCGCGGGTATTCGGGGCTCAGGCGGCAAACAGTCCTCTAGTCGTTCTGCTGTGCCGGAGCCTCGAGTCCCCTCGGCTTCGGACTTGGGCGCAGGAGGTTTGGTGGGCTCTGGCGAGACTGCGCCGGACGCGGATGGGCGCACCGACGAGGGACGACAACAACGACGACGCTGCCCACGATGACAACGGAGGCGCCATGGCCGTTCGGCTGGTGCCGACCTTACGGCGCCAAAGGGCATCACTCTTGATGACCTGGTCAACCGTGTGCTGTTCATCGTCGAGCTCGACTTGCTCACGCTGACAATGCACACGGACATCACAGTTGATCGTGGCTTGGCGGAGGACCCGATGTTGGTGGAGCTCACTACTTCACTTAGCGTCACTCACGCAGTCCCGAGACCGCCTCTAGTCTCCCAGACGAAGGACGAGGGTTTGGTGGTGGTCACCAGTGCTTGCACACCGACCTCGCCCCAGCAGATACTGTGGACACCCCCGGTGCCGCCCAGCTGGTGCAATCACGGGCCACACCTAGGCGCTTGGTGTTCGACGAACCCTTGAGCGTCATCGTGGCCACGGAGCCGCCTCCGTTATCGCCAGTACAGGAGGAATTGCCGATGCCATCCGCCGCCAATGACACGATGCCCACGCCACGCGAGGCTGCTCGTCTTCTTGCTCGGTTCGTCGAGGAGGTGCAATACAAGCGAGCCCCACCTTTGATTGCCAGCCCCCCCAAAGCAGGTGATGCCGACCATGCGTCGTCCCCTGCCGAAGAGGAGTGCTCGGATCGCTGCTCAGCCGTTGTCGCACCTACCGACATCCAAGCGAGTCGAGGTGCTGCTCAACATGAGGATAGGCATCGCGCCGCCAGCGGCTATAGCTTCTTCGGCTCCCGAGAGCTTACCCGACGCCATTCTTAGCGGGAGCTTCACGGAAAGCCAGATTGAAGTTATGGACGCGCGGTTCCCGGCGACCAAACGTTGGGGCGGTTGAGAGTTCCTCTCAGACATCGCAGAGGACTCGCCCGGCGCCGCTCCGTAGGTTGCAGCGCCACCCCTTCCCGGTTGTTATCCTTTATGTAATACCAAACCTTACACTTGAAAGCTAGCACGGTCCGGCCGACGGCTGTTAGACTTCCGGTTGTGCTTGTAATAAGCGCGTGGTTGTAATTTTCTCCATTCTTCTTAATACAATGATACGCAAACCTTTTACGTATTTGAGAAAAAGAAGATCATTATATATGCTATTTCCGTGCCAAATGAAATCATTGTTGGTGACACCAGTGGCCCTTCAAAACATTGTAAACTGCTGGTATCTACTGGCCCGATGCGTATATTTGGTTGCATCCACAATACGACAGTGCACTGTCCACAGCCTGTCATATCGACCAAACCACAATGCAAAAGCGAGACCAGGACAGAGAACATAAACAAGCACGGTGGACGAAGCTACCCACACCAGTCACCAACCCGGGACGCACCAACCTCCGCCCGCGCGACCGAGCCAAGCCGTCCTCCACGCCGCCGGCCCGCCAAAAAATTTACTTGCAACGCAGTACTTGTTCTGTTCACAGGAAAGTCGACCACACCAACCCCAAGACGCGCGGGCGCAGCGGCCCTCCGCTATTTAAACGCGGCCTCCCCCCCCAGTCTCACTCCAAGAAGAGCAGCACCATCCAGTGCATTACACGAGCACTTCTCCATCCAGACTAACAGGCCATCATCGCCTACTTCTGATCCCATATCATTTACGGCGCTAGTGCCTTCTGTTCAATCCCCAGCCCCCACAGCAATGGAGTGCGAGAACGGCCGCTTTGCTGCTACCAACGGCGATTCCCTGTGCATGGCGACGCCCCGTGCCGACCCGCTTAACTGGGGGAAGGCCGCGGAGGAGCTTATGGGCAGCCACCTCGACGAGGTGAAGCGGATGGTGGCCGAGTACCGCCAGCCCCTGGTGACGATCGAGGGCGCCAGCCTCCGCATCGCGCAGGTGGCCGCCGTGGCCGCCGGCGCTGGCGAGGCCCGGGTCGAGCTGGACGAGTCGGCCCGCGGCCGCGTCAAGGCCAGCAGCGACTGGGTTATGAACAGCATGATGAACGGCACTGACAGCTACGGCGTCACCACCGGCTTCGGTGCCACGTCCCACAGGAGGACCAAGGAGGGCGGCGCTCTTCAGAGGGAACTCATCCGGTTCCTCAACGCTGGCGCATTCGGCACTGGCACCGACGGCCACGTCCTGCCGGCCGAGGCCACGAGGGCGGCCATGCTCGTCCGCATCAACACCCTCCTCCAGGGTTACTCCGGCATCCGCTTCGAGATCCTCGAGGCGATCGTCAAGCTACTCAACGCCAACGTCACGCCGTGCCTACCGCTCCGTGGCACGGTCACCGCGTCCGGCGACCTCGTGCCGCTCTCCTACATTGCCGGCCTCGTCACCGGGCGCGAGAACGCTGTGGCGGTGGCCCCGGATGGAAGCAAGGTGAACGCCGCAGAGGCGTTCAAGATTGCCGGCATCCATGGCGGTTTCTTCGAGCTGCAGCCCAAGGAGGGACTTGCAATGGTGAACGGCACCGCCGTGGGCTCTGGCCTTGCCTCCACGGTGCTCTTTGAGGCCAACATCCTTGCCATCCTTGCCGAGGTGCTGTCCGCCGTGTTCTGCGAGGTCATGAACGGCAAGCCGGAGTTCACCGACCACTTGACCCACAAGCTGAAGCACCACCCGGGACAGATCGAGGCGGCTGCCATTATGGAGCACATCTTGGAGGGCAGCTCCTACATGAAGCTTGCCAAGAAGCTCGGCGAGCTGGACCCGCTGATGAAGCCCAAGCAGGACCGGTACGCGCTCCGCACGTCGCCGCAATGGCTTGGCCCCCAGATTGAGGTTATCCGTGCCGCCACTAAGTCCATTGAGCGCGAGATCAACTCGGTGAACGACAACCCGCTCATCGATGTAGCCCGAAGCAAGGCCCTTCACGGTGGCAACTTCCAGGGCACGCCCATCGGGGTGTCCATGGACAACACCCGTCTCGCCATCGCAGCCATCGGCAAGCTCATGTTTGCGCAGTTCTCGGAGCTCGTCAACGACTACTACAACAACGGCTTGCCCTCCAACCTGTCCGGTGGGCGCAACCCCAGCTTGGACTACGGCTTCAAGGGCGCGGAAATCGCCATGGCGTCCTACTGCTCTGAGCTGCAGTTCCTGGGGAACCCGGTCACCAACCACGTCCAGAGCGCGGAGCAGCACAACCAGGACGTGAACTCCCTCGGACTCATCTCCTCCAGGAAGACTGCCGAGGCCATCGAGATCCTGAAGCTCATGTCTTCGACGTTCCTGATCGCCCTGTGCCAGGCAGTCGACCTGCGCCATATCGAGGAAAATGTCAAGAGCGCCGTCAAGAGCTGCGTGATGATGGTGGCCAAGAGGACTCTGAGCACCAACTCTACCGGTGGTCTCCACGTCGCCCGCTTCTGCGAGATGGACCTGCTCCAGGAGATTGAACGTGAGGCGGTGTTCGCGTACGCCGACGACCCCTGCAGCGCCAACTACCCGCTGATGAAGAAGCTTCGCAACGTGCTTGTGGAGCGCGCCATCGCCAACGGCGCTGCCGAGTTCGACGCCGAGACATCCGTGTTCGCCAAGGTCGCCCAGTTCGAGGAGGAGCTGCGCGCAGCGCTGCCCAAGGCGGTGGAGGCTGCACGGGCGGCTGTCGAGGACGGCACGGCGGCGATACCCAACAGGATCACCGAGTGCCGCTCCTACCCACTCTACCGCTTTGTGCGGGAGGAGCTCGGAACCGTGTACCTCACCGGCGAGAAGACGCTCTCTCCCGGCGAGGAGCTCAACAAGGTGCTCATTGCTATCAACCAGGGCAAGCACATCGACCCGCTGCTCGAGTGCCTCAAGGAGTGGAACGGCGAGCCCCTTCCCATCTGCTGAACACAGAAGCCGATAGGGAGAAAGAATGGAGTGTTCATTGTTCAATACAGCAGTTTGAAATAAGTTTTCTTCTTCTTCCTTCATTTTTACATGGGTAGCAAATATGTATCATTCTTATGATAAGATCATAAGAATTACTCTATATTTTCAAGAATCAGTATTCCATTGCTTATTATTTTGTTTTGACAGCCGCCGCTTTTATAACCGGACACGCTAATTATCGATCAAGTTATTTTCTAACATTCTGATGATAAAAAAAAGAAGTATTTATAGGCTTGTCAACCGGAGTATACTTTGCAAGCCAAGTATGGAGATTTGGGTATCTTGAAATCATAAGTTAGAACTATTGTTTAAATCAGTAAAACTTTTGAATAAATGGGGTACTTAGCATGATGTGCTAAAAGAAATATTTAAAAAACAATTCATAGCCTTGAACTCTTGCTGAAGCCTGGATTTCAACCTCCAACTTCAAAACCAAATAATTTTAGCCTTTCAACTCTTGAAACCGATCAATTTAACCTTTGGTTGGTTTCTAGACGTTTTGGTGTATAAACAGTAACTTTTGACATTTTTGTAACTTTTTTAGAAATCCGGCCTAACACTACGCCAATAATGAATTACTGCAGCGTGGCCAAAAACCGGCCTCGTGGCGGGCGCCTCGGTTGCCCGTTGCGGTTAACATATTTACCGCAGTGGGCAACGTAACATGCCCGCTATGGTAAATAGCTATTAACCGTAGCGGGCAACATAACGCGCCCGCTGGGGTAAATCGATTAACTGCCGCGGCCGCGTCATGTCGCCCGCTGCGGTTAATCACTATTTACCTCAGGTGGCATGTTACGTTGCCCACTGCGGTAAATCGTTGCCCACTATAAGTACCTGTCGTCGCCGCCCCTCTTCTTCCCCACGACTTCTCCTCTTCCAAATCGTGGGAGGAAAGCTTTTGTCCTAATTTTTCACCACACTATCAAATGGAGTTTTGGAGCTTTGATTTGGGAGAGGACACGACAAGAGGTACATAAATGCTCTCCCACCCCGTTCTCTCTCTTACCTCACTTTTTAGCGCTTCTTTGTCTAGTTCTGGATCTAAATCTAGATCCATGGAGTAGAGAGATAAAGCTTATGTTTTTTTAATATAGAGTCATCATGGATGCATAAAAGCTCTCTCCCATTATCAATGCTCTCTCTTTTTTGGGATTTTGGATGTAGATCATCAATTTTTTCTAATTCTTCTCTATGTTGCTGCTTGTATCATGTACAGCTACGATGGATAGGTTCGAATGGATTTACCGGATCAATGGATGTGGCAGAACCTCCTAAATTATATGGCCCACACGCATGATTATTGTCTAATCAGACTCTAAATAAACATGACTGTGTTCCATATGACTTAAAAAGTCTGTCGGGTAAATCCCAAATCATCCACGATTCTCCGAGCAGGATCAATCGTTGTAGAGAGACATTACAGTATTACAACAGTTTGATGTAAATAATATACCACAGAGTAAAACAGCGGAAGACTTACAATAACATAAGTTTACAAACCTCTGAGTTTCAAATATTTACAAACATAAGTTTAGATTGTACAAACCATAATAGTAGTAGAGTAGCAGTAGATCACCTTATTACAATATCAAACAAAAAGCTCTGCCCAAGAGCTAAATATCTTTACTCGTCGTCGCTTTTCTCGACGACTGTCATGCAGTAAGATGCAAAGCATTCCTGCCCATGAGGCTCACCTGCAACAAGGGTTCAACAAACCCTGAGTATAAAAGAACTCAACAAGACTGACCCGACGAAAGAGAGGGGTGGAGACTCCAGAAATGCAGGCTAGAGGGACAAGGTGAGGTCTGTAGGAGATAAGAATTTTTGTGGAAAGGCTTAACAGAAAGAAAAGGTTGCTTGGACTAGCTCCAATTATCAACCAACTTCATTATTAAACCTTCATCTTTGTTCAAGTTGTTACTACGATGATGAACACCGATCGAGTCTTCTTCTCCGAGAAGCAACGGCGATTCGAATACATTTTCATACCTAGCTGGGACCTAGGTCACTGGAATACCGGAGACTTTAACTCCGATGCACCCCAGATGAACCGATATACCGGGATAACAACCGCAGCCATATATCACCACATGGCACACGTGAGCTCTGCGGCCCAGCATACCGAGATACGTGGGAACTTAAACCCCACAGTAAAACACACTATGATACAGATGGGATCTCTGGCCCCACACTAGGTCACTCCATGATATACACGGCTCCAACCATCCGTATATCACTTCATGCATGTGGATTTCTAAATTCTCGATATCACCAGTTCACCAATGGACGGGACCTAGGGCATCAACAGACGAAAACACTACAGAGGGACTCCATTCCCAGTGCAAGTTAGCCATCCGGACTCGATTTATTACTATCATCAAGATTCCAACAAGAAAACCAATCTCATCTTTTTCATTCTTTTGCCTTTGAACATTTAACTAAATAAGCAGGGCTAAGCATTACTACTTAACTTCCAAAGCAGGTAACAAGGAATAAGAAAATAAGACAGGTAATGCAATTGGTGGGTTTTCACTCAACTCCTATTACTTAATGCAACATATCATATCTGAAGCGGTAAAACTTTTATAAATAGAATAGGGTTTGAATGCATCCGGGGCTTGCCTTGATGTTCGGGGTAGACGGTCTCAAACTCTGGATCAACTCCCGATTCCTGAATCTGCTCTTCCTTCGGATCTGGGCGACAACGTTAACTCTCCGTTAACGGAATCTATTCGATAATTAATATGCTTTAACATGATGGAATATTAAACATGATGCTCGATGGATGCATGATCAGATTAAGGGATCGAGTACAACTTTTCTTCACGATAAAGTTGCAAGCTAACAAAACTTCGCTTATAAAACTCATTAGGGTTAACTACGTCATTTAAGAAATTAATTAAACACATAAAATAACATTAATTAAGCCCTAATGACATGATTAAGGTAAGCACAAATAATTAATTAAAGTGCCAAAGGTCATTAGGGTTAATAACCCAAGGTCATCAATCAATCCCAAAGTCAAACAAATTTTATAATGATTAAACTTAATTAAGGGGGTTAATTAATTATTTAAAAGCATTAAATAAAGGCATAAAAATTAAAGTTATCAAATTAAGCCCAAATTTTTATTTTAGAAATCTCTTAGCTTAATTAGATGGCAAAACAAATTTCAGAATTAAAAGCCAATTATTTTATTTATTAAAAATCATTGAAGGTCCATTTTTCAATTAAAAGGGCTAATTTTAATATATACAAAAAGTACTCAAATTTGGCATTTCATATTTTTTCTAGGTAGATGACATCATAAAGAACACTCACAAAAATTTTTAGAATTTTTGGAGCTATTTATGAATTACTATGATTTTTCAAAGAAATAGCATTTATATTATTTTCTAAAAATAGAAAAAGAAAATCGGCACAGTACTCCCGCGCTGACCGACGGCCCGCCGGAGGTTGACCGTCGATTGCTCACCGACAGCGAGGTCTCCGACGACCGGACTTGGTCCACTGGACTCAGCTTGGCACGGGGAGTCGATCTAGGTAGTTAACGGCACGGCGGAGCGGCGGCGGCATCCACGCCGGCAACCATGGCGGCGCGGCGGAGTTCAGGCGCGGCGGCGACGCTCACCGGAGCGGTTTCCGGCGATGGCAAGCACTCGGACGTATGCAGGGCACTTAGGCGAACTTATTTGGCAACTAAATGACACCGCCCCCTGGTCCCTAGCCAAAGCAGCAACGCGCGCGGCGGAGCGGCATGGCCGTGCCGGCGGCAAGCCACGGTGACCGGCGGCTACGACACGGCAAAGACGAAATTGATGGCACAGATAGATGCAGGAGCTCACCACGGCACTGGTGCGCATGTTAATGGAGGCTCGGAGCGGCTGGGTTGAGCTGCGGACGTCGGCGGTGATGGCGGCGGCGGTGCTCCGATGGCAAGGTCGGTGTCACCGGCGTTCCTGTGCACCATCCAACCGGCCAAGAAGCGTATGAGAGGCAGAACAGCATGGAGAACATGATTGCGGGGTTAAAGGTAATATATATTCACCCTGCGCGGCGGTTGACGGTGAAAGAGCTCGCGGCGGCGCGGTGACCGGCCGCGAAGAAGATGACGGCGTGCGGGCAGCTCGGGCAAGGAGAGCAAGCACGAACTGGCTCAAAATGACAGTGAGGATGTGGCGGAGCTATTGACAAGAGCAATCGGACAGCGGTGAAGCGTCGGCGGCGAATTTGGGCGGCGGAGCGAGGTCGTCGGCGACGGCGGCGGGAAGAAGAAAGAGGAGAAAGAGCGGCGGCCGACCGGTATTTATAGAGCGGAGACGATGCATGAGCGGGCGACACGACGATGATGAACCTTTGCGCGTCCAAGAGCACGCTGGCGGTCGAGCAGGTGCGGCGGTGGACGGCGGCGCACGTTGAGAAGCCGGCGATGGCGGCCGACGATAGGTTTCGGTGCTGTTCGAGAAAATTACACAAATGCCATTGGTTTAAAAATACAAATTACTCCAAAATTTATATAAGAACTTGAAAATCTCCAAAAATATCATTTGCATAACTTTTCAAGAGCTACACTTCTCCTTTAACTGGCATACTCAAATTTTATCTGGATTTTGAAATTTGAATTCAAATTTGAAAAGGGAATAAAACCCTAGAAACAAACATTTGAAATTACTTTTGATTTTTCAATAAAACTTGAAATCTTCAAAACTATGAAATGTTTAACTTTCCAAACCAAACCTTTTTCATATACAAAATTTTCCAAAATTTTGCATAATTTTTGAATTATGGTTTTAAAATCAAAAGGGGACAAATGCTGGAAAACTGTATTTTCAAATTCATTTGAAATTTCTTTTGAAACCTTGAAAACTTTATATACCAACTTTGTAGCTCTTGTCAAGATCTACAAACTGTCTTTTTAGAATATCCCCAAATTCCTTATAGATTTTGAATTAGAGAAAAGGGGGTAAAACTAGGTTTTGAAATAAAGGGTTTTTGAAATAGAACTTAAACTCAATTTGGTTTCTAATTTAATTGGTTGGTTATTAGTGATCATAAACATCATCCAAGGATATTTTTAGGTCATTGACCCAATGACACCCTTGGTTGACCAAGTTGACTTTTGAAAAACCTTTTATAGCATTTCCAATTTGAATTGCCAGACTTATACACTATGCTTGACACTAGTGTAAACACAGTTTACACCTCAAGTACATAGAGTATAAACTAAGCATTTGCGATGACATTCGAAAATAGGGTTTTATTATTTCATGTGACAAAACATTCTAGAAACGCAATCAACCTATGAAATGTAAACTTATTTTAAATAATGCACATTAAGGTTGACTTAAACATGAATGCTTTGCAGTGCATATGATGACATGACATGTTTTAGTTAATATAACCCCAGAGGTGTTACAATGGAGTGCTTGATCCTCGGTACCTCG
The DNA here is from genome assembly GCA_023333625.1 of Bothriochloa decipiens. NCBI lineage: Eukaryota > Viridiplantae > Streptophyta > Magnoliopsida > Poales > Poaceae > Bothriochloa > Bothriochloa decipiens. Next base: position 15,699,978 of record CM041637.1, read on the forward strand.
GTGAATTGAGAAAGTTCATAGCCACTGCGAAAGCTTACCTTGGACACACTAAATTTTTTATGTAATATTTGAATTATTGCAATTTAGAAATGGTATATATTCTATGAATTGTTGGGTATTCAAATAGAAATTTAAAATCTCACAAAACTAATATTTGTGGATCATTCAAACTCTAGTTACTTTTGATATATTTGTTCATTACATGTTATATTTGAAATTTAAAGCAACTCAAGTTTTACCCAGGTAACATGTGTTTAACAAAGATCTTCAACTCAAGTTGGCAAAAATTTAGTTGGTTTACAAATTTAGTGTATTTCGGTCTTTTAACTTTTGTTTTCAACTCATCTTTGTCTATCGTCCTTGACGGAACGCTCCACTATTGCACATGGACAGCTCCTACACCACCAGCGGTTGGACATAGAAAAATAATACTATCCAAAAACTCTTTAGCGCGGTAGCGCCCAGTATTAAATGGAAAATGCTATTTTTAATGTTACCTTAAAATGGTACCTTTTCTATATATCCAACTAAATGATTTTTTGTGGGAGCAATTACAGTTGTTTCTAACGTATTTATTCCTTAAAAGTACATGGATATATTAGAGCAGTAGCAAATCTATAACTTTTTCCTTAGCTACATCTAGAGTTAGGCTCACTAATAATTGTTTTGTATAAAATTAAATATTGTTTGTCCATAAGCTACAAAATGATTCAATATTTAAGAATATTTAGATCTATATTTATACTCACCTTAGAATATGAATATTAATGTTGAAAGTATGATATCTGATTCACTAGCTAGGACGACGCTAGGGACAATAGAACGTAATGATGAGTGTCCATTTCAAAGCGCCAGTGATGCTAGACAAACGACAAAGTTGAGAAAAACTGCATTTTTATGATTCACGAATGAATTTTTGCCTAAAATATAAAGTTTTCTTTCCTGATACAAAAAGTTGAAATGAAAAGAAAACTTTAAAGACCGAATCCAATTTGATAGGTTATGGATGAAATTGAGCCCGAAGTGGAAATTTTAATGATTTGAAATGATCATCTTTATAGTTCTAGGATGAAATTGTGCCTAAAAGAAGAGTTCAGGAACTAAAACGATTATTTTTAAAGTTCAGGGATGAATCTATGCCCCGGGTACTAATTTAAGAACGGCTATTTTGCGATTGAATTATTGTAAGATACAGCTTAAAATTTAAGTCATTATATATGTGTTGGTTGTTCAATTGCACCACCGTATGATACATCTACAAGATAATATCAATATACTTACCCCAAAATGTGGAAATATGCAACAATTGACTGGCCACCATGAGATCTAGAGTTGAAAACCTTGACAGTATAAGAGATAGAATCAATTACTTGGAAACATCACTAAAATTAAAAAGAAAGAACAATCGGATCATGCATATATGGTCACCTTTTGTGTCTTCCCTTTCAAACAATAGTCGTGATATGATGATCTGCATTGCTAGGGTAAAAAAATACGACACTATGCATCTCATTACATTCTTTTTTTTTCTAGCACAAATTAATGAATTGTATTTTTCCCTTGTGTGGAAATCAACCACCAGAGACAAAGCTCTAAATGCAGCTCATTGCTACATGTCAACAATCTTATAGATCATCCCATGCAATACCACATAGGATCTTTGATAATGTGTAGGAGAGAAATAAAGACAAAAGCAGAGGCCTGCTTATCAGACAAAAGTTTTATAAAAAACATTAGACAACTATTTTTAGCATTGCATGATTTAACTCAGAAACTTTCTTTATTGTTGTACAAATGAAGGATGGCTGAATTGTTATGAGAATTTAAGAGTTAACCAATTGTATATGTTACTTGTTGAATTACCATATGATCGTGACACTTCATGATACCATCTACGATCTATAAGACAACATCACTATATTGTTTCCCTAAAAACATGAAAAACCTGCAACAATTGATAGTCCACCATGAGATGGAGAGCAAAAACCTTGACAATAAAGAGTTGGAGCCAGTTGTCTGGAAAGATCACTTAAATGAAAAAAGAAAGAACAATCAGATCATACATATATGGTCACACACATATATGGTCACCTTTTGTGTCTTCTCTTTCAAACAATAGTCATGATACGATGATCTCCATTATTTCTAGAGTCGAAAACAAGACACCATGCGACTCACTAAATTCTTTTTTCTATGTACAAATTAAAGAATTGTATTTTCTCTTATGCGGAAATCAACCACTAGAGAAGCTCCAAAGGTAACTCATTGCTACATGTCAGCAGTCTTAAACATCATCTCATAAATACCACGTAGAATCTTTGATAATAATGTGTAGGAGAGAAAGAAAGACAAAATCAGAGGCCAACTTATGAGACAAAAAATTAGAAAAAATATATAAAAGTAGTTTAGCATTGTATGATTTAATTTAGAAAATTTCCTTATTGAATGTATAGATTAAGGATTACTGAATTATTATGAGAATTTAAGAGTTAACATGTTGCTAGTTCAATTATCATATGATTGTGACACTTCTTGATACCATCTACGATCTATTAGACAACATTATCACCATACTTTTTCCCTGAGAACATGGACAATTTGTAGCAGTTGACAAGCCACTAAAGAGATGGAGAGTGAAAACCTTGACCGCAAGATCCAATTGCTTAGAAATATTAGTGAAATATAAAAGAAAGAACAATCAAATCATGCATATATGGTCACTATTTGTATCTTCCCTCTCAAACAATAGTCCTGATACGACGACCTACATTGCCAGTGTATGCGACTCACAACATTCTTTATTTCTATGCACAAATCAAAGAATCATATTTTCCCTTTTGCAGAAATCAACCACCAGAGAAGCTCTAAACGCACCTCAGCTACATGTTAATATTCTCAAAGATCATCTCATACAATACCACGTAGGATCTTTGATAATGTGTAGGACAGAAAGAAAGACAAAAGAAGAGGCTAGCTTATGAGACAAAAAATTTAGAAAAACAGAAAACTATTTTAGCATTTTATGATTTAATTCAAAAACTTTCTTTACTGACTGTACAGATTAAGGATAATTGAATTATTATGAGAATTGAAGAGTTAACCAATCGTATATACTGCTAATTCAATTACCATATGCTTGCGGCACTTCATGATACCATCTACGATCTATGCAACAACATCACCATACTTTTGCCCTAAAAAATGTGGAAAATGTGCATCAATTGACAAGCCACTAAAGAGATGGAGAGTGAAAACCTTGACCGTCAAGAGATCAATCCAATTGCTTGGAAACATTAGTGAAATGTAAAAGAAAGATCATTCGAATCATGCATATATGGTCAACACTAATGCGATGATCTCCATTGCCCGTGTATGCGAGTGAAAGGTCCCTTGGTTGGTTTTTATAATTGAGTGGCAACTTTAGGTTGGACTAATGTGTTTATGTCGAGATACATAGGGATTAGTCCATAGGTGCATGCATGTGAGCATCATATGCTACGGTGGTGGAAATGGCTTAGAGATGTTGCAAGGGTTACACATGTGATGATGGAGGAGCTCATTGGACATGAGACATGACATGGAGTCATGTGACCGAGATGGAGAAGATCAAGATGAGGCTTGGCTTGATGGATCGGTTGAATGTGTGAAGGGAAAGTCAAGGCTTTGAAGCGATGGACCTGAGACGGTGAAGCTTGAGCAAGACTTGACGTCGATGGACCGACTCAATGATGAAGAGCAAGTGAGGTCAAGATCGATGGACCAAGAAGGTCATGTGACGATATGAAGTGGATCATATCATTTGGTGATCGTGTCGGTGCATGTCGTACATTGGCATATTGGAGGAAGACGGTGGAAATGAAAATGCACAAGGCAAAGGTATAACCTAGGGCATTTTGTTTCACTGGTCATAGGTGTGTACAGAAGTTGATGACCGGATTTAGGATTGATAGTCGTACTATCAAGAGGGGCAAACTTGTTTGCATATCCATCATCTAGTGCCACATTGAGCGATCTAACATTGCGACATGCTAGGATCGAGTGGCGTGGTGAGAACAAGAGAAAATTCTTTGAAAATGATTGTGAAAATTCTAACACACATGCACATGGTGATGTACACTTGGTGATTGTTGGTGCTTTCAGGAAAATGAAATGGTTATTTTCTATTGTGTCGGAGGCAAGTCGTTGGTGAAAACATGCTATTCGAGCACAAGATGGTATAGTTATTGGTTAGCATGTTTGTGAAAAGGTGGAAAAGGAGGTGTTTCCGACGAAGTGTTTGTCACTATTTTGAGAGTGTTGGACGCTGAAAGGTCGAGATGGCGGACTAGAAGGGGGTGAATAGTCCTTTCTAAAACTTATCGCACCGGCTAACCGAAATAAATGCAAAATTAAAACTATCGGTCTAGCCAAGACTTCACCCCTCTAACTATAACTCTAGATACACCTTGTAAAATATCCTACACAAGAAAGCAAGGTGCCAAACTAACTAGTGCCCTCCTAATCAAGTCTAGCTTGCAAGATAACACAAACCTAAGCAACTAGTACTTTATCAAGCAAGGGAGCACCTACACAATTCTAATGAGCAAAAGCATAAAGCCAACCTAAGTTCACTAGATGCTCAAGGACAAGGTTACACAAACCAAACCTAAGAGCGCAACTTTACTTAATCTACACAAGATAAGCAAAGCAAGTGAACTACTTCTAGCTACACAAGCAAGAAGGTGTTTAACAAGCTACACAAGCAAATCAAACACAAGAGCAACTACACAAGCTATACAAATGAATGTAAGAATGTAAAAGCAAGCTTGTGAGTAAGAGAACGCAAACCACCGCGAAGTGTGAAACAAGATGACACGGTGATTTTTAACGAGGTTCACTTGGTTGCCACCAAGCTACGTCCTCTTGTGGCGATACACTCAATTGGAGGTTCAAGCGCTAATTGGCATCTCCTAGCCAAATCCCGCAGTCGGGTGCGCCATGTAACCAACACAAGATGAGGATCCTCCAAGCCATGAGCTCAACTAGAGTAGCCAATTCGTGACTCCCATGGGGAAGGCTCAAGAACCCCTCACAATCTCTTCTCCGGAGCACCGCACAATCTCCTTGCGTGCTTCGACGGAGTCTCTTGCCACCAAGCCGTCTAGGAGGCAGCAACCTCCAAGAGTGACAAGCCCACTGGCTTACAACACGAACACCTAGTGCCACACAATGCTCTCTCTCAAAGCAACGCACTAGAATCGCTCACTCACTCGATCGGATGAACACTATCAAACTCAAGTAAGTAGAGGGCTCTCCAAGCACTCTCCAACGAAGACACAAAGTCCCTAAGGTGCTCAGCCACGCCCAAGGCCGGCCACCATCTCTATTTATAGCCCAACAGCTCAAACTAGCCGTTGCCCCCTCGGGCACCTCAACCATGAGCGCCGAACGCGTCTGATGGAACCGCCGGACGCGTCCGGCGCTTCATCTTACGCCACGTGTCGCCCACGTTCAAAGTCGACCGTTGCCTCCCAACGGCTACTTCTCGAAATGGCTCAAATCAACGCCCCGGACGCACCTGATGGAACCGCTGGACGCGTCTGGCGCATTCACCATCCGCGCGTCTGGCCGTTAGGCCACGCCGAACGCTGCAGCTCCACTGAGCGCTAGACGCTGCCCCTCCACTGTTCAGCGTCCGGCGCGTTCACTCTCCGTGCCACGCGCAACGGTGCCGGACAAGTTCGTCGAGCACCGGACACTACACAGTGCGTACCTCGCTCGGGGCCGTCACGCCGAACGCCAGCGCCGGACGCGTCCGGCGCACGCGCCAGTCTGCCTGTCTCACTTTCCACACGCCGGACACGCCAAACCGGCATCCGGCACTCCGTACGCCAGCGTCCGATGCTTGGAAGGTTTGCACTTCCAAGCCCGCGTTGACGCCAAACTTCGCCACCTTTTATCATACATGTTAATCAATAAGTATAACACCTTATACACGAGAATTAGCATGTTTTCACCAACCAACTTGCGTCAGGCGCTATAGAAAATAGCTCTCTAATTTTCCCAAAAGCGCCGAATCCCCCTCGCAAGCTCGGGGGGAGGATGAGCGGTTACCAAACCCAACTCAACCCTGCAAACACCTCCGCCTTTGCAAATGTGCTAACCACCACCAAGTGTACATCACCATGTGCATGTGTGTTAGCATTTTCACAATCATTTTCAAGGATTTTCTCTTAATCTCACAACGCCACTTGATCCTAGCATGTCGTAATGTTAGATCGCTCAAGTGGCACTAGATGACCGATATGCAAACCAATTTGCCCCTCTTGATAGTACGGCCATCTATCCTAAATCTGGTCAAGCTCTTCTCTACTCAACCTTAGACCGGTGAAATGAAAAGCCCTAGGTTATACCTTTGCCTTGTGCTTTTCCATTTCCTCCATCGCCTCCAAATGTGCAAGTGCAACACATGCACCAACACGATCATCAAATGATGTGATCCACTTCATATCATCATGCAACCTTCTTGGTTCATTGATCTCGACCTCACTTGCTCTTCACCGTCTCATGGTCCATCGGCACCAAATCTTGCTCAAGCTTCACTGTCTCATGGTCCATCGCTTCAAAGCCTTGACTTATCCTTCACACATCCACCGGTCCATCAAGCCAAGCCTCATCTTGATCTTCACCAACTTGGTCACATGACTCTATGTCATGTCACATATGCAATAAAGCTCCTTCATCATCACATGTGTGAGCAATGTAACAACATGAAGCCCTCCATGGCATATGTTGCCCACACACATGATCTTGTGAACTAACCCCTGTGTATCTCAATCATAACACATGTTAGTCCACCTAAGTTGTCGCTCAATTACCAAAACCACACAAGGACCTTTCAGTGGCTGAGTGTCGAACGCTGCCCCAGCATCCAGACCATTGTCGAGTGAGCGCTGAGTGGGAGCTGGCATCAGACGCATCTAAGGTTTGACCATCGGACGCAGCGTCCGAAGCTGACTTGGTGATGGGCGCGCTGGACTTCAACACGTTGGATGCTGATCGGGTGAAGCGTTGGACGCTTTCGGAGAGCGTCGGACGCTTTTGGAGCTGGTCGTCGGACATGTTCGGAGGTGAGTGTCGGACACTGTGGTCTGGAGTCCGGATGCTCCAATGGCTAGTTGGCTCCACGTGAGATTGAACGTGTTGGACACGTCCGATGCTAGGCGTCTGGCGTGTCTGACGCTAGGCGTCTGGCGTGTCCGACAGTCCCGAGAAAAGCTATTGAAGGGGTAACGGCTAGTTTAGCCCTTGGGGCTATAAATAGAGGGGTGATCGGCCATGGCTGTCGGCTAAGCCCCTTGGGGACTTTGTGTCCTTGCTTGGAGAGTGCTTGGAGCCCACTAACTCACTTGTGCTTGATAAGAGATCATCCGATCAAATGAGAGTGATTCTAGTGCGTTGCATTGAGAGATTGCGTCGAGTAGCACTAGGTGTTCGTGTTGCAAGCCGGTGTGCTTATTACTCTTAGAGGTTGCCACCTCCTAAACAGCTTGGTGGCAAGAGGCTCTGTCAAAGCACGCAAAGGAGATTGTGCGGTGCTTCGGAGAAGAGATTGTGAGGGGTATTGTGCTCATCGCGTGGGGATCACGAAGAGAAACTCTAGTAGAGCTCGTGGCTTGGAGGATCCCCATCTTGTGTTGGTTTCATCGCACCCGCTGAGGATTTGGCTAGGAGATGCCAATTAACATGTGAACCTCCAAGTGGGTGTATTGCCACAAGAGGACGTAGCTTGGTGGCAACCAACTGAACCTCGGTAAATATCGCTATGTCATCTTGTGTCCACACTTTGCGATGGTTTGCAATCTCTTTCACAAGCATTGTCTTTACTTTCATATTTATCTTGCTTGTGTTGTTACTCTAGTGATTAGTTTGCTTGTGTAGCTTGCTAATCATCTTGCTACTTGTGTAGCTAGAAGTAGAGTATCTTGTTTTGCTTATCTTGTGTAGGTAAGTGAAGTTGAGCTCTTGGGTTCGGCTTGTGTAGCCTTGTCCTTGAGCATCTAGTGAGCTTAGGTTGGTTTTGTGTTTTTGCTCATTAGAATTATGTAGATGCTCTCCTGTTTGATAAAGTACTAGCTGCTTAGATTTGTGTGACTTTGTAAGTTAGAATTGATTAGGAGAGCACTAGCTAGCCCGGCACCTTAATTCTTGTTTAGGATCTTTTCTAAGGTGCTCGTAGAGTTATAGTTAGAGGGGTGAAGTCTTGGCTAGACCGATAGTTTTAATTCCGTATTTGTTTTGGTTAGCCGGTGCGATTAGTTTTTAGAAAGGACTACTCAACCTCCTTCTAATCCGCCATCTCGACCTTTCAGCGAGACACTACATTCTTTTTTTAATGCATGAATTAAAGAATAATATTTTTCTCTTATTCAGAAATCAACCAGTAGAGAAGCTCTAAAGGCAATGCATTGGCACATGTCAGCAGTCTCAAAGATCATCTCATGCAATACCATGTAGGATCTTTGATAATGTGTAGGAGAGAAAGGAAGACAAAAGCCGAGGCCATCTCATGAGACAAAAAAAATCAGAAAATGTTTAGCATTGTATGGTTTAATTCAGAAACTTTCTTTATTAATTGTGCAAATTAAGGATGACTGAATTATAACGACAATTTAAAAGTTTAACCAATTTTATATGCTACTGTTCAATTATCTTGTGATTGCGACACTGCATGATAGCATCTACGATATATGAGACAACATCACTAATACTTTTGACCTGAAAACGTGGAAAACATGCAGCAGTTGACAAGCTACTAAAGAGATGGAGAGTGAAAACCTTGACCGTAAAGAGCTAGATCCAACTGTTTGGAAATGTCACTGAAATGTAAAAGAAAGAACAATCCGTGGCATGCATATGGTCACCATTTCTGTCTTCCCTTTCAAAGAATAGTCGTGCGGCTGCTTAGTAGCCGCCCACCACGAACTGATCTGGCTGATAGCCGACGAGAGTCTGTCTCTAAGAGTGCGTTCTGTTACCAACTGTGTGGGATAGTAGTGCTGCTAGCCTGCTACCAACCAAAAATAAAATATGAAAAAACAAAAACTAGACCACCTCTTTGAAAAAAAAAAATTGAAAAGAGTAGCAGTTCGTGCATTACATGGATGTTGGCATGTTGCCTCCTCGCAGCACCTGCTTTCTACCGGCCCAAGCCCAACAGTATAATACGCCATTTTTCGTCCAAAAGGTTGAAGCGTGGAATCTTCATGATACGCCTGTCTCAACTTTGGAATTAACACCAATGAGGTGTTTATCACAACAATTTCAATGAAATTGTTTATCACAACTTGGTTCCCACAACCAAGTGCTTCATGTGCGCGTCTAGTTCTGCTGTTGAACTTGACACAGTTTGCTGCGCCAGATCTGGATCGCCTTTCTTTCCTTGGAAGTTCTCCTGCTGGTCCAGAATCGGATGGGGCAGCTTGAGTCTCCAGTTTTTCAGCAAATGCTTGTCTGCTCCAGTCTGTCATTTCTCGGCAGAAATTGCAACCGAAAGACGCGCGCAGTTTCTGAATATTTCATCTGCATATACTCCATACTCGATGCCCTACGGGCCGCAAGTGAGCGGGACTCGTCGGTCGTGAGTGCTGGACCGAAGTGGACTCGTCATTTCGTGCCATTTCTTGTGACATTTCGCACGCCTGCGGCATCTCCAAATCTCCAATTGGTTGCGGGCGTAAAGTCCGCGCGACGGACCGGACCAACTAAACTGGAGACGCCCGACGGACCGAGACCCTAAAGACTGGGCAACAGCCCGCGTCCACACACCCACCAACCCCGTCGCACTCAGTGGCCACCCACCACCACCAGACGTCCAGACCACCTCCCTCTGCATCTGGTGCGGCGCGCCCGTCGTCCGGCTGGCTGGCTGCAACCGGAGCCTCGACAGGCCGGCCGGCGCCGGGTCAGTGTCCCGTTCCCAGGCAGGCGGACCGCGGACGGCAGGCAGGCGGCCACGCCACGCGACGACCCGCCTCGCGTGGCGCGCATCGGCAGATGGGTTGGCCGGCCCATCCAAGGGCCAGGGCGGATCGAGTCAGCTCGGCCCGCCAACAACCTACCCCCATGCCAATGGCAGTCGCAGACCCCAACAACCTCCCACCCGTCGCCTCGCTATTTAAGCCCCTCCTCCCCCACCGTTTCTCCTCAGGAAGAGCCTAGCTTTCCACAAAGCTCAAGCTCTTCTTCCATCTACAGCAATTAGCTCCACTAATAATCCGCTATTAGCATTGTTGTAGCTACTCCTGTGTAGTTTCAATTTCCCCCAGCTACTTTCTACTTTCGTCGTCTTCCGCTTTCACGTACGTGTCGCGCGCAACAATGGAGTGCGAGACCGGCCTCGTCCGCTCCCTGAACGGCGACGGGCTGTGCATGTCGGCGGCGGCGTCCGCGCCGCCCGGCGCCGACCCGCTGAACTGGGGCAAGGCCGCGGAGGACCTGTCCGGGAGCCACCTGGAGGAGGTGAAGCGGATGGTGGCGGAATTCCGCGACCCCGTGGTGAAGATCCAGGGCGCGAGCCTGAGCATCGCGCAGGTGGCCGCCGTGGCCGCCGGCGCTGGTGGCGAGGCCCGCGTGGAGCTGGACGAGGCCGCGCGCGAGCGCGTCAAGGCCAGCAGCGACTGGGTCATGAGCAGCATGATGAACGGCACCGACAGCTACGGCGTCACCACGGGGTTCGGCGCCACCTCCCACCGCCGCACCAAGGAAGGCGGCGCGCTCCAGAGGGAGCTCATCAGGTGAGAATACTATTTTCCACAGCAGTTCAATTCTGAGCCTAGTTATTGCAGTTAGATTAGATGATCCCAGCAGCAAACGGCTATTAGTAGTAGTAATGGTTTATTCACGAGCTCCTGCACGGCTGCCCTGCAGCGTCGCGCGAGCTGCGCCTGCATGTGCTTCCAGCTACTTGTTTACTGCACGGGATCCCATCAGTTACCCAAGCAAGAAATATTCCCTTTTTCCGCGGTGTTAGGTAGCACGACTAGTAAGTACCCTACTAGTAGTAGTAGCTGCTAGGTCGTTGGTGGGTTGGCACTTGACAATAAACATAAACCACCTCAAACTTTTTAATCGGTCTTTCCATGGTGTACAACATCATTCGTGCCCACTATCAATATCTTATAATACTATCATGTACTCCAGTACTATCCAAATTAAACACAGTGCTGCCTGCCGCACAGATGGGAAAACGAAAACATCCAGGCTGTGGCAGTTTCATTTCAGGCCTTGTTTAGATCCTAAATTTGACTATCAAATTTATTATACAGAATTCTTATTTTTTGTCATATTAAAATATCGGTATATACATAAAATACTAAATGTAGATAAAATAAAAAACTAATTGTATAATTTAGTTATGCTCTGCGAGACGAATATTTTAAACCTAATTAATTAAAATTTAGATAATTTTTAGCAAATACACACCGTAAAACATCAATTCCGGCCAGAACTAGACACGCACATGCAAACCCATACCCCAGAGTAGGATGCACCGAACCTGCGCCTGCCCTCCCTGTCGACAGGCGACAGTAGGAGCAGGCGCCACGGATAGATAATCCAGCCAACACGAATCGCGTTCCACGGCTACGCGTAGAAAACATCCACGGCCACACCCACACCCACACCCTGTCCCACCGACAGCTCGGCGGGTGGTTTGGCACGGTAGCTCGCTCGCTCACCGCCGGCCAGCACGGCCTACCAAGTTTGGCGCCCCGGCGTTTTTGGGATCTCGAGGGGGGAGACCCTGCCGGCCAAAATCCTAGGCCGTTTCCGTTACGGCCACGTCCCACGTGGAAACCCAAAGTCTTGGGTCCCGCCGCTTAGTCCCCGGCTCCTCGCACATGGCGACGACGTGGGTAGGCTAACGGGTGGCTGGTTCGCGGTGGATAGAGATGGCCGCCGAACGGGGGCTTCGCGACCGTCACGTGTGCGCGATTGCGATTGTGCCTCCGCTCGCCGCCGTTGCCAGAGCTCACGTCGCGTCGCACGAGTTGCTCGTGCACAGGCCACAGGGCCGGAGCAGCGGCCGACAGTCATCGGCACGGGCGCCTTCGGAGCTGGAACACGGTTTTAGCACAGCCCAGGCCCAGCAACATGAGTTGCATTTTCAGAAATTGTTTCTTCACATTTCTCAAAAAAAAATTCTTCACACCTTATCCTATCCTACTTTTTAACGCAAAAAGCCTTTATCCCAGCAAAAAAAATGTCCTTTTTCATATTGGAGTAATTAAGAACTATATCATGATGGACGTGTCGCCAATGAAACAACCATGGCGCAACAATACAAATAAAAAATTTGAAAATCATTGAGCAGTCAACTACCGTAGCATGTGAAATTATTCCATTCATAGTGTTTCAAGCTGCCCACATCCGGGAAGCTTCTTTAGACTAAAAGCCCCCATTTTTTCCCTCATCACCCACCAAGCTGGCAAAAATGAAGCAAAGAATGTTTTACTCGCACCGACAGCTCTACTCCGTATGTATCTGTCCGTCTGTAGGAATCCACTATTTCGTTTGTTGTTTCTCGGTCTACCAAAAAGAAAAACGGGCGTCTGACTAGGTAGTACTGAGCATGACAATGCAGCTCCTTAACGCGGCAAGCAGCATAAAATAAGCATTACAAACATAAGCTAAACTCTTAAGTCGGCAGTCGGCAGATTCTTGTTTGATACAAGTTAGTTAATGTTCAAGTTTATCGTCAACTGGCCCAAGTTCATTGTTCAATAATTCAGCTATAATATCCCACTCTACCGGGCCACCGAATTGACCTCTACTTTGTCTGGTTTCATCTGACAGATTCCTCAATGCCGGCGCGTTCGGCACCGGCGCCGACGGGCACGTGCTGCCGGCCGAGGCCACCCGCGCGGCGATGCTAGTGCGCATCAACACGCTCCTGCAGGGCTACTCAGGCATTCGCTTCGAGATCCTTGAGGCCATCGCCAAGCTGCTCAACGCCAACGTCACGCCGTGCCTGCCGCTGCGGGGCACCATCACCGCGTCGGGCGACCTCGTCCCGCTCTCCTACATCGCGGGCCTCATCACGGGCCGCCAGAACTCCGTCGCGGTGGCGCCCGATGGCAGGAAGGTGGACGCCGCGGAGGCGTTCAAGATCGCCGGGATCGAGCACGGCTTCTTCGAGCTGCAGCCCAAGGAAGGGCTCGCCATGGTCAACGGCACGGCCGTGGGCTCTGGCCTCGCGTCCACCGTGCTCTTTGAGGCCAACGTGCTCGCCGTCATGGCCGAGGTCATCTCCGCGGTGTTCTGCGAGGTCATGACCGGCAAGCCTGAGTTCACCGACCACCTGACGCACAAGCTCAAGCACCACCCCGGACAGATCGAGGCTGCCGCGATCATGGAGCACGTCTTGGAAGGCAGCTCGTACATGAAGCTGGCCAAGAAGCTCGGCGAGCTCGACCCGCTGATGAAGCCGAAGCAGGACAGATACGCGCTCCGCACCTCCCCGCAGTGGCTCGGCCCACAGATCGAGGTCATCCGCTTCGCCACCAAGTCCATCGAGCGCGAGATCAACTCCGTCAACGACAACCCGCTCATCGACGTGTCCCGTGGCAAGGCGCTCCACGGCGGCAACTTCCAGGGGACCCCCATTGGTGTGTCCATGGACAACACCCGGCTCGCTCTCGCCGCCATCGGCAAGCTCATGTTCGCGCAATTCTCCGAGCTGGTGAACGACTACTACAACAACGGCCTTCCATCCAACCTGTCTGGCGGGCGCAACCCGAGCTTGGACTACGGCTTCAAGGGCGCTGAGATCGCCATGGCCTCCTACTGCTCTGAGCTCCAGTTCCTGGGCAACCCGGTGACGAACCACGTCCAGAGCGCGGAGCAGCACAACCAGGACGTCAACTCCCTGGGCCTCATCTCCTCCAGGAAGACCGCCGAGGCCGTGGACATCCTGAAGCTGATGACGTCCACGTTCCTGATCGCCCTGTGCCAGGCCATCGACCTACGCCACATCGAGGAGAATGTGAAGGCCGCCGTGAAGAACTGCGTGACGCAGGTGGCCAAGAAGTCGCTGAGCTTGAACGCCCGGGGCGGGCTCCACAACGCTCGCTTCTGCGAGAAGGACCTACAGACGGCGATCGACCGGGAGGCCGTGTTCGCGTACGCGGACGACCCGTGCAGCCCCAACTATCCGCTGATGCAGAAGCTCCGCGCGGTGCTGATCGAGCACGCGCTGGCCAACGGCGACGCCGAGCGCGTCGTGGAGACGTCCATCTTCGCCAAGGTGGCCGAGTTCGAGCAGCAGGTCCGCGCCGCGCTGCCCAAGGAGGTGGAGGCCGCGCGCGCCGCCGTGGAGAGCGGCAACCCGCTGGTGCCCAATAGGATCAAGGAGTGCCGGTCCTACCCGCTGTACCGGTTCGTGCGCGAGGAGGTCGGCACCGAGTACCTCACCGGCGAGAAGACGAGGTCGCCCGGCGAGGAGCTCAACAAGGTGCTGGTGGCCATCAACCAGCGCAAGCACATCGACCCGCTCCTCGAGTGCCTCAAGGAGTGGAACGGTGAGCCCCTGCCGCTCTGCTGAGCTGCGCCTGCAGTCCTGCACTGCAGAAGAGCAGTTATACAGATCGAAGAAAACCCAAAGTACAGCGGCTCGAGACAGAGCGTTTCAAGATCATCGTGAAGTTTTTACAATCAGACTAGCAGAAGATACACTCTATATCTACCGTTGCCTTGTACTACTAGTAGCTGAAGTTCATGTGAATGTTGTTGTGTTCTCGCAGCTGCGATGCCATGGCCTGCAATGTGCGTGTTCTTGGCTGTTGCAGCTGTTGAAACTTTTGATGGTTTTAGCTTGTAAGTTGGGGGATAAAGTAAATTATTTTGTTCTATACAATGGTGCAGTACATGAGAAGTTCCTTGACAAGCCTGAATTGAGTAGTGCCGATTGTTCGTTCGTCATTCTTCCGTCATGTCATGTACATTGCTTGAGTCGGGCTCGCTGATGATGGCTGTCTGTTTCTGAAACAAGGACAGCGTGATGCAGAGGAGTGCAAGAGACAGCCACGGCTCGTCCATGTGTGTGAGGCCTTATTTAGTTTTTTGAATTGGAGTCAGAATTATTTATTTTTATAGTATTTTATTTGTATTTGATAAAAAATTATTTAAACTTTGACTAATTAAGTTTAAAATATTCATCTCGTAAAATACAACCAAACTGTGCAATTAGATTTTGATTTTTTCTACATTTAGTATTTTATGCATATGTCGGTATTTTGATGTGATCTAAAATCTTTTTTTTTTATAGCGACAAATATTAGAATTGGGAGGTGAATTCGGAGAACTAAAAAAGCCTGAGTAGTTCGGCTGTGGTTCTCCTGCTTTTTGCTGGTGACCAACCACTGTTCGTTGAACCGATCAACTCCCAAGGATGATTGGATGTTTTCGTTATCCTTTACCTACCACTTCGGAAATATACGTTCTGTACCTGCCATTGTCAAGAAATTAGATTCCGGGATTTGTCAAGATTCGGTAGCAGGGGAAACTCTACCACAAGGCACAAGCTACTGGACAGGCCCATGCTCTCAGCTTCTGCCACACACCATTTTTAGGGGCACTCGGTAGACAAATTGAAAGTAATCCATCCGTTCACAAAATAGTACAACTATGGACATTTTCATACTCTCAGCTCTGCCACATATCAGGTTTAGGGACACTCGGTAGACAAATCGAAAGTATCCATCCATAAAAGAATACAATCATATGATCATTGCCGGTGAAATTAGCTAAATTTAAGTATTAACATTTATCTCTCCTAATAGATTTATTATGAAAATATATTCTGTAACATATCTAAACTTATTTATTTTGTATAACCAATGTTACTACTTTTTATTATAAATTCAGTCAAAATTCAAGTTGTTTGATATCTCAAAAACCAAGAATTGTATTCTTTTGTGGACTTTGGAAGTATGCAATGGAATTTGGTTCTGCTCCTTTTGATTCCTTCCCAAATTGGTTCTTGTCTCGCTTGTCAGTTCTGTCCTACGTAATTTCCTTAAAATATCTTGTTTGTGCGTGTGGGCATGTTAATGTCAAGTTTCATGATAGAACTACTAGCAGCAGTTTATGCAAAACTTGGAGCACTACTTCTCTTCATGGCATGCCCACTCGTCCAATGCCGAGCAGAAACGCTCTGTCGGCTGCAGAAGATAATAACGTGCTCACTACTCAGGCAGAGTTCTAGCTGAGACGTCAACGTGCTTTGTGTGACTGGACCTCAAGCTTTGCTGTACACACACCCATGAGGCCGACACCAGATGGTAGCAAGTAGCATCTCCCTTGTGATGAATAAGCTGATAGCTAACAGCTTACAGCTCAATGCAGCAAACTTATTGACGCCATTGCCTTTCAGTTCCTAGTTCGTACACTGGTGGGCATTGTGACAATCACGTTCCAAAGACTTCTTCAAGCCGGCCGGCCGCCTCCAATCATTTTATAGGAAGACCGTCCATAATAGCATATGGGCGCCATGGATGATGAACAGGGGTGCTCCCTGCTCATTAGCAAAATAGCAACACAGACTGGCCATGACGGAAGTACCACGCGGCCGGCCAGTTTGCTGAATGGTTTCGCCGGACATGGCGTGATCTTGCCGCAAGCCGCTACTGAATTCCTAATTGCACGTACGGGCACAGGGAGTGAACAGTGAAGGTCCACATTCATCTAGAGCGCTTGCTTTGGCTACCAGTTTTGAATTTCTTGTTCCCAAGTTAGGCTGCTAGTTGATGGCCCTACTGCCACTCTGCCAGCATGGTTTGATAGATACTTTCTAGAACAAGAAAAAAAACTAGCTAGCAAAAGATGGATTCTTGAATTCCTAGCACTGGAAAGACGGAAAGCTTAGCGATGAGAAGATATCGGAGACTAGCAATAGCCGTGAACCATTTTGTTCTCTGAAGATGCGTGAGCCAAAGCAAGACGCATGCTCACAGTTTGCCAACGTGCGCAGAACTGCTTGTTGTCTTCTTTCAGAGAAGAGGACTGTTCAGACTATGCATGTATCTCCATTGGTACGTTCTGCTGAGATCTGGGAGAGGATAGGCCATAGGTGACTGAGGACATGTCGGCTGGTTGACCTAATCCTTGGAGGCTTGGAGTGATGTGTAGCTCCCTCTCACCAATCACGGACACGGAGTCACCAGCAATGTTTGTTCCAACCACTGGAGAGGCAGTGTCGTCCAACCAAACCTCTCTACCAGCAAAGCAGCATATGCAACGAAGTCGTAACTGACAGGCTCCTTTTTTGGCTTGCTAGGTAGTACCATCGGACTCGCATAGTTGCATGCTTAGTTTCTTCCTCCGAAAGTGTAAATGTATATCTGTAAATGTCCAAATCAGGACAGCTGTTCATGGATTGACCAGTACTCGGAACAACTAATTGAGCACGTAACAACAGAGAGGAAGAGGAACGTACATATGCACACTATGGATCAACAGACACATGGAGAGGATGCTGAAAGGTGCAGACTGCAGGCGATTTTATAGGCAGATGTGCAGGGTAGTTAGTCAGAGACCACCTTCCTGTTTCGTGCTATCGTAGGGAAGAGAGGCGAAGTAGTGTGAGGCCGCTAAGGTCCATGAAGACATGATGACCCCAGAAAAATATTTTCCAATTGGGCTCAAATTTGGTCCCTGCTGTCGCTTTAGTGGAACAAATCAACTAGCGAAGGCCCGCTAGCACGTACGGAGTACATTTAGCATATCCTTCTGTTGACGCAAAGATTGGCCCAATTTGAATGTCAACACCTCCTCACATGTTTTGCTCCGAGTCCTAAACTAAAATCATCAAAGGCTCTCTCTCTAAAAAAATTCAATGGCTTCATCCGCATTTGGTTTTTTAATCTATCGCATTGAATGTATTTCTATTTTTTTTACATTGCAGTTTACATTCACAAAAAAAAGATTAAAATGCATGGAAGACGGAATGTTCCCTTTCCATGCTTCTCTTTTGTGTATTATTATACTATTCCTCGTGGTCCGAGACCTCTTTAATAAAAAGCATGGAAGACGGAATGTTTCTTTTCTATGCTTCTCTTTTGTATATTATATTATATACTGTTGGTCGTTGTCTGAGATCTCTTAAGAAAGAGGACGCAAATCAAAACATTTTCCCATTTTCTGAAAAAGTTGCATGGACACTTTGTAAGCCATATTTGAACTCTTAAATTTATAAGGTTAATGAATCCACTTCAGAAACAAATAACCAAATTACCACGCTTTCTTCGTGTTAGGAGAATGAACCTCTTGATACCCTTCCTTTGACCTAAACTTTACCGAAGTGTAGATTGGGTGAAAATTTAAAGGTCAATGCAAGGGAGAGAGAAAAATGAGTAATACAAAGTGAATCACAACAAGAAGAATGCAAAAAACAAGGATTTAGTCATGAGATTCAACCACACCACCGAGGCGTGCCTAAGTCCTTGTTGTCGACGAGGCTACAACACCGAAGCTCACCATATGATTTGAGAGCTTCACTGCTTAATGGTGTGGAGCATGTGCTAGGACTAATTAAGAAATCAGATTTCGCTTGCAAAGCATATGCCAGGACTAATGAGATCATATTTTGCTTGCATTTTCACATGAAGAAGATTTGGTTGTATTAGATGGCCCATGTTAAGAATTTCTTGAGATTTTGAGAGTATAACACCCCGACCCGCGTCCAAAATTGCTTATATGGCTTAGCTCTGCACTTGGAATAGGCTTCCATACACGTAGTACCTTTCTTACGCTTTCGTCATCATTTCGTACAAAAAGGTTAGCTCAGAGGTGCTATGTTTAGAACTACAAGACTTATAAACTAGCCCTCACTCTATTATTACTACCAAGGTGGTACTAAATCCACCAACCACAACCACACATATGCCATATGGCCAGCTTCACAACTACTAAGGCTTCTAATAGGTTGGGCATGTTACAAAGAGTCATGCATGGAGGACAGTCATGGCTGATGAGAAGTCCTCGTACACATGAATAAAAGATGAAGGGCGGTGTTGTTAAAGGTGGAGTCATCATGAATAAAAGATGAAGGGCGGTGTTGTTAAAGGTGGAGTCATCGATGCAATGCAACTGTGATGGTGTTCTACCCGGGTGTGCAGATGTGGTGTAAGTGGGTTTGTGCAAATGTGGTATAAGTGGGTTGCATAATTGATGTCAACAAATCTTCAAGACCTATAATAAATCATTTTCTTAACAAACATGTGTTGCACCTACGGCTATGTCCAATCACCAAAAATTACATTTAGGGTCCCTTTAGAACGCTGAAGTTTCGGAGAAATGGTATAAGAATTTCATAAGAATCGGTACATTTTCACGTGAAAAAAAAAATCATTCATTCCAAAAGGAGCCTTAGTATAGCTTACAGAAGCCATATTTATATTTATTACAACCACCTTTGCCTGTCCCGCAGGCTGACAACCCAATGCAAATCCCTTTCCAAATGTGAAAAGTTCACTTGGTGTGCTTGCCAAAGAAGAGGATAGCACGTGTTTTCGGTCAAAACAAAGGTAAGAAATTTGACATGTTTTGCTTTTTTGGAGAAGTGTTGTTTTTAATTTGGGCAAGTTGTCTCACTTCAAAAAGGAATTGGGGAAAGTTGTAGTTGGTGAGAATTGAGCGTCGTAGAATGAACAAAAAGGGATAATACGCTTCTCAATTAATTGCTAACACTTTTAGAATAAACCTTGTGAAATATTTCGGATATGTAAACTCAAGTAATAACAGATCTCTTTTCCGGTAGCTACAAGTTTTTTTTTAAGTCGACGGGAGGGGAGAGAGGCCCCCACCTAAGATTCCATTCATAGTTGGCTCTTAATAGCCATGACCATGAGGGTCTACAAATAATATTTTTAAAGTACATTTTGCGCGATGCTTTACATTGCGCTTTCTCTGAATGAGCACCAAATGACCGCAATTCCCTCCCCTACCAGTACGTGGTAGTCGAGCACCCCATAAGTAAGCTTCAGATTTGCAAGCTGCTAAGGTTGTTGCTGTCGGCGATGTCGTCCTGTCAGAGCTGAAGACGATGCCATTTCTCCTTTTCCAAATGTGCCAGCAGCAAGGAGCACGAATATGTGCTGAAGAACTTGCACGGTATGTGCTCAGGTAGCTGCAAGTTTTTGAAAATCGAGACGGTAGACCACGTGACTTGTGTAAGATACTACAGAAACTGGGGTACCAATAGGTAAGCCAAGGGAAGAAATGTCTATGTCCATGTCTTATAGTAACGGGCTAACTGCTAGGCTAAACATATATATAGCCGCATTTGTACGGCGTGATCAAATTTGTCCCACGGTTCGCACCCCAGGTTTTTGTACGCCTGCCGCCGCCGCTCCATACAAACAAAGAATACTATAGAAAGGAATGCTGACCGGAGATTTGTCTGGATAACGTTGTTGCTTCCCAGGTTTCTGACGGTGATCATCCGATCGAGCTCTGTCCGTTCCTGCTCGCGTTTTCTCCCACATGGGACGACCTCGGGAGCCGACGACGGCGCCAGTGCACGATGGCCCGTCGTGTCTGTCTCCCTGGCTGACACGGTCAGCACTCGAGGAACTGGCAGTGGATCGCTGGTGGATAAACAAAAACCGCAGCGCCGGCCGGTCGCCACATGTCCTCAGCGTGGTCACTGGTCAGGGCTCTTAAGAGTCTTGAGACTTGGAGCCTCGGACCGGAGCAGGCCAGCCAGACCAGACAGCCCAACTGCCGAAACGGATTAACATATCCCACGGCGGATGGGGTTGCCAGCCCAGATACACGCCCACAGAGACGGAACGGAAGAGTGGAACAGGGTCCGGGTGATTATTCTTCTTACGAATGGCAGACGCAATAATTGCCCCGCCCAACCACCGCGGATTTGCACTGGCGAGTAGCCCGGTTTTCGTTTTCAGGGTTGGTGGCGGCATTTGTTTGTCCAGCCTCCACCCGATCCGTGCCTCTCCTCTCTTTCTCATCAGCTGAAGCCTCACTCCCTCGGCTCTTGACAAGAGAGAGATCGGAGTTGTAGTAGGTAGAATTCGAGGAGGATAGAGCAAGGCAATTAATTAAATGTGGAAAACATATTAAAAGGGCAAAAAAAATTATCAGAAGGTCAAAAATGAAAAGCATATTAAAAGAGCAATTAATAATAATATCGAAACAACAAATAATAATATCGAAACAAAAAAAAAACTAGAGTCTTTTTAGTTTTTATTTACTTTGAGAGAAGAGATCCAACCCAATCCACCTCATCGTTCACCAACCATCCCCCACTAGAGAGCAGCGAGCCTCACCTAAACCCGCGCCACCCGTCGTGCCCGTCCCCGGCGCCCCCTATTTAAGCGCGGCCTCCCCCGCCGTTTCCCTCCAAGAAGAGCACGCCCAGTACCTCCGGCTCTTCTTCTCCTCGCTCCACCACCGGCACCCCCACCACCAGTCCACCACCTCCTCCTCGGCTCCTCCTCGCCCGCCCGCCCCCAACCACACAGCATAATGGCGGGCAACGGCGCCATCGTGGAGAGCGACCCGCTCAACTGGGGCGCGGCGGCGGCGGAGCTGTCGGGGAGCCACCTGGACGAGGTGAAGCGCATGGTGGCGCAGGCCCGGCAGCCCGTGGTGAAGATCGAGGGCTCGACGCTCCGCGTCGGCCAGGTGGCCGCCGTCGCGTCCGCCAAGGACGCGTCGGGCGTCGCCGTCGAGCTCGACGAGGAGGCCCGCCCACGCGTCAAGGCCAGCAGCGAGTGGATCCTCGACTGCATCGCGCACGGCGGCGACATCTACGGCGTCACCACCGGCTTCGGCGGCACCTCCCACCGCCGCACCAAGGACGGGCCCGCGCTCCAGGTCGAGCTGCTCAGGTAAACTAAACTAACTCTATCGATCGGCCACCGTATCTGGCTGGCAACATCATCATTGCTAGCTCCTCCTCCTGTACAAATATAGAGCATGGTTTATTTGCCGTGTAATTAGTGATACTAGATCAGATCTGTTAATTGGTGGTGATCTGGTCCCGGCCGGCATCGCCACGATTACGATGCACGAAGGGGCCCATGCTACAATGGGGGCCCACACGCCAGTTAAATAAAGTAAGTAGTACGTAGGATTCTTTGCGTCACGGACTCACGGTGCAGTCGGTGCTGTGCTTTTGCCTCCTGAGAATCACGAGGCTGCAGCCAGCAAACGAGAGGCAAAAACGTGAGCACATCCACCAACAACACCACAAAAATAGTCTTCGCAGACAACTTTCGGTACTGTACTGGAGTACTTAGCCAGCCTAATAACTCGACGGTGGACCAGACGGCACATAAACACAGTATAGTCTTGATCAAATTAGAGATGATCGTACCATCGTCCACCGCGGAAACCGGTGACCAAAAGACCCAGATCCCAGAATTACCAGATCTGCATCTTTTTTGCTACCTGTCGTGCTCACCATGAACTAGAGTCTAGAACAAGGAAGGAAGTCACGGGGCGCGTGCACGCCGCTCACATGCGTACCGTCCATGCGCCGCCGGGCACGGCTCTGCCGGATGGCATGACCCATGGCCATGGCACGGCACGGTGCGCTTCCTCCTCTCCTGCAGCTGCAGGCCGGCCACCGCCGGCGTGTGGCAGGTAAGCAGGGATCTAGTCAGGAGATCCGGACGAGGTTTGGAGTCATGTCATGTGGGACGACGGGTCACGGGAAAAAGCCGGAGATTTTGGGATAAGGTTTCGTTCTTTAGTCTATGGAGAAAAAAATCTATTATGGATGTGACATGAAAAGGGAACAAAACATGTTGTCATGTCACATGTGCATATTTATATTCTTCAGAAACACGTAGTAGATCCAGACTTCCTTCTGTTTTTCGAAAATTTTGGACACGAACGAGCTGACATGTGGACCTTGTACACTCTGCGCATTATGTAACGCAAAATTTAAAACTACTGTCAGGCTGACTCTTTTGTTTCAGCGTTCACAAAATTTAGCAACTGTCAGGCAGCTGCAGCTTGTGTTGTCAGACTGTCAGTCCGTGTTCAGTAACGAATTCTGTCGCCATCTATCTATCGGTGCTCATGTCAGACTGACCGTGTGCTGCCACCCCCCTCCCCTGCAGGCATCTCAACGCCGGCATCTTCGGCACCGGAAGCGATGGGCACACGCTGCCGTCGGAGACGGTCCGCGCGGCGATGCTGGTGCGCATCAACACCCTCCTCCAGGGATACTCGGGCATCCGCTACGAGATCCTGGAGGCCATCACCAAGCTGCTCAACACCGGCGTCAGCCCGTGCCTGCCGCTGCGGGGCACCATCACCGCGTCGGGCGACCTCGTGCCGCTCTCCTACATCGCCGGCCTCATCACGGGCCGCCCCAATGCGCAGGCCACCACCGTCGACGGGAGGAAGGTGGACGCCGCCGAGGCGTTCAAGATCGCGGGCATTGAGGGCGGCTTCTTCAAGCTCAACCCCAAGGAGGGGCTCGCCATCGTCAACGGCACGTCCGTGGGCTCCGCGCTCGCGGCCACCGTGATGTACGATGCCAACGTGCTCGCCGTCCTGTCGGAGGTCCTGTCCGCCGTCTTCTGCGAGGTGATGAACGGCAAGCCCGAGTACACGGACCACCTGACCCACAAGCTCAAGCACCACCCGGGGTCCATCGAGGCCGCCGCCATCATGGAGCACATCCTGGACGGCAGCGCCTTCATGAAGCACGCCAAGAAGGTGAACGAGCTGGACCCGCTGCTCAAGCCCAAGCAGGACCGGTACGCGCTCCGCACGTCGCCGCAGTGGCTCGGCCCCCAGATCGAGGTCATCCGCGCCGCCACCAAGTCCATCGAGCGCGAGGTCAACTCCGTCAACGACAACCCGGTCATCGACGTCCACCGCGGCAAGGCGCTGCACGGCGGCAACTTCCAGGGCACACCCATCGGTGTGTCCATGGACAACGCCCGCCTCGCCATCGCCAACATCGGCAAGCTCATGTTCGCGCAGTTCTCCGAGCTGGTGAACGAGTTCTACAACAACGGGCTCACCTCCAACCTGGCCGGCAGCCGCAACCCCAGCCTGGACTACGGGTTCAAGGGCACAGAGATCGCCATGGCCTCCTACTGCTCTGAGCTCCAGTACCTGGGCAACCCCATCACCAACCACGTCCAGAGCGCGGAGCAGCACAACCAGGACGTCAACTCGCTCGGGCTGGTGTCGGCCAGGAAGACCGCGGAGGCCATCGACATCCTGAAGCTCATGTCGTCCACGTACATTGTGGCGCTGTGCCAGGCCATCGACCTGCGCCACCTGGAGGAGAACATCAAGACCTCCGTGAAGAACACGGTGACCCAGGTGGCCAAGAAGGTGCTGACCATGAACCCGTCGGGCGACCTCTCCAGCGCGCGCTTCAGCGAGAAGGAGCTCATCACCGCCATCGACCGGGAGGGCGTGTTCACGTACGCGGAGGACCCGGCCAGCGGCGCTCTGCCGCTTATGCAGAAGCTGCGCGCCGTGCTGGTGGACCACGCGCTCAGCAGCGGCGACGCGGAGCGGGAGCCCTCCGTGTTCTCCAAGATCACCAAGTTCGAGGAGGAGCTCCGCGCCGTGCTGCCCCGGGAGGTGGAGGCCGCCCGCGTCGCCGTCGCCGAGGGCACCGCCCCCGTGGCGAACCGGATCAAGGACAGCCGGTCGTTCCCGCTGTACCGCTTCGTCCGCGAGGAGCTCGGGTGCGTGTTCCTGACGGGCGAGAAGCTCAAGTCCCCCGGCGAGGAGTGCACCAAGGTGTTCAACGGCATCAACCAGGGGAAGCTCGTGGACCCCATGCTCGAGTGCATCAAGGAGTGGGACGGCAAGCCGCTGCCCATCAACGTCGTCAACTAGAGACAGCATGCCGGATCGGAGGAGCAGGAGGAGAAGAGGAGGAAAATACATGGGAAAAAATAAAAATAAAACTTGTAACACGTGTATGTCCAGATCGTGTCGTCGTCGTCCTTCGTTGTTTGACTTTTGGTTGTAATTGGTCGATCCTTATGTGTGCGCGTGTGTGGCGTTGTTCGGTTCTTCTTTGTGTAGTGTAGCTGCCCTGCCACAGCCTGCGATGTGCATGCAATGGCGGGCAGCGTTTTCTAAGATGCTATAATGCTGTATTTTGGGGGTGATGATGTGGTACTCAATTCCTTCTTCTAAAGTATCCTAATAGAATGCTCTGCTACTGTCTCGTCTTGTGGATATTGCGCCCTAGTGCCGGTTGATCATCACCGCCAGTCCCAGAGGAATCCCATTTTGCTAATTCTCAGGGGAAGAGGCCAAGAGGGAAGTGGGATGTCACTTTTCCAAACGAAAACAAAAAAAAAAACATTTGAAGACAAAAGACCCTTGCTTAAAGAAACGATGATATAGTTGTTAACTTGCTATGGTGGCAAAAGGCCCTTGCTTAAATAAGCTGCCTAACGTTGTGCTGATGACGGCTTACCTTCATGGTGATGGTATCACTATTGCTACTGACTGCTGGTGCTGTGGAGTTGTGCCAAAATGACGCGTGAGGCATGAGGGGCGAGTGTGCGTGAAATTAGACTTCAGTTAGGTTGTTTTGTTTACAACTGAGATGTTTACTGGCAGTTTATGCCGAAATCCGTTCGTTTGGCGTTGCAGAACAATTGCAGCTTTGTCAAGCATAAACTAGGCCAGAAATGGCCTGCTGTGTCTGATATGGAGTGGTAGTACTGCTGTACTAAAGTTGTTGCGCTGCCGGAACGAACAAGTACCTTTCTGAAGCCAATAACTAAAGGCCACGAAACGAGCGGCAGATGAGAAGGCTACCTAACACCGATGGAAACCTTTCGTCTCACCTACCAATCACGAGTAAATCTGATATGAGCATGGGAGTGAAAGTGAAACCGTCCGTGTTCGTCTGTCTTCTCTCTTCTCTTCTGCAACTGTGCTCTGCACGAAACGCTCTGGGAAAGCAACGCAGCTGTAATGTAAACCGTGGAGCCTACCTACCTACCACTACCAACCACAGGTGGATTACAAGAACAAAAAGTGGTCTGGTCAGTGAGCTAACTCAGGCTGCATGCCAGCAACAGCATACTGCCAGACGGCCAATGTTACCGAACCAACTTGGCCCTTTCTTCTGACCAGGCTTTGAGGATTTCCAGCTAAGCTTCAGTAACATATACTACTACAGCAGAATGATAGATACTCTGATTAGCTACGAACTGATCCGATTGGACGCTTCAGCAAGTAACACAAATAGTATACTACTGCACTGCTATTTAATCATGTGCAGTTGTGCCGTGTGCTTCCTGATGCAGTATATTTTCTCTGACCAAGTGGCGCCAAACTCAATAAATTCTCACTCAGTGGAAGAGAATAGTGATTGGTGAATAATATTTTCTTGATGGTGGAAAAGACAGTAGAAAAAGAGTATACAACATGTACGTATGCTTCATATGTTTATGGTTTGACTAGCAAACTGCCAGTTCAGTATTGCTTCTTGTGAGACAGCAAACAACTACCAACCTTGGCGCAAAAAAAATATATATATATATATATATTTATTTTGGTAGGCACGAAAAGAAATAATAATAGCCAATCCTCCTGCCTATTTGCTTACAACAGCTATGTAATGTATCTGCAAACAAAGAGAATATGCATGTACAGGAATCTTTCTATGCGTGATGATATTTTCATGAGATCTGTACAGACTGTATTATGGTATTTCCAGTTTTCCATTGAAGCCTTGTTCAATTGTTCAGGAATGGGTTGGGATCCAACTAGACCCCAAGGACTCAACACAAAGTAGAATTAAACTTCCTAGAGAAATCCTCCCTTTTCAAACAGATCCTGAGTGTCGTAAAGTTCGAGGAAAAAATCGTGCCAGAGTAAAGAGTATCATGCATACCAAGCGGTGGTTGTTACGACTCACTCAGTATCATGCATATGTTCCTATGTTAGGTACACCATGCAGCCATATGCAACTAAACCTCCAATTGTGTTGGTAACATGCATCGTCATTATGCCTTAATCTCGCCGCAAGGCAGGATGGTAATCCCCAATAATACAATGGACGCCATTAAGCAGCGAAGGACAACTGAATTCTTGCTTCGGCTATGGTCATGGCTCTCATGACGAACCACGTCGATACTGTAAATCCCATCTCTGTAAATGACAGTGCTTACAGCAGCTTGGCTGATGAGCAGAGCCGATGGAGTCAGCCATGTGTTCCTTTCATCTACCAAACAATTAATAAAGTCTTATATGTTATATAAGCATGTATTATCTCTCTGGTAAGGCTGGTGAGAAGGGGATGTCTGGTTGACCTAAAGTTGGATCAGATTGCTATTGCTCAACTGTTGCTGAAAGTTGGTTCCAACTACTAGTCCCCTGCGACAGAGAGAGCAGTAGCCACCATATACAGCATCGTTCGTCCCAAGTGCCAACCCAATTAATTCAGATAAGGTCACAAGAACATTTATACAGAAAGTGTTGACCCAATTAATCTGCTTCGGACAGACCCATATAAAAAATTCAGCTCACTTCAACTTTGTCGTTTAGAGTTTTGAGCAATGCGGTTTGACCAAGAATGTACTCTAATCTAGCCTGTACTACTAAACTATTTATTGGCTCCTATCTGGTGTAAAATATATACATGGTCGGATCTCAATTTATTTCATTTTATTTCTTGGATGCTATCTGGTGCAAAGGAATCGACAGCTATTGGTTGAATAAAAGGGGAAAATGGAGTAGCTGGAGTACGGCGGTTGGTATAAAAGAATTGACAGCTATGATATGATAAGTTGAGTTGCCGGTTTGCCAAAAAAAATGGTCTATAATTAGCCTGCGCATCGCTTTCTGATGTAGCTGAGCGCCTGAGCCGAGCGCCCGTTAAGAAGACGACTCATGAAGGCCGGCACGGCAAGGCATTTGATGACGAATTGACGATGAACAGACCGATCGAGCAACAGAATTCAGGCCCGGGACCTCCTCCATCGACGGCTCGGCCTCGAGCCCTTGGCCCTTGCAGTGCGATGGCTCTGACGACAGTGATCTGCAAACTGCGTGTGAAAAATGATTGCAAGTAGAAAGTAGTGATGACCTGGGAAAAAAAAAACGCATGCAGGAACTGGGCTACATACAGAGGAGCTAGAAAAGATACTGCTGGACTACGACTTCACTTCACTACTTTCTACACGCATTTGGACGAGCTCGAGAAATGCTGGCCCGGCCGGGATTAACACGTGTACGTTACGTTCGTGATGGCATGGCAACTCGGCATTTGACAAGGAAAGTTGCCAGGTCGCCTAGCACTAGCCTCCTGATTAAGCAACGGATCTGACGATCGGTCGTAAACATGCATGTGAGCTCATCATCAGCACTTAATTGAGCACCTAAAGATGGCTGGTGCTTTGAATTTGAAGAAGTGTCGTCACTGTCACTGTCACTGTCACAGTAGGCTGTAGGCATAAATAACGAGTGTTTTCGCCCTATATGGACCGTGGAGCCTCTTGCCGCTGCTACCCTAGCTAGTTGGTTCTTGGTACTGGCTGGCACTGGCAGTGATGACGATGCAGTGTCCAGGAGGCCCCGGTGTTTTATTGCGTTTCGAGCGACGGCCACCAAACCTAAATCGCCATCGGCTGCTGCCTGCTGCGAGTAGTGGCGTGTGGAAACATACCAAAGAACTCAGCCTGGGCACTTTTCAGCCGAAAACCGCAAACCGAACCGAACCGCACCGAACCGAACCGAAATATCGATTTGTTCGGTTTTCGGTTGCGGGTTCGGTTTTGGTTTTTGTGTTGTTCGGTTTACGGGTTCGGCTTCGGTTTTTAGGACAAACCGAACCGAATAACCGAACAAACCGATACTACATGTACACAGCCGATCTTCCTCCATCCAGCCCAACAGCCCACACGATGGCCCATCCTGACCTGCGGTTATAGGCAGCGGCAGCGACGAACCCCATCGGCCCATCCCCTCCCTTCTCCTTCTCCCGTCCCGCAGCAGAGGCCAGAGGCGGCGCCCGGCGCCCGCATCCCCATCCGCCCCCAAACCCTAAATCGTGGCCACAGGCCATAGCCGGCGGTGCGGTGCGGCGCCCGCGGACGATCCCAGCAGAGGTGGGCGGCTGGCAGCAAGCTCGTGAAGTTCTCCGACCAAGACACCATAGCGACGCGGACGGAGCAGTCCTCCAATGTAAGTTTAGAATAGATCGATCTTGAATTCTTCATTTCTTCTGGTCTTCTCCTCTTCTCCTTGTTGATCTAGTGTTCTGATCTGATTATCTGAAACATTGTATTTCTAGATGGGGGACACAGATGATATTGTTGCCTGTGCCTGTGAGACTAATCAGACTCAAACTCAAGAAACCGAAGGTGAAGGTGGAGCGTCAGTGACTGGAGTGATAGATGCAAGCAAGGAGCAGCAGCAGACCAAGGATGGAGATGGAGACCAAGTGGCTGAAGAATCCAGGAAAAGAAAGCCCATGGCTCTGAGATCTGAAGTATGGGACAGTTTCAGCAAGGTCAAACTGGACAATGGGGAAGAGAGAGCGAAGTGTAAGTGGTGTCAAAAGCTATTTCATTGTGGCTCAAGAACAAATGGTACGTCGTCCTTGAAAACTCATCTGAAGATATGCAAAAAGAATCCTAATAAACCAGTAGTTGATAATCAAGGAACTTTGCAACTTACACCAACTGCTGGCACTAGTAATGTTGGTACTGTAACCACATGGAAATATGATCCGGATAAACTTAGAAGGTTATTTGCTGAGATGATAATTGAAGATGAACAACCATTTGTCTTATCTGAACGTTCTGGTCTTAGAAAATTGATGGCAGAAGCATGTCCACGATTTATTATTCCATCTAGAAGGACAGTCACTAGAGCTTGTGTTAAAGTATATGAAGATGAAAAAGAAAAGCTCAAGAAATTTTTTAAGGACAATTGTGAAAGAGTTTGCCTCACAACTGACACATGGACTGCTAAGAATAGCCAAAACTACATGTGTGTTACTGCCCATTTTATTGACAATGACTGGAATCTTAGGAAAGCAATTATTAGTTTTTTCTTGGTTACGGGCCATAGAGGGGAGGACGTTGGAAAATCATTAGAGAATTGCTTGGCTGAGTGGGGCATTGACAAAGTTTTTACAATAACATTAGACAATGCTAGTGCAAATAATAATGCAGTTAAGTACATGAGGCGGGTCTTGAATGAGTCAAAAGGTTGTTTTGCTGAAGGAGAGTACCTGCATATGAGATGTGCTGCTCATATTATCAACCTAATAGTAGGTGATGGCCTGAAGGAAATTGATAAATCAATTCAGCATGTCCGTGCTGCTGTTAAGTTTATTAGGGGTGGATCATCTAGGTTGGTGAAATTTAAGAAATGTGCTGAACTAGCCAAGGTACAGAGCAAAGCATTTTTGAACTTGGATATTTGCACTAGATGGAACTCAACGTACCTTATGTTACATGCTGCAGAGAAGTACCAGAAAGCATTTGAAAGATATAGTGATGAAGACCCATACTACAGATTAGAATTAGAAGGAGAGAATGGTCCAGGGGTACCAACAAAAGCTGATTGGGACAAGGCTAGGAAGATGGCTGATTTTCTTGAACACTTTTATGAACTCACTCTTCGTGTTTCTGTACAGATTCGTCCCACATCTCACACTTATTTTCATGAGATTGCTGAAGTATTACTATTGCTAAGAGAAATGGGTCTAAGCGAAGACAACCTGAGCAAAGAAATGGCTACCAGAATGGTAGTGAAGTTCTACAAGTACTGGGGAGAGAAGTATGGTGAGAGGCAGGGGGACAGAGAGAAGAGAGGAGAGAAAGATAAAGGGGATCAACTGCTCAACTTTAATGTTTTCTTCTGTGTTGCTATTGATCCTAGATACAAACTGTCAAATTGCATTAAAATGGGAATTAAGGTGATGTTTGGGGATACAATAGGAGACAAAGTGTGGGAAACAGCTAACACTTATTTTCGTGCTTTGTTTGAAGAGTACAAGGAAATGTATGGCCCAAAAGATAAGGCAGCACAACCTACTGAGTCTGAATCTACAACTGAAACCAACAAAAAAATGAGTAGGTGGATGGTAATGGCTCAGCAGATTAACAGTGAGGGTAGCACTGTCAAATCTGAGGTAGACAAGTACCTATCAGAAGATAATGAGCCGGACACAAAAGACTTTGACATTCTAAAGTGGTGGAAGGCCAATGCAACAAGATTCCCAATATTATCTAGGATGGCCCGTGATCTGTTGGCAATTCCTATCAGCTCAGTTGCCTCTGAATCAGCCTTCAGTGCTGGTGGCCGAACTCTTGATGACTTCAGGACCTCACTGACCCCAAAAATGGTTGAGCGCCTCGTTTGTGCAAATGATTGGCTTCGTGGAGGTGGAGGAAAATATGTTTGTGTTGAAGAGGACACGGAACAAATGGCTTTGCTTGAGGAAGGTAACGTACTAAATTTTTAATTGCTTCTAATATGCTTCATGATTCATACACAACACTGTACTAAATTTGATCATATGTTATTTTAGAACTTGGTGGTCTTTCCATTTCTAGGGACGATACTTGAGCTACTACTGTGTCTTAAACAATTGGTAAAAGGTAGCACATTCATCTGTTTAATAATCCTATGACTAGGACTGCTGAGATCAAAAATTGATTGAGATTACTGCAGCCTGCAGGACTGCTGATGCTTCACTTGGTGTCTTGGACTTGGACGCTGGCATGCTGCTTGCCTGTGTACCTGACTGGCCTGATCATGCTGCAAGCTGCTTGCCTGTTTATGTATTTGAATAGTAATTGTGTACTTGTTTGAGGCTTAGGCTTGTTGTTGACTTCTTGTTGATTTGTGTACTGTGAGATTTGAGATGCCGACATTCATTTTTAATTATTGCTGGAATAAGCTGCTTGTTGTCTTGTGGCTTAAAACTTGATATATATTATATATATGGTGTTGCTTGCAATCAGTTTGATGTAACTCTGCATTGTTGTCGCTGGTGACATGTTTCGGTTATTACGGTTAAAACCAAAAACCGAATAGAAAAAACCGAAACCGAATTATGCGGTTATCAGTTATCTGGAAAACCGATCGGGGGCTACAAGCTGGAAACTGAATTTTTTTAACCGAACCAAACCGAACCGAATTGTCGGTTATAACGAACGCCCAGTCAGACAAAGAACACGTTACGTAAACAATCGTCCCCAGGCCCAGTGATGACGGACCGATGAATACGGCACAGATTGTACGCGCGGGTCCGCGTCATCACCTCTCGAAAGAATGAAAGAATTCCTGGGGTTAGTTGAGGTCAGGGGAGTGGAGTGAAGGAGACCCTGCTCGGCTCAGGCAACTACCTCCCTTACCCTTACACATGGGTCAAAGGCATTTTCCAATAACTCCCAACTCACCACGCGGATAGGGCGACTCACGGGGCGGGCGCCCTGACGGCCTCGCCGCCGCTGCTGCCGGCGCCAGCAGCCTCCCCAGCGCCGGCGCCCACGACCTCCTCCTCCCCCGCCCCCTCCCGCGCCCCTCCTCTGCCCACCTTCGCTGCCTCCGCGCGTCCTGGTGTGAGCTACGAGATGCGGCCCCCTCCATTCCCGACCCCGCCGCTGATGCCACCGGCCATCGGTGCTGCTGCCCAAACCGTCGGCATCGCAGGATTTGCGACCTGCATCACTGGATCCCGCCATCCAGTGGCCTCTACATCGACTCCCCAGTCATCTTCGCCAAACGCCGGGGCTTCGGCGTGGCCTCCACCGCCGCCCCCTCCCCTAGGCGAACCAAACCGCCGTGGAGGAACATCTGGCGAGGCCCGCTACCTCCACCGCGTAACACTCCGGTACCCACTATCGGAGATTACCTTCGGCCGGCGATGCAGAGCCCACAGCGAAGGCACGACGTCGATCCACGTCATACGGAGGTTCAAAATTCAAAAAGAGGCCGGCGAGTCTATGGGCCTGGGACCACGTCGACTGTGTTTGGGCCCAGCCGAGACATCTCTGCCTCGACTCGGACTCTCCACAACCCACAGCGTCGCCTCGTCAATCCTGTGCTGTGCCTTCACGACGCCGCCATCACTCATCACCGTCCCACTGCCCCGATCCCATCACCTTGCCGCAGCGCCACCTCGATCCACGCCACCACTTCTCCTCGCCGTACCACCGCACCTACCCACTCCACCTCCACCCCTCGCCGCATCATCGCTGCTGCATCACGATCCCACGGCGCCGCCCTCGCACATCGCCGCCCGGCTGCCCCGTTTCCTTCACCTCGCCGCAACGCCGCCACGATCCACGACACCACTTCACCTCGCCGTACCGCCACACCGCCCCGCTCCGCCTCCGCATCTAGCCGCATCGTCGCTGCTGCACCTTGTTCCTACCGTGAAGTGCTCATGGCGGGCGGCGATCGGGGGAGGCAAGCCTGGTACCGTCACCCGGGACGTGGGATGCTCGACCGCCGCCGCGACCAGGGCGCTGCCGCACCCTCGTTCGGTCGTGATCATCGTCGAGGACGGGGCCGTGGGGGACCCCCGCCCGCTGCTGGACAGGGAGGTCCAATCGCACCTGACGCTGGCGACCGTGCCCGAGGGGCGCCTAGTGCCGGCGCCAATGGGCGTGGCCGGGCCAACCCTAGGCAGGTGGAAGGCTCCAATCAAGGCCGGCACTCCACTGCTGCTGCTGGTGGTGCTGCGCAGGGATGCGTGCAGCAAACCGACGCCGGTACACATGCTGAAGAAGGAGGACAGTAGGCAGGTGATCGTGCACGTCCCGGAGGCAGCAATTTTCTGGTTAATGACATGTCCGGGAAGGCGGGTGACGACGTTCAGGGCAAGACCACAAGGAAAAGGAAGGAACCATCTGGGAAACTTGAGTGCGTGATTTGTCTAGAAGATCACTACACTAATATGTGCCCACTCCTTCGGGGACCTAAACCTGCAGTTGCGTTCTATGGAGCAGCAGAGGATGGGGCTGGATTCTTCCATATTCCTGTGGCAAAACACAACCAGATTGTTAATCTCACACAGTCCTCTGCAATGGCTCTGATTACAGTTGAAGCAGGCGAAATTTCTCCTCAGTTTCTCAAGGATGAACTAGCTCGCATCATTCCAAAAAGGTGGGACTAGGACATCCAACGGGAGGGCCCCAAGTCATTTGTGGTACCATTCCCTAGTCTAGAAGAGTTAGAACGGATGGTGGCGATCTGCACTTTCACTACCAAGAACAAGGAAGGTACCATTATTTTTTATTCTTATGTTGATGACATCCAGCCAATCAGACAGTTGGAAAAGATATGGGTCACTGTAACCAAGGTTCCCCGGGTGCTCCGATCCTTCCTTCCGCTGTGGGCAGTAGGCACTATTATTGGTGCCACACAAAAGGTGGACATGGCACACCTTCGGGCAACTGGACAAGTGCGGATCTTAATGGCAGTCCTTGATGCTAAAAAAGTACCAAAATTTGCAGATGTGTGTGCAGCGACCAGCGTCTACCGATTATATTTTAAAGCGGATGAAGCATCTTCAAGTACCCCTTTTGATCCGGAGGATGAAGATTTGTTGGATGATGGGCATAATGTTCCCGGGAGGGGAGACCATGAAATGGAAGATGCTGAACATACCGCTCCGGACCCCCCTAATAATGATGACAATGCCAACAACACCCAAGCTCCACCTCAAAACATGCCCCTACAGAAACAAGCTGCTCTGGTAGATGCAGGGATTAACCTGGCAGTCGAGCAGCTTTTGAATGAGCTAAGTATCAAGGTGATGCTTGAGACGGAGGATGGTACTATGGGGAAACACTTTTCTCCACTGAACACAGATGAATTGGCTGCGTATAATGCACGCGTAGCCCCTCACAACAGGATTCTACCCTCGGAGGTCTTTGGATCCTTGGACGTGACTCCAGAAGGTACCTATTCTATATATAATGTGCAGGGTATGGCGAATATTGGTGGCACGCGTCAGGATGGCACCGGGGACACCTCGCCGGACACTCTCCATCTCAAGGCGACTATGCTGGCCGGCGAGGGGCGCTCCACACCGACTTCCATGCCCCCCACTGAGCTCGGCGTCCAGGCAGGGCTGAGGGACTTTGGCGTCACCCTCGCCCCTGCCACTGCTGCTCTCGACTCCTCCCCACCCCCCACGTCTACTACGACACTCGTGGGGGAAGGGGTGGACGCGCCGACCGACTTTCTGGAGCCTCCCGTGGGGGACTCGTCGGCCCAGGACATCACGCCAGTGGGGAATTCGCTGCCCCACACGATGCAGCAGGGGGGTAATGCCAACCGACCCCCCTCTCCCTGCTACACCCGAGGATGCCATGGCTCTCACGGCTGCGCATTCAGGAGCAGCAGGGGAGGACCCCCTCCACCCGATGACCGAGGAGCCCACGGGGGGCACAGCTCACCCCAACCCTGCGTGTACGCCTTCGGGGGACGCCCTTGCTGCACCAGACACGGAGGTTACGGCCTCCCCTCCCCCCATGACGGCGGCACAGACCAGAATGATAGTACCCCCAGTGCCAGCAGCGCCGCTCAAAGTGCTGCGTAGAAGCTCCAGGAATGCGGCAACAACGGATGTCCACACCCTACAAAAAGCTGAAAGACTCACTGCACTGAAGAACCTCGAATTTCCAGGTAACTCTTTTACTAGCTCTCCTGATTTGAAAGTCATTTCAAACCTTGGTAGGGTAGGCATCAACCTAGGCTCCTCAGATGTAGTTTCTATTAAAAACTTAGAGGTAGAGAGGTTGATTCTTCATGCTAAACAAAAAAATAATTTCCCTATATCTAAGGCTCTAATCAATGATAGTGATGATGAGCGAGAAAACCAACTTGATGCAATTCTCAGCCACGCTTGTGGAAATCTAAGTGAGAATCTGCAGGATGCGGAGTATGATCAATTCATGGATCTCTCTCCACTCCGCCGAAGGAAGAAATATAATAATGCCAAGAATACAAATCGAGGCAAACTTCCTAAGAAACCAAAAACCCCTTCAAAAATTATTAGAAAATGAAAGGGGTCTTCTGAAATAGCAGAGGTCTTGCTGACTTGGCTAAACACAGATTCTTAGCTGAACTGGTTAAGGAGGAGCAAATTAATTTTATCGCCCTCTCCGAAACTGGACGGGATTCTTTCCCGGATCATGTCCTTAAAAATCTCTGTGGAGGACAGGATTTTATTTGGCACACCATGGCACCCCAAGGTAGATTAGGTGGATTACTTCTTGGGGTAGACATGAACATTTTTGACATTGGAGCCATTGATGAGGGTGATTATTATGTAAAATTCACCCTCAGATGCAAAGCAAATGATTTCAAGTTTGTACTCTACTCGGTATATGGCCCTGCGCAAATACAAAACAAGAGGGCCTTCCTTGTAGAGATGGCCAACGCTTGCTCTAAAGAGACCCTACCATATATAATAGGTGGGGACTTCAACATTATGAGAT
Source organism: Bothriochloa decipiens (assembly GCA_023333625.1). NCBI lineage: Eukaryota > Viridiplantae > Streptophyta > Magnoliopsida > Poales > Poaceae > Bothriochloa > Bothriochloa decipiens. The sequence goes on from CM041637.1 coordinate 15,736,457, forward strand.
CCCCAGAAGAAAAGAGCTCAGGGGTTTTTGAGCCCAAATGGCCAAACCTTTTCAATGCTGTTATCGAATCTCTGAGAGAGATTAGGATGTCAGGCCGCCAATATACTTGGGCGGGACCTGGGGATAACCTGACTTTCGAGAAGCTGGATAGAGTTCTTGTAACCACTGAATGGGAAACTCAATATCTGCTGACGACTGTCGAACCTAGAGACAGGAATATTTCAGATCATACTCCCCTGATACTTAATACAAGAGCTTCAACCCATCAGACTCAAATACGTCCTTTCAAATTTGAGAGGGGATGGTTATTACGAGATGGGTTTCATGACATGGTGGCAAATATTTGGCAATCTCCATGCCCTGGGATGTCTCCTCTTGAACGTTGGTAGTTCAAGATTCGCAGGCTTAGACAGCATCTAAGAGGCTGGGCTATGCACACTGCTGGTTCTTACAGAAAAGAAAAGAAGGCTCTTCTCGCGTGTCTAGAGATTCTTGATAAGAGAGCAGAGGATTGCTCCCTATCCGATCAAGAAATTAATTTTAAACATTATCTAAAAGAGCGTTTAGTAAGTCTTCTGAGGGAAGAGGAACTAAAATGGTATGAAAGAGCCAAAGTGAAAACCTTATTGGAAGGTGACGCTAATACGAGGTTCTTTCATCTAGTGGCTAACGGATAACATCGCAAGCAACATATTTACAAGCTTGAGGATGATCAAGGGGTTGTGATTGGCGATGATCGATTAAAACATCACATCACAAATTATTATAAAACCTCTTCGGCCAACCAGAAGAATCTAAGATCTCTCTTATGGAGGATCATAACCTGGATATCCCACAGGTCTCCCCAGAAGAAAATGATATCCTCATTAGCCCATTCACTGAATCTGAAGTGAGGGACGCAGTTTTTCAAATGGAGCATAATAAAGCTCCAGGCCCGGATGGATTCCCTGCGAAATTCTATCAGGTTTTTTGGGGGGTGATAAAAGATGATCTTATTTCCCTTTTGACCAAGCTACATAGAGAGGCTCTAAACCTCTACAGTCTAAATTTTGGCATTATAACTTTAATTCCAAAAGTGAATAATGCCATTAAAATTTAGCAATTCCGACCAATTTGTTTCCTTAACGTCAGCTTTAAGATTTTCACTAAAGTTGGCACGAATAGGCTGAACATGGTTGCAAAAAAGGTGGTGAGCCCGACACAAACCGCCTTTATGCCAAGCAGGAACATAATGGAAGTCCTCGTGATTCTACACGAAACGATCCATGAATTACACACCAAAAAAAAGATGGTGTCATTTTCAAAATTGACTTTGAAAAGGCATACGACAAGGTGAAGTGGTCATTCCTGCAGCAAACGCTACGTATGAAAGGTTTCTCCCCTAAATGGTGTAGATGGGTTGAAACTATGGTCACTGGAAGAAGTGTGGGAATTAAAGTAAACGATGACATAGGACCCTATTTCCAAACCAAACGGGGTCTTAGGCAGGGAGACCCTATGTCACCAATCTTATTTAACATCGTTGCGGATATGCTAGCTCTGATTATCAATAGAGCAAAAGACGATAGTCAGATAAGAGGAGTCATCCCCCACCTTATTGAAGATGGCCTGTCTATACTACAATATGCAGATGACACCATCATCTTTATCGATCACGACCCAGATCAAGCAAAAAAATCTGAAATTGCTGCTTTGCGCTTTTGAGCAATTGTCTGGGCTTAAGATCAATTTCCACAAAAGTGAAATCTTCTGTTATGGGGCAGCTAAAGAGATGGAATCCTTTTATACTAATCTCTTTGGATGCAGTGCAGGGAAATACCCCTTCAGATATTTGGGAATCTCGATGCACCATAGACAACTATTGAATTCTGAATGGAAAAAGGTGGAAGATCGCTTTCAACAGAAACTTTCTTGTTGGAAAGCGAAATACCTGTCCTATGAGGGAAGACTAGTTCTCCTAAATTCCGTTTTAAGTAGCCTACCCATATTCATGATGTCCTTTTTTGAGGTCCCGAAAGGAGTCCTTAAAAACCTGGATCATTTCAGATCGAGGTTCTTCTGGCAAGGCTCCTCTAATAAACATATATATAGGCTTGCCAGATGGGACATCTTATGCCGTCCTAAGGACCAAGGGGGCTTAGGTATCTTAAATTTAGAGTTACAGAATAAATGTCTTCTAGCCAGATGGTTGGTCAATCTACTAAACACAGAAGGCATGTGGCAATCTATGCTAAGAAATAAATACCTAAGATCCAAAACCCTCACCCAAGTGGAAGCCAAACCAAACGACTCTCATTTCTGGAGAGGTCTCATGCGTATTAAAGATGAGGTACTGGCTCAAGGTTCCTTTAATATTAAAGATGGAACCACCACTAGGTTCTGGGATGATACATGGATAAGGGATAAGCCTCTGAGAGTTAAATACCCATCCCTCTATAATATAGTACGGGATCCCCATGTGACTGTATCCAAAGTCATGGCCACAAACCCTCTGAATATCTCTTTTAGAAGGGCGCTGGTAGGTAATAAACTAACAGAATAACTTAACCTAGTAGCACAGATCTCAAATATTGAATTAGTGGAATGCTCGGATTACTTTAGATGGAACTTGACCAAATCTGGGTTATTTTCAGTTCGATCTATGTACCTGCGCTTTCTAGATACACAGTCACCTTTTCGGCACAAGAAGATCTAGAAGGTGATAATTCCTCTAAAAATTAAAATCTTCCTATGGTTTCTCCAAAAGGGTATCGTATTAACAAAAGACAACCCCGCAAAGAAAAATTGGAGAGGGAGCCAGAAATGCATTAGCTGTAATGGGAATGAAAGCATACAATATTTATTCCTTGACTGCCCCCTTACAAAAATGATTTGGAGGATCATCTTCTTTGCTACTAACCTGAACCAACCAAGATCAATCAGCCATATGTTCGGCGCTTGGCTCACTAATCAGTATAAAAGGATTAGAGATATGATCTGGGTGGGAGTGGCTGCTTTTTGTTGGGCACTCTGGAGATGTCGTAACGATGTTATCTTTAATAAAATGAAAACTAACTCCATTATGCAGGTAATTTTCAGGGGAGCTTACTGGCTGCGCTCTTAGGCCCTATTGCAGCGTGACGAGATGGCCAAGGACATACTCTCTACGATGAGCAAAAAACTAGAGACGATTGCCCTCCAGATATCAAATAAAGGAAGGAACCATTTATATTGTTTATTGTAACGTTCCGATCAATCTATAAGACCATGGCTGTCTTCTCTTTGTTTACATAAACTTTATAATAATTAGCTGTGTACATCCTACACATCCTTAGATGTAGAGGCCGGGTATTAAACTATCCATTATTAAAAAAAATAAAAAAAAAAACCTTACCTACCCACTGAGCTGCACGTTGCGGAGTTGCGGCCTTGCGGGAGTGGCCGGCTCGGGTAGTGGCGATGCATGATGCGTTGCAGCGCGCGGACATTACAATAATGGAGGCGATGGATGGGCCACTCTCCCATGGCTGGCGGATGACGACCGGCGCGCCAGATCAACGTGGGCGTGCTTTGTCCTTCGGTTAACCTTGGACGACGACGAGGTACTGTATCACATAGCAGTACGCCTGGTCGCCATCCGTGCCTCCGCCCGTGCCCGGCGGCCGGCGCCGGCAGCAGCATCATATGCATGTGCGTGCGACCATTGCAGACAGCCGCACGCGCGCTCTGCAGCTGCCAAAGGCCCAAAGCGTCGGTAGAATTTGCATATTTTTCTGCCCTGCCGCCTGTTCGGCCTTGGGCCGCTGGCCCGTTGCCTTCATTGAGCTGAACTTTAGCCCAAGAAGGAGATTACTGGGCCTTTCGTCAGCGACAGTTCCCGTTTGTCGCGCTGAGCTGGAAAGTGACGAGATTAGATTTTTTTTTTTTGAGAATAAGTGACGAGATTAGTTAGTCTTCCACATTTGTTCATGTTATAATAAAAGTAGGATGATCCCATCCATGATCGACGCATGGGCGTGGCCAGATTGGCCACTGGCACTGAAGTGGAACCATGAGAAAGACGTGCCCCGCGGCATCGATGTGAATCCGTGCCACTACTCCGTCTCCTCGGCCCTCGGCTGCCGCGACACCGACACACAGATCCAGCTTGCAGAGACTAGCCGATTGCCGTCCGTCCGTCATGTCTGTAGCTGTGAGTCTCTCTCTCTCTCCGCGCGTTCATCATGCATCCGCGGAAAGGATATTTCTGCAACTCATCAGGCAGTTTGTTCAGAGTTTGTACAGGACGTGAGTTTCTGGAATGAACTTCTCGCGTGAAGCACTGGCAGTCTGGCACCGATCAGGCAATAACTAGTCAGAAACGAAGCACTGAACCAACGACATCAGCCAAAAGCACGGTTAGACTTCTCAGTACAACTGAACTCCGAAAGGCACGCTGCTGCATAAATGAACTTCCGCGACGTTGCCCAAAGCCACTCCGACCGCAGCGGGCATTTTTTATTAATCGTGACGAGCATTTTTGTCCACTGCGGTAAATCTATTTACCGCAGCGGACGTTTTAAGATGTCCGTCATTTTTCATAGCGAACATCTTAAAGTGCCCGCTGCGGTAAATAAATTTACCGCAGCGGGCAACTTTAAAAGCCCGCCACGGAAAAGGCCTAGGCCCATCAGGCCCAAGCTGGCCCGATATTCATGTGGACATATATATACGGTACTTAGGGTTTCCTCACACTCTCCCCCAGACCTTACTCTCTCCCTCAGCCCGCAGCCGCATCCCTCTCCCCTAACTCCACCCATGCGCACATCCCTCTTCCTCGACTCCACTGCGCCTGGCCTTCTCTCCTCGAGCTGATCCAGCGCCCTCCCACCCCTCTCTGTCCCTAAGCTCTTCTCCCCTCCTCTGTCTGTCGCGACGCTCAGCCCTCGGTGCGCCCGGCGGCGCTAGGAGCGCGGGCGGCGGCGCGAGGGGCGGCGGATCCATGGCGCTCACGAGGACATGACAAGGATCCGCGGCGACGGCATGACGAGGTATGTGTTTCGTCCACTCTCTTCGTCTCCGATGCACCCCTCTCCCTCACACCTCTCACTCTCTCATCTCTCGTCGCAGATCCAGCGGCGGGTGGCGGGTCTCGGAGGCACACGTAGGCCATGGTGACGACGGGGGCCGCGGCGGATCCAGGCACTCTGGTGGCGGATCGAGGTCGTCTGCCTTCTACGGCGGCTCCAGTGGCGGATCTAGGCCTGTGACGCGGTGGAGCACGGCTGGGGCGCAGACGGCGGCGACGACGCACGACGGGCCCGTGAAATTAGGTACATCCGTCTGTCTCTCTCCTCTCTCAGATCCAGTGTGGATCCATCCTCGCTCCCTTCCTCCCTCTCAGGTCCGGCGAGCAGCAGAGCAACGGCGAGGTCCCCCAGATCCAGTGGGAGGGCGGCGCATGGAGCATCGACGGGCCGACAGCGGCGCAAGGAGAAGCGGCTCGGCCAGATCTAGCTGCCCTTGCTCTCCTAGCCGCTGGATCTGGCGACGTGGTGGAGCTCCCGGCAACGGCAGCCTAGATGGGCTCGTTGGGCCTATCTAGGGTTTCTTTTTTTTTGGAGAATCTTTATCGCAGCGGGCAACATAAGCCGCCAGCTGCGGTTAATACTCATTTACCGCAGCAGGTGGCTTATGTCCCCCGCTGCGGTAAATCGATCTTCCGCAACGTGCACAGGCGCCCGCCACGGTAATGTCACGATTAACCGTGACCTTCCATCCGTGGCAGATGTCATTTCTCGCTGCGGAAAATGGAATGTGCCCGCCACGGAAGTTCTTTTCGGCAATAGTGGCAGACGCTAGTTCAGAATGCATGTTTTAACCTAGAGATGTCAGTCTGGTGAATAGCGCATAAAGCGAACAACCAACAACAATCAGTTCGACCCCCGTCAGGTCAAGGCCCTGGCGGAGACCTGATGACTTCTAAAGTCATGTTGCTCACAGAAGGCAGACACTAGTTCTGAATGCATGTTTGAAAATTAACTAATAAATAAATGTCAATCTGGTGAACAGCGCACAAAGCGAACGACGACCAACAACAATCAGTTCGACTGCCCTCTGGTCAAGGTCATGGACGGTACATGATGCCTTCTAAGTCAGCTGAAGTCAGGTTGCATGGACGATGCATATGCTCATAAGAGCAGTCATAGGTGCAGGTACCTATCGTACCTTGCAGCAGCAGCACTACGAGGTGGTGGCATCTGATTTACAAAGGCTTGGAGATCCGGCGGAAGCGGAAGTGCAAGGTATGGAATTCCAGTGCCAGTGACACCACTTGGAGCATGCGTTTGGCATGGAATTCCAGTGCCCATGACACCACCTGGAGCATGCGTTTGGTATGGAATACCAGTGCCAATGACACTACCATTTGAAGCATGCGCTTGGTATGGAATTCCAGTGCCCATGACACCACTTGGAGCATGTGTTAAGTTAGTGGCAGATCCGTCCAAAGTGTTAGCTACAGCCTGTGAGGTGGTCATAAAAGGCTGTCTAAGGAAGTTGCTTGTGGATGCTTGTGCAGCAGGTTGTGGTGACTGGTACATGGTTGCTGATGCAGGAAACCACAAACCATGCTGCCATGATGGTTGATTTGCCTCTGTCGTAGTTCTCCTGGGAGCACCTGATACAAAGTGAGAACACATCAACTGTTATAAAATTTTTCTTTAAAACACAGCAGGTATGAACAAAATTGATCTGTTATTCAAGCCAACCAAAAATGACCGATGAGAATACGGCACTGTTTCTGGTTTGAATAACAGTGCTGCTTTTTTTTTTTCAGTCTCAAAAAAAGAAAAAGAACACAGCCCTGTCATTCAAACCAACCAAAAATGACTGATGAGAACACAGCACTTCTAGACTAGGACAAGGTACATGATATTATCATAAGAAGCAAGTGAATCAATGAAAAAGAGATGTGATTTGAGGATATTTTTGCTATGCAAGGAGTATAATTCATTATCAAAACTATTTCAATCGAGTGAAAACATTATGCAATACTAACTCCAAAGGAAGTTCTAACTACATAAAAATAGTCCACTACACCCTTTGGCTTGATGTGGGATTCCAGTGTTGCACTTTGCTAGTGCCATGAAGGGGTGACTATAAAGTGAGACTTCCTTGCCGCATCAAGATGAAATGTCAAACAGTTTCTGGAAGAATCACACATGTTTAAAGGAAAAGGTGAAAATTTTCTCACATATTCTTTTGATTTGATAAAAAGATAGTTGTATATGTTAGCATAAATCATGCCATGTTCGTGCATGGTGTGTGTCAGGTTGAGTCATCGATGATGCGCGTGTTCGAGCTTGTGTTGGAGTCCATCGAGTACGTCGTGTGGGCGACGTGTGGACGCATGCGAGGCAGTTGTATGGGCGACTTGCGCTAGTATGCTATAGGTAAGAGTGCATGTGCGTGCGTGCATTCTATTTTAGGATTGCATTAGTGGTTGTTGCTGAGCCGTAGCAGAGGATTGCTTCTTGGGATTCCTCGTCTATTGTTCATGTTACGATGATCGTTCGGCGATCCTCGGTTCCAACAGTATAGAGGGTCATAAGGGAATATAGAGTGGCTACAGTAATTAGGCAACAAATTCAAGCAATTGGAGATGTTAATTTCACGAACTTTGCAACAAACTCAGAAGACTCAAACAACGGACCTAGGGATCCAGAACCTACAACCTAGAAAGGAACTCATGTAAGGCCGAGGCTCCTGCCCATAGATTACTCTATGGAAGCACCTTCAAAAACACAAACATTTCGGTGCTTCCATAATTCCCAAGCAACTAAGATGATCGGACTATTGAGGCCTTGCAAGAACCCCTTGGAACGCCTTTGATGGTGCCACAGCACCAACCAGAGAAGTGAATATTGGATCCTTGAAGAAAAGCTAAATATCTTCTCATGTGTCATTTTTATACTAACATTATAAATTTATTAAATGGTGACATATAATCATTAGCAAAACCAAAAACAAACAGCACAACATCCTTAATAAGCTAATATGCAGAAGCTCAAGTTACAGAGTAACAGTTTTTCAAAGGCTTACTACACGTTGTCTTAGTTTTTCCGTAAAACATTTCCTAGAAATCTTCTGGAGATATTTTAGGCTAATCATGTGTTGTGAACACGTGTGTTACTCTGCAAAAAGGTGCTGATTCTCCAACTCCACCAAAACATGTTGGCAATGACCACCTTTGATTATTCCACAAAAATGCAGGGTTACCACCAAAACAATACCCTAGCAACATGTACACTTCCTCTAATTTGCAAGCATTCATCATTATTGAGTATCAATAATTCTTATGGAACAATACACTTTTATGTGCACCTTTAGTTTGAGGTTTTGGTCGTTTCCTTGTATGAAGAGGCACGTATGTAACTGAAAAATCCTGAGTGTGCGGTGTGGTGTGAGTTTGCACAGGATTTTTTTAGCCTCTCTTTTCTCCTAACTTAATGCAATGATACGCAGCTTTCCTGCGTATTCCAGTTTTCTTATGGAACAATACACTTGATCTTATTCCACAAAAAAATCAGGTGACTATAAGACTTGCAGTTAATAAAAAGATGGGGCTGATTAATCATAATTATATATGTTATTTGGGTGGATGGGGCAAAGGACAAGCTTTGCCAATCTCTGAAGGTGGCACTTTGACAGCAGATTAAAGCCAAAGTTCCTGTAAAATAGTAGTGTGCAAGATATTTTTATTACATTAAGAAAGAGCTATGGTCACAAGTAATGTGTACCTGTCTGACTGCATGAAGCAACTCCAGCGGAGGCCTTGCGTAGAACCTGGAATTTCTCCCCTAACATCTGTTGCTTACATATTTTGTCCTCGAGTATCGCAATATCCTTTTTTTTCTGCAGTGTTTCCATCTCTAAATTACAGAACTTCTCGTCAAACTTCCTTTTACACTCAGCCAGCTCCTTTTCACACTCCAAGATAATTGTTTGCCTCTGACCAAATCCAAGTAGAGATGTTGATTACATAATAGCAACACAAGGCTTCCAATGTCACTCTGCCATTTAGGATTTGAGAGCATAGGGAAATCAGATAACGGTAGAGGGGTTTAAGAAACTAACCTTAGACATATGTTTCTTGGTCATCAGATCATGCATCAGAAGCAGCCGACTCATTTCAATTGTTAATGGATCTGATTGAGGACCACTTTCAAGCATATATTGTCCAGAAGTGGAGCCTGTTGTTGTCTGGTTGTGTGACTGCTGCTGAACATTTGATGATCTAAGGCTGTCTAACCAAGCTTGTGCCGGAAAACTATTCCTGCCAACTGGTTGATCCTGATGAGCAACAGTTTGACAAGTCTGGGGAGCATATTGTTCTCTTACATGTGGAGTTAATAAGGATGAATTAGAGGCATTTTGCTGCTCGGTAACTTGGACAGGTGGAGAGGTGGCAATTTGCTGCTCGGTAACTCGAACAGGTGGAGAGGTGTGATTAATAGACATAAGCAATTGTCTACACCCATTGGTAACTGGATCTGACTGGAGTCCATTTTCAGGCATATGTTCAACCATGGAGCTTGCCTGGTTGGCTGATGGCTGCTGAATATTTAATGTCCCATGGTTGTCTAATCCAGTGCTTATTGAACAAGTATTCACACCAGATTCTTGACACGGATGAGCAACATTTTGACAAGTCAGATCGTAAAGCTGCAGTTGTGTTGACGGTTGGGCTAATGTTGCTGAAGTTCCAGTGATGTTATGCTGTTCAGTGACTCGGCCAAAGGAAGAGATCACACCACTAGATAGTTCCTTATTAGCTGCAACATCAGCCTGTTCCATTTGATTCACATTAGCTGAAGGCAGCCTCTCAGCTTGAGGTTCCTCCTGTAAAGAAATTATGTCAAAGGATGTTAGATTATGATCTTCCATTGGTATTAAGCTGGAATAAGTTCAGTTCCAAGAATGACTATCACAGTCAGATCCTACTGATAATTTGTGCCTTCACTGAAATAACATTTGAAAAAAAAATGATAACATTGAGATTTGTCTGATGGTTCAGCTTTCATTCATAAGAATGATCTGCGGCCTGCAAATCAAGCTATGATCGAAACATGACTTCTCAATCAAGCTATATAATGAAAACAGTGTTCTTGCGCAAAAGAAGAGATAAAGTTCTTGCCACCGATTGTCCATATTAATGATGATTTCTTCCAGACCACAATAAATATAATTATTATACAGTAATGAAAAAAATTGAGTATGAGCTAAATACCTCATCGTGCAATGCTGTTTCATGAATATTAAAGTCAGATTCATGTGGCAAATTTCTCTGGGACCCAGAACAAGATCCTTCTAATGCACCATTGTCAGGATTCATGCACCTTTGCTTCTTTCTAACTGGAGGCTCATTTCCTAAATCAGCTGCCACTGCCTTAGAAAGTTCCAACGTTTTATCAGTGACAAATCGAGAACAGGATCTCTCCACATTTCCCCCCTCATTTTGTGGTGATGAGGAGGTAGCAACTTGCATCCCATCTTTTTCACTGAACTCGGTGGTTGCATTGTTGAAATGTGAAGACATACTATCTACTGAGCATTCAGTTGCATCAACAGATAACCCATCCTCTGCACCTCCATTTGTCTCTATTGGTGACACTAAGTTTTCATTATCCTTATCTGTAACGGTTTCTTCAAGTTCTTTACTAGAAGCAATTGCTTCAATTTCAGTAGTTAGAGATTGCATGTCCAAAAATTTGAGCTCTTGTTCGCCTTCAGAATAAGCATACACATAGCACTCTGATTTCTCCATCTCAAACCCAGAACATGTCAAGGAAGTTCCATCAAACGTTTTCTTAAGGTAGCCAGCTGCAGCCTCAAATATCCAGCGTTCTCTTATTCTTTTCTCTTTGTTCCTATCATTTATTTGCCTTCTCACAAATTTTATAAGCTGAGACTGCATATATTTACAGAAAACCTTAAGCAAAATGCTGCAAAATAGCTTTGGTAGCTTCATCCTGTGATAGCTTGCTGTTGGTATAACACGCTCATAGTAAACTCTATAAGAGAAAGCATGTTTTTTGAAGAATTTCAACTCCTCTTCCTTTATTAAAGTATCGAATTCCTTGCGGTCTTTGCTCTGATGTAACAATTGGTTACCGAGCCTTTCTGAACAAACTTTCTCGATCTTTTTCAGTACTTGGTGATAATCATGGTAACTAAAGCAGTTGCGCTTCCGTTTTTCATGCCTTTCTTTTGACCTAATAGGGGAAGATGGAGCATAGCTCTGGCTGCGTTTCTCAGAATATATTCTATGACAAGTCGATTGAATCACATTAACAAGTTGATTCTCCATTGAAGTGTCTCCTTGATGGGAACCTCTTTCAGGTGAAGTTAATTGCCATGTACTGGCCCTCCCCTTGGTGCACGAACCCAACTTTTGAACACTTACAACCATACCCTTGTGGATAAGGTTTCCTAATCCAAATGGGTCATCCTTCCTAAACTTACCTTCTTCTAGTTCAGGGTCGTTTGATGCTTTATCTTCTTCTCTCCTGCCTATATCAAGTTTCTCACGTTCATGTGATTTCTTGCAGGTTTCATTGTTACCCATATAATCTCAGCCAACCTAGAATGTAGCGGAATAGGGAAGCTATGCTGTTGCCGTGAACAAGGTTTCCCGCCAGTTTGGTTCACTCTGTTTTGGTATGCAACTCAATTCAAAGTATAAGCACTGGTAAGAAATGCAAGGAGCACAGATGTCAACGGTAGGAAGACACATTATAAACCAATCATTTAAATATATCATATTTCATTTTATTAGCTAAGAAAAATCTCCTAACAACATTCTTTAACGTGAGTGTAAAAGAATTCAATACACATATAATTACAAAACTTCTATATTTAAGACAACAGCGAGAACAAGCATTTAAGTCCCAAACAAGTTAGGGTAGGCTAGAGCTCAAAACCCACATGAGGCACCCCAAAAAGGTACGAGAGAGAGAGAGAGAGAGAGAGAGAGACTATATGTACATGAGGGGATCTAAAGTTATTCAAGTATTCATGCTTCAAGTACATTTTTTTACCCGAAAATACAGCAGGGGAGACCCCCACTGTAAGAGATTTTTATTAATTTTTAAAAAGAGGGGAAAAAAGGGTACAAATTAAAGAGGGGCTAAAAGAACTAAGCCACACAACCAGCAAGAGGGCAGGAGAAACTGCACTCCAGAGAAGCAGAAGGAACTAGGAGATGCTTCAAGTACATGGATAGCAGATTTCCATGCACTCCTACCTAAGGACAGATCTATGGGTATATTCTGTTGGAAATCACTCCTCTCTTGATTGTTTATCACAAACACACACCTGGTTTCTCACAAGAGACGAAACCTAGTGTGTGTTTGTGATAAACCCTTAAGAGAGAAGGAGTGATTCCCATCATTTTCTACTCTTTCAAGTCCCATTTTATTGCCACCTCCCATGTCCATTCAGCCAAAGCCTCCCTATCAAATTATCAACGCGCCTAAAATTCCGATATGCACCGGTACCTCTAGAGGTCTCCATTGAACAAAGGCCATGATCAGACCAGCTCAACTGGTGTTGAATAAGCTTGTGCTACCGCTAGCCTATCATGCGCATTGTTATTTGGACTTGGTCCTTTCAACTTCTATGTTTATAGGACACTTAAAAAAAATTGAAGGACCTCAATTCCTCAACTGATTCCCAAAGAAGAAAAGTATTATTAGTGTTTATACTAAACAAAGTCAAAACAAAGTACTTATATCAAGGCAATGCAAATATAGTATTGTCTTGTCAGTTTAGATTGCTTTGAATGGATATCCTAGAGATGTCATGTCCAAGTGGCGTCATTATGGATCCACTGCTCCAGGTAAAGAAGAAAAATATTGTGTGCTATTTGCCTGTTTCACAATTCCCTGTCCGAGGAGAGTAAATTCAGTGATACAAATAAATAAAAACATAAAATTGGCATACCCTTCTAACAAGACCAAACAAAGGTGGAATAACAAGAAGATGACAAATCACATATACATTTCTGTGCTTCAAAAACCAAAAACATAACTATGGCACCTTAATCAACAATTGTAGTACTATTCAGAATTTTTAGCAATAACTTTTCACCAGAACCTCCCTAAGTCAAATGTTTTTAAGTTCGACCAAATTTATAGAAAAGAGCACTAAGACTTATGGCACCAAATTTGTATCCTTAGATACGCCATAAACTATACTTTATAATGTGATCATTTGGTGTCACAAATATTTATATTTTTTCTATAAATTCGGTCAAACATAGAAAAGTTTGACTTAAGACAACTCTGGAAATTGATTTATCAGGGACAGAGAGAGTATCTAGGAGTTCACGAAAAGAATATGAGATGCAGAAAATGCGATACATGGAAACCGAAATGGGAAAAATGCAGAAGCGTAAGCAAGAAGAAATGTATCCAGTTCTAAAGTATGCTCGTAGTGTGCTTAATTCCTTATTGCCATGGAGTTAACATTACATAATTAAAAACCATATATCTATGAAGTGTGGTTGATATCTATCATTTAACTTAGTTAGTTTGTTAACATGAAGAGTGTGCCAGCATGGATGAATGAAAGAGATTTGATGCACAGGATAGCCATGGATGCACAAAAAACAACATTTGCAGCACAAGGACCACATCAGAAAACACAAAATAGAAGCCATTTTTAGACTATAAAATGTGCCCATTGACTGTAAGACCATTTTGAAACTTTGGAACATGAGGATGCCAAGTACTACATCAAAGCCAATACAGGGAATCTAAGCACCTGACAAAATCAAGCAATGGAACATGAGGATGCCAAGTACTACATCAAAGTCAATACAGGGAATCTAAGCACCCGACAAAATCAAGCAATTAATGTGAACTGGTGGTGCACAGGGCAAAATTGTCGCATAGCATTTAATGTGAGAAGTGAACGAGATCGGCACCCTCATGCCTTCTAATGCTGTTGGTCTATTCCGCAATACAGCAAACCACAAACCTAATGGGTCCTGGTCAACAATGTACATAGCATCTATTACATGATAAATACTTTAAATAGGACTAGTACCAAGGTGGAGGGGAGTTGAAAGAAGAGATAGATTGGAGCAAAGCATAAATCCAATCAAGAAGCAATGAAATTTTTGCATTGTACTCTGTATGTAGAATAGTATCAGTGGCATAAGCAATTTCTTGTGTGAGAAGATAATTTATGGTCCAGCTGTAGCAGTGGTGTTATAGTGTGATGTGCAGGGGTGGATCCGCACCCCGGGCTAGGGGGGCTGCTCAGGGCGGAGCCCAAAATTTCTACAAGCAGGTCTTCTCAGCCCATATAAATCCTTTACATTCAGCCCAAATAGCCCCCTGCTGCAGCCAGCCCAAGCAACCTTTCCTATTAGCGCCCCACCCCCCCCCCCCCCCCCACATGCTTGTTTCTAGATCTGCCCCTGGTGGTGTGTGTCAACATGAGCAGATCATAGATACTCCATCTGTCCACAAAATAGAAGAGATTCTGGTGCTCAAATTTTGTCCACAAATATAAGAATTGATATGTAGCCAATCAAGAGTTGGACAGTAAGGAGTTGGCCTCACACGCCATGAGATTTTTCCCTCCTCGCATAGTTTGTCCTAAAAAACACATAAGACCCTAGATTTGTGGATTGAGGAAGTACTCCTGCCCTGTCCCTCTTTTAGAAAATACAAGGAATAATTTGTTTTGCAAATGTGAAAGAGCACCGCTACTCAAGGCCCAAGCTTTCAAATCACAAGGATGGAAAGCTCACGAATGCATTGGATGGTCTAGAGGCATTGCTGTACTTGAGTTGTACTCAAACAAAATTCCTGAACTAAAAGGTTGTAAATTTTTGGCCATCCGTCTGTGAAACTAGAGGTATACGTTTATTGTAAAAAAACTAAATATTCCACAAATGATTTCAAACTTTATTTGTTTGATACCTACAAACGATGTATGTCATCATGTTGTGAGAAGATAATAATCAAAGGCCAGGTCGATGATAAAATACCCCCTGTATACGCAATCGAAGGGAATACAAGACACAGTTGGGCAGCATCTTCCATTTGGAATGCATTAATATCAAGAAAAACAATAACTCAATAAACCGAGGTCAGCCTTTGATAGCTCACTAGTTAAAAGTAATCCGACAATAATTGAAACTCCCACTAAAATCAAGGTGTCCGCGATCACAGAAGCAGTAACAAAAAACCTAGTACTCCAAATCGAATCGAAAAGCACGGTCCAGTAAATTCCCTACATTTCAAAAAACGAGTATCTTTTCATTTATTACTCCCAGCAAACTGCTGAACCTTTACCTTACCAAATACTGTAAAACCCACGCACCAAAACTCCCAAATGTATGCACACCACATAAACCCCACCCAAACCGCTTGCCTAGGCAGATGCCCCACCACTGAAAACCATGGCCGCGGCACCGATGGCTCAAGATTCCAGTGCCTCAAACAAACGCTAGTCCGCTACTCCACTACTATAACGAGAAGCAGATTATACTTTTATACTAGCACACATATTATTATTATATAAAAAGGAGTAACCGCATTCATGCGGTGAAGATTAGACGCTCGCCAGCTCACCTACGAGTGGAGCGTCGGCGCCGCACCCGGGTGACACCGCGCGAATCGCCGTCGCCGCCGAAGAGGGAGCTCCCGTGCCGTGCGGCCAGAGAACGAGGATCGAACGAGGGTTTTGGACGGAGACGACGCGGCGGCGGTTTTGCTTTTAGCAGGAGGAGGAATCGCAGGGGGGGGTGGGGGTGGTGAGTAGGGGAGGAGTACTGGGGGCGGCGGCAAGTTCGGAACCGGAAACGCGAGCGTCGTGTCGTGCCGTCGTCGCAGTTTGAACACGGAGCCTGGCAATGGAAATCGCTCGGAAGGCTCCGAAAGTACGTTCGGGTTTTATGATTGGTCACATCAACGTGAAGTTCCCAAACTGCCCATCGAGAGTTTTTGGCTCACTGGCCGCTGGGCCCATGGAAATTATGGTCTTTAAATTTTGCGATAATTGACGTATAACTGCACAGGTCACCTACCAGCTTTGGACGCTTGTGGCGTGCACTGCCCTGCCGCACTGCGTGCCTACTGTCAGTCTACAGTAGTAGACAAAAACAACCGTCTTTTTCATGCGTGACTTGACCCAGACCCAGCCCGACGACCGTCGGGTTCAAA
The DNA here is from genome assembly GCA_023333625.1 of Bothriochloa decipiens. NCBI lineage: Eukaryota > Viridiplantae > Streptophyta > Magnoliopsida > Poales > Poaceae > Bothriochloa > Bothriochloa decipiens. Next base: position 15,752,656 of record CM041637.1, read on the forward strand.
AAAAAAAAACAAAGAGTGGACGACAGCTGTGGCCGCCAAGTCTCCTCATCAGTCAGCCGAGCACTGTTGTCCCTAATCTGTTTGCCACGCACAACGCGCATGGGGCGTGCGGCTCTCGCGAGCGCGGTGTGCCGGCGACGACGCGGCGGCGCGCGGACGAAGGAGGCGAGCGGCAACGTGCCACGGCATATCAATCATGACTCCACACTTGGGAAGTATCGAGGATGATCACGGGACACGGCTTACCACTTGCCAGCACAGTTCCACTCAGCAGTACAGACCGACATGAAGCACGGACGGCGGCAAAGGCTTCACCGGCGAGCCTGTCACCAGTAGCACGCGACGGCAGGGGGCGTGACCAACCCAGAATCATGAGGAATACGCAGAGAAAGGGGAGAAGGTACGAGGTGGGCTGCTCACATAGAGGTGAAATCGGCGGCGGTGCAAGATGACGTCGACCGCAAGGTTGGCGTTCCTGGCACCTCGACGAAGCTTGAAACATCCTCAATTTTCCATGAAGGGAAAATACACAGAATGACGGATAATATAATAGTTCGAAGCATCAAACCATCTCATTATCTCGCAATAGTCGATACAGGATCCATACATAAACAAAAGAATACAATTAGAAGGAATTACATAAATAGTTCATCGCCACACTGGCGGGATCATCAGAGTAGCAGCAGCTTCTGGGGCAGCTGCGGAAGGCGGAAGTACAATAAAATTCTCCAAGAAGAAGCCTGAGCGTAGGAACGAGACATCTACTCCTCTTCGTCGTCATAGTCGTAGTCGGGCTCACCTGCCAAATAATTTTCAGTACGGTTTGTACTGGCCACATCTCCCACCCTATGCTTTGCTTTTGCTATGTAGTATTTGGTGGGATGCAAAGGATATAATCAAATCGACCTAATATGTGGCTGTAGTTTCCTATGCCAACAGTGACCAATATTATATAATATAATTCATCAAATTTTTATCCATCTCATCCACACATCCAAACCCATTCCAACTCCATCACACACATCTCACCCTCTCGCACTCAGTCGACAGGTCCAACTCCCTCTCGGAGCCTGTCTCAGCGGCTCACAGCCGGAAGGGTAACACCAGGGGGAGAAATAGAAGGACTCCTCTCACTACTCCTGAGAAGCGTGGGTCTTAGGAAAGAGCCATACCAGTGGCCCACGGACTATATATAGATTCATAAACTCTGCAGAGCGTGTACTCCCGTAACCACAAGATCACTATCATCGGCGATGCCCCGCCTAAGCTGATTCCGGCTGCTTTCTAACCGGTGCGATGCCACCCTACCACTCAGTACTGGGACATCCCGGATAGGTACCACCGGCACACTGAGACTGTGAGACATAGTACCGGGCCCCCGTGGTCACTATGCTGTCTAAGGAGGGTGTGGGTCTCCACGCCCGTACCTCCCGACACTTTCTGCTAACAACCTAGTAGTAGTGGCACCGTCCTAGCTAGTCAGACATCCGTCTCCCGCCCATACAAGAGCGAGTGGTGAGCACGTAAGTCCCAAGGTTCCGGTCCTCAAGAGGTATCAGGTCCTAGGGGGGATCAGACAGGATTATCTTCTCTTTTGGGACTACAACAGTTCGTGCTACAACAGCACCTCCTTCCCGGGGCTTCGCTCCACGAAGGTTCTCACCCCCGGGATCTCCTTATGCATCACAATGTGCCCGCCACAAGCACCTCACACGGGAATGCCCAGAATACATCCCCCGGCAAGACTCGCCCACATGGCTCGTCGTAGAATCCTGTCCGAGTAAAGTGGCATCACGTGCCTTAACCATATGACCATACTCTCCACCACGCATCATCATCACACAGATATAAGCGTAGTAGAAGTAAAGCATCATAAGTGAAATAAGCAAGCGTCTAGCCTATCAGCAGGCGTGCAGGAGTAAGGTTGCGACAAGGTAAAGGCTCATCAGGCAGTTCTACCATGCAACCTATCATCAGGTGATATTCATAATTAAAGCACTAGCAACTAGATATTATGCCATGCGTAATAGGATCTACGAGGTTGGGTGGGGTGTGGCACCTGTGAAGTCGTCATCGAGCTCCTCCTCGTACTCGTAGTCGTCCTCCTCAAGCTGATCCTCCTCTGAAACGAGACATAATAGCCGCGTTAGCGGCTCCTATAGAGTCAACACAAAGAAGCAATAAAATTCAATAACTCCAAATGCACTCATACACAAGCCTATGACGTAGAGCTTATTTTTATGAAAATTTGGACATTTGGTTCATATTTTTCGGAGTTCGTATGAAGAAGTTATGAATTTCTGAAGTTTATTCTATTTTCGGAAAAAGAAAAAGGGCAGATTAACCTGGAGCTGACACGTGGCAACTCCTGATTGGGCCACGTGGCGCGCAGGAACAGTGCAGCTGGGGATGTGCTGACGTTATGCTGACGTCAGTGTCGACGGTCCAGTTAGTGGCTGACAGGTGGGGACCACGGGTCTGGTCACTGACAGGTGGGGCCAGGTCAACGGTCAACGTTGACGGTCTCGACCGGGCCTCGGATGTCTGGACGGGGCTGGTTCTGGGCCAGATTGGGTCGGCCACTGTGCACTCGAGGGGGGCGGTCCGGTCGACCCCTCGAGGACGGAGCTCGCTCGGGCGAACGGACTGGCCTCGAGAACGAAACCTCGCCTGGCGAACGGACTAGCCTCGAGAACGAAGCCTCGCCTGGCGAACGGACTGGCCTCGAGAACGAAACTTCGCTCGGCGAACGGGCATGACCTCGAAGACGGAACTTTGTTCGCACGAATGGGAGCCCTCGAGAACAGTGAGCCCCTCGAGACTTGAACCTCTGGCCTCGAGCCGGAACCTCGACTCGGGCCAGGTCCTCGATTGGAGCCAGGTCCTCGACTCGTCGGGCGGACCCTCGACTCGTCGGGTGGACCCTCGACGAATGTCGGACGGACCCTCGATGTCGTCGGACGGACCCTCGACGTCGTCGGACGGAACCTCGACTTCATCGGGGGACCCTCGACGAATGTCGGACGGACCCTCGACGAATGTCGGGTGATTAGCGGAACTACGCGGCTGGCCGGCTAGGTGCTCCAACTTGGGGAAATCGACCCTCAGGTCGGTGGCGGTCAGTGAGGCGCGGCAGCGGCGTCTAGCGACGGCGAGGCCAAATTTGCCGGCGAAGCCGGGCGTTGGTCTCCATCTTCCTTCTTGCCCTTCGATTGGAGAAGCTGGGATCTCCATGAGCTAGCTACCGGGGCTAGTCGAGGCACGGCGGGGCGTGCGCGGCTCGACGGCCACGGCGGACGCTCCGGCGGCCAGAGTCCGGGGAGGCCGGAGCTGCAAAAGTGCGTGGCTCCAACTGTGGCCCGTGCCGGCTCCTAGAGGTTGCCAAAAACATGCTCTAGACTACGGCGAAGCTATCGGTCGTGGTAAGGAAAGAAACAGGGGTAAGGGAAGCAAGAACGTCGACGATGTACTGGTAACGGCCATGGCCGAGCAGGGCGAGGGCGGGGATGCTTACCCGTGTAGCGACGGTCGAGGCAGGTGACGCGGGCTTGGTGGCGGCTCGGTGCAGGGAAGGCGAAGCCGGGGCGTCGAGGCGGTTATGCGGCGCTCCCAGGTCCTCCTCAGCGCGCGGACGGCGGCGGCGGCAGCAGCGCTCTAGCTCCGCCTCCTTCCTGCTCCTCCCTTCTTCTCTCTCTCTCTCGCTCGACTGATCTGGCGGCGGGTCTCCACAAAGACGGCGAGGCGATGGGGAAACCCTAGAGGCCAGGGTGCTCCTCTTTAAATAGGCACGGCGGCCGGCCATGGACGGCGGAGGCAGAAGATGCCCATCGGGTGGCTGTGCGCGGCCACGGTTAGGGTTAGGGTTCGGTGAAGCGCGTTGCAAGCAGGCGGTTAGATGGACGACGCGGGACGCGGCCGTACTCGGGCGGACGGCGGAGGCGCGCGGTGCACAAAAATGGTGCGACGGACGCGACGCGCGGTCGACCAAAAGTGGAAAAAGGTGGAAGCTGACAGGTGGGGCTCGTGTGTCAGCGAGACGGGACGGCGAGCGACGGAGACAGGCCCATGTTGGGCCGTCCTGGTTAACTGGGCCGCGGCAGCGCGTGGAGCAACGCGCGATTGTGACTGGGCCGATGCTCGAGGCAGGCCGGTCGGGGCCTCGAGCGGGCTGGCAGCAGCGCAGCAGGCCGGCTGGGCCTCGAGCTCGGGCAGGCAGGCCGGCGTGCACGCGCGTGCGTGCGCGAGCGAGCGCGTGCGTCGGCGATCGAGCGCGCGGCTAGGCTGGGCCAGCGCGGGGGGGTCGATAGCAGGCATTTATATATACATACATTAAAGGTTATTCGATTTTATTAACATCACATAAAATCGAATAAGAGGCGAATCAAACTCTGGTTATTTAAATGCAATGCTCGGGCTAACGTCGGGTGCTATTTGTGCATCTATTGGCGGGTTTCCTACATGACATCCACCATACACTGGTAAACTTTAGAAAATTTTTTTGAAAGCCCGTATTTTCGATATCCGGATTTCTAGGGTTGTTACAGTCCTACCCCCTTATGAGAATCTCGTCCTCGAGATTCAAGAGTGTAACTTACTCTTCAAAAAGGTAGGGGTAGAGCTTCCTCATTTCTGACTCCTTCTCCCAAGTTGCTTCCCGTTCTGTGTGATTGCTCCACTGAATCTTCAGATACGGCGTGCTGGAATTTCTCGTTTCCTTGGTGGTTCTGTCCATAATGCGGACGGGGTGCTCTCTGTACTCCAAAGTGTCCTGAATATCGAGTGCCTCTGCGGGTATCGGATGCTCTGGCGGCTGCAAACACTTGCGCAGTTGCGACACATGGAACACTAGGTGTACTCCTGCCAGTTGAGGGGGCAACTCTATTCTGTAGGCAAGCTTGCCAATCCTTTCACTGATTCTGTACGGTCCCACATACCTCGGTGCTAGCTTTCCCTTTACATGGAACCTGACGGTCCCTCGAAGCGGGGAGACCTTGAGATAGACATAGTCTCCTACCTCAAACTCGAGGTCTCTGCGCCTCTTGTCGGCATAACTCTTCTGACGGCTCTGGGCAATTTTTAGATTTTCTCGCACCTGAGCGACTCCTTCCTCGGCCTCCTTAATGGTGGCCGGGCCAAAGAACGATCTTTCACCCGTTTCAGACCACATCAAGGGTGTTCTGCATGGTCTTCCGTACATAGCTTCGAAAGGTGACATCTTGAGGCTAGCCTGGTAACTGTTGTTGTAGGAGAACTCTGCAAAGGGCAAGCTCTTCTCCCAATCAGTCCCATATTTCAGAACACAAGCTCGAAGCATATCCTCAAGTATCTGGTTCACTCTTTCTGTCTGCCCATCTGTCTGAGGGTGGTATGCGGTACTGTAATCTAGCTTACTGTCGATTGACTTGTTCAAGGCTTTCCAGAACTTGTACGTATACTGTGGTCCACGATCGGATATTATGCTCTTAGGGGCTCCATGCAGCTTGAGAATGTTCCCAACATACAAATCTGCTAGCTGGCCGACTCGGGCATCAATCCTGATGGCTAGGAAGTGAGCTACCTTAGTCAAGCGGTCGACTATTACCCATATGGCATCATGGCCTTTCGGGGTTCGAGGCAAACCCACAATGAAGTCCATAGAAATGCTATCCCACTTCCATTCAGGTATATCCAGCGGCTTTAACAGCCCTGCAGGTCTCTTATGCTCAGCCTTGACGCGTTTGCAAATGTCACATCTAGCAACATGCTCTGCTATGTCTGATTTCATGTTTTTCCACCAAAATTTCTTCTTTAAATCAGCATACATTTTAGTACTGCCTGGGTGGATACAATACTTGGAATCATGACCTTCTGATAGGATTTCGTCGCGGATAGCTGGGTCGGCAGGCACACAAATTCTGTCCTTATACCAGTAAGTGCCTAGCTCATCCTCACTGAACTCTGGGCACTTGCCTTGTGTCAGGAGCTCGTGTATCTCCCAAATTTCCGGGCAATGGCGTTGGGCTTCACGGATCCTATCCATGAGGGTGTAGTGTACGCGAAGCTCATTCAACAGGCCACGAGGTATCACCTCCATCTGTAACTCACCAATGCCCTCTTGCAACTCCTTGGGCAAGGCGGTGGTGAACAAGGCATGACAATGACTTTTGCGGCTAAGAGCGTCAGCGACCACATTGGCCTTCCCAGGGTGATAGAGAATCTCCACGTCGTAGTCGTTAAGCAGCTCGAGCCAACGACGCTGTCTCATGTTCAGATTTTCCTGGGTGAAAAAGTACCTCAAGCTCTTGTGATCGGTGTAGATCTCGCATCTGTTCCCTATCAGGTAGTGCCTCCAAATCTTCAAGGCATGGATCACGGCTGCAAGCTCGAGATCATGGGTAGGGTAACGCTGTTCATGCTCCTTAAGCTGGCGGGAAGCATAGGCAATGACTTTCCCATTCTGCATTAGAACACAACCAAGCCCGAAGCGAGATGCATCGCAATAGACCACAAAGTCCTGGTGGATATCGGGCAAGGCTAGAACAGGCGTTGTGGTGAGCTTCTCCTTCAGGGTCTGGAAACTTTGTTCACATTGGGGCGCCCATTCAAACTCTTTGGTCTTCTTCAGGAGGTTGGTCATGGGGCGAGCTATCTTGGAAAAGTTCTCGATGAATCAGCGATAGTAACCAGCCAATCCCAAGAAACTTCTTACATCAGTCACATTCCGTGGCTGCTCCCATTCCTTCACTGTCTCAATCTTGGAAGGATCAACAGCCACTCCATCAGCGTTGAGCACATGGCCTAGGAAAGCGACCTCCTCAAGCCAGAACTCACACTTGTTGAACTTGGCATAGAGCTGATGTTCTCTCAACTTCTCCAGTACCATCCTTAGATGTTGCTCATGTGCTTCGGCGGTGGCAGAATAGACAAGAATGTCATCAATGAAGACCACCACGAACTTATCCAGCTCCTACATGAACACTTTATTCATCATGTTCATAAAATAAGCCGGCGCGTTTGTAAGGCCGAAGGACACGATGGTGTACTCATACTGCCCATACCTGGTGACAAAGGCTGTCTTAGGAATGTCTTCCTCTCTGATCTTCATCTAATGGTATCCTGATCTGAGGTCGATCTTGGAGAAGTACTTGGCATTACGAAGCTGATCAAGCAGGTCATCTATCCTCGGCAAAGGATACTTGTTCTTTATAGTTACGGCATTCAGGTTCCGGTAATCAACGCACATCCTCTGCGTTCCATCCTTCTTCTTAACAAATAGCACAGGAGATCCCCAGGGCGAGGCACTGGGCCTAATGAACCCTTTCTCAGATAGTTCCTCAAGCTGTTTCTTAAGCTCCTTAAGCTCATCAACTGCCATACGGTAGGGTCGCTTGGAAATTGGACTCGTACCAGGCATCAGGTTGATCACGAACTCAACATCTCTGTCCGGTGGCATTCCTGGTAGCTCTTCCGGAAAGACATCCGGGTACTCACAAACTACAGGCACTTCCTCAAGTGACTTCTCTTCCAAGGCACACAGCATGGATATATTTGTCCCTTTATTTGGCTCACATCTGATCTGACGGCCACTTGGATGGGTTATATCCACAAATCTGGGTGAGCAAGATATCACCCCTTTGTTCTGGGTTAACCAATCCATCCCTAGAATGACGTCTAGGCCTTCGAAGGGTAGCAAGGTAAGGTCAGCAAGAAAGGTAAGACCCTCGATGGTGATACTTACTCCCTTACATATCTTGGTACAACAAATGTTGCCCAAGGGTGAACTGGTGTGTAAGGCCTCTTTTCGTGGAGTGACAGATATATGGTGCTCTCGTGCAAACTTGGAGGATATATATGAACATGTAGCACCTGAATCAAACAGCACGGATGCCTTAACTCCATGCACTAAAAACATACCGTACACCACGTCGGGGGCACTCTGGGCGGCCTCTGCTGAGATATGGGTGAGGCGGCCACGGGGTGCTCCGGATGGCATCTGCTTGTGCGGGGTGCCTTGGTTCTGCCTGGCGGGCGCTGGTGTAGCTGGTGCAGCCTTGTTTGGGCACTCGGCTGCCTTGTGACCTGGCTGGCCACAAGTGAAGCAAGTGTAGGTCATGCCGCCTGCGGGGGTTGGCGCGGCGGACCTCCACGTGCTACCTCCAGGTGCGGCACGAGCGTATGCTTGGCGGTCCTGAGCAGGGCGGGGGTAGTTGCTGGTGTGGGTACCACCGCCCCGGCTCAAACCGTGAGCCGCTCCCTGGGCGAAGCGAGAGCGGGGAGGCTGAGAGGTCTCACCACGCGACCTCCGTGGGGCAGGTGCGCGGGAGGTGCCCTCAGTACGGCGCTTCTTGTTTTTGCCAAGCGCTTCTCTCTCCGCGAAAACCTCGTCGCGGTCCTTCTCAATCTCCATGCACCTGTCAATCAGGTCACGAAGGGTGTGGCTTTTGGTGCCTGAGAGTGAGAGCCTGATACGACTAGACAAGCCCTTGCGGTAGTAGTACATCTTCTCCTTCTCAGAGTTCACCACTGAGACGGGTGCATAGCGCAGCAGGTTAGTGAAGCGGGTGGTGTACTCATGCACCTTGTCAGCTCCCATGGAGATGTTGCGGAACTCGTTCTCCTTCTTCTCCAGCGCACCTTCACGGATGAAGAATGCGCGGAACTCGTCCACAAACTCATCCCAGGAGATGTTAGCGGGGTCTCGGTGGGTTTCGCAGAGGCTGTCCCACCAAGATCGCCCAGCACCCACAAGCTGGTGAGCTGCCAAGCCAACGCACTCCTCGTCAGTGCAAGTGGTCAAGTCCAGCTTCTTCTCAATCTCCTTAAGCCAATCATCAGCAGCGATTGGATCGATGCTGGTGCCGTCGAACGTCGGGGGCCTCAGTTTGAGAAAGAACTCCAGCTTCTTGTAGAAATCATCGCGGGGCTCCCGGTGCTGGGGGTGCAGCACGCTCTCAGCTAAGACTCGAAGAAGCTCGGTCTGCTGGGCCATCACATCCGCCAAGAGTGGCACGGGAGGTGGTGGTGGAGCTGCATCTCCTCCTGCGGCAGGCTCGGGCTCAGCAGTAGGCTGTGGCTGTCTTCCAGCCGCGCCTCCGGTAGCTGGTTTCGGCTCAACTACCGGTGGTGGCGATGGGTGTGCAGGTCGTGGAGTGGCAGCGCGGGGTGGCTCCTCAAGGTCGAGGGGTATGCGACCAACGCGTGCACGACCATTTCTGCGTCCGCGGCCCCTGGCGGGCACGGGTGAAGGAGAGCGGTTTCTCAGGCGGCTGGCACGACGAGTGGACATCCTGCTCAACATAAACCTCAGATTAGGGCATACGCGCTTAATATAGCTTTGATATTAAAGACATACTTATTTCAAAATAATTTTTAAAACATTACTAATTTATCCAACACTCAGACGAAGAAACATGAAGATCCAATAAGATGTGATAAAAACCAAATCATTCATTACATCAGGGGGGTTACATGGGATGTCTTTAGCGGCTACGCTTGGAGACTCGCGAGAAACGTACTACACGCAGGTAGTCTAGCAAAAAGGGTGGACAACTACTCAACATCATGGTGAGTCTGGTCACTTGGCCATACAGGGCTCATCACCTCCTGACCTGGTGTTACTCTAGACCATCTCTAGAGGCTGGTCCAAACTGTAAGCTGTGGGAGGTATGCCGATGCCAGATGCCTGGATCTGCTCGTCGGTCATCTGAAGGCGAGAGACGTAGCGACGGGCCTCCTCGAGCTGAGGGGTGGACACTGCCTGTCCACTAAGTCCAGTGGTGGGACATCCACTCAAGTTGAGGCGAGATTGCCCCAGCTCAAATGTCTCAACCCTGACCCTCTTACGGGCACGTAAGGGAAGCTCATCCTGCAACTCCTCGTACTCTCTGACCCTCTTACGATCTGACCTCTTCCAAGCTTCCATAGTGCGTTTGAGCTTATCCATGAGGTATGCCGTCTTATGGACATAGTTGATCAAGTGTCCCTGGTTGTAGCTAGCAAGGGTGTACTCCTGTAGCAGCTTCTCACGTTGAGCCTTGCACTGCTCACGGAGCTTGTCCCTGTAGGCAGCATCTTGACTCTTTTCCTGGAATCTCTTTGCAATGTCTTCGTTCTTCTCAGCCATAGTGGCCTCAAGCTCCCAGATATTCTTGTTGAGACGACTGTTGTGTATTTGAAGCTTATCCAACTCGCTCATCAGACTAGTGATCTGATCCTGGTGAGTGTGCTCTTTGCATGATATCTCACGCTCTAGGTTCGCAATCTTTTGCTTCCATGCCACTTCCTTATCCTCTGACTTGTGGATCCTCTCATCAACTTCCATCAGGTAGCGACGATCACGGCGTCCCTTCCGCTCCAACTCAGCAATGTACATTTCCTGGCACTGCATGTACATCATAGAGGCACGGTGGCAGGGGTTGCGGTCGACTCTGGTATTCTGCTCGATGTAGATGACCTCTCCCCAAGTACCCTGCTGATCATCGAGGGCACGAGGAAGCAGACGAAAGCGACTTTCCTTCAGGTAGTCAGTTCCGTTGCGCAGCACAGTACGGAGTGCCTGGCGTGAAACGGTCTGAACACACATGCCGGTGTCGTTGTCGAAGGCGAAGTCAGTGAAGGCAGTAACTTCGGGCAGGTTCATGCTTGCAGGCACGTTGATGTGGACTGCCTTGTAGTCCTCGATGCCTCCTTCAAGGGTGGGCTTGCCACGGCAAAGATACTCGACGTTCTCCACGGGAACACCCAGCTTGGTGAGAACCTCGCGAAGCATGCGAGCATAGCCTCCATGCTCTGTTCCGTCGAGTCTGAACTCAACGATATCCATTGGTGGTAACGGACCAAGCGGCAAGTTGGGGTCCATCTGCAGGTGACACGAGAAAGAAGTTAGAAAAGTTGCAGAGAGAGGTAAGCCATGCATAAAAGCGTATGCAGTGGTCGGTGTATAACCGAGAGATTTCAAGATTTTTCCTAATTCTATCGTCCAATCCTATGGGTCTCGTCCTAGGGTCAAGCATGGCTCTGGTACCAACTGAAACATCCTCAATTTTCCACGAAGGGAAAATACACAGAATGGCGGATAATATAATAGTTCGAAGCATCAAACCATCTCATTATCTCGCAATAGTCGATACAGGATCCATACATCAAACAAAAGAATACAATTAGAAGGGATTACATAAATAGTTCATCGCCACACTGGCGGGATCATCAGAGTAGCAGCAGCTTCTGGGGCAGCTGCGGAAGGTGGAAGTACAATAAAATTCTCCAAGAAGAAGCCTGAGCGTAGGAACGAGACATCTACTCCTCTTCGTCGTCATAGTCGTAGTCGGGCTCACCTGCCAAATAATTTTCAGTACGGTTTGTACTGGCCACATCTCCCACCCTATGCTTTGCTTTTGCTATGTAGTATTTGGTGGGATGCAAAGGATATAATCAAATCAACCTAATATGTGGCTGTAGTTTCCTATGCCAACAGTGACCAATATTATATAATATAATTCATCAAATTTTTATCCATCTCATCCACACATCTAAACCCATTCCAACTCCATCACACACATCTCACCCTCTCGCACTCAGTCGACAGGTCCAACTCCCTCTCGGAGCCTGTCTCAGCGGCTCACAGCCGGAAGGGTAACACCAGGGGGAGAAATAGAAGGACTCCTCTCACTACTCCCGAGAAGCGTGGGTCTTAGGAAAGAGCCATACCAGTGGCCCACGGACTATATATAGATTCATAAACTCTGCAGAGCGTGTACTCCCGCAACCACAAGATCACTATCATCGGCGGTGCCCCGCCTAAGCTGATTCCGGCTGCTTTCTAACCGGTGCGATGCCACCCTACCACTCAGTACTGGGACATCCCGGATAGGTACCACCGGCACACTGAGACTGTGAGACATAGTACCGGGCCCCCGTGGTCACTATGCTGTCTAAGGAGGGTGTGGGTCTCCACGCCCGTACCTCCCGACACTTTCTGCTAACAACCTAGTAGTAGTGGCACCGTCCTAGCTAGTCAGACATCCGTCTTCCGCCCATACAAGAGCGAGTGGTGAGCACGTAAGTCCTAAGGTTCCGGTCCTCAAGAGATATCAGGTCCTAGGGGGGATCAGACAGGATTATCTTCTCTTTTGGGACTACAACAGTCCGTGCTACAACAGCACCTCCTTCCCGGGGCTTCGCTCCACGAAGGTTCTCACCCCCGGGATCTCCTTATGCATCACAATGTGCCCGCCACAAGCACCTCACACGGGAATGCCCAGAACACATCCCTCGGCAAGACTCGCCCACATGGCTCGTCGTAGAATCCTGTCCGATCGACTCAACCCTCACCACACACCCAAGGCGCACGCAGCACTCTCCCCGAGTAAAGTGGCATCACGTGCCTTAACCATATGACCATACTCTCCACCACGCATCATCATCACACAGATATAAGCGTAGTAGAAGTAAAGCATCATAAGTGAAATAAGCAAGCGTCTAGCCTATCAGCAGGTGTGCAGGAGTAAGGTTACGACAAGGTAAAGGCTCATCAGGCAGTTCTACCATGCAACCTATCATCAGGTGATATTCATAATTAAAGTACTAGCAACTAGATATTATGCCATGCGTAATAGGATCTACGAGGTTGGGTGGGGTGTGGCACCTGTGAAGTCATCACCGAGCTCCTCCTCGTACTCGTAGTCGTCCTCCTCAAGCTGATCCTCCTCTGAAACGAGACATAATAGCCGCGTTAGCGGCTCCTATAGAGTCAACACAAAGAAGCAATAAAATTAAATAACTCCAAATGCACTCATACACAAGCCTATGACGTAGAGCTTATTTTTATAAAAATTTGGACATTTGGTTCATATTTTTCGGAGTTCGTATGAAGAAGTTATGAATTTCCGAAGTTTATTCTATTTTCGGAAAAAGAAAAAGGGCAGATTAACCTGGAGCTGACACGTGGCAACTCCTGATTGGGCCACGTGGCGCGCAGGAACAGTGCAGCTGGGGATGTGCTGACGTTATGCTGACGTCAGTGTCGACGGTCCAGTTAGTGGCTGACAGGTGGGGACCATGGGTCTGGTCACTGACAGGTGGGGCCAGGTCAACGGTCAACGTTGACGGTCTCGACCGGGCCTCGGATGTCTGGACGGGGCTGGTTCTGGGCCAGGTTGGGTCGGCCACTGTGCACTCGAGGGGGGCGGTCCGGTCGACCCCTCGAGGACGGAGCTCGCTCGGGCGAACGGACTGGCCTCGAGAACGAAACCTCGCCTGGCGAACGGACTGGCCTCGAGAACGAAACTTTGCTCGGCGAACGGGCATGACCTCGAAGACGGAACTTTGTTCGCACGAATGGGAGCCCTCGAGAACAGTGAGCCCCTCGAGACTTGAACCTCTGGCCTCGAGCCGAAACCTCGACTCGGGCCAGGTCCTCGATTGGAGCCAGTCCTCGACTCGTCGGGCGGACCCTCGACTCGTCGGGTGGACCCTCGACGAATGTCGGACGGACCCTCGACGTCGTCGGACGAAACCTCGACTTCATCGGGGGACCCTCGACGAATGTCGGACGGACCCTCGACGAATGTCGGGTGATTAGTGGAACTACGCGGCTGGCCGGCTAGGTGCTCCAACTTGGGGAAATCGACCCTCAGGTCGGTGGCGGTCAGCGAGGCACGGCAGCGGCGTCTAGCGACGGCGAGGCCAAATTTGCCGGCGAAGCTGGGCGTTGGTCTCCATCTTCCTTCTTGCCCTTCGATTGGAGAAGCTGGGATCTCCATGAGCTAGCTACCGGGGCTAGTCGAGGCACGGCGGGGCGTGCGTGGCTCGGCGGCCACGGCGGACGCTCCGGCGGCCAGAGTCCGGGGAGGCCGGAGCTGCAAAAGTGCGTGGCTCCAACTGTGGCCCGTGCCGGCTCCTAGAGGTTGCCAAAAACGTGCTCTAGACTACGGCGAAGCTATCGGTCGCGGTAAGGAGAGAAACAGGGGTAAGGGAAGCAAGAACGTCAATGATGTACTGGTAACGGCCATGGCCGAGCAGGGCGAGGGCGGGGATGCTTACCCGCGTAGCGACGGTCGAGGCAGGTGACGCGGGCTTGGTGGCGGCTCGGTGCAGGGAAGGCGAAGCCGGGGCGTCGAGACGGTTATGCGGCGCTCCCAGGTCCTCCTCAGCGCGCGGACGGCGGCGGCGGCAGCAGCGCTCTAGCTCCGCCTCCTTCCTGCTCCTCCCTTCTTCTCTCTCTCTCTCGCTCGACTGATCTGGCGGCGGGTCTCCACAAAGACGGCGGGGCGATGGGGAAACTCTAGAGGCCAGGGTGCTCCTCTTTAAATAGGCACGGCGGCCGGCCATGGACGGCGGAGGCAGAAGATGCCCATCGGGCGGCTGTGCGCGGCCACGGTTAGGGTTAGGGTTCGGTGAAGCGCGTTGCAAGCAGGCGGTTAGATGGACGGCGCGGGACACGGCCGTACTCGGGCGGACGGCGGAGGCGCGCAGTGCACAAAAATGGTGCGACGGACGCGACGCGCGGTCGACCAGAAGTGGAAAAAGGTGGAAGCTGACAGGTGGGGCTCGTGTGTCAGCGAGACGGGGCGGCGAGCGGCGGAGACAGGCCCATGTTGGGCCGTCCTGGTTAACTGGGCCGCGGCAGCGCGTGGAGCAACGCGCGAGTGTGACTGGGCCGATGCTCGAGGCAGGCCGGTCGGGGCCTCGAGCGGGCTGGCAGCAGCGCAGCAGGCCGGCTGGGCCTCGAGCTCGGGCAGGCAGGCCGGCGTGCACGCGCGTGCGCGCGCGAGCGAGCGCGTGCGTCGGCGGTCGAGAGCGCGGCTAGGCTGGGCCAGCGCGGGGAGGGGTCGATAGCAGGTATTTATATATACATACATTAAAGGTTATTCGATTTTATTAACATCACATAAAATCGAATAAGAGGCGAATCAAACTCTGGTTATTTAAATGCAATGTTCGGGCTAACGTCGGTGCTATTTGTGCATCTATTGGCGAGTTTCCTACATGATATCCACCATACACCGGTAAATTTTAGAAAATTTTTTTAAAAGCCCGTATTTTCGATATCCGGATTTTTAGGGTTGTTAGAAAGCTCCCACGGAACTGTAAAATAGGGGAGGTGTGCGATATCGAAGAGAGGCCTGAACAAGAGGAGACGCAAGAAGAGAAAGAACAGAGAGAGAACGGTCGCTCCCGAGCTTGGCAGCGGCAACAATGGCCGCCGCGACGCTGAATGCGACTTGCAGGTGCTTACCTGGTGGACGTTTTTCTACAGATCACTTCCGGCGGCTTGCTTATGACCTCAAGCAGCCATGGTTGTAGGCAATTTGACAGCGGTCGCTCGCGTCCGAGTTCCGACGAGTTTCGAAGGGGAGAAAAGGGCGGCGATGGTGTTCGGCGAAGCTCGGTTGGCTTCGTGGAGAAGGCAGCGAGGTGGATTGGCATGGCCTTGGGAAGCAGTAGGGGACAAGCACACCGGCGAGAACGCGGCGGGCAGGACCGGCGGTTGGCAAAGCACCTTGTGCGATGCAGCGGACCGTGACCGGAGAGGGGACAGAACGGCGCGTGGCGCGTGGCGCAAGGTAGGCAGGCGACAGGACGCGAGCGAGAAATCGGGCACTAGCACAGGCGAGGCCGTGTGCCACGTTGCCGCTCGCGAGCAGGCGCGGACAAGCATGGTTAACAGTTCTGCTGTACACTAATCTTGCTCTAATCTATTATTGACAAGTTAACAGTTGCATGTTTAGTGCTAAAGGCCTTACTAACACATATGGGGTGCTACGTATTTTTGATCCCCGTGATGTATCATGTATTCATGTATATGGTGAATCCATGATGTTTGAGTATACTTGACGTACCTGATATCCGACGGACACAGGCGCATCTCACATCACAGAGGATGGCAGGGACTGAGATTGAGTATCTTTGCTGAGTAAAGTTACGATGTAACATTCGCATCATTCTAGCCCTCCAAGCGGGCTCAGAAGGTACCTTCATCTCATTTCAGGGGACTATATGTCAGTCACTATGGATGGATGTGTGCAGCCGTAGAATCGCCAGCTTCATCAAGTACCCTTTCGTTCTAGCGCGGTGGCAGGCGCAGCAGCGGCTTGGCAGCCATGGCAGGGACCATCCAGCTCGGCGAGTGACGAAGATGTCGACGTAGAGCTGTAGAAGTACTACGGCGGGGCGGATGGTAACGAGACGAGACGAGCCGGCGCCAGTGGGGTCGACCTTCAGCTTTTGCACGTGGCCATCACCGCTGCCGTTGTCGAAGCCTAACTCCCCGACCAGATCTTACGTTGCACTGCTGCTCCGCCTGCCACCAGAGCCGAGAGTCCCGAAGGGAAGAAAAACAATGTTGATGCAAGTGACTGACAGACGGACCCTTAGTTGAGAGGAAGGATATCCTTTGGATCTGATTTGGAGAGCTGGAATGATGTGAATGTTACATCATAACTTTACTCAGCAAAGTTACTCAATCTCAGTCCACCAGACAGGCTAGGATCATCTGCTTCATGGTACGGCTTCATGATGCAGGTAAGACCTAAGAGTTAAGAGTTTTGGGTACGGTCGTCAAGAAAACAACAATCCATAGCAGCTTGAGCACTCATCAAGGGTTTTTTTTTTTTTGAGTGGAGTATCGTGCTACTATTTTGTTGGGCCATTTGGGCTAGTTCGTGGTCACGACGTGGGTAGGATCATGTTTAAACCACCTGCCAATTAGACCCAAAGAATCAATATCGGTACTGTTCCTCGTTGGCCCAACTTTTATGATGGGGCCGCAGAGCTGTGAGCCTTTCTACCTTTTACCCTTTTTCGGTGTAAAAAGGCAGCGGCGCAAACGGCCCACGCTGTCATTGCAGTTGGTGGGCGAAAAGGAGCGACACGCATCGTCGTCCACCAACTCTGTGCTGTAAAACCCAAACCCACCCCCACCCACCAAACCAACCAATAGAGGCGGACGTCCCCACATGTCATGGAAAACATGTAGCGTCGCCGTGCGTACGAGTAGCAGGCAAAGGGGGTGTGGGCCGGTGAGGGCCTTACTGCTCCACACGCCCGCAACGACCACCAACCCCCGCCCAACACGAGGAGGGTGACAGGTGGGCCACTCGGGGTTTGGTCGAGCCCAACTAAAACCCCCGCCGCACCAATCACCACTTCATTCATCTCGCCCACCACACGAATAACTCGAGCCCTCCCTCGCCCGCCCAAACGCAAGCCTCCAGTCAGATCTCAGTCACCCGCGCCGCCGCGTCGTTCGTGTGGAGTAAGGAGGAGAGGAGAGGAAATGGCGGCGACCGAGGGCGTGCTCCTGGGGATGGGCAACCCCCTCCTCGACATCTCCGCCGTCGTCGACGACGCCTTCCTGGCAAAGTAAGCGCTCTTCTCCCCCTCTCTCTCCGTCTGATCCGTTTATAGGAATTTAGCTACTCCTAGTCGTAGTGGTTTTTCGGCGTAGTCTCATCAGATCCGCGACGGAAACGATACCGTTTTGCCTGTAGCTTAACCTTAGATGCATGCACGTGCAACGAACGGCAGACATCTGCATGGGATCCCGGAGTACCGGACACTGATCCGAAATTTTGTTTATAATTGATGAAACATCACAGCGATCCGCGGGCGTTTGTCGCCGCGCTGCGATCCATTGCTGCATAGCTGTCACTGTTTCCCGTCCAGTTTACGCTTTGTCATTCTAGATCTTCCAATTTTGAGGGGTCTACAGTTAGTGGCCTGATTGCCATGATGCTTGATTGTTATTACTTTGCTTAGTAGTTGGGTGTTGTAATTGTGACGTGATACTGACATACTTCTCTCTCCCCTGTTTTAGGTATGACCTCAAGCTGAACAATGCCATTCTCGCCGAGGAGAAGCACTTGCCTATGTAAGTTTATGTATCACTGATGCTTCTTTATATGCCAATTATTTTTTGGTGTATTTTTGTTGCTGAACTTCGAGTTGTCTGTTACTCTGTTTAAACTGCAAGCTGCACACTTCAACTTTACTGAGAAGACATATTTGCTTTCTAATAATACTGTGTCTTGTTGTATGCTGTTTATCTGATAATAAGGTGTGTTTTTTTTGACAGGTATGATGAGTTGGCTAGCAAGAGCAATGTTGAATATATCGCTGGAGGTAATTTTTCTTATAACATCTATATGTTGTATTGCTGTTCATAAATTGTACAGCTTGGTGACTCCTCTGATGCTTTGTATCTTCATTCTTATTACAGGAGCCACCCAAAACTCTATCAGGGTTGCCCAAGTAAGCTCTTAATCCTCGTTTGGAGAAAAATTAGTTTCTGGAGTATTATTGGATTGATACTACAGTTTTGCAAAATACTTTGGTTTTCAAAAGCTTCTGGGTGTTTGGATGCCTTGTAGTTTCTGAAACAATGGTTTTTCTCAGAACCATAGTCTTTTTGGAGTTTTAGAAACTCCTTTATTAGACCCTTTTTTTTTGAGATTTGGGACTTAGCTCGTTTTTCATTAAGCAGAAGAGAGTGGTCAATAGACCTACATACAGTTGATACTGGACCTCTTTTTTCTAAACCATGGTTTTGTATGTCTTTGGATTATAAAACACAGTTTCATGATGCCACAGTTTTCTAGAACATCCAAACAGGCCTTTATAATCTATTAAAATTTGAACAACCAAAAAGTGTAGCTACATTTGTTTTTGTTGATGGCATATCATTGTTTTCAGTGGATGCTTCAAACTCCTGGTGCAACAAGTTACATGGGATGCATTGGAAAGGACAAGTTTGGTGAGGAGATGAAGAAAAATGCTCAAGCTGCAGGAGTTACTGTTAGTTTTTAATCTTATATTCTTCATGCTATATTAGATAGTAATGTTCTGATTTATTGGTTAATTGACTAATGCGGCTCCATGTTGTCACATACTCACTCAGGCTCATTACTATGAGGATGAGACTGCCCCTACTGGCACATGTGCTGTATGTGTTGTTGGTGGTGAAAGGTTTGTTGTCTAAATACCACTTTTGTTGCATAGCTTCTGCTGTTGGTGTTGTTTTTGCATCGTTTCACTGTTTAGTGACTATTAAATAGGACTATTGCATGATTATGATAATGTATTTTCATGTCATTCTATATGCTCTTTTACCCTATGTAAGCTGAGTGCTCATGTTGCTAAGGATCGCCTTGATTGCATCATCACTAGCATTTGTAGTTTGAGGTTTATAATTTTGTCTGTGGAACAACATTGGCACAGTAATTGCATTCTCTATCTTTGAAGATCATGCTAAACAAGTTGATATATGTTGATGTAAACATATTTGATTACTTCGTGCATTGTTGTCCCTTGTTCATTCTATCACTACTTACAGCATCAAAATGAGATCAGGGATTGCACCTCCTTTTTTTTGCCTTTTTGCTGTTCCTTGCCATGACATACACAAATGCATAAATTTTCAGGAAATTGTAGGATTCTGTCCATATGTTTTCCCAAAAGCATTTCCCAACACTATAATATTAAATGCTTGTAGTTGTTAGATCAAATTTTACCCTAGTATCATATGTTATGTCAATGAATTTGAGCTTTTTTTTGTATCATTCCATTTCACGAAAATTTGGATTGCCAGCAATTTCTTCTGCAATAATCAGTTATTTTCTTCCGTAATCAGGTCACTGTGTGCAAATCTGTCGGCGGCAAACTGTTACAAATCTGAGCATCTAAAGAAACCAGAGAACTGGGCACTAGGTATAGTATAATATATTTTTTTAGCACCTGTTTTTATTTTTTTTTTGTAAAACGATTCCTTTAGTTTGTTGGGAGGACTTATGTATGTTTAGTTTGAAGTTCTAAAGTTGCTTAATACTGTGCGAACTTTCAGAAGAACACACACTACCTTAATTATCACAAAATATCTGTTGAGCAACAATAAGTTTCACATGTTTTGGAGTACTGTAGCAAATAACACAGCTAGTTTACTTTTATCTGTTTACTGTGGAGAAGATTGTAGATGGTTTGTACTCTATAGTTAAGTTGCACCACAGAAATGAATCCTTACATATTTTTTTGGGTGAAAATAATCTGCATGAACAGTTGATTTATGGTTAGCAAAAAATTTAGCATTGAATGTGTTGTCCTCGACTGATTGATCGCCTTTATTTGGTCCCTATTTATCTTAAGATGTACTAGTTTTCTTTACGTGACAAATGTAATATTCTTGATGACAGTTGAGAAGGCAAAATACATCTACATTGCTGGATTTTTCCTTACGGTGTCGCCTGATTCTATCCAGCTAGTTGCTGAGCATGCTGCAGCAAATAACAAGGTAAATTCATATTAATATGAAAGTGCCCTTTGAAGTTGTTTTAGTTTGATTGACCATGCTATTTTAGGTGTTCCTGATGAACCTCTCTGCTCCCTTCATCTGTGAGTTTTTCCGTGATGCCCAAGAGAAGGTTCTCCCGTAAGTCTTATATTCTGTAACACGTTGCTCAGTGTTTTGAACTTCACTCAAGGCTGCATATAGCAACTGAGTGAAAAAAACAGAAAGCAGTGCCTATCCTAGTCTAGACATTTTCCTATGTATTCAACATGCTAATCTTCCAGACTTAAACTTCTGTAGTAAGCATGAAGGGCCTACTGATGTCCTTTGCTGTCCATGCATTTTATGGATTCTAAATCTATTTTTGAATATTTGGTTGCGACTTATTAGTTATTATCAACATATAGGTATTGTGACTACATCTTTGGCAATGAAACTGAGGCTAAGATCTTTGCCAAAGTCCGAGGATGGGAGGTGATTACAGATTAAGTCTTCTATGCTCCTGTAATCTTTGCCTTTGATGATTGTGTTGCTTATTAATTACCCGTGATACATTGTAGACTGAGAATATTGAGGAGATTGCTTTGAAGATCTCTCAACTTCCTTTGGCTTCAGGCAAGCAAAAAAGGATTGCTGTGATTACTCAAGGTGCTGATCCAGTGATTGTTGCTGAGGACGGGAAGGTATATGCTTTTATCAGTTTGATATGATGCTAAACTTTTATAACATGACATATGTGCTATTTTAATCAATAAGTGACGACTTAACATAGGCTGAGAAGCAGTTTCAAACTTTCAATCAGATATTTAATTTTTTGCACATTTTTTTTCACAAATATACATGTTTGGACATGCAACAAGACAGTATAAATTCCTTCTGTACATGGTTGCTTACAATCTTTTGCCATCCCCTTTATATAACAAACGTGTCCTTGCTCTTATGGTTCTGCTGGGTAGCTATGATGCCCTTTTGGAAACTATAAGTTGACTACACAGTGGTTGTTTGCATCCCCAAGGATTTTGCATCTGTAGTTTTCTTTTATCTTTGAATGAAGAATTCATATCTGCCATAAGTGTTTTTGTACAAGCTGCTGAGTATGATGTACGAACTATTATTTTGATAATAGGTGAAAACGTTCCCTGTGATCCTATTGCCCAAGGAGAAGCTTGTTGACACCAACGGCGCAGGTACATGTTTCTTTAGTGTTATATAAGTGTTAATTTACGTTCTTGGTTTTAAAGAGTTTCTCTATTTTCAATTTTTTTTCGCAAGTGCTAGTTTCTTTGTTCTCTAAAAAATCTTCCGAAAAATGTTAGCTACGAAAGCATTTTGTGAAAACTGAATGTAGGCCGTAGGATATGCTTTTCCCCCATGCTTGAAATCAACTCATCTCTCTTCTTTTGTATTCTCAGACTAATTAATTTCGAATACTCCATAGTCCATATACTCAATTGTCATTTTGTGACTCTGTATGTTCTGATAATCTGGCAACCTGCAAATGGGGAAAATATGTGTGGTACAAGCCTTCTACAACACTAGTACTGCAACTTAAAATTGAAATGGCCAGCAAATGGATTTGAACTAAGGCTTCTCGGCATTTTATTTTCTGTCCTGATAATCAATCCTCCTTGATCCTATAGGTGATGCTTTCGTTGGAGGCTTCCTCGCACAGTTGGTTCAGGGCAAGAGCATTGAAGACAGCGTGAAGGCTGGTTGCTATGCTGCGAATGTTATCATCCAGCGCCCAGGCTGTACTTACCCGGAGAAGCCTGACTTCAACTAGTGTAAAAACTGAGGCACGTTATGAGAGGGACTGTTATAGGCACACTTATTCTTAACCACTGTGTGGTCCGGTGTGTACACACCCTGTATTCTTCAGAGGCTTGTCTTCCGATCCGGCCAATATTTTTGCCGTGATATTTGTTCTGCAACTGTGAACGTCTTCTTTGACGCTGTATAAGGCATGGTTTGCCACCATAGTCTGTTGCTTCGTTGATGCTTGCAATGCTCTTGATCCCATCTTACTTTGTTTCTATCATCAGGCTAGCATGGTAACACCAGCCTTGTCTAAGTAGAAGATCTTTGAGTTTTCTACCAGGCTAGCAAGTTAACACCAGCCTTGCCTAAGTAGAAGCCCGTCTTGGAAAACGACTTTTAGGCTGTTTCCCTCTGAATTGTTGTTGCAGACTTGCAGTCATCGAGCAACCAAATTACAAAAGTCTGTTTCATTTTCATGAATGAGAGTTGTGTGCCATTAAATATTACTGGCCTTGTGCTTACATTATTGGGCTTGTAGATTGTTTATCAAGAATGATATCGCGCAACAGGAAAGTGTGTGTCACTGAGAGTAGCGAAGAGTCACGAGCCAGCATCATTTCTGGGCCTGCACCGCGTCGCAGAGTTTCGATCAACGAGGGCCAGTCTTTCTATTACCGGATTTTCTCGGTTCTCTGCCGTTAGCTGCTGCCTTTGGTGCGAGTTCACAGCCGATTTGGCCTTGGCCGTCGTCCCTGGTTAATATTAGTACAAAAAATCTCGTGTAAAAAAGCATCACCGCCCGTCCGTCGATAGTCACAAGGAACGACGATCGTGTTTGCCAAAGTGATTGTGACGTGGAATGAGCAATGCTTCACCGATGACAACCTGGGCTAATTCTACTTTTAACCTAACTTCCTTTCCGTTGTACTAGCCTGGATCGATCAACAGGCTGCTGAGATTTTGCTGGCCAGCAAAGCAATAGCCGCGACATCCTCTTTTTTATTTTTTTGAAACAAAATTAGCCGTCCCATCGCTCACACATCAAAAGGATTTTGGGTTGAGTAATGCTCACTTCGTCTCGTCTGCTTGGCGCTCAGGTTGTTACACAAAGAAGAAGGGTTTTGCATGCAGAGGTGACAGACAAGAAATGTGTGATCAGGAGAAGCACTGCGCCTGACTTGGATCCAACGAACGTACGTGGCTGGTCGTGTAAAGAGCGAACCGTCGGTGCCTGAGGTGCAGGCACCGAACTCCCTTTCTGTTCTGGTGTGACTAGCTAGCATTATATGTTCGCTGAGGTTTCTACGCACGACTGCAAATGCAGCAACAAATAGTAAGGTTGCATTCCACAACGGCAATGGCGAATCGAGTCAAATGGTCCAAAGCACCATTGGTTCATCGATCCCAAACTCACCACACGCGTGGTTATGTTATGGGTGGATGCAAGGACCAACGGTCGGACGGACGGACAGACAAATACAGGGGGGTCAGGACACCAGGCACACCACGCCACACACCAATCCACCATTGGAAGAGTTTGTCGGCACTCGAGACGTCTGCTCGCTTTGTGTCTGTGTGCAGCGCAGCTCACCAACACGACGGTGGTACTTCAGCGGCGACTACGGAGGCACGAGGCCACACATCTGTTCTAGTACCAGCGACTGCTCCTAGTAGTAGCGACTGAGGGAACTGGCACGTAGGTATACGGAGCACTCCTGCCTAAGCTACCTGCAGGCGCGCCGCGCGTGTGATCGAGTTTGATCGACAAAACAACAACATTGATACCATTCCCGCCACAGGCCACTGTCTCGTTGTTCCATCGCCATCGCCATCGCGATCGAATTCGAGCAGCAGTTTGAGTTTCACCTGCTCACTTCCACCAGCCAACTACAGTACGTGTACTCCTACTTATTGGATGGATCTTCCTCTTGTTTCAAGCGCACACATCGTGCGCCCATGCTCAGGACAGCGGATCGGTAGTGCTGGGTCCACCTGGCCCCCAGCGCCCCCCAATGCAGCTATGCTATGCACCACGCACAACACCGACGGCGACGTGGTTAGCGGAGAGACAACCCTCCTCCTAATCCCATCCAGTGGCATGGAAACTGTAGTGGCTTTTTCACATAGTGGCCCTTTTACATTTACCTAAAAAAAAAGGTCACCACCATTCGTGTTGTTGGGGATGGATAAGAGCTGATAACGAGACACTGAAACGAAAGCCGCGGAAGCCGATCGACAACCTACCGGAAAGCGCCGAGTCTGAAAGCGACCGGCACGCACCGTACCGTACAGGCAGCTCGTCCGGCGCGCACTCGCTCCACCCTTGCCGTGCAGTGCACCCAGATTCGATCGTACAGTATCCACTTCGTCGCGATACTACCCGACAGCACCACGCGCCGGGCGCCAACCGGTCGCCGGTTAGCCGCGCGGGCCTGCACGTTGCGACGCATGCGCACGCAACGTGGCGTGTCCGGTGGACCTCCCGTACGTTCCGGTTCGCTCTTGCTGTCACTCCTGCAGTGGCTCTGCCCGGGCGCCGCATGCGTCCCCTTGAAACCGTACCAACACCAGGAATCTTTCGAAAATCTGGAATTACCGTACCAGCTTATCACAGCAGTACGTACTCCGGAGCAGTACTGCAGTAGTACTACGTGTGTTCGTAGAGCAACACCACCTTCCGCATCGTCACCGCGTTCAGCGTCGCAACTCGCACGTTACTTTCTGATACTACCGGAGTGCTTTAGTATAATGGTCTCCGTCTCACTCCACACTACGACAGCTAGCGTCCAGCTGAGAACGAAACTCCAATGGATGAGTACGCCCTGAAGCTTAATCATGCACATGTCAATCACACAGACTTCGCCGTGAAGCTGCCGTGGTGTTATTGGATCGTTCGACGAGGATGATGACCCCCAGCCCAATGCCCCCACACAAGCACTACCCGATAGATGCTGCCTTCACCGGATTGATAGTGGTACGACAGCGCGCGTCTCTCAACACCTGACGCTCTAGCGAACGAACAGTAAGAGCATGTATTGTAACCGGCGAGAAGCCGGCGGAATCCAACGTGTAAGAGAGAAAAATTATGAGAGAGAATGGAGCAGGCGAAATGTAAAATGCCGGCAAGCAGCGAGCGAAATGAGCCTGTGGCTGCTGCTCCTCCACCCGGGTTCTTCCACGTCATAGTAAAATATTATAGATTGATGGGGTCCACTACCAACTTGGGAGACTAGCAGTTTTTTTTTTGCAGTCGGTGAGTCGACGAATCCATGATACTTGCTCTAAGTGCTGCTAGAGAATGTAACAACGTTTGGTGGAATTGTTGGTTTTTGCAGAGAGGGACCTGTAGTTTATGAAATTATTGGCTTGGCCCGGCCAGAGTTTGCTTAGACATTTGCTGCCGTATTATGCGGCCCGAGGGCAGGACACCGTGCGTCGTTGTGGCACTAACATGCAATCTGACGCTAAACCACGTGGGGGTTCCGCTGAGCGCTCGCGCTCGCCAGCACTGGTCTGATCAAAGCGACAGACAGTTTGGAATCTCTTTACCCTGTTGACATGATCCTCCAGTCCATGATGGCACGATGCAATCAAAATCATCGGGCGAGCGCATCTGAGATTCAAAGATTCCTAAACATCCAAAAAAAAAATAACAGTACTTGAATTTTATCGAAGCCAATAAAGTACTCTACTGAGGTGGACAAGACGTGGTGGTCACTGGTCAGGCCGGGTCACTTTAGTAGCGGCCCTGCATCATTCATAATGTGTCCACTGTTCCCGGTTTGACCTATAACACTCCCCGAAACCGCTGCCCCATTTTCATAATAATAATTACTCCCTCGGTCTCGCGAATAACTGGACATCTAGGATTGGGTACGGAAATCAAGACAAGTGGGAAATTACCAAAATACCCTCGTACATGTCAGCTATCTGCCGTGCTAGACTGCGGCGAAGGAGTACGAACGATGACAGACTTTTATTATTTTATTATGGCAGCGATGGATCAAGCCGCCACAGGCATGTTCTAGATGGGCCGAGGGAGCCTGCGTTCATCTTTTGGTTAGTCTTTTACTACGTATATTTTTTCGACGGACACGTTGGCACTGTCAAGCGCTGCACTGCTCTGAAACGGCTGCATGTCTCTGGTTCAGGGAACATGACCGATTAAATGTGGAGAAAAAATTTTGAACTCCATATATTAAGGCCTTGTTTAGTTACCAAATTCGGTGGATAAAATTTACATAGTAAGTGTCCCGTCATACCGTAGTAATTTTATTTTTATTTGGTAATAATTATTCAAATATTGATTAATTAGGTTTAAAATGTTCGTATCGTAAAGTATAACAAAACTGTGTAATTAGTTTTTTATTTCATCTATATTTAGTACTCCATATATGTGCTGGTATTTTGATGTGACAGAAAATAGAAATTTTGCATAGTGAATTTTGCATACCAATTTTGGTATCTAAACAAGGTCTAATTAAAGGTGAGACGGAGGGAGTACTGCTTACTGTATATTATAATACAGTTGCGGACGGTTGGACGGCAGAAGGCAACGGCTGAGTGCTCGACATGTTCCATCAATCTAGCGAGGAAGGAAGAAGAAGAAGTGGAAGCCGATCGCGGCGGACGCAAAGGCCGGGCACAGCTGCACAGAGAGCATGCCCTGTACGTAGACAAAAGAATAAGTCGGGGGGGCCTATCACGACGGGCCAACTGCTTATAATAGCGCCAAACAAAGCGAACCGGCGACGCGGACGAAACGAAGGCGCCGTCGAAGGAACCGAGCCGCGCCACGTCCCTTTGATGGATCTGCCCGTCTTCCGACGACGACGACGACCCCCATGGACGCGTCGCGCAACGCGATTCCTTCCTCCCGACTCCCGAGCCCCGGGGCCTTGGGAGCTCGCAGTGCTTGGAGTTTTCCTTGCGAACCAAACAAAACGAGCGCCGTGAAAGCGATGGATCCGGGGCGTGCAACGGGTGGAAAGCACACGCAGATATCTATAATATTTATATTCAAGTTTTAAAATTTTTTTGAAACTTTACGTATCAATTGTGCCAAACTAGATGGGTATTATCTCAAAATTTAAGATTTAAATAAGTTTTATAAAAATTCACATGAAAAAACAAATTTCACCCATCTTAAATTTTATCCTCTATTGACTAAAATTTATTTTTTATATAATTTTTATAAAAATTATTTAAATCTAAAATTTCGAGACAACGTACCTCTAGTTTAGTACTATTAATGTGTAAAATTTTAAAATATTTTAAAACTTTTAAATATAAATTAGATATTTTTAAAATAGACACTCACGCTTGACTATGCTCACCGTATTTTCGTTTTGATGCGAAGGGGCAACCGCGGGCAGGCGGACGGCGACGCGACGGCACAGCTGTTCGCGGAGAGCGAGGAGGCGAGGTCGGGGAGGGAATATGCCGCCGGATATGCCAAAGGCAGCGGGCGTAGCCGGTCTTGTTTGTACCGCCGGACCGGACGGCACGAGTCGGCGCGCACGCAAAACGTGATTCGCTGACAGGTCGCACGCGTTCGACGATCTCGTTGAAGCAAACGGAGAGGGGGAGGGGCCTGGGTACGGACGGACGTTGAAAAAAAAGAGAAGGTGGGTCGTGGAGCCGGACGAAGGGGAAAAAAAAAGGGCACGAAATTGCATTTCCATCAGTCAGTCATTGGGGAAAAACAGAGGTATAGTATTTGGACACTGGAAAATTGACAGTCGAAAAAAAACTGAGCCAGTCCCCGAATTATAGCCGCGAGTACTACTAGATAGAAAGTGGCTGGTTAGAGATGGAACACCAGTCATGGCTTGAGGCTTAGAGACAAAGCAAATGGCTGTACCGGCCTACCGGGTCGCTACCCTACTCCTACGTAAGAGCACAAACAGCTCATAACGGTGCAGTGACGCGCTGTCCGGTTCTAGAACCTTTCCTAATCGTACACCCTCAAGCCACAACAGAATATTTCTCCAGCTCGGAACTGGAGCGCGGGTGTTCCCTGATGAACTGAAATATGTTTTTCCACACCTCGTAGTATATATGTACATCAGAAACGCATGAACGAATCAATGTAGTAATAACAAGATGTATGTAATAGAGGAAGTACAAAGGCATGGTTTTATTTTTTTTTTATTTATTCAACTCCACTCCATTTGTACAAGACGGTCAGTTTATCTACATCCATCTACCTACCAAGCACATCCAAAAAGGGTGCTCTGCTTCTGCTAGGTGCTAAAGAGCACCCCAAAAACCCGGGGTGTGAGGAAAACCAGAAGCCTAAAAAGCTTCTTCTCTGCCGGTCGATCTCTCCTCTGCTGCGACTACACAGCGAGGATGCTATGCTACCCTGCCGCCGGCAGCAGCTGCATACCGTACACTACTACGTACAAAACCTTTGTACATAACGTCGGGATTCCTCGCCGTGTCTCTACGGCAACGGCAATACACGTCCGCCCGCCATGGTTCTGGTTCTGTCTGCTGGTAGGTATGGTATGCCCTGCTCAAGTTGGCCGCTCCATTGCCCGGGCTCCGCCGCCGCTCACGATCCACGGGTGAGCTGCATTACCACGAACGCCAGATTTGTTAGAAACCCGACGAATCAAGCTAAAACAAGAGAAGAATCAACGGAGGAGAAGAGAGATTGTGGCCTTGTGGGGGGAAGACACTCAACACTCACCTAGGACTTGCTCGGCGGTGAACCTCCTCCACTCGTCGCGGCAGATCATGCGCCGCATCAGGTCCTTGGCCGCGGGGGACACCCCGCTGAACAGCCTGGGAGGGAACCGCACGCTGCCGCGCAGAACGTTCGCTAGCACCTCCGCGGCGGACTCCCCGCCGAACGGGAGCGCGCCGCCGGAGAGCAGCGCGTACATCACCACGCCGGCGCTCCACACGTCCGCCTTGGCGCCGTACTCGCCGCCCGCCACCACCTCGGGCGCCACGTAGTGGGGCGTCCCCACAAGCCCCTCCGCGCGGCCGAGCCCGCCGGCGCCCACCCACGCCGCCGACCCGAAGTCCGCCAGGCGCACGCGCGGCGGCGCCGTCTCGGCCTCCGCCTCGGCCTCGGCTTCTCCGCCCTCCTCCTCCTCCTCCTCATCCTCGCTGTCGTCCTTGGTAGTGTCGATGAGGATGTTGTCGGGCTTGACGTCGCGGTGCGCGACCCCGCGGCGGTGGCAGAGCGCGAGCGCCTGGGCGACCTGCGCCACGACGGCGGCCGCCAGAGGCTCCGGCACAGGCGCGCCGCGGCGGAGCGCGACCCACTCGAGCAGGTCCGGGCCCTCGCACAGGTCCATCACGGCGTGCGTCCAGGCCTCGTCCTCGTACACCGCGTGCGTCTGCACCACGCCGGGGTTGCCCGCCCCGGCGAGCTGCGCCAACTTGGGCTCGAGCACCGCGAGCTCGCGGTCCAGGTCGTCGGCCAGCCGCGACCGGTCCACGGACTTGACGGCGAAGGCCTCGCCGGTGGCGCGGGACGTGCAGCGGTGGACCACCCCGAAGCGGCCGCGACCGATCTCCGCGCCTATCTCGTAGTCCTTGTTCAGCTCCGCACTCATGCTTCAGTAATTTGTCGATGTGTTTGGGGTTACCTCGGCCGGAGGAGGGCCGGTGGCCTATTTAAAGACACCAGTGGGAGCTACGGCTGGCGGAATATTCGGATCCGGCCCGGACCCGGACCAAGAGTGAACAGTGTTTTTCTCATATTCCGGTTATGCCCTGCCGTAGTCCTACTAGTGGTTGGACTTCGAACAGGTTCCGTTAGCAGTAACCTATGACTATGAGCGCTGTTCATAAGTAAGAGCCTCTTCTTTCCTGGTTTCTCCCCTCAAACAAATGTGAAGTTCATGAAGCTAGTATTTTTGGCTTTATCTGTTTCAACATCCTGTGAGTCTATGACACTATAGCAATAAGTTTAAAACGTTTAAAGCTATATGTCAAAGAGGGTTTTAATTAGCACCTCATTATGCTTGATACGTTAGATGTATATAGGCGCTTTGAGATATGCAGAATAAATCTAGCGAAGCAATCATATAGGTCTTGAACAGCGTGAGTAAAATAATACCACATATCTGCCGAAAAAGAGATGGGGTGAACCATACAATTAACTAATCATAAATTATTTAGAACATCATCAGTTTTGCTAAAACACAGACAGGCCCGGCCCTGGGGGGTGCCAGCAGAGCGGCCGCACAGGACCCTTGAGACCAGGGGCTAGCCCCAAATATGTTAGGTATTAGTATATAGTATATTTAGTCAATCTCAAATATATATATATATATATATATATGTATAGTATATTCAGTCAAGAAAGCAAGCAGGCCATCATACAGCTATATACGTATACGAGTCCAGTTGACCGCGTCGAGTGCATTCACAGGCAACTAACCTTCCGCAGTTTCACGCCATCGGCGACGTCTCTGCACCCTTATGCAGCGCGGTCGCGATTTCTTGGTTCCTGCGTGAGGCTGCGAGCGATCGGCTGTACATCAGCGACCCGTGCGAGTGCGAGGCCGCCGGCCTGTACCTATTCTGTTGTCGATCACGCAGCTGCTAACCTGCGTCTGTTCGGTTGTCTTTATATACATAGGTACAAAATTGCTCTTGTCCCCAATCTTTATTCTCCACCATAGGAACCACATATGATGCAGCGATCATGTTAAATTTAGTATGCCAAATTTAGTATGGCATAATGTGAATGAATAATGTGAGTGATCATGAGCCAATATTTAATTCTCCTACGATGAAATCAACATCCTTGAAGGTCGTATTGATCTAAAAGATCATTGGATTAAATTTTTAAGAACTTG
The DNA here is from genome assembly GCA_023333625.1 of Bothriochloa decipiens. Lineage (NCBI taxonomy): Eukaryota > Viridiplantae > Streptophyta > Magnoliopsida > Poales > Poaceae > Bothriochloa > Bothriochloa decipiens. Next base: position 15,783,496 of record CM041637.1, read on the forward strand.
TTTTATAAGATTTTTTTATACATTACACTTATTATAACTGACATTATATTATTAGAGTTATATTAAAGACAGGGCCCATCGCTTACAGCTTCGCTCCGGGTCGACAGTTTGATAGGGCCGGGCCTGAACACAGAAGAAGTTGGCCAAAAACAATAAATATACGGAAGCATTAGAAAAAAAATGTAACACATTACCGACTATGGATACATTTCAAAATGCATACTTCATGGTCATATGTGATTACGTGAAACAGACATAGGACCTGGTCTCACAAAAGGAAAATTGGAAGGCCAAGAGAAGAGCATATTCTGAAACGGGGGTATAATCGGGATTATATCCAAGAGCGTTTGCTTTGTGTTGCGTGCTTTTGGGGCAAAATGGGCTTTGGTTGGTTCGAGGTGGCTTAGTTCGGTTGGATTCCATAGATTAATTTTCCCATTAGTATTCACTTGAAATGTAATAATTTTGCAAGTGAGAATTCTTGGCAGGGAATAAGGGTCAAGGTCCACAAAATTAAAATGAAGTACTCCCTTCATACTGATAAAAAATGACGTTTAGGATGACATTTAGCATGTCAAAGAGTCATTAATTAAGGGATGTTTTTTCTTGTTTTCCCTTATAATAAATAGGCTTGCCGGTATCTTCCAAGAAATAACCTTCGTTGTCCAGACTGGTTAGTGCAGCGGCGTTAGATGCAAATGGGCTAAGGTGGTTCGATTCCTCTGTAGCCCCACATTTTTGTTTCACTTTTTTTTGCTGCTCGCTTTTGCCCAACATCGTTATTTCTGCATGGCATTGGCATCGCCCGAATTTAGGATCTGGCACCGGATTGCATGCCGCGAATTTAGTTGGTCGCGCTCGAATAGTTTTGCCTTCACGCTCGGTGGACTCCGGCCGCCGGCAGCGACTCATCAGCTGGCATGAAAAGGACTCCGCAGTCATCTCCATGGCGTCCGGCAGCGAGTTTGACACCACCGTGGAGTCCTGCTCGACCATGGAGTCCAGCGTCAACTCCTCCACGATCGAGTCCGTCTGCGCCAGGAAGCGACGCTAGCGAGGACCGGCGAGCGAGCGACGAGCGCAACCGAGGAGACGTACGATAGGCGAACACGCGCGGCGCAGATGGGAATCGAGGCGAGCGGGCGCGGCGCGGAGCGGTTCCTCCTTTAATTAACTCGCGGGGTGCGGCGATCGAAGAGAAGGGCTGCGGGTGTAGGACGACGTTTTTTAGTGCAAACGAGGGAAGGGGCCAGAACGACGTTTTATTCCCGAACAACTGGATGAATAAATAAATCAACAAGCTAGGGGACTCGGGCCATGTTTAGATTCATCTAAAAGTTACAATTTTTTCACTCTCTCTCCATCACATTAATATTTAGCTGTTTGTATGGAGCATTAAATATAGGTAAAAAAATAACTAATTACACAGTTTAGTTGAAAATCATGAGATGAATTTTTTGAGCCTAGTTGGTTCACGATCGGACAATATTTGTCAAATAAGACAAAAATAATACTATTTATCGAATTTATTTTTTTTCATAATCTAAACAAGGCCTCGATCGCCAAACGCCCCACAAATAATCTGCAGTTGTTTTCTTATGCGTGGGCAACCACTGGCTAGCACCAATTATGCACCCCACAAGTTGTGGATAGCTCAAAGTAATTGGGGCCTTCCAGAAAACGGTGCCGTCCGATTCACCAAAAGACGGTTCCGTGAAGGAAAACCAAACATCATTGTTGTGCTGCCCGGAAAATGCATTCACGTCCCGTCAAAAGCTCATCCACCCCCCTCCTTTTACTGCTGTTTTGTTCGGCAAAGCAGTAGCAATATGGGAAACGTTATTACAGTCACCTTGCAGTATAACTTGTCTAAGGAAATACCTTTGCGATAGTTTTGTTTTGTTTTTTCAAAAAAAAAAGGAAAAAGCAGTAGCAACCTTTTGGAGCGCTGAAATTTATCTATGTAGTACAATCCTATGCGTTTATAAAAAGTTCCTTGTGCCATCAGTCTTCCAAACGGCGCTCCAGATAAATACGTACTACTCTGTCCCCTAAGCGACATATATAATACACGTTTCCTGAGCGACATATATAATGGGACGGATGTGGTATATAGGTTGCCCAGCCTTGTGATATTTCTTCGACATATATAATACACGTTTCCTGAGCGACATATATAATGGGACGGATGTGGTATATAGGTTGCCCAGCCTTGTGATATTTCTTGGATAAGTGTATCCTAATGGATGGACTGGAGGAGCCCCCCAGGCCTAGCTGTTAGATGTGGAGCTGGAAAGAACCAGATTAGGTACAGGCAGGTAGCTAAAGACATTGTTGTCTGCTAACAAGAGCAAACTTGTTTATCAGCCACTTGTTGCTGTCTTGATCTGTAGCCTCTCTCAATCAGGGTGCTGTGCTGTGCATGATGGGCGCATGGACGCCACCTCGACGAAGACGGCTTTCAACTCTGTGGACCCCACTATCCCCCACCTCCACGGCTCTGCCACCACCACTCTCTAGTGGGCCCCACGGCCGTGAGCAAGGAGCCAAGGGCTGACTGTGTCTGGTGATCGTCGTCGATAACGATAAAGCAGCCCGCAGCCGCACCAGAGAACCGTAACGTCCCTTTAACGCCTCCTCGAGTACGTTTCGTCCATGGCACTGGGGGCATTTCCGGACGGGCCAAAGTACGGTCGCCGGCGCCCACCAATCGCTGGCCTGCTGGTCGCTGTCCGCGCGGCTCCGGCCAATTGCGTCGAGGCAGCGCTTTGTGCTCGGGGCTACAGAAATGACGGGCTTCGCCCCTGTGGCCGTCTCATTCTTCCCCTCGCTTTTAACGTTAGTATCAGACGGCGACGTGACGGTACGGGACGGGGAGTTTTGATATGTAGACGTGGCTATATGAATGATGTCATGATGACCATCCGGCTATCGCGCCGTGCCCGGTTTTGGTTTTGTGGCCCGTACGGCGGGATATGGTTTTGTTATTAAGCAAGTGGAGGAGACTAGCACCCGACTCATCATCGTCAACAAAACAAAAGGTTGCGCTGTTCAGTACTAATCTCATAGTATCTCAAACCGGGTTATAATCATGATATTTCAATAATACTAATTTCTTTACTACCGTGGGCCACCCTTTATGTCTTTCTTTTACCCGAAGCAAGATTCTCTAGGACCTTGTAAAGCTTATAAAAAGGTCTATCTGAGCTGTTTGCTGTTTCAGCTTTTGAAGTGCTATATTCTTTTAGTTTGAGCCTGCAAGGTTGTGCAAAACAAGGTTGTTCACTGGTTCTGTTGTAAAATTCCTCGACGGTGACTCATAATAAATGAGTAGCCTAAATACAACTGTCGTCTTCTTGTTGTAAACTTTGTATTTCCCGATGAAGCTTAGTTTAGTTATGCTATTGTTTGGCAATCGTAACCAGTTAGTGCAAAAAATATATAGAAAAGAGTTATTTATCTTTAACAATTGTTTGTTCCCATACGTGGTTTTGTAAAAGCAAAGTGGTTTCTGTTACCAGATTCCTAAGGCATGACTCATAATAAATGGGAGTACCTTTGGTTCTTTCAAACATAGACAAATCGTCCTATGGAAGTTAAGCTAGCTAACATATATAGCTGTCGTAAATTTGTTACTCTGTTCATTTTATTTACACATCACATTATACTTGTTCTTATTCAAAAGTTACCGTCATGACCATCCATTTAAAAAGATCCTTATAGTTTTGTAACATATATAAATTATAAATTATGAAAATATATGTCATAGGGAGTCAAAAACACAAAATTTATGTCATGAATCTATATATGTTTTAAACTCATGGTTGAAGATACAAATATTTGACTTTGGATAAACCTAATATGACATGTTAATAAAATCATATATATTCTTCACAATGAATATACTATTTATTTGTTAAAAAATAATTATATACTCAGTAGTAGAAGATTAAACAAAAACAATTTATATACTCATTCCATTTATTTTATGGGCGAAATTTGATTTGAGCGTCCAAAATGATGCTTTGATAGCATTTAGTCCAATATTACTGATATTTAAAAGCACTGTCCAATGAATATACTGTAATTGCGTTCAAGTCACTGAAGCCGCTAAAAACAAACTGTAGTACTAGAATATTTATTTCTCCACCTTCTGGATGACTGTGCAATCCACCTATGACAAAAAAAAAAGCACGGAAGCACCCAAAAAGTCGGAGAGAAAAAAAAAACCCACCATGAAACAAAAAAGTTGTCATATGCGTATTATTGGGTACTATTGTATTGCTGAAAAGTCAATGGGGAATTCCACCGTCCCACGTCACATTCCTCCGGCCGGTCAGTTGTACAAATTTGAAAGAATCGACGACCAGGTAAAGCTAGATAAGCGATAAAATAAATCTTATTGTTGTATACGAGACGTGCGTACCATGTGCCGTGCCTGACGGCTTATATTGTTCCGGGAGATTCAACGTATCACTACGACTCGCCGCTCCAGATGACGTCACACGTGACGCAAACGCCAGTGGTGACGCTATCACGCACGCCGGTCGCCGGCCGGTCCAGCAGGTAGCGGGTCCGTTCCTGTCGCGTGAGAACGACGCACGATGCAGCGTCCGTGTCTTCGGCACCATTGGCTGGCCGATGGGATTGGGGCTGGAGCTGTAGCTGTAGCTGTAGCGATTTTGACTTGCCTTTCGTTCCCAATTCCGGTACGTGGCTCACGAGGTAAAAAGAAGATTTTTTGTCCCGTCAAAATATCAGTATATATATTAAGTATTAAATATAAATAAAATTAAAAACTAATTATATCTGTCGTATTAAAATATCGGTATATATTAAGTATTAAATATAAATAAAATTAAAAATTAATTATACAGTTTAATTATACTTTATGAGATTAATGTTTTAAATCTAATTAGTCAATGTTTAAATAATTATTTATAAATACAAACGAAATACTACACCGCGGGAATTCTGTCACCTCCGTATGAATCTAAACGAGGCCTTGGGAGCCGCGAACGGAGAAAAAACGGAATCAGACGAGCCGGGAGCCGGTTTCTGGGAGCCGAACATCTATCGAAGATGCCAATGATTATTCCGTTTTTTCTTCTTGATGAGAGACAAATTGATGATTCCCTGAATTCAAATCACGCGCACGAACACACGCATAATCGCACATGGCTGCTACTATACGTTTTCAGACTTTGGGGGCAGTTTGACTGAAGCATATCCCAAAGCATCTTCGTGCTCTGCGGACACTGCTGCTATGCTTGTCGTCCGTCCTCCCGTGATCCATGAATGCTCGCAGCCTGCAGCCTTTGACAAAGCACGCGCAGTACGACGTGCTACTGTATGCCTTGACGAATTGGTTGTCGTCCCCGGACCTGGCCGGGGCGTCTCGGACTCTCGGCTGGCGTGCAGGGTTCGACACGGACACAGAGGTCTTTTTACGTACTGTATCTTCGTTATCGTTTTCAGACTGTCACATTCATTCATGTCTTAAATTAGAGTACACGCTGGGGGAACCTGATAAGCAAGATGCTACTGTTAGTTTGTATGTCGAGTCAATAAGGCTGATGGAGTCATAGAATTAGGAAAGTCTGTGCGTGTCAAATTCAATCCGTTGAAATTTAGCATCCTCAAGTTGATGAAATGATGAGCTTTTCTTTGTCTGAATGTATAAAGTCCATTAGGCTGTCTAGAACGAGCGATCGCCACGGAACTGATGCTCAATTAAACCCCCTGTCCCTTTGTAGGAGATCAGCGTACGTACGCTAGGGGGGGAAGCTGCGTTGCGTGTCTTGGTGCCACATAGGCAAATCTGCATCTGAACATTGCGTTGCGTGTCTTGGTACCACATAAGCAAATCTGCATCTGAACATTAGTATATATATGCACCGACTTTGAATCGGTCAACTCTTCATTTCTTAACGATGCATGCATTCGAACAAACTTTAATCGGTATGTACGTAACGCTGGTTTCCCTGTTTCCTGTTGTACCTTTTTAATTCAATAAAAAATCCCTGTAGGGGCCTTTTGGCCCTTCCAGTTCACTCAAATAAAAAAAAAAAACGTAAACTTTCGGCTCCACGTTTTGGGCCGCACGCATCACGGCATCAGCCATCAGTGATCAAGCAGGCAGAAAGACCGCATTCGTGCAGTGCACAAATATTCTCGGCCCGGATGGCATCATCTCGCTTTGGCCGCCGCAAGTCGTTCTTTGGCCGGCCGCAGGGCAGGAGCATAACCACACCGGCGGCGGGGGCCCCGCTCGAGAGAGGAAAAGAGGAGGAGAAAAATGCGGGGAAAATGGAAAACCCGGTATGAAACAGTATTATTGTTCATTATTAGGTTTGTATTTTTTTTATTATTAGACCCGTTACTATTTCTTATCGGGGTCTTTCTGTTTGTTACCAAACCCGTTATGGTCTCTTATCGGGTCTATACGGTTCATTACCGAATCTGTTACTGTTTAATAATGGATCTTACTGTGGATAAAAACCCGTTATTATTAATGAACAGTAACAGGTTGATCAGTAAGACACATATAGAGATCCGTTATTTTTAATGTACAGTAACAATCATCAGCTTTAAAGTATCTTTATAGACACTGCAAGGATTTCAGTTAAGTATTTTTTTATAGTTCCATGGTAATGCATATTCTCCACCAGTGACCATCAGTACAACGATAAAGAACAAAGTAATCTCTGTTCAACCAATCACTGAGCACGCAGATGCTCAGCAACTATCTCAAAAGAACAAAATACCCCCCTCCCATGAGACAGCAACTACTCAATTGAAGGCTCAAGCAGATGTTGAAGAGCAGCGTCATCAATTTTGCTGTAGCTGTAGCTGGGTGTTGGAGCTGTAGCTGTAGCGATTGACTTGGGAGCCACGCTCGGAGGAAAAACGGAATCAGACGAGCCCAACATCTATCGAAGATGCCAATGATTATCCCATTTTTTCTTCTTGATGAGAGGCAATTGATTCCCGGAATTCAAATCACGCACACGAACACTGAACACACGTACGTACATGGCTGCTGCTACGTACGTACGTTTTCAGACTCTGGGGGCAGTTTGACTGTAGCATATACTAAAGCATCTTCGTGTTCTGTGGCCGTGAGGCCGTGATCGATGAATGCTCGTAGCCAGCTGCAGCCTTTGACAAAGCACGCGTACGTACGTAGCGGCTTACGAGGAGTACGACGTGCTAGAATTATCGATCATAGCGTGCAGCAAAACACAAGGAACAAGTTTGTTCGGATCCTTTGACGAAGTGGTTGTCGTTCCCGGACCCGGCCGGAGCGTCTCGGCCGGCGACTGCCGTGCACCGTGCAGGGTTCGACACGGAGTTATTTTTACTGTGTCTTCGTTATCATATGCAGACTGTCACATTCGGGTCTTGATAATACTGGGGGAATCTGATAAGCGAGATGCTATAGTTTTGCTAGGTCGCGAGATGGCGTCTCGTTCATTCGTCTACGTCGAGTCAATAAGGCTGATGGAATAATGTCGGAAAATGTGTACGTGCGTGTCAAATTCAACCTGTTGAAAATTTACATCGTCAAGTTGATGAAATGACGAGCTTTTCTTTAGCTGGATATATGAAGTCGAAGAGGCTGTCTTTGTCTAGGACGCGATTGCCACGGAACTGATAGCTAATTAAACGCCTGTCCCTTTTTCAGACTTGCAGGAGATCAGCGTGCGTACGTTCGCCGGGGAAAAAGCTGCGTTGCGTGTCTTCGTATCACATAAGCAAATCTGCCTCTTAACATTTAGTATATGTACCAACTTTGAATCGGTCTACTCTTCATTTCTTAGAGATGGATTCAAAGAACATTCATTTCTTAGAGATGGATTCAAAGAAGATTCTACACTTGGCTGCGTTGCAGAGCGAGAATTTTTGTATACTATGCACGCGTCACGGCATCAGCCATCAGGCAGGCAGAAAAGATGGCGCAGTGCCCAAATCTTCTCGGCCCGGATGCGGCATCTCGCTTCTATGTCGTCGAAATAGTGCCGCTGCCAGTTCGCCACGTCCCCCGACCGGCCAAGATTTTCGGCGCGTGTTGACGGTTGACGCCCGGTCGTTTGTGCTGCCAGCCACCGGGCCCGGACGCTGACGACAGCACGTGCGAGCTGCGCCCTTCCAGGAAACGCCCTGCCGCACGTGCGGCATAACCACAGGCCTGAACTATCGCGCTCGGAGGGCCTGGCACGAGTCTGCGCTCCGTTCGATCTCACATGGGCTTAGTTTCAAGTCTATGTTTTCGGCTCCGTAGAGCAAGCTAGCCGGTGGCCCAAAAATAATTGGATGAGACGGACGGAAAGCCCACAAAAATTAAATCTCTACTTTATGAAGTGCGGGCTAGTTTCCATTTCTTCTTCCTTCCTTCTTTTTGTTAATATATAATAATAAAGCTTTATTTGCCTCACTTACTCATTCACTCACACACACACACACAAGGGTTTTGAGGAGAAATAGATCTAGATGAAATAAACTAAATGTTTTAGCCAAAAAAGTCATTATGGATCCCGAAGAAAAGGTCTATAGCGTTGTGATGCAACCAACAATGACTCCCGGTAGCCATGTGTGCATAACGATGAATCCAAAAATCGTTTTGACAAAACGGAAACGATGGATCCTCAAGTAAAAGGTGCAAGATGGTAAAAAAATCTAATTTGACGAAAGGACCATGGAACAGAACATTGGGCACTCTATAACCGACAATAATATTGGACGATTGCACCCTGCAGGCTAAAAGCATTGCAAGTAAGGGCTACTGCACAGAGATCTTAAACAAAATTGCATCAACGCTAATCCTGTGCTATGCTAACAGGCTTTATAAACTTTAATGTGCTAGACTTAGGATAACCACAATCCAAACCCACAACCAAGCTGGACTGCTAGACTTAGGATAACCACAACATCAAGGCATTGTAGAACGCTAGCTGCAGTAAATCACATATACATCCAGAAAATCTCAATTCTTAGATGCTATAGATATGGTTGATTCATTTTCAGAAAACAATATTCTCATCAGGTCTGCAAAACATGAAATAACGCTCTGAACTTGAGACGACTAACAAAAAAAAGACAGTAATATAAATAGGCCACACATTTCAGCGGAGGACCATCCATGAGAATGCTCTAAGCTGCAGCGCCCTTGCCCTTCTTGCGCTGAAGCTTCTTCATGTAGAACTCAAGCTCTTTACCCTCAAGGATGTACCTGTTATAAAAAAAAAGAAGGTGTATGGTAAGAAGCTGCCTGCAACATTACAAGTGACAAAATAGTTGAACGCCAATTCTACTTGAACCTAGAAGAAAATTTGTGACAGCTGCTTGTATCACAAATAGGGTATAAGTGTATAAATAAACATTTATACCGAGAGGAATAGTTCCTGGTGAGGATTTGCCTATATAACATATTCATTCCTGGTAGAAACGGTTCCTGGTCACCATTCCAGGACAACAAAACGCAGGCTTAAGCTACAAAAGTTAACGGTATACAAACAGATAAACCGCTCTAATAAAACAAACATTCCGGTGGAAGACCATGATTTCTTACCCATCAGCTCGGCCACACTGTCCAGGGCGGGAAGAAATGCATGCCAGCAACCTTCCACTCCCAAATTGCTCTTCAATGTGCACGTCAAGGGCGCGTCCCTCATTACGCTTATCAAGCTTCCTCTTGACATGGTTGCTCTTCTTTGTTTCCTCAGCTGCTGCCTCGCCCTCTTGTCCCTGGATGAATAAATCTCAAACAATAAATGAACCACCAGAGGAACATACAAGCTATTATAGAAAACTAATTAACTATTGATCTCTGCTATCTGGAAATACTTCAAGTAAAACACATTGATAAACACCAACAACTTGTACATTTTGCATGCAGAAATCTAAAACAAGCAAGCAGTGTGTAAACAAGCTATTCAAATGTGAAATATGGATAGGAAAAGAAGAGTTCTGCAAGAATTTGCAATGTGCAGGAGTAGACAGTATAAAAATACAGGAATGAGGAGTCGGTTCTCTTTAAAAGGAGGAACAGAAAGAGATGATATTTGCCAGATACAAAAATGATGCAACTATTTTAATAGTAAATAATGAGATGCTGTGTTCCAAGAAGTTATACCTCAGCGGCTTCCTTCTTTGCAGCAGGAGCCCTTTTCTTCCTACCTATGTCAACTCCATAGTGAGTGAGGTACCACTGCTTGAAGGGGGCAACATCAACTTGCACAATGGCACTCTTCACAAGGGTTTGAGTCCTCACAAGCTCATTGTTTGATGCATTGTAGACCACGTCGAGGATACGGGTCTTGCGGGTAACGGCTTCACTTCCCCATGAGTAGTTACCGGTATCCAGGCGAAGAGCCCTCCACTTCACATTACCTCCACGAACACGAACCCTCCTCACTGTCTTGTTGCTTGACAGCTTGGTGTTGGCCGGCTGGCGCCCAAGCTCATACCTTCAAGAGAATTGACGAACAGAATAAATCTCTGAACAAAGTCCTCACACGGTGAAGCCACCTCAATAAACAACTATTTTAAACTAATACTTGAAAAGAAGCTGATGACACCAGTTCAATTTACCAAAATTTGCACATCTGATTGCCTCAAACACAGTACAAATGTGTTGCAATACCGCCACAAGTAAGATAAAAGTGCCTATTCTGAAACATAGTTACAAATATGATGATTCCCACCACATAACCCCTAAACAATTCCGAGAAGCTCAGCTGGTCACCATCAAGAAAATTGAAAACTTAGACACTAAGTCATCAAATAAAACTACTTATACAGTGTCAAGGCTGACATTTCATTTTAATCATCATGGTAAACGATTTAACACACCAATAATTTTTTAGACAGTAATCCAACCAAGTAACCACATAGCAGAGGGGTGTCATCTAAAAGTGCAAAAGCATGAATCACTGGAGGTCACCTATTGACATCGAGAGAAAAAGAAAAACATTCCTCAATAGAACTAGATCAATTAATACCGCCGTATCCACTTCAAGTTCAAGATCAAAGTGAACTAGGCTAGGACCGCTGATCTAATCAAGCAGCAGTCTAAACTACAAAGCGAAAGCACACATACATGGATCAAAACGAGAGAACAAAGGGAAGAGAAACAGAGAAATAGTGATTACTTCCTCTTCTTCCTCCAGGCCTTCTGCTTTCCACCGGTGGCCCGGCGCTTGTGCATCGAGCCACGCGAGATACCTGCACGGACACATCCAAATCAACCGTCGAGGCACCCATTAGTAAAACATCGCTCAAACAGAACCACCGTGGCAGCTATGTCAGCACAAGCAGAGCGAGAAGAGAGGGAAGCGGGATTGAGATCTCACCCATGGTGGCGGCGGTGGCTTTGGCTCGGCTGCTCCTCCGCCTCTTCCTTCTGGTCCGCCCCCCCGCGCCGCCAGTTGGGTGTCACAAGGGAGAGATGAGAGCGGAGACGCGGCGCGGGCCTAGAAGGTGGCAACTGGGCTCGTGCTCCCTTTGGGCCTTCTCGGTACTCGACATGCTCCCTCTGGGCCTCTTCCGTAATGGGCTCAAACTGGACGCACCATAGCCCATAGGAAAGGATGACCTGTTGCTCAAAAAACAGGAAAAAGTCTTTTTTTTTTTTGGTCCCTCGTCTATTGCTAAATGATTTTGCTCCTTTAACCACAAAACCAGATATCTAACATCCCCACTGTCTAAACGGTTTGATTTACCTCCCTCGGCTGTTTGCGAGTGGTTTGAGTGATGTGGCAACATGGGCCCATAAAGAAGCAGAGTAAGCGAGAACGCACCGGTAGAAGCGGAGGGTCTCGCCGCTGTGCGTTGCGAGCTCACAGCAAGTATAATGATTTCGCCGGCAGCCGGCTGGATACACACGCCAGGTCACTTCTAGCCGGAACTAGCAAACACATGTATAGTAGGCTAGCTATCTTGATCGGCTGCAAGGAATATTAAACTATTGATTGTTTGTATGGCCAACGTGTGAGATCAGGAGAGAGGTAGATAAAGGCTGGCTTTGTCTCGGTACCTGTGTTTTAGCCCGGCGAAGAACCAAGCGCCGGCTCATTCTCTCTCTCCTATTCTCGGTGTGCCAGATCATTCTTTTCTCTAATGTGGACTCTATTTAGCCTGCTGACTCAGCCTCATAATACTTAGTCGCCGCCACCGGCGTCGTCCAAGAGAAGACCATCGGCGACACGCTCAAGGTATACGCACGGCGGTGGCTTCCCAACGTCGCCAAGCACGGACAGCTCTCTGCGGACCAGCAGTTCAACGACCACGACGTCGGGCTCGTGCTCCCTGTCTGGGCCTTCTCGGTACCCCTCTGGGCTTCTTCCGTACTGGACTCGAACTGGACGCCCCATAGGAAAGGATGCACCTGTTTCTCAAAAAAAAAAAAAGGAAAGGATATTCTAGTGGAGTTCATCGCTTCTTGGCCACCGTGAAGGCCCGTGTGTCTATACTTCCTCTATACTTTTTTTAAGTGTTGCTGTGATATTCCTGCTGGTCATTTTTAAAGTTTAACCAGATTTATAAAAAAATAGCAATATTTGTATCTCCAAATAATTTTAGTATAACAATAGATTCAGCAATCTATTAATTATATTAAATATTTATCATAAATATTAATATTTTCTTATACATATTTAGTCCAAAATAAACATATTTAACTTTTAGAAAAGTGAGAAATTAAGAAAGCTAAAAAGGGACAAAGGTATGTCAGAATGATATGTTATGGTTTTGTTGGGTTTCGAATCGAACAGAGATGAAATGAATTAATGTTCCAGTGGAGTTTCACTTATGTATTAGGAACAAAAGGGCATCAACAGTTAGTGTCAAAATTTCTATACCATACCATGTCACTGCTTTTGCTGATATAAACAAGAATGGAATTCCTACTAGTTTTTAGAGCCTGTTTGGTTTCATAGGACTAAGCTAAAATAGACTAAACTTTAGTCTCTTTGTGACTAAAAACCCAAACAGAAGGACTAAAATTAGACTAAAATGCATTAGTCCTATTAGTCCACCAGGAGCTCCTAAAGTGTACTAAAATCCAATCTTTGCATGCAATAGGGGCAATTTTTTCATGCAATAGGGACAAATCAGTCTTTATTCAAGTACTTTAATAATATTTAGTCACTTTTAGTTATGAAAACCAAACATGAATGACAAAATTTAGTTATTAGTTTTTAGACACTTTAGTTTAGTCCCGTTGAACCAAACATGCCCTTAATGGTGCTGCCTACCTGAATAAAGGCATGCACTTTGAACTTCAGTCTCAATCAGTCAATCTCAATTCTCAGAGAACATAACTATACGCTGGAAATTAAAGAAGCCGTCCACTACGAAACGATGGAGCCTGTGGAAGATTAGCAGCGCGATTTTTCTACTATCCATTTGCTAGCTGGTGGAGGTGCGTGGTGTCCATTTTCTAGTCATTTGGTATCCATCCATGCAATTAAGCATGCAGGGAGAGGAGACTTTTGGAACGGGAGAAGGGAGATAATTAAAAGCTAGGGCGGCCTCCCATTTCGCCTTTACTCCAAACTCTTTTTCTTTTTGACAGCAAGGTCACCTGAGATCCTAAATGTCGGAAAGTTGGATACATTTTGGCACTCACAACCTGCTTTTCACTTGGAAACGCAAAACAAATCGATCAGGAACGTAATGGCATGAGATACACTTGACTTCAGTCTCCATGGCAACAAATGACGACGAGATGACGAACAATTGACGACCACACATACCACTAATAAAGGTTCTTATTACGCACTCCGTACATAGCTATGCATGATTTAGAAAGGAAAAAACCTAAATTAAAAGAAATTGAGAACACATGCTTGTGTTTGTCCTGCACCTCCCACTCACCAAACCGCAAGAGTTGCGACACCAGAATTGCGGCGTTCATTTTGCTCGCTAGATTTTTGGCCGATTGTGGCACAAAAATGAACTAAGCTGTTGTACTCGTGCTATGGCGCTGCCGAAAAAAGAGTTCTTAGTAAGTTAGTGATGTTTAGCATATCCTAGAAAAAACTATATAGTGCAAACAAGGTGGCCAAACAAACCATTGAAGATTGCCTAGTGTGAACACATGTGCTCTTTGCAGCACACAAAATTTCCTGGTTCCTTGGATACTTTGTATTATTCTCTCTCTCTCTCTCTCTCTCTCTCTCTCTCGCTGCATCACGCTTTACGCGATTTTTCCGGTTACCAGTCAATATGAAATGATGATGCAGGGCATAGTTTACGGCAAGTTCAGTCCTCGCACGAGGCTCGATTTGTTCCGGTTACCAGTCAATATGAAATGATGATGCAGGGCACAGTTTACAGCAAGTTCAGTCCTCGCACGAGCGTCTCTTGCGACTTCGTCGTCTGTCATTATAAATTGAGCATCTCCAGGCATGATTAGCGGCACCGCGCTTATATGAAATTAATGATATTCCTAGTAATCACTCACAATACGGACGCCTAAGGAAAGATCTTAGAAGGGGCCAACGAGTATAGTTGAAGTACGTACCACTAGTAGTAAAGTGTATATATCACGTGGGCCTGTGTATTGTCTCTGCCTATGCATTAGTTTCTGCCATCATTCTTTGTCTTGTAGCAACACACAAACACACATTATACAACTATGTGAGTTGATGTAGCATATAGTCATTAACCATTTGCAACTAAACTACTTTTTTTGAAGGAGCAGCTAAACTATTTGATGTCCATAGACCATACACTACTGGAAACCTGCAGTACCCTGACGGTGGTGGTTTTCTTTGACGGTTATTGAGAAAACCGTCAAGGTAAATTCAATTTCCTTGACGGTTTCAGAAAAACAGTCAGGGTAAATATATTATCATCAAGGAAATTTATATTAACTTGCCGGTTTAGGGAACCGTCAAGGTAAATAATTACCTTGTCGGTTTGCACATTTACCCCGACAGTTATTTATATTACTTATAGAGAAATTATCTGAAGGCACGAATATGTTAAGAAAAGCCCGCCAGACGTTTTGCCAATCCCTCCGAAAGATTGAGAGGCCTGCCAGGCCCGCCAAAAATTTCGTTCTCAGGCGCGTTCTGTAACACTCTGGTGTTAAGCATGCATAACCACTTGCATTCTTAAGCATAAGCATCATTATGCATGGCATTGATGAAAAGAGCAATTGTTATTTTATGTGGATGCTTGAATTATTCAAATTATGGTTGTATTTCACATGAATTGGATAAGTGGTATGAGTGTTTGATGTTTGATGACCTCTAAAGTAACCTAGACATGATTAGGACACCAAATGAACCTAGGTTTATGTTCATGGTTTTGGTTAATTAAGCTTTGTTGTCATGGTTGACCAAGGTGGACCATGAAAGCGGTTTTGTTTGACTGATTTAAAAGTGGCAGCTAGAGTGCTTGCATGTGTGTGCACCCTAAATAAAGTTTGCAGATAATTTCATAAGGAACAAAAGTTGTTATTATCACTTTTCATGAAAATGCTTGGAAGATGTTCAAAAATATTGAAAAAGGCAGATTTGGGGGCTGTTTTTCTATTTTTAGGGATTTTAGGGGTATTTTCATTTGGATTTTTAAATTTCAAAATCTATGTAGAATCTGGCCAAACTTTGTATATATGAAATGTTCTACTCTTCTAGAGCTACATTTTCTTTAATATAAGTTTTGGCTAATTTGGCCTGGTTTGGGAGTTATAGAGTAGAAAAGTTTATATTAGAGATCATAAAAATAGTATTTCAGTGACGGTTGACCAAAGCCGTCAGAGAAATGGCCGGCCACCGCCCATCGCGCCCAGCCCGCGCGCTCCGCGTGGCGCGCGTCCACCGGCAGTCCGGGGCGGCAGCCACCGCTCCGACCGTGTTAAATCGAGCGCGGCAGCTCCCTCCTTCCTGTCCGCCTCCTTTTTGCCTGCTCTCCCTGCCTTCCCTCCTCGCAGCGCAGCTCGCCGGCGTCACCATCATCCGCCGCTGCCATTTTCGCCCGCCATCGCGCCATTTTCTTCCTAGAAGCCGCCATCGAGCTCGTCCGCGCGTGCTCCATCCTCTGCTGCCCTCACCTCGTCAAGCCGAGCCCGAGGTATGGCCCAATCGGGCGTGTTGCCGTCCGCCGCCATGACCGTGGCTCCGTGAGCTCGTGGTCCGCCGTGGCCCCGGCGATTGAACTGCCATTTCCTTTCTCTTCCTCTAGCATTAGGTGCGCCTCATCGAGTAGTAGCTGTAGCCCTAGCTAATGGAGCCGATGCGGGTCACCTCTCGCTGAATTTGGCCTCGCCGTCGGCCGGGGAGCCGCCGCTCCGGCGTGCGCGCGGCCGAAGCCGCCTCGGCCTTGCTCCGCCGTGATAGAACCCTCTAATCGACGTGCGTAGTCCCCCTCGTGCGTCCCCTCTGCTCAGTTTCACCGGAGAGCCCCGGCAACGGCCGGCGACGCCGCGCCGACGCCGTCCTTCTGCCCCTCTCCCACGCAGGGACCTTGTCCTTGAATTCAACCAAAGTCAAGGGTCTTCGTGCATAACTGCCAGACACAGAGAACTTCTTTATAGGGCTTGGTGGATTTCTGGTTAACTCAGGGTCTCCGGTGCAAAAGTGTTTTTTCTTTTTCTTTTTCAGAACTGATTCCAGATTTTGATTAAACCTTTGAAAAATCATAATTTCCTCATTTTTAGTCCAAATGAGATGGTTCAACTTGAAGTATTTTTATTATGAGGAGATCTATGCATAAAAAATATGAAATATGAAATTTGTAATACTTTTCTGTATAGATTTATTTATCTCTATTAATTACTTTTATCTTAGAAAATGCATAAGTAATTCTATGTTGCTCAGAAAAACATGAGACCAAGTTCGTTAGTCTTTTTATGTCATGCTCTATCTGTGAAACATATTGTGAGTCTATGTCCTATGGAAAGTTTGCTCTGTCTAGTTATGGTGCCTATTTCCATTAGATGATAAATAATTCATAATAAATAATATATAAGGAATTTGTGCATAAAACTTTTTGGATGATGTTTTTATATCAATATAGAGCTAAAAATATTCTGAGATCTGTTGTTTGACATTTTTCTATATACAAAGTATTTTATGCCCAGTGAATTATGCTGCCTTGTCATTTTTGTGTAGGATAAATTACTTACTGTTTTGACCTAAAATTTTTATGGTAGTCTACATTAGACATGCTTAAGCTCCTATAATTTTTACAGAATTTTTTGAATAGTATAAAGTCATGTTGCAGTTCTACCCTGATTTCTTTTAATAAGTAATAATGCTTTAAAGCTATCATTTTATGTGTGTAAAAATGCTTGTTAGGATATTTGTGATGTGTATAATCTGTATGAGTTTTGGTTTAGTAGTGGGTAGTGTGAAAAATAATAGTCGTTTATAATTCCTTTTAATGTGTAAGTAAATTATAATACGAGGCTTGTTTAAGATTTGTCGGTAGAAGAGAATGCAAATCACATGTGCTTATCTTATATGTTTCAAAATCATATCCTTTATATTAGCTGAGCATTCATTCACCATCTGCATCAGTATTGTATTTCTATGTATACATGATATTCATACGCACTATGCATCATACAGGATCGTCAGAGCTCGAAATGGTAGTTCCCAGAGTACAAGGAGAGGAAGGCCAGCAGGAAGCTTTGGTGCGGGAGATAGCAGCAGAAGAGGATCCCGAAGTTGATCTTCCCGATTGTCCCGACCATCAGCCAAGCTCTTTCCTGAAAGGCAAGCCCCGGAGCATTCTCCCTGTGGTTTGCAAAATATCTAACTTGAGTCCTTTACTTGTTTGATGCATTAAGTTATAGACGTTGTTTTATACCGTTGCTGCATTACTTATATTCCTTGCCCACTGTATATCCTTCAACCCTGATAGTTTTAGGTGCAATTATCTGCTTAGCCTTGCTTAAACTAGATCGGTAGAAGTCGGGTGATTTCCTGTCATCCGCGAGTTATAGGTGGTGACTCAGAATGGTTGAATACATTGTTATCTCGGATAACCATGTGGAGATAATAAATTGAGACCGGGCGGGATTGGTGTTGGGACTGAACTGGAGGTTCGGTGAGGTTATCTCGTCTGTGTCGAACTAGGACCTCGTCCGTTGTACGTCCTCAAGTCATATTGAATTTATGCCTCATATTTAGCTAGAAGGATAAGTCATTCCGATCGCGAAGCCTGGGTTTGGTTTGGGCCGGGAGTCGACCTGCTGTACGCATCGTATTGGTGAAGATGGGGGACCACGGGTTACGCGGAGAGTAAGTCCGAGGTCAGGGTCGCCCTGAATAAGGCAGCTGGGCGGTTCCCGGATACGATGGTACCTGTTGATCTCACGATTTTCCCGAATTGAACTTTCGGTGATCTGTAGCTCGCCGTGGCTGGTGAGTGTGGTTTGTGTGAGGAATACCCGTCAGCTGGTTAGTAATCGATTATAATCGCCATCGTTCCTGGACAGTGAACACTTGACTTGAGCAGCGGCATCGTAGTAAGAACTTGAACAAGAGATGAGATGGTTGAGCTGTTGAGATTGAAAGATACTCAACCGGAATTGGTTACTATTCTTGTTGAATAATTATTACCATGCTTGTTTAGTACAGGTGCTAATGTAGCATGATAAGGTTAATTAGATTAAAATACGTTGCTAGAAGTTTCTTATTAATTGTTTCTTTAATACCAGCTTTTCCGCAATTAAATGAGTCAGCTATCCCTCTTATACAGCCTTGCATACTCCTTGGAGTCAATTTATTTTTAGTTTATGACGGGTAAGTCTAGCTGAGTACATTCTCGTACTCAGGGTTTTATTTCCCATGTTGTTGCAGATGGTGAGATATTTTATGGCTATTGCCAGCACTGCTTCTATCTCGCGTTGGGTGATGACTAGACTTTGGGCATGGTCACTCTTCTGTACTTAATGTTTTTGTTGAATGTTGATCAGGAACCTGGCACCGTATTTGAAATGAGTGTGTGTGGTATTTGAACTTAATCGCTTTCGCTTTATTTTGAAATTTGAACTTGGTTTGTAATAACTTTATTCGTACTCTGATTGTGTAAAACTATGAGCGAACTATGTATGTTGTGAATGATGACGCTAAACTCATTACGATCTTGGTCGTGCCGGAAATGTTTGAAATCCTTCAAGATTTCGGTATGACTACCGGGTTTATTAGGTCTCAATCATGTAGTTTGTCGTCTTAATGGCGAATTATGTGCTTGTGCTGTAATAAATTGGTCGGTCACGTTCAGGCTGGAAAAAGAAGAAAAAAAGCCAAACCCTATCCATTCCTTCAGCTGGCCACAGCCGCTCCTTCCCACGCGCATTCTTTCCCCACGCGCGCCGCCGGGGTCGCGACTTCCCCATGCGCCGCGGCTTCCTCCCCACGCCGCGTCCTCCGCCTGCTCCCCACGCTGCGTCCTCCCCACGCCGCCGCTCCTCCACGCCCTCCCCACGTCGAGTCTTCCCCAAGCCGCCGCTCCTTCACGCCCTCACTGCACAGGATGCCGCGGGTGCCTTCCCCACACCGCTTTCTGCCCCATCTGCTCCAAGTTGCTCCTCCATGACGACACGGCCGCAGCTTTCCCTTGCGGTTCCTCCACGTTGACGGATCGGACGCCGCACCTGCCCCGGACACCATTGGAATCCTCCTTAGTTTCTGGCGAGGAACACACTTCTGCTACTCCTACTCTAGGCCTACGAGCAGCGGAGGTCCGACGGTGGAGGCAGCGACCAGATCTGGAGAAGGTCGTGACTGAAGATCCATGCTGGTGGTGAAGGGTTCGTGAGGAGCTTCCTACTTCCAGAATCAAGGTTAGCCTTTGTTTTTGTTTCTCCTTGTGATGTTGTTTGCGTACATTATACTGGCATTCATTGTACTTACTTTAAATTATAAGAACTTAAACAAAGTTAACATATAAATTGCTCTTTTTAGTGCCAAAAATCAGCTAGCATTCACAATGTGCTGTGCCAAATGTCTTATGGTTTTCGCACTCAGGTTACCTCGTATGGGTGTTATGATATTAATGGATATAGATTTCACTCTGAGAAATATGAGAAAGGAAGACCATGGCTAACAACCATTAATACTGGTGTTTGTGTTACTTCATATGATGAATCTGATAATGCTATTGAGTATTATGGTGTTATAGAAGATATCATAAAGATAAAATGGGAGGGCAGTATTCAACTAGAGTTGGTTTTGTTTTATTGCCGCTGGTTTGATCCAACACCTAATGGATTGAGGCGCACAGAAGAACTTGGCTTGGTAGAGATCAATTTCTTTGCTGATGTTTACATTGAAAACATATTCTATCTTAAGACTGTGGCTGTGTAGCTTGTTCTTTTGAAGTTTTTGCCTCTACATCACTTAAGTTGGTAGTAACCTTTAGCTAGTTCTTAGTGGTGTGGATGTTGAGCTAGTACTAACCTTTAGGTTGTACTCTTTTGAAGTGTTTGCCTCAGCATACACTTAGCTTAGTACTAGTGCTATGGTTGTTGAACTAGTACTAACCTTTAGCCAAATCTGGTGGTGGAAGCGAGTCATGTTGATGCCAAATGTTTGGAGAAGTTATTTTGGGTAGGTGCTAAATATTTGGACATCTCATGTATTTACAAATGTTGATGCAAACAAGACATCTATGTATGTAATGGATTTATGCTAGACTAATCTATATATGATGTTGTATTGTATCTATCTTGGTATATGTGCATTATATTAATTATACCAGTTTTAAATTATATGGAAAAAAGGCTATTATGGAACTTTTTTATTGGTGGATTTTCCTTGACGGTTGAACACTGTTAGGGAAAAGAATTTGGTCTAAATAGACAGGGAATTTCCTTGATGATTATCAGTCGACAGGGAAAACAAGAACTGTCAAGAAATAATACAATTTCTTTGATGGTGTATAGACTGTCAAGGTAAAGGTTCTTATAGCCTGACGGTTTTGAACCATCAAGGAAATATTTTTCCCTACCGGGTAACATCCAATTTTTTGACAGTTCTCACCGTCAGGAATATGTATTTACTCTGACGGTTTTGCCAATTCCCTGTCGGTTTTTAACCATCAAGGAAATAAAAATCAATTTCCCTGACGGTTCACCCTCAGGGACATTTACCCTGTCGAGCCAGCCCTGATGGTTATTCCCGCCGTTAGGAAATTGATTTTTAATTTCTATGATGGGTTTTTTAATTTCCCTGGCGGTAAGTTCACCGTCAGGGAATTTCGACTTTCCAGTAGTGATAGCACAAAAACAAGGACATAGGCTATGACTTCCTTTTAAGATAATCAGCTATAGTTTTCACATCCCCCATACCCAACCAACAATATCTACTCTTAATATATGACAATATTGACTTCATCTCAAACTTTGGCCCATAGAACTAATGTTTACTGTTATGAGTTTACATTCATATCAAATGATAGTCTACCAAATTGATAGCTAAATCTTTTTGATTTTTGTTCCAAGAAGTGATGGTTCCCTGGTTGTTGACGCCGAATGTGGTCCGGATCAATACACCACGAGGGCTTTGGACGCCCGCGCCGCCACGAGCCGAAGAACGCAGCGAGGTAATCACTCTTGCACGGTGAAGGACGGAGAAGTTTCCAAGCAAACCACCAAAGGATAACCAACGTGCTTTCGGAACAAAGAACCGACTAGTTTTCAGGCAAACTAGCAAAGGAACCGGTGAAGCTCTCGCCCGGGAGGGACCCTGTCAGGGCAAGGACGTCGCCGCGTCGTCCTAGGTCAGCCAGCAAGCCTAGGACACCATCCTTGGTCGCCTCGATCAAGAGATGAACAACATAGGGTTGAAAAATAGAGTAAAGGTAGGAGATAGATTGATTTTGTGTCGATTGAGTTGGATGAGATCAATCGGCCATGATCCTCTTTTATATATACAGGGTGTGGTCTTATCCCAGTAGGAAACAACTCCCATATGCGTTCTCCATGTTTTCCACGCCCAAAATAGATCCAAAACCGACCTAGGACGCCAAATCGGCATGAAAGCAACCCCGAACCGTCTTAGCCGGGTTCTGGGCCGGCTTAGCCGATTTTCACGGGCCGGAGGCACTGTTTCTGGGCTAAAAATGGCTTAAGTCGGCTAGGCCGGGTGGCTGACCCGACTAAGCCGATTGGCTATTGGAAATTTCGGGCGTAATCTTCTAAAATTCGTAATTAATTCATCCGGACTTCAAATAAGACAAATCATATATATTTTTTGATCAGCTTGACAAGAGGAACACAATGTTGGTATCAATTCTTGCATTTAAGAAACTTGGTCAAGTCGGCTTAGCCGGCCTAGAGACCCAGCTAAGCCGGCTCTGGCTGGTCCAGCACCCGAAAAGTGGTTTTCCTCATCCAAGTACCAAATGTGATGATCCGAGGGTGCTCTCTGCTATTCTTGATGACAGAAACATGATGATAATGTCCATGATGCCATCTGGATAATTTTGGGTGTCAACACTGGTGTTGCAATTGTGATGATTTCTTTATTTTTATGTAGTAACTGTTGTTAGATGTTGCACTTTGCTGATTTTTCATGTTGAAGCAAATAGAGTTAGATGTTTCAGTAGATTAATTCTCAAGTTGCAGCAACAAAATTGAGATGTTCCACTATATATATAGCATTTGATGTTGCAGTAACCAATGATTTTGCTTGTTGATTAAGGATGTCTCATCTCTTTCATTTTGATGTGTGATAACCGAATGTTGGATGTTGCACTTCATTGATTTCCTATATTATAGTAACAGCCTGAGATGATTTAATAGATTATTTCTCATCATTATTTAAAAAAATAGGTTATTTCTCATGGTGCAGCAAGAAAACTAAATTTTCACTACATGATGTTTGATGTTGCAATAATAATGGTGATTTCTTATGTGATTTGAGATGTTTCCACGCGCGCGCGCTCTCTCTCTCACTCTTTCTCTCTCTAGTAATTGATTATATGTGATGATGCATGCCGTTGATTTCATATTTGCAAAAGAGTTTCATTGGTATTTATTTTAATTTTACCTCTTGGGGAAGCCCTTTGACTTACCATTCTTCTTCGAGCGACATAGTTGGCCAACACGTTGTGCTCGAGGAGGTAGGTGAAAGGTATAGATTCAACTATACGGGTATGTAGGATGCTGGATTAAAAAGGAGGGTGTTGTTACATCGATGGCGAGTTAATAAGACATCCGATGGAAACATACTGCCCGAAAAGTCTATCCAGATCATTTTCATTGGCCAAAAACAAAGGTATTGATCCATAATAGTAGTAAAGGCCTATAGGGTAGAAGTCAGTTATTAGCGGAGTCTATATATAGAACGACGGAGTTATGGGCTAGATACGTACAGTTTGGCCTCTCTCCCTAGCGCGCACAATAGCACGCTGGTGTAGTTCTATCCCCTACACGTGTGTAGATGTTGCTACTACATTAATCGTCAAGGTGGATATCTGGCTAGGCGTGATGACACACGTTGTAAACATGTGTCCTCACTCCTGAATAGCAGTCACACATCCACCTTGTCGATGAATGCAATAGCATCGTCTCCACAGGTGTGCTACAACTAATGGCAGCAATGCAACATGTCGTAGTACAAGTGGACCGTGCGGCCATATCTTCAAGTTTC
This sequence comes from Bothriochloa decipiens, assembly GCA_023333625.1. Lineage (NCBI taxonomy): Eukaryota > Viridiplantae > Streptophyta > Magnoliopsida > Poales > Poaceae > Bothriochloa > Bothriochloa decipiens. The sequence continues at coordinate 15,807,111 of CM041637.1, forward strand.
AACACTTTTTCTAGTATGAACATGTGCGACAGCAGACAGCGGCCACGCTCACAGCCCCACATGACATAGGATAGGACTAGTCCGTATTTGAAGTCTGCAGTCTGCACTGCAAGTGGGAGCCGGGAGGTAGGACCGTAGCGTCGGCCAATAGAAGGCCAGAAGGCGTCGTCGTGCCTAGTAGCAGGTGGGCCCGCACACGAGGGCTCGTTGACACTTTAACCGTTGAGCTGCTTTGAGTACAGTACAGAGCAGTATTCACTGTATAGCATCTCTTGGTCTGGTCAATCCTTAGATGTATGGGCGAGAGCATCTGCTCCATACAAAGAAACTTCTGCTCGGTCGGTTCTTCAGAGTTCAGAGCACACCTCAAAGTCCCATACTTTCAGATTTGTCACAATCAAAAATGGCGGTTCGATTTCCCTCCTAATTTTGTGCCGGTGTTCATGCTGAAACGAACGAACGAATACCATTAAGCTTCGTTTAGTACGTATAGTACTACTAGTCCTACATTCAGTAAACGAAAAAACTGACCAAGTGATTTCAGTAGCCAAAGAGATGCTGCCAGCTAGGCCGGCAGGGCTTGTTGTCGCAGTCCACGTCCACCTCAGCTTGGCCGAATATTGAACTGACCCAGAAGAAAGCGTCGACGCCGCCGCTGCGTGCTCCACAGTTTGACGACCAATCGCCGCAAGAACGAAACTTCTCATTTGGCTGTTCTTCTTCTTCTCCCAGGAACTTCTTATTTGGCTGTTCTTCTTCTTCTCCCAGGCCGACAGACATCTTTGGATTGCTCTAGCTTTATCCGTCGAGGTCGATGGAGGAGGTGCATAATTAAACTGCACGGTCGATCGGGACGCGATGCATTTTGCTTTGCTTACTTGTAAGCTCTGACGGAAACAGGTAGTACTAGCAGTGCAACGAGGCTACCGCGCGCCGCTCCGGATTGGATGAAGTCCGGGTCGCAGGCGTCTGCGTCTCGTTCTCTCAATCCATCAATTATTTGGTTTCGTATTGCAGAGCGCGAGGTCGTGCTAGCTGTGTCGTTCTCGGACAGTGAGAGATACGCAGCGGTGTGTTCTCGCGGCGTATCTAGCAGGAGGTTTCTTCCTATGCCTTGCAGAAACGTGTTGGTTTGACAGATTCGCACAAGGACTTGAGCGTGCTAGTATATATTTGACCACAAACGTTTATCTTTAACTTGTTTTTTTTTTTCTCTAACCATAAACTTTGATGCATGGAATCTTGTACAGGTTCACATGATTTAAGATCTGTCCTTTTAAATCAGCCTGGTATACTAATTCCTCAAGCTACTTCATTCACTACCAGCTGACAGCCTGCAATTTCGTTGAGGCTACGACTTGCCAAATCAATTTGGCACAGTAATAATTCATCGCATTCCCAACTTGAAAGTGTGAAACTTTTATACGCCTCTGAACTAGCCAAACCGTCGGTTAATTTCTTAATTGTACCGGGCAGCAACTGGGCTCATAGCTTCTTTGTGGTGCAGCTGTGAGCCATGTACTCTGATCGGGTTAAAAATGAAATCTCACGAGAGCTGGCCTGGTCAGACGACAAGCCTTGCGCGGCACTTCATCTCCGGGAAGACATCAGCAAAACAACTCGTATTTTGTTCGTTCATACCGGTTAATTCGTGATAGCGCGTTTCTTGATCGACGGAGTACATACACTTTAGCTGCGCTGTAACAGTGACATTGTCTATTGAAGACTAACACAACAATCTGCGTCACAACTGCTGGTGTATTCTATAGTACCATACACCAAGTCGTGTATGTTTTTTTTTACAAGAAAGCTATACATTACTCACGTAATTTTTGGCTTTCTGTCATTATGGAGGAATCGGACCTCAATTGTTACAAAGCTCACCACTCAAAATAGTCTCACACAACTGAGAAAACAAAACAAAAAAAACTCAAGGCGAAAGGTAAAGTGCCATCCATGATAATCACCCATCTTTGTACTCACACTAGACAGCGGTTTAGTTTTAATATATTTATTTCTTAGTAACTTTTTTCCAAGCCCCATCTTCATTGCTAAGTTTAAACAACCACTTAGACAAAAGGCATCTGTTTTGTAAATCCAAGTTTTGGAAACCCAAACCAACTTGGTCCTTTGGTTGGCTAACTATAGCCCATTTGATCAGTCTACATTTCTTTTTATGTTGGCCATTTTGCCAGAATAATCTTGGTCTATAAAAATCTATTTTCTCTAAAACTCCTGTTGGGGTTTCAAAGAAAGAGAGCATGAACATACTTCGATAAATGAGAAAAGAATAGAATTAAAACTAGCCTACCGCTAGGAGATAACATCTTGCCCTTCCAGCTGCTCAATTTCTTCTCAAACCTTTATTGTCTTCCAATCTTTATTACTTAGCTTTCTTACAAGCATGGGGATTCCTAGATACTGGAATGGGAGAGAGCCAACTTTGCAACAAAAAAAGATATGTATATTGTGACTGACTCACACTCTTTTTCTTGCCTAAAAGAGAAGATCCCACTCTTCTGGAAGTTGTAACATGTATAACTCCGGCCCACCCTCAAAGCAGAATAAACAGTCCAACTGAGGCCTAAAAGGAGGATGATCTAGTTGACTAGGAAGGAGCCCACACAAAACCCTAAGGGGGAAGAGGAAAAGGGCGCGCCCAATGCCGCCGCCGCCGTCCCGGGCCCTTCGTGCGACGTCTGCTAGACCGCCACGTCACCGAGATGATTTAGGAAATAAAGATTAAATAAAATAGAAATTGAGGATCCGCAGGATCTCTTGATTGCTTAGAGGATAAGTTAGATTTTGCTTAGCGGTTAAGTCTCCCAGGACTATAAATATAAGGGGTCCTATAACCATTGAATCTTAAAAAGAAAAGGGCTCGTCCCTATCTTATCTCTCTCCCTCTCCTCTCCTGCCGCCGCCCCCTCCCACGCCGTCGTCCACAGGTCACGCTCAGGGCTGCCACGTGCACCCCTGTACTGTATGCGGAGATCACAACGATCCTTCAGGCATCCATGGCCGCCACCGCCACCATAAACGCCGCCACCACGACGAACATCGACGCCGACAGGAACGTGATCAACTTCGACAAGGCTTGCGCGGACGTCCAGGAAGCACTTGTAAGTTTCGAACACCAATTCAGATCTCTGCTGAAGCAACAAAACAAAATTTAGATCAAATCAGATAGGTACGCCGCCAACAACATCACCATCAACGTCGACGATGACATCGTCAAATCGGATCGCCATCTCGGCACCAACGAAGACAAGGTGGCACGCACCGCCAACAACATCATCACCATCGCCGCAAACAACAAGGAGAGCAGCTCGCACAACGCCACCGTCATCAACAAGGAGGACGTCATCAACGACGCCCACCAGCTGTTCGATGTCATGCCTGCACAAGGCAAAACATCTCCTAGCGGCCGCGACCTCGCCATCAACAACAACGACGACGACCGCGACGACACCAGGAGCAACGCCGCAGCACGCGGCCACGCTGTTGGGCGCCCTCAACCTCGTCACTGTCGTCCCCGACGTCGCACCAACACCGCAACGCGCCAATGGCAATGCCACTACCAATGTCCACCAACTGTTCGGTGAAAAGCTCGAGCAGCCGACACGACCACCAGCTAAAGATCCAGGCGCCCAGGCAGGACCAGATATGAGCATTGGCACCATCAACGCCAAGATGGAGGAACAATAGTTACAACATATGCCACCATACCCAATCCAGATTGGCAACAACAGCACGCTGTCCTTTGACGTTCCCAACAACAACAACGACCCATACCTCAAAGAGACCTCTAACACGACTTCAAAAATCAAATCCAGACGAGAGGTAAATCATGCGCCACAACTAGAATTTTTTCCACCCTTGATAATAGATTCAGCAGTACCTACATATAAGATATTAGAGACACCCAATTTCTTTATGGCACCAACAACAGCAATACAACCACATTTACTGTCATATGGAGATGCAAATTGGGTACATCTTGTGCAATATATGCAAATTTACAGCTACCCTTCGCCATGACCAATAATGCCAAATACTCATCAGCATGGCCGGCCAACACTATGTCCTCAACACTCGGGTATGGAATATATTATTCCACAAAAATAGGCTACTGCATACGGCCGACAGAGAACAAAGAGGTAAAGCTACCATCAGCACCATGGTTGTCTTCGCTCCTGTTTCTGAATCAGCTTGTCAACAACAAAAACCCCAACTCCAATGACAGTGACAGTAGCATGCTAGTACATGGAGTTGTAAGAAGGATCATACTCGATTCAGTGGCTGCACAACCAGAACAAGCTGAACAACGTCCTCTACCAATCAAACTAGAGGTAACATTGATGGCACATCTCAATTTTCTACTCCTTCCTCCTGCAGTATATCTAGAAGTGGCACCAGATACAATACCTCCAACTACATCGCCATCCCTAGAGAAGTCCACCTTCACTAACAACAACAAGAGCAGTTGCAAACTGTCTGGCATGAGATCTCCAACAACATGACAATTGGAATCAGCATGATGAATGGGAACCGTAACTACAACCCTTTAGTCCATCTCAACGAGCCTCGCAATTGGTTGCACATCTTTAACAAACGGTGAGTCTCCTTCATGCATCAAGCTCAATTTTCCTACATCAGCAACAACCACGAACGACTACACCACGAGCTACATCCTCTCCGACATCAACAACCACTCCACCTCCAAGACAAGCACCATGTCCAACAACTACGCCAACACCAACAAAAGAAGCGCCGACCTTTATGCCCTCGACTACATCCACGACTACGTGTACTACATCGACATCGAGTGCCTTCCCCCGCAAGACACAGACCTGCTGGCACCGAACACGAACATCTACTTCAGCGACGGCAACATCAACCACGCCGCCGAGCACCTCTAAATTGTCTTCGTCAACAACGCCAACTCCTACCGCCAATTTCGTCGCGTGGACGCGCCGAATGGAAAAGGGGGGAGTGCTGTAGCAAGTATAACTCCGGCCCAACCTCAAAGCAGAATAAACGGTCCAACTGAGGCCCAAAAGGAGGATGATCCGGTTGACTAGGAAGGAGCCCACGCAAAATCCTAAGGGGGAAGAGGAACAGGGCGCGCCCAACGCCGTCGCCGTCGCCGCCGTCCCAGGCCCGTCGTGCCACGTCTGCAAGACCGCCACATCACCGAGATAATTTAGAAAATAAAGATTAAATAAAATAGAAATTGAGGATTTGCAGGATCTCTTGATTGCTTAGATGATAAGTTAGAGTTTGCTTAGCGGTTAAGTCTTCTAGGACTATAAGTACAAGGGGTCCTGTAACCGTTGAATTTTAAAGAAAAAGGCTCGTCCCAATCTTATCTCTCTCCCTCTCCTCTCCTGCCACCGCCCCCTCCCACGCGGCGCGCCGCCGCCGCCGCGCCGTCGCCACCGTGCCGCCGCCTCTACCAGCAGCCGCCGCGGCCACGCCGCCGCCCACAGGTCACGCCCAGGGCTGCCACGTGCACCCCTGTGCTGGACTTGTTATAGAAATTTATCTTTATTTTTATTAGACCTTATAATTGCTCGAAGGTACATATAGAAGTAGTTTCATGTTCTTTGCTTGCTCAATATCATGATCCATAAAGATAATAATCATATCATCATACGCGGAATGGATTATCCTCCATCCACAAGACGTGGGATAATCTCCTGTATTTGACCATTCTCCTTAGCTTTAGATACAAGGATTGACAATGTACCACTACTATGTTGAAATAGTATGGGGACAGCTGATCCCCTTGTCGATGCCCCTTCACCAAGTCGTGTATGTAGCATTGTAGCTCTTTTAACCAATCAAACGTACTTGCAGAAACAGCGGGGGTTCCTCATCATCATCTCCTGGCCGAGTTGAAGTTTAAGGTCCCCGGCGCTCTCCTCGACGTACGGCGTGCCGTGAGGGCGACGGGGCACAAGAACCGCGCGCCGATTCGTCCCCGGAGCGACTTCCCGGCGAACAAATCAGCCTGAAAACGTCTCTAGTTCATGTAACAGTTGAACTGACGATGGTCCGACCCTGTCCAAAAGTTCCATGTATGCAATAGCAATTAGCCAATGGGAAAAGTCGTTTACGCATCAAATCACACTGGTGCTGGCGACCAAGCCGTCCCCTGTTGAGGAATAAAGTGCATCCATGTGCGTACCAATTGTCAAAACAGGATAACGATTGGGTGCACTGATTGATCGAGTTCTATGGATGATATCTTCGATCCTCTCTGAATCCGACGGCAAAACAAAAAAAAATGTGTTATGACATCGTCGTCTTATGAACTGGCTTTCCCCAAAGGAAAAAGGAGACCTTTTAAAATCCAGAACATTGGAGCAAGCACTACGAGAAGTACATACAGACTGTGTAAAAAGCTACATACGGCTCGTTCCAACTTCCAACTGCTCCACTAATACTCTGGATGTGGTTATATTGTCAGCGATAGCTAGAATTTGCCTTTAGTTAGTCCTCCGGATAAATGACAACGTGAGGGAACGGTCTAAAGTTCTTGGTAGCTGACGGTGTGAGCATAATCATAGAAATAACGGCCTCATCTTTAGCCCCTGTAGTAAAAAATATCAATCAATTTTTACAAGTGTTTTGAGGTGCCATCAACATCTTTCTAGTCAATGTTCACCACTGAATTAACTTAGGAATTAAATGACCACAAGTTAAAAGTGATTCCTCAGCACCGAGTTGGAAACTCTCTCCAGCGCTTTTAACTTCTAAACTGAACCTTGTGATTTGAAGTAAAATTTATTGTGTCATGTTTGCAACTTTCAACTCAGCAGAGTAGGAAAATGATCCACCAGCTAGGTAGTAAGCTTCACTCTAACGGCACGATTTATACTAGTGTTTTGCACCAAATGCACACTAGCGATTCCTGGACTAGTAGGTTTCTTTCTAAAAAAACATAGACACCCAGTTCTTAATCTAGACTAGTAAACTCTACTCGTCTGTGACAACAATATGAGCATTAGCAGGGCCAGATCTACAGGGGGGCTTGGGGGGCTCCAGCCCCCCCTACGGCTGCTACATCAGAGGAAATATAGAGAGGATGAAGGAGAAAAATAGGTGGAGGAAAGAAGAAAAAATGGAGAAAGAGAGGAAGAAGAAGAGTTAGCCCCCTTTGAATTCTCTCCTAGATCCGCCACTGAGCATTAGATCTATTTGTCTCTAAAAACTCGCCAATATGTCATTTGAAAGATAGTTTAAATAACCACCTAAATTTTTATCTGTATTATCCAACCGATGTAATTATGCAAAGTAACAACCTAAATTATCCATATAATTTTTCCCAAAAAATAATTTGAACTTTTGAAGTAATTCTCCAATACCTGCCGCTGGATATTAATACCGTATTCAAATCCATGCCCGTGTTAATTGGTGGGAGGGTATGGGTAGAAACAAAATACCCATTTTGATTTGGATGTGGGTAGGATAGTACCCACATTATTTGTTTAGCTTCCATTTACCAGTTCATCTGATCACTACTGGATTCATGTTCTTGCTGAGTGCCCGAGACAATCCGCAAAACCCCTTTTACACTCGACAAAAGGTTTGTCGAGTGCTGCACTCTGCAAGGAGCACTCAACAAAGCCTTGATTGGCGAAGCCACCTTCGTTGAGTGTCTTTTATCAGGCACCAGATGCCGAGTGCCCGACACTTGGCAAATGGCAAATTGAAAAAACCAAAAAAATAGAAAACTTTCTTTTAATTGGGGGAGGGACCCGTCGGCCACTGCAAGTCGCGGCATTTCGCACGCTTTGCGGCCGGTGGGATTCTAACTCCCGACCTCTCCCTTAAGCAGTTCCTATTTTAACCACTGCACTATTATGACATATGGCTATAAATAGTTTAGATTCCCACATATTATATCAAATCGAGTGTAAATTGCTTTTTAAGGCCCTAAATAAATTCAAATAAAAAAGTTGTGAACTATCAAATTTCATAACCTTTTGAGATCTACACTTTTAGTTTAGGAAGTTTCTCCATCCGAGGTCGTTTACAAAATTTGAATTTCAAATTTATGAAATTCAAACGTAGTTTAGCATGACAAGATAAACTCAAATGAAAAAGTTTTCAGCTACAAAGTTTCATAACTTTTTGAGATCTACACGCATTGTTTTGGTTGTTTTTCCATCCGAGGTCATTTAGGCATGACAAGATGAACTCAAATGAAAAGTTTTCAACTACAATATTTCAAACTTCTCAATATCTACAAACTTTATTTTGGGTGTTTGGTTATTTGTTCATCTGACGTGGTGATTATAACATTGTTCATAAATCTTATGCATCTCTCTTATAGTTTTATGAAACTTATGAGAGAGATGTAGCTTTTGTGAACAACATTATAATCAATTTGTCAAATAAAGAAATAACCAAAATAAACTTTGTAGATCTTAAGAAGTTATACAACTTTGTAGTAGAATTCTTTTTATTTGAATTAATTTATTGCATCAAAATGTGATTTAAAAATTGTCTTTATTTGTCGAGTGACATAAGTTTGACACTCGGCAAAGACCTCTTTGCCGACTTTCACACATTTGACACTCGACAAAGAATCTTTTTATCGACACTTGGCAAAGCCTTCTTTGCCAAATGCGGCACTCGACAAAATAGCTCTTTGCCGAGTGCCCGATATTTAACACTCGGCAAAGAATATTGCAGTCACTCAAAGAACTTTTCTCCGGTAGTGAATCAAACTGTAGGCACATGCAACTCCTGCTCGGCCAGCTCAAGCTCCCCTGCGCTAATGCTCTGCTTCTTTTTCGTATCAATTGGATATTCAAAATCCATCAGGATTATCCTTTATGACTTATTTGGATGTAGTCATATTCATCTGAATCCATATGTTTTGGAGTGGAATGAGATAGAACTTGATTTTCACCCTAATCCACTCCAACACGCAGAATGGAGGTGGATTAGAGTGCATCAAAAGAAGGCTCTATTTGGGTATTGGGAATTTTGGCAAGCATGGGTATGAACAATTGGCGGGTTTGGACATGGATGCCCCCATACCCTCCCTAACGGCAGCTATATCTCTAATTTTTTTTTAGATAAAGGAATAATCAGTCCAACGTTCACATTCACAGGTGAATGCTTATAGCTTAAACATTACAAAAGATGGGACATAACCGAATTCCGCTAAGTGGCAAGCAAGATAAGAACCTGGTCCCTAACACATGAGGGCAACCTAGCAATGACAGACTCCAAAGCTCCATTAAGCCAGCAAACACACCAGCAGTCTATAACTCTACACATGAAGGCAATCGAACTGGGCAACACACCAAAAATTTGTAACCTTACACAGGAAGGCAAATGAGCAGGCACAGCCCAAGGCATAGACCAAAACAAAAGAAGAGTTTTACACTCCTATTCTTTTCTGATTTTTCCAAACGGGAAACAAAGAGTTGTGCTCTCTCCTTCTAGATATCTCTAAATTTGCATCTAAGTTACCATTATATATGAAAGATATAGTCTAAGTGGCCCCTAAATCTGCATCTAGATTACTAAAATTATAAAAGTATCTCAAAGTAGTCTTATACGCTTTTTTTAACAATCCATTTATGTCGTATCTAATAGATTATTTACGTTCGAGAAAAAAAATCATTTACACGTGAAACAATGAGTATACTAATTTGTACACTAAACATAGCTCATTTCTACTAAATATATGTCAAATACACATGAGGGTCGGATACAAATAAGGAGAACAAGAAGTACAAAATGGACGGGACAAGCATATAGAGACTAATGGATTGAACTAAATACAATTCTAGCTTTATTCAATTCGAACCATTTTAAATTTAACCAAAATACCAAATTTATATTAAAAAATATCGATTTATGATACTAAACTAGCACATTTAGTTTTTGTCATTTTCCTCTATGAAGTATTGAGTCAAATTTATGATAAAATTTGATTTTTGTTCAAACTACTAGCATAATAGTCAAAGCTAGTATATGACTATTATGCATATATGAACAAACGAGAGAATATAGTAACGATTAGGTACGGTGGCCCTACATCTATCCGTGAATGTTTAATAATCCTATAAACACAAAGTACGCGCCAAATTTTTCGCATTTGGAAATGAACATGTCACCTCACTGTTGCATCTCTAGGGCGTCACAACCAACCAATGGAGCTAGCTTTTTGTTATGATGAAAATCATATGATATATTGTATCGCATCACAGGAAACACATGCTCACATCCGTTCCCATATACTTACTTTAGGGCTATACTTCAAGCCGACACTGGACTGGAGGGCACGAAGGTACTACTCGTACAACGTACAAACAAACCAAGGAATAAGAAACGACAGCAGAAGCAACGCCGAATCGCGTACGACGCGATCCAAGCAAACTGATAAAAAACGAACGAAATTCAAAGCGTAGCCTTTAAAAAAAATTCCCATCGCCTGTTTCTTGTGTCACGCTCGGGCCGAAAACCTCCCCTTCTTGGAAGCTCCCTGCTTTGACCACGTTTGGTTTTGCCGTTTTCTATCCCCGAGAGCCGAGAGCGGGCCCCGTCCGCTGTCGTCGCGGCCCGGGGGCGTATAAATAGCCCAGCCCACGCCCCCCTCCCAGTCCACACAGCAACCATCAGCCAGCACTCCGCCGAGCAAGCCTGAGCTCACGCAGCAAGCTCCCCAGCTCGGTCTTCTCGCCAGGACCCGGCAAGCTCTCTCTCGACGACGCGAACGGACGTTGATCGTCGGCAGACGGGCAGAGACATGGGGCGCGCTCCGTGCTGCGAGAAGATGGGGCTGAAGAGGGGTCCGTGGACGCCCGAGGAGGACACGATCCTGGTGGCGCACATCGAGCGCCACGGCCACAGCAACTGGCGCGCGCTGCCCAAGCAGGCGGGCCTGCTCCGCTGCGGCAAGAGCTGCCGCCTCCGGTGGATCAACTACCTGCGCCCGGACATCAAGCGCGGCAACTTCACCCGCGAGGAGGAGGACGCCATCATCCAGCTCCACCAAATGCTCGGCAACAGGTGCTTATCTTGATTGATTAATTTATAGTATTTAGCACGCAATTATGGCGAAATTAAAGAACATGCGCACTAAACAGCTCCTTTGCGTATGGTTTTCAGATGGTCGGCAATTGCTGCCAGGCTGCCGGGGAGGACGGACAACGAGATCAAGAACGTCTGGCACACCCACCTCAAGAAGCGCCTGGAGCCTACTAAGCCAGCCAGCCAGGCGCCCAAGCGCAAGCCCAAGAAGCAGCAGCAGCAGACGGAGGCCGTGACGACGCTGCTCGAGGGCCCGACGACCGGCGCCGAGCCGGTGTCATCGCCGGAGCAGTCACTCTCCTATTCCACGTCGACCACTGACTACTCGGCGGCCTCGTCGATGGAGAACAACGCGGACAGCTTCACCTCGTCGGAGGAGGAGGACTACCAGATTGACGACAGCTTCTGGTCCGAGACGCTGGCGATGACGGTGGACAGCTCCGATGACTCCGGGATGCAGGCAGAGGGCAGCACCCTCGGCGGCCCCTCGTCGTCGGTGACGTCGGCCAACGACGACGACATGGACTTCTGGTTCCAGCTGTTCATGCAGGCCAGCGACATGCAGAACTTGCCCCAGATTTAGGCAGGAAGTGGTTATCTCTCGCTCGCTCGATCGGCTGATGATATTCTTGGCCTCACAATTCTTTCAATCTTTGTTCTGCTCCGTTTCGGTGGATGTACATCTGACTGAAATCTTGTGAAGCGGAATTCAATTATGCTTCATCATGGCGGTGTTTACTTGTGTCCCTTTTCTGCTGTCACCTGTGCAGCTGTGTGCTTTATTTCGCCGATACCTTTATCCAGAGGGCCCCGGCTACATGACCACAAGTCCATAACCGCCCAGCTCCGATCCCCCCCTTTTCCTCCCTCGTCCATTTGCCGTCGCCTCGAGCATGCCCGACATGCCGCCATGCGGCGGAGGCGGCCCTGCGCATCTCTCAGAGCCGACGCCAGCACCCAGAGCAACTTGAGGAACTCTCCAACCGCTGTTTCTCTTCCTCTGACAGTCCTTGTACGTAAACTCAACTCCTTCTTAATACAAAGATGCGCACACTCGTGTGTATTCAAAAAAAAAAAAGATAATCATGGTCCACACACGTCATGGCCTCATGTAATCAAAAGGTTTGGCTTAATTAAAAGACAAAATATAACAACTGGTAAATGATTCACAAGAAAATAAAATGAAGGGTTTACTGGCGCTGAATGTCTGCGAAAGAAGCCTCATGCTTTAATAAAACCTTGGATGGTGGAACCCTATATAATGTAAGAATACGTTTTTTCTCTTTCATTAGAACAAAGTAGAAGCCGGTAAAATTACCATTTTTTGGTTTCACCGACTCTAGCTCCTCACTGAAGCCAGATAGCGCGGTGCTAAATGGAGTCTAAATTACAGTAAACAAAGTACATAAATTAAATCTTGTGGGATCCCAACTTGCATTATTATTAGATGCACATACACACAGCTCCCACTTTCTCATTTTCCTATGAAAGGAGATCTGGAGCAAGAGATGTTGTACTCTCTTTTCTTTTCTTTTTCTTTTGTCTATGGCTCTGTTTTCTTGCTTTCAAACGTACATATTTTGAAGTTCATAATCCGTAAATCACTATCTGAATTTGGCATCTATTCTAGTATATATGGCTTAGGATTTTTTATTTGTTGCCCTTCTGGAAATGCTGACTTATCTAACAATATATGCTCAAGACATCAAATCAGAAGTTTTTCAGCAAATCAGATCCATTACTTAATTGTATATTTGTATACGTCCTTTTTTTCAAATTTCTAAGTATATTATTGGATCCAAATAAAAAAGCGAGTTGCTTTAATTACATAGAAAATAACATTTTACTAGCAACCTACAAAGCTATGCTGTAAGGCACGGACTAGAAAAATTACTAATGTGTTCAGGGCTTCAGGCGTGCATAACATACAGTTGCTTCAACCATTTAGACTTGTTAAGCTAAAAACGATACTCTCAATATAATACTCCTGATGATTCAGGGTTCTCGGTTGTACTCAGGCCTCAGCTTGAGTAGTGAAGTGTCGTATGCACCGCCCGGCTGGGCGGGCCTCAGTAACCGTGCGGGCTTTCAGCTTATGTCTTCGCACCCAGTGGAACTGGGCCTAACTAAGACGTTTTCGTCGCAAGCACAGAGTGTCCCGTGACAGGCCGCTGGCCCGAGGTCCAGTTTCTTTTTCCACCCCTCCGAGCCTTTTCGCACTCCCCAACCCCAATCCCTGGAACCACAGCTCCCGGCGGCGGCCTCCGCCTCCAAGGTAGTTGCCTCAGCCCCTCCCCCCCTCTCATTCCTCTAGTCTCCTCCGTCTCCCTGCCTCCCGAGGCCGCAAGGTACCTTGGCTGCTGTTTCAGTGGTCGGTTCATTCAGCCTGGATCCAAACGCCGATTGCTTCCCATTTGTTTCATTTCATTCGATTCGATGCAATCAGTAGAGTATATGCTTAATTGTAGCTCCACTATACTCGTTTTCTGATTGCTCGGAGGGCATATTTTGCAGTATTGGCAAATCCGCGTTTTCTTGTGTTGCGCCTCAGCACTTGCACACTAGTGTGTATATATATCTCAATTTGGTAGGCCAAATAAAGCCCTAAATCAATTGCAAGTTTGCTTCTTCTATTGCCGCTTTTAGAAATCCTCCATCCTCCCTACAGGATATAGTGCCAAAGTATTAACTAATTAATTAGGAGTAGCTACTAGCACCAAGTATATACTGTTATGTGTGTGATTCTTCACAAACAGACTTTTCATCGACATAATTATCTTCCTGAATCCGTTTGCTGATTGTTCCGTGCTTCCGCACCAGTGAGGTGTGCGAACAAGTCGATTTTCTTTTGAACCCATGCAATTCGTAAGCATCAAAGGTGATTCTTTGTGCCCAACAGGTGTTCGATTCTATGCCAGCCATGCCTTTGCTCCAACAGGTGGTGCTCCTTTTCTCTCCTCCGTCTGACCATGCCTTTGATCCTGTTTGCGTTGCAGGATAGCGCAACTCCAGGGCTCCCCGCCGTGGTCGGATCTCCCGCTGGAGCTCCTCGAGCTGGTGTTCCTCCGCCTCGCCAAGCGCGCCGATCGAGCCTTCTTCACTATCGTCTGCCGCGCGTGGTGCTCCGCGGCGCGGCACTGCCGGCTGCCACCGCCGTCGCCGGTGCCGTGGCTCGTGCTTCCTGATGGCAGCGCCAACAGCTTCCCTCATGGGAGACCTTCCAGCTGCCTGACGACGTGTGCTGCCATACCTCCTGTGGCGAGTGGCTCCTCCTGTCACGCCACGACGGCAGCTGCTTCCTGCTGAACTACTTCATCAAGGCAACCATGCCCCTTCCTAGACTGTCTTCGTACAGCTACTACCAAGAGCCTGTGGATGTGGACGAAGTTTTGGACATTGACTGGACGTGGATGGACAACAATGACACAGGCGAGCTATCTGTAGTCTCGCTGGTTGTGTGCTCCACCCGCCTCATTGCTGCCATACTCGCTGTTGGGGGTCTTGGGCGTTGTTTAGATTGTGGGAAAAAATGAACCTGATGAATAGTACTATTTTCGTCTTATTTGATAAATATTGTCCGATCGTGGATCAACTAGGTTTAAAAGATTTATCTTGTGATTTTGAACTAAACTGTGTAATTAGTTATTTTTTATCTATATTTAATGCTCTATGCAAGCAGCTAAATATTGATGTGATGGAGAGAGAGTAAAAAAATTATAACTTTGGATGAATCTAAACATGGCCTTGGTACTATTGCTCTATGCCGTCCAGGGGCTGCTGCATGGTCAGTGAGTGCGCAATTGCATTGCATGTTGCTCTCACACATGGTTTTCTTCCAAGGGAATCTCTACGCTGTTGCTCTCACACATGGTTTTCTTCCAAGGAAATCTCTACGCTCTTGACAAGGCCACCTGCGGTGCTGAGGATCTTGTTGCCATCGGCATTGTGGATGCGAAGACAGTGATGAGCCAAGGGTGTCTCAGATTGTGCACGTAATTGCGGGAGACTACTTGCCACCTCTAATACGTTGCTGCTACATGCGCTACCTTGTTGAATCCCATGGCACACTGCTAATGATCCGTAGAACACATTCGGACAAAAGACAAGATGATATTCTTGTGGCTGAGAACAACGAATGTGAAGTGTTTGAGGCTGACTTTGAGCAAGGCTTATGGGCTGAGGTGAGTACTTTGGGGAATGATCAAACGTTATTCCTTGGGCAAGGGAGCTCCAGAGCTGTCCGTGTGTCTCCCTATGATCTTTCACGTGACTGTATCTTCTTCCTCTATGATTGTCATTGTCACAACTGGCCTATCGAGAAAACTACTGAATCCTGTCGAGTATATGACATGAAAGATGAGAAGGTCTATTCACCCTTGCCTATGTTATCATGGAAGAGTGGAAAAGTCCGAGCAACCTGGATTTTCTCACAGGGTAAGTGTGTTCATACTTTTTTTTTTGCAGGCTATAAAAAGGTTAAATTATTTCTCATAGGCCGTCAATACTTGTATTTTTTACAGTAGATAACTTGAGTCCTAAATTATGTAGATCACTAAATAATACAACCATATATACTGTATGAACAGGGTGAAAAAATATGATTATATTGGAATCCAATGAGCTAGCATAGGTGTGCAATAAAACACAGGCATCTCAATGCTTTTGTCATATGGAAGCTAAAAGACGGTCAAACTTACCTAATTAATCATATATTGAGGGGTTATTAAATCAGGTTTATATTCTTAGTTCCAGAATCATGTGAAAAGTGAAGTGATTTTTTGTTTTTTCAAGATGAATGTGAGCATATGCTAGTGAAGATGTGCTTTTTTTACCCTTCCTCAAGATATATCTCTTGCCCTGAATGAGGATGGTTCACTGTTGCTATCCTAACATAATGTGGCTCGGAAAACATCTTTAAACAATGGCATTAGAGGTGGCATATATTGATTCACAATTTCACATAAGTTTTCGCTCATTAAAAAACATGGTGTTTTGAGCAACGTCATATGCTTCAGTTTGTTGGATTTTCCAAATGCAGGTGAAATAGATAAGTTGCAAATAGAAGGGGAGGGTTCACAGGAGATTGTGGAACCTGAGGAGGATCCTCTAATGCAAATGTGTGGAGGGACTTGTTCTGCTGATGTATCTATTCTGTTGAGCAGAGCTGCTGAAAAAGGGTGAAAGAAATCTTGACGCCCTCCTGCCTTCCTACGTATGTGCAAATGGCTGATATCATTCACATTTTGTTGATTTGGGCATCACTTGGTTGGTATAGTATCTGCATGAAAACAATAACTGGTCTGTTACCTGATGCCTGCCTGGCGTATGGTGCTTGGGTTTTGTGTGTGTACAGTGTTGCTTCAAAGTTCAGACACCCGTTCTAATTGCGTCTACATATTATTGCTAGGAAATGCTGTGTCTTGTTGGGTAACTGCTTGAATAGTAGATATTAAAATAATATAATGCTTCTAGGTTTGTCTCAGTTTCTGAATCTCAGTTTTACTGCTTGAGTACCGTGGAGGAGCGAGGTTGCTCGTGTAGGACGACTATGGTGTGAAGCTGGCACTGATAGTACCATGGTGAGGGCGTGAGTCCTGATGAAAACGGATCGGATACGGACGGATATCACCGATACCGTATTTGTCTTCATATTTTGGTTCGAATTCGAATTCGAATATGGATAGTGTCAGTTATGTCAGATAAGTTAGATATCGACATCATAAATATACGATTTTAATATTCGGGTATAGATACGGTATCGGATGTTTAATGTCCGGATTTTAATAATACATTAAATCCTTTAAACAGATTTAGTATCAAATACGATCAGAAAATATGGTACCGTTTTCATATATGCGTTTGGCTGGTTACCGGTTACCCGCTGCCTACATGCTACTCCTAACATAGTAACATGCGTGCGTGCAGGGGATCCAAGCAGGCATCAAATCAGCTTGAGCAGTCACTTCACGTGAGGAAAGCCGCATGTGTGCTGCTGTGTGCTACCATTACCATCCCGGCCCAATATAAATGGGCATGTGGCCTGAGCCCATCAGCCTGGCACGAGACCCGTTTTTTTGGCCCGGCCCAAACATGGTCCGGGTTGGCCTGGCCCAATGGAGCATCCCGTCCCAAGGTCGAGTCAGAAGAAAAAGGCTAAGGCGGCTGGGTCATTCTTGGTCTTTGCTACTTTTTCCTTTGCCGTCTTCGTGGTCGTATATTTTTGTTCTTCTTACATCGACCTGGACATGGAGGCTTTGGTTTCCTGTTTGGCTGTTTCCATGTCCAAAGTTGATGTAGCCAGAGACGCTGACATGTCAAACAGCGGGGACGTCAAGGCATCTGACGGAGCACCGAGCGCCCACGTGTGCCTTAAAATAAGGAAAATTAGGTGGAAGGCCTTAAAAAAAACTTATTTTAGGTATTGGGTATTTTTTTAATTTGGGTGGAAGGTCTCGAAATAAAATTTTTTTAGCTATTGGGCCTTCCGTCAGGTTTTGGCACTTCACGGTGTTAAGTTGAGGTAAAAAGACCATTTTGCCCCTAAGGTAAAAAACAAAAAACAGAGTTCCTCTAAAGGAAAACATACTTTGCCTCGGGAACCCTGGGTTTTCTCTAAATCTATATTTACCCTTCCACCAAAACTTTGTCTCCTGTACATTTACATCAAGGACTCTGGCTTTCTTTCTATTCTTACCCTGAGGTCCTCCTTCTTCCTGTCGCAATAGAGGAGGCACCGTAGCGTGTCTGGTGGTGACCATGGTGAGCCTGGCATCGGCACAGTTCATTGTGGAGAAGAACAACATCAAGGTGTTGCCTCGCGCTCGCTGCGAGGCCACCATGAGGCCACGATCACCAACTATGGGGTCCCCGACTATGGAGGCACACTCACCGGTGTGGTGCTGTACCCGAACCGCAGGACACGAAGCTGGCCACGGCCTGCAAGCCATTGGGCGGGGAGAAGCTGAGGTCCCTGTAGGGGCGTCCCGTGGTCCTCCTCATGGACTGCGGGGCTGCTATTTCGCGCTCAAGACGTGGCACGCATAGGTGCCTGGCGCGGCCGTCCATGCTGGTGCCAAGCAATTTGGCGACGCCCTCCGCCGCGCCGTCGCGTCCAAGGAGTCGTCGAAGGCGGAGGAGGAGGTGGTGGTGCGGCTGTACCAGCGCGAGTGGAGTACGAGGATAGCCGGCAGCGCTCACTGTCCGGCGGCGCCCGACGGGCTGGGAAAGAGCAGGGCGCGACGCTGTAGGATGGAGCAGGGGCGGCAGATCCACATCTGGGGGCGCAGGATGTGCAGGTGGTGGGGCCAACGGCGGCCCTAGCTCGCCGGCGTGGTCGGCGGCGGCGGCGGCGCCGTTGCGGCCCATGGCCGTGGTCTTCTTTTTTTTTTCTTTCTCGCGTACGGAGAGTAGTCGGGGTCGGGGAGCCCGGTTGCGGCTTCTGGTGTCTGGCCTGTGAAGTGGGATGTAAGGAAGGGTAAAATCGTCTTTTTTCTTGACCTACGGTGCAAAACCTAACAGGGTATGCTTACGGAATGGACGGAAGGCCCATGAGCTAACAAAATTTTATTTTAAGGTCTTCCACCCAAATTTAAAAAAAAAAGTCCAATACCTAAACTAAGTTTTTTCTGAGGCCTTTTACCTAATTCTCTCTTAAAGAAACCGTCACGACCCGAAAATTCGATCCCACTATAATATTGAATTTTGATGCTTTTCAAACGGTTATTTATTTGTCTTATCTTTTTCTTGAAAATGGCAAATGTTTGCTTTGTTCATCGATGGTAAAACGGGCATGGTTTCAGGACAAGTGTTGTTTTGTTTGCCTACAGAGTCCAGACGGCGATAGTGACACTGGGAGACGTGCCGGTGAAGATTCCTTCATTTTATCCCTAGATGCCTATTTTGACATGCCGGTAAAACTAGTCCTGGGCTGCACAACTTCTCGGGCGCCTGTATTTTATTTTATTTTATTTTATTTTTACAGGTCGAGTTCAGCGCTGGTTTGCACGTTCGATTCAGACTCCGGATTGAAAAACTGAAGAGGCGATCATAGTCAAAACGTTTTCGAATGAAGCAGCAGCCGGGGGCGCTGTAGAACACTGACACGCGGGAGGAATAAAGTGTCGGATCAAGTCTGATAGCATCATGGATGTTCAGACAGTAACTTAGGGCTCCGTGCTTGTCCCTCTACCTACTCTGCCGTTGACTAGGCGCTAAATTTCCAAAAGAATCCCATTGTTTAGAATTTGCCAACCAAAGATCAGAACCTTTATTAGGACTTTTGAAATCAGATTGCTCAAGATTTAGATGGTCATGCAATTCATTCCAAATAGGGCTCCATGGTTGATTCCAAAAACAGTGGAAAAGTAATAAAGTATGTTAGCCATATAGTAGATAGGAATTGAAGCAAAGATTGACTGAATAAGAGTGAGCCAATTTGGCTCTTGTGATGGCAAGCTTTGATTTGAACTTTTGATAAATGAGGTCATAGGCTTTATTTTTATCCTTATGAGTGGTGATCAAAGGTTGACCCAAATGCAGTGTTTGGTGTGAAATCTTCCACAGGGAAAAAGATTCGATCTGAGACAGTATTTGTGTTTAAAGGAGTCAAGATTTTGACCAACTTGGTGCCTGTCCTGGTATAGTACCAAAAGAGTGTAAGATATTGTATATTGTTTGTTCCCAGTCAAGATTAGCCTGACCACAAATTCAGTATGTTATCTACAAAAAGAATAATAGATTGAATAGGAGGGCAGCCCGGATCCAGAGAGATGCCTAGCTTAAGAGGCAACTCAATAATACCCATGACAATTTCCTGAGCGATAAAATGTTATTCGCAAAAAAAAAATCTTCAACCTTTAATGAAAAAAAGAGCTAATACTTACTGAAAAAAAGAGCTAATACCTCCTTACATTACACGATAAGTTTTTTCTCGAATGTGCAAAAGGCTTGCACATCTTTGCATTAAGTAAAAAAGGTTCTTCCAACCCACGCTTTCGCGCGTTTTGGGAGCGAAGGTATTACATGAAGCGCTACTCTCGCACCTTACATCGTAAGCGGAATACTCACTAAATCGACAACCTAATCTGCGCGCACCGGCTTCGATCCATAGATCGGTGGTGGCGCCAAGCGCGTCCGTCGCGTCGTCCGCACAGCCGCCGTGGCCATGCGACGCCGAGGAAGAGCTCCCGCATCATGTCGGCATCACCAGGCTTGCCGCCGAACATGGCCTCGAGCTCCTGCGTGGCCTCCTCCATAGTCCTCCCTTATAGCAGCCTCATCCTCTGCATGAGGAGATACTCACCTCGCTTGGCCACCAGTTGCTTGGACAACGACTGTGCCGCGATGCGCCTGCTCCGTCGTGGCATCCAAGATGAGGAAGACTTGATGGTCGGTGGCGACAACAGTGGTGAGGCGGCCTTCATGAACACCTGTTGGGTGAAACGCTTCAAGCGCCCGGTGAAGGAAAGTGAAGCAGAGCCTTCAATGTTGTCCTCCACATCCCTGTCAGCGCTGAGGTGGCTAGACGTCGCTATGTTGGTCGTCAGCGTGCTGAAGAATTCGGCATCCACAACCACAACCATGTTGGTCACACGCGGCTACGATGGTGGCGTGTCATCCGATAGCGGAGCGATCGCCACCTCCGAAGGTCCGGTGGGTGGCTCTGTGAACACCATGCCCAACATGGCTGGCTGCGCGGGCGGCAGCAAATCCACGATAGCCACGGAGGTAGGCCCCGACGACGCGGCTGGCACGCCATCGGCCTCTGCCACCCAGTTGATCACCGGTGATGCGGGCTCCGAAGTGGCCGAAGCAGAGTTGGTCGTCGGAGGGGTCAGCGATGCGGGTTCCGGAGTCACCGTACCCTGACCGGTCCGCGTGTTGCCGAGCGGTGGTAGCGGGCCTTCAAGGATGATGGCCCAGGCGACATCCATTGAAGCGGGCAACGAATCAACAGGCTCCGTTGATTCGTGGTGCGAGTTCTGAGCCGGAGGCGCCGCAGGTGCTCCAGCCACGGGGCGAGCGACTCGCGGCCGCCAGACCATGGACGGCCGGCTAGCGGACCCCATATCTCTCCTCCGCCGTTGACGATGGCGCTGGCGCGATCGGCGACCACGACCACCGCTAATGGCGCAGTCGCTGCTGTCTCACTGCTCAAGAGCACCTTGACCGGTGAAGACGTCGACGTGCCTCGCCCTCCTGCATTCCCGTGTGACGTGACTGTGGGAGGTATGAACCCATATACCCTCATGACTAGACTTTGGGCTGCTCGGACCAGACGGCCCAAATCACAAGATGGAGGTCGGTCCATCACTACTCTGGTTATTGGGCCGGACGACAAGACGAAGCCCGTGTTCTGCTACCGCCCTGGTCAGTGGGCCACGTGGGTCTTGAAGGCTACTTAGCGTGCAAGGAGTCTTAGTTGGTTCGATCTATTCGTAATCTCTAAGAAACGAAGCAATGTAACCGACCACAGGTAAACCTTAGATATGTAACCTTGCCCCCACTATATAAGGCGGGCAAGGACCCCCTAGAACGCATCTCATTGTACTTCATACTCATCAATACAGCAGCAGAGACACAGGATGTAGGATATTACGCTTTCGAGCAGCCTGAACCTGGATAAACCCTTGTTTGTCTTGCGTCTCACATCCGGTTCATAGGTCTTAGCACGCCCTCACCATAAATCTACTACCTCAGGGGATCCCGTGGTAGACTGCTGAGGAGATATCTCGACAGTGGCGTGCCAGGTAGGGGTGCGCGATTCGATCTCGAGGCGAGCCAGATGGTTTCCTTCCCCGCTTCCATGGACTTCAAGGCAGGCCTCATCTTCACCATCGGGGCGTTCACCTGGACCTCCAGTGTGACATCGTTCGTCGAGTTCACGGGAGCATCGTAGCTGGTCTCAGCCTCGTCTGTAATGCAGCCGGTCCCAGCACCAGCCGCGCCGACCACTTCACCGACAACTACGATCTCGGGACCACCCCTGGGGACGGTCCTCGTGAGCGCCAAGACCAGAGTGTACAGTGGGGGAGTACACCCTGGCAGTGTTGTCCAGGCCAAATGGGGATGGGGGACGAGCCGCGAACAACTTGTGAGGTAGCAGGTCGAGTGGCACTGAGGCCACGCCCGCCGGAGAGGTCATCGGCCCCCTCAGCGAATGCATCATGAAAACGAAGTCCGGATTGCCGCCGAGGCCTCCCATCTCCTCCTCTGATCCTAGGCGTAGGTCTGCCAGGTTCCCAACTAGGGACCCTGCATCCTTGGCCAGGGACAAGGAAGCCAAGGTGGATGTCATCTCGGAGCAGTGATGACGGCTACGAAGGCCATGCCTCCTCCTGGGCGCGAAAGCGTGATGACGAGACCGACGAGGGGCCTGTTGTGGGGACCCGGGACTGCTTCTGCTCGGATCTCTGATTGAGAGCAGGGCCATGTCATGGCTATGGCCCAGTGACATGAACTTCAAGCTTCCGAACTAGATCACCGTGCCGAACAGAAGCGATGGTACGGAGTCTGCCATCCGAAAAATGGCAGGAAGCAATTATGACACACAGATTCCCCAACCTAGCGCGCCAACTGTCAGTGTCAGGACCCGAGGGTGCCCTAAGCCGACGAGTAAATGTGTACTGCGTGCTCCCTAATCCAGATGGTGATGCAAGATGAACACATAATTTTTATTCTGGTTCGGGCAAGAAAAGGCCCTACGTCCAGCGGGGGAGAAGATTTGTATTATCTTGCACCGAAGTGCTTATACAGGGGAGAATACAAGCGAGCGAATGAAAATGGGGGTGTAGAGAGTGAGACTGAGCTAAGACTTGAGCATTTTCTAGGGTTCTGGAAGCTCTCCTACCCCCTACAATGTACCCGGCATCCCCTTTTATAGACCAAGGAGAGGCACGGGTGTACAGGAGTCCTAAATCTGTCGTAGGTGATGACATCAAGGGGGCGATGTTGATCATGTTGTAGCCACTGTAGAGGCGTGAGCCTGGCATGGGTTGCCCTGTAGCAATGTGCTTGGGGTCAGCGACTGTCCTCCAGGTGCGTCAAGATGCCACCGCAGGTAGTCGGTGAAAGACTCATGCCCATATGCGGTCGTGCGGATCCCTATGGACATCGCATCGGGAGTTGTTGGAGCACTGATCAGAGGCGTTGAGGTCTGACTCAAGGGAGGTCTAGAGAGTTGAGGCCCTAACAGATAAGACCAAGCTCCGGGGAATGCGGTACGAATGTTGACGATTGCGTTTTGAGGGGGTGCCTGACGAGGCACAGTGTACAACATGGTGTAACAGTGTGGTACGAATTGCTGGTTCTCCGGGGATGGGCGGTAAAAGGAAGATTTGACTGCCATACTCAGTCACCGTAATTGCTCTGTAGCTATGAGGTTAGGCAAGAGTTGGCGGGGCGCATTAAATGCTCTGACTCCTGTACAGGAAGTAGGTGGATTGAGGGGTGTAGTAGCAGTCGACGAGGGGTCGTCCGCTCGGGCAGACTTCCATCACTCGAGGGGGGGTCGTTCGCTCGGGCTAGCTTCCATCACTCGAGGACCTCCATCGAACAGTAGTCGGCCTTGTCTCGGATGGTGTCACTCGTGGGCTAGCCCAACATAGCTCGGTGTACGCTGTGGACCCGTTCCTCTGATTGTGGGCTTCTTTGATGATTTTGGGGTTTTGCTGCTGGGGGATTAATCCTCCTAGATATCAAGGGTTTAGGGTACCCCCCTTGTCCAGGTACCTGACAGAGAGATTGGAAGCCTATTTAGGGCAGTGTTTGTTGAGATCGGTGTAATCAACGCACATTCGCCATTCATTATTCTTTTTGAGTACAAGAACTGGGTTGTCTAACCACTCCGTGTGATACACCTCTTTGATGAAGCCAGCTGCTAGGAGCTTGGCCACTTCTACCCTAATAACTTCCTTGTGGTCACGAGCAAACCGATGCAACTTCTACTTGATGGGCTTAGCAGTCTTTGAGACGTCAAGGTAGTGCTCGGCCTTTTCCCTCGGGACACCTGGTATGTCGGCGGGTTTCCACGCGAACACGCTGATGTGCTCTCTAAGGAATTGGACTCTCTCTAGTCGGGCTGGGGAGGCACTTCCTGCTCAGTTGGTTCGTCAATGGGTGGCTGCTCATTACCATCTTCAGATCCCTGCTGGCCAGGGTAGCTATCTTCTACCTCTCTTGCTTTGCCGTTGAGCGCTACTACGAGCTGGTCGATAGTGGTACTAGGCACGGGTGCTTCATAAGCCTAATTCGGGTTCAAAGGCTTAAGCAAGTCTTCAATGAAAACACCAGGTGGTATCTTGGCTCGGGACGATCCGAGTTTAGATAACTCGTTAGCCCCTGTGTTCTCAGCACGCGGAATGTGCGTGAACTCCAGTCCATAGAACTTATTCTCTAGCTTGCGAATTTCAGCAACGTATGCATCCATCATTTCATTGACCACATCCCAGTCTTTTTGACTTGCCGGATGACAAGAGCAGAATCTTCGTACACCAAGAGCCGTTTAATGCCCAGCTCGACTACGATGCGGAGGCCGTGTAGGGCCGCTTCGTACTTGGCCATATTATTGGACGCTTTGAATGTATGCGCAAGACGTAGCAGAGCATGTCCTTGGATGGAGAGATGAAATATACTCCTGCCCCGGCGCCATTGATGTTCAAGGAACCATGAAAATACATCTTCTAGTGGTCGGGAGACGTGTCAGCCTGGGGCAAGCTGAGGTCTGACCACTCCATAATGAAATCAACTAGGGCCAGAGAATTCACAGTATTGCGATTGCGGAAGTTAATCATGAACTCAGAGAGCTCTAACGCATATTTGACAATATGGCCACTAGCATCTCTGTTGCGGAGTATGTCGCCAAGTGTAGCTTCTGTGACTACCGTGATCTTGTAGGCTTGGAAGTAATGGAGCAGCTTCCGTTTGGTGATCAGGAGTGTGTATAGTAGCTTCTGCACATGGTTGTATCGCTGCTTGGTTTCGTTAAGAACCTCGTTAACATAGTATACCGATGCTGCACCCCGTAGACATGCCCGGGTTCCTGGTGCTCAACCACCATCACGGTACTGACCATGTTAGTTGTGGCGGCAATGTAGAGGAGGAGCTCCTCACCTTCTTGCGGTACCATGAGTACTGGGGGAGTTGCCAGGTACTCCTTGAGCTGTCTGAAAGCCTTGTCAGCCTCCTCCGTCCACTCTAATTTCTCCTTGGCTTTGAGCAGCTTGAAGAAGGGGAGCCCTTTTTCGCCCATGCAGGAGATGTAGCGGCTCAGGGCCGCCATGCAGTCGGTGAGTTTCTGGATGTCTTTGATGTTTCGTGGTGGTTGCAAGTCCAACACAATCTAAACCTTCTCGGGATTAGGACGTATGCTGTCCTGGCTGATGACGTTGCCGAGCAAGATCCTAGAAGGGACGCCAAAGATGCACTTGTTGGGGTTCAGCTTCCACCGAAAATTGTTGAGGGCTACGAAAGTCCTCTAGAGGTTGGCAACCAGTGTGTGGGACTCTCTGATCTTCACCACCACATCATCGACACATGCCTCGACGAGGTCCACAGTGATCTCATGCTTGAGACAGGCCTGGATAGCCCGCTGATAAGTAGCCCCGGTGTTCTTGAGGCCAAACGATATAGTCGTGTAGCAAAAAGCACCGAAGGGAGTGATGAAGGTTGTCTTCTCCTGGTCCTCCCTCTTGAGGGCTATTTGATGGTAGCCCAAGTAGCAATCTAAGAAGGACAACAGCTCACAACCTGCAGTAGAATCTATGACCTCGTTGATTCGAGGGAGATTGAAAGCCTGTTTAGGGCAGTGTTTGTTGAGATTGGTGTAATCAACGCACATTCGCCATTCATTATTCTTTTTGAGTACAAGAACCGGGTTGGCTAACCACTCTGGGTGATACACCTCTTTGATGAAGCCAGTTGCAAGAAGCTTGGCCACTTCTACCCTAATAACTTCCTTTTGGTCATGAGAAAACCGACGCATCTTCTGCTTGATAGGTTTAGCAGTCTTCGAGACGTCAAGGTAGTGCTCGGCCTTTTCCCTCGGGACACCTGGCATATCGGCGGGTTTCCACACGAACACGCTGATGTGTTCTCAAAGGAAGTGGATGAGTGTGTCTTCCTATTTGGGGAAAGGGTAGCCCAGATCTTGGTGGTCTTCGAGGGATCATTCGGATCGAGCTGAATCAGCTTATGCTGCTTGGCCTTGTTGGAAGGGCGACGATCAAAACCAACTGGAACCTCAAGCTCCACAGGGGGTACCTCCTTGATGCCCAGGTCAGTGTGCTCCATGGCATGCTTCAACTCCTCAGCCTCCACGGCTGCGTAGGTGTCAGACTCGCACGCACGCGCCATGAAGACATTGTCGCGCAGGGACAGGACACCCTGCTTGGTCGGGAGCTTCAGCATGAGGTACCCGTAGTGAGGAACCGCCATGAATTTAGCAATCCCGGGTCAGCCCAGGATAGCGTGGTATATACCCTCGAAGTTGGCCACGATGAAGGTAATGTGGTCGATGCGGAAGTGTTGCTTGGTCCCGAACTAGATGGGCAGCGTGACTTGCCCGGGGGTATGAAGGCTTGCCTGGCATAATGCCCTAGAATGGAGCAATGTATGGTGAGGTCTTCATACTTCAGCCCTAGCTCCTTGAAGGCTGGGTAGAATAGGATGTTCAGGGAGCTATCGTCGTCAATGAGCACCTTCTCGAACTGGACACCGTCTATCACCGGGTCAAGGACCAGCGGGAACCGACCAGCATCGGGGATTGTGGCCCACATATCATTACGGCTGAACGATATGGCCTGCTCAGACTAGGTGGGCACCTTCACATCTACAATGAAACCATCAACCTCCTAGATAGCTACAATGGCGGCACCTTGACGTCAGCAACGAGGCCATCGGACTTCTGGATAGATGCGATATCCTGCGTCAGTAGCTTCTTGTATCGCACGTTCTCTAGCCCAACCTTGCCGCCAAAGATAACAGCAGTGACGTTCTTCACAGGACCCCTATAGGCGTGTCATGGATTGGGGTCTTGGGGCTCTTCCTCATCCACGTTGTCCTGCTGGACAGCGTTTTTAGCCTTACCCATGGGGGCAGTGCGTGGCTTCTTGTTGGCGGTGATCTTGAGTGTGTCCGCCAACACTCTACATTTGCCCAATGTATGGCCCTTGCCGGGATGGCAAGGGCAGTCCTGGCTAAGGACCTTGTCGAGCTCCTCATTGTGATCCCGCTTCTGGCCCTTCACTGTTTGATGGAGTCGGCACAGCGGTTGTAGTCGCGTTGACCACCGTTGTAGCCTTCCCGACCATGGCGCTTGAAGGAACAATTGTCGTCCTGCTGGTCAGGGTTGCAATTGTCACGACGGCTTCCGTGATGATCAGAGTGGCGATCAAGACGGTGATTCGGATCGTTGTCATGGTCCCGGCCATCATCACGGTGATGGTTGCGGTTGGAGGGGCCAATGTCGCCTTCATTGATCCCATCATCGAGGTGGGCGTATCTGTTGGCAATGTTGAGGAGCTCTTCCATGGTCTTGGGTTGCTTAAGAAGCAACTTCTTTTGGAGATCAAGGCCTCGTGGCCGAACCAGCAGGGATCTAATGATGGTAGTGATCAGCCGCCGGCCGATGAGCTAGCCGAGCAGGCAGCGCCTCCCCAGCCTGACTGGAGAGAGCCCTTTGTCAGATACCTGAATGACCACCTTATTCCAGAGGACAAGATTGAAGCCCAGCAGCCGATCCATTGAGGCCACGCCTATCTCATAGACAACGGCGAGCTGATGTGCAAGGGTCCAAGGTCCATGATTTTTTAGAAGTGCATCACCCAGAAAGAGGGCATCAAACTTCTGAAAAATATTCATGCGGGCACTTGCGGTAACCATGCTGCACCCGGACGCTCATCGGCAAAGCCTACCAGGCAGGGTTCTATTGGCCAACAGCCGTCACTGACGCAGAAGATTACGTACGCTGGAGCAAAAACTGCCAGATGTTGCCAAGCAGATTCATGTCCCTACACATGAACTCTAAACCATCCTAGTTGCTTGGCCTTTCTCCTGCTAGGGACTGGACATGATTGGTCCTTTCAAGAAGGCTCTTGGCGGTCACACGTGTGTCTACGTCCTCATCGATGAGTTTTCCAAGCGGATTGAGTACAAGGCCGTCAAGAAAGCCACAGCCGAAAAGGCAGTGTAGTTCCTTGATGACATCATCCATCAGTTCAGGGTGCCGAACAGCATCATTACTGATCTAGGCACCCAGTTCACCAGTGACACGTTTTTTGACTTCTGTGACGATCTAAGTATCAAAGTCAAATACGTATCCATCACCCATCCTTGGGCCAATGGACAGGTGGAACGAGCCAATGGCATGATTATCGATGCTCTATGCAAGCGAGTCTACCGAGATGACAAGGATCTCAAACCTGGTCAGTGGCTCGGGGAATTGCTTGTCGTGGTTTGGAGACTGTGTACCCAGCCCAGTCGCAACACAGGGGTATCCCCATACTTCATGGTGTTTGGATCCGAGGTTGTCCTACCAGCTGAGGTCACCTTCCAGTCACCATGAGTCGCACTCCACGATGAAGAAGCCTTCAACGAAGCGAGGGAAGTGGATGTCATAGCCAAAGAAGAACAAGCCCTCGAGTCTTGTGCTCACACGGCCAAGTACCTTGCTTCCATGCGTCATTACTATAACCGTAGTGTCAAGGGGAGGTTATTCGTGGTCGGTGACCATGTGCTGCGATGGGTCCAGAACATAGATGGTCTGCACAAGTTGTCTTCTAGATGGGAAGGGCCGTTCAGGATTTAGGCTGTAACACGCCTAACATCCTATCAGCTAGAGACATTGAAGGGCGTTGAGGAGGACAATTCATGGCATATCGAGCAGCTCATACTCTTCTACCCGTAGAATAAGATATGTACCTTGTTTTTCTTTGTTTTTTCTAAGAATTAATAAAGTCCTTTTTCCTTTGTTTCTTCCTATTACAGCTTTGCATCCGTGCACTATCTGTCATACATGCGCCTTGCAATAGGTCACAATTAAACTTTATTTCTTGCCCGCCGAGAATGGCGTGACAAGGCACTGCGTCTCGATCCTCTTACGATGTGTTACAGCTCCACGCTACATGGCACTAGGAGATACGGCAGTCGCTCTCTAACGGTACTAGGTACCTAGTGATCCTGGCAGTCCTACGTTGTTCACTAGTGCATTCCTATGTCACCTAACAGAGTTAGCTCGCTTCGAGGGTGGGGGAAAAACCTAATCATCAACAATTTTTTCTACGTACTACGCATATCATGCATTTAAAAATGGCAATATGTTTATCACCCGCTTAAACATGCCTACCTGTCTGCATCAAAAGGCTAAAAGTTTACGAGCACCCAGTGCTCGACACAACTTACAAACAGTGTTTTACCATAAATACATTGTTTATGGCCTATTGAACACCACCAGCTGCTACAGGATCTTCGATCAACGTCATGTCTTCAATAATGGCAGCGGCAGTTGGGCCAAACAAGGCCCGGAGCTCTTTAGCTTCTTTATCAAGAACCTCTGGAGGGATCCCGCACTCGATGGTTGCCAGCTCCACGTTTCGGTAGTTGGCACGGACCATGGCGAGCACGGTGCCGGCCACATAGCGCCCAGCCCCCACGACGAACTCCTACAGCATCGGCCAAAGCCTCTAGCACTAGTCGACGACAACGACTGCCTCGCCTATAGGGTTGGTGTGGTGCTCCTCTCCTTGGAAATCATCTGATGTGGTCAATCATCGCCTTGATTTTCCTTGGAGAGAGGCATTGGCATCCTCCAGCACCTGGAATTGGGCCATGTGGTGCTCCCTCATATCTATAACACATACAAATGGTGGTTTAGCATACACTAGTCCACCCTGTATGCCGCAGACAAAATTACTATCGCTTGACTTACCAGTTAGCTTTGTGGTCTGCACGGCATCTTCTTTTGCTTTATCCGCTGCTGCCTTCTTCTGGTTCAACAGGCTGGAGATCTCCATGGCCATTGAAGCATTCTAGCCGCTCAATCCTACATCGATACATATAAGTATGCAGCCTAGGTCAGTATGCATGGTGTGGTTAGAGAACATACATTCGTTCTCCGCCTCAAGGGCCTCCACCCTCCGATGCAGAACAACAAGGTTGTCTTCGTGTTGGATCTCCCACTCCTGGTACACCTTGGCTTGCATTTCCATCTGGGACTTCGCCACTTGGAGAGTTTGACACTCCTCCTAGATGAGCGCAAACCAGTCGATGGTCTTGCCGCGCTGAGCACATGTCTCCTGCAGGGACTGAACACACCATATACTAATATGATTAGCTATTCCTAGTATACATGGAGAGCAATAATCAATGACCTCATCGACATGACTTACTTTGATCCAACTGAGTAGCACCTCCGCGGTGTCCTGGATGCCTGCCTCCATGTCGCCACTTGAGATCTCCTCGTATGACATGAAGTCTTGTCCTATTTTGTGTATGGTGTACACACGCTGCTGCGGGATGTCGGTACGAGGGACTCGGGGCGGCACTCTAGGCACCTCCTCTGCCACGCCTGGCACCGGTGCACCTGATCACCCCGCCTGGCCTGCAGTGCGACTGGGCGGATGACCCATAGCAACTTTCCTCCTGGGGACTACCCGCCCCCTAGGAGAGTCCGCTGGCCTGGTTGGTGTCGCCGTGCTACTGGTGGCTACCGTCTTCCTCGTAGACTAGGCTGTGTCATGAGCCAAAGCCTGCTCAGTGGTCGATGGGGGCGTGGTTTGCCTAGACGCAGGGTGTTGCATCATCTCTGATGGGGCACGACTATTGGATCACCACACATAAGTCATAAAGATATCTGACACCAACAGAACAGGTATTCAGATATACAATGCCATGACAAAATAACATGACACTTACACTGGTGCTCGCCAAAATCCTCTCCTAAATAGCGGGGCTGCTCCCCCGCCAGAAGCGCCTGGGGTCTGGCCTGTCGCCCCGCTCTCGTGCTCGGGGACTTGGCCCGACGCCGCGCTGGCTGCGCCCGTCCCGGTGGGCTATACCGGTGGAGTCGGCCCTCTCGCCACTTCCTGGTGCCTCAGAGATGAGGTTGCCCTAGCAGTAGCATCGCCACCCCGTGTGACATAGGTGGTGGTGTTAGTGGTGGTGGTGTAGACTCCCCGGCCTGCTCCAGCTGGGTTGTTGAAGCAGCTCCCTCCTGATGAGGGGGAGGGGGTGGTGGTGATGCGTGCTGCGGTGACCTCCTAGTCGATGTTGTCGTTGAAGGCCTCAGTGTCCCCCCTCCATCTGAGGCATCATAGCCTGACGCTTCCTCTGATGCTCGTTTAGCGTCATGAAGTCATTATAATCCGATGACTCCGAGGTGGTCGGGGCACCCCTCTTCTTGCTCTCCCGCTCCGCCGTCCAGGTTCAACTTGCCCCCGGATAGCAGCGTGCAGGGCCTTTTTCTCTCGGCGGTGGCCGACATTGGTTGCTTGCTCGCTGCTTGGCACCTTGCCTGAGCAGCGGGGATCTCGTCTTCATCAGGGCTGGAGACCTCCACTGTCTCCTGCCGTGCTCTGGCCCTGTTCTGGTAGCGGGCCTCCTTAGGTCTCCGCTGACCGGCCAATGCCTCCCCCCTGAGGCCACTGCTCTACTGACATAGTGGAGAAGAATACTAATCGGTCCTATCCAAGCAGTGTCTATCAATCAGACATGAGATGTTATATGCATGACAATCAAACAACAATGTATAAGAAAATGGAAAGTACCACCATACCATCGACTTATTGGTGGTGGTGGTCGGGATATGTCGTAGGGCCGTGCGCGCTCTACTGGATAGCTGGTCTCCTGATTGAACTTCTCAAACAGAGATGCCATCTGACAATTCAGTGCTTCTGGTGTCAATCTCACCCGAGTCTGATAGGAGGGGTCGGCGCGTCCGGTCTACTCAAATAGTTGGTTCACCCACTCCTTGCAGGGCTGGATCCTATGCACCAGCCATGTCCCAACCACCAGTGGACCATTGACATGCTTATTGTCAATTAACTGGAGCAACTCCCTCACCAGATACATCTCATTCTCAGATGGTTTATCTGACCACTTGGGATTAAACTCCGTCACCTGATTCACATCACAGGGCACTCTCCTCCCCTCCACATCCTGGCTCATGTAGAACTAGCGAGTGAACCAGCTCTTCTACGCCAATTGATGGGAAAAATCCAGCCACTGGCTCTTCATCCCGTCCCGCAAGCACAGGTAGCAGTCCCCCTGCAATCAGGGACCCCCTGGTCTCTGGCCCTTTCTTTCTCAGTAGGTAGAAATGGCGAAACAGATTGAAGTGGGAAGGGATGCCCAGGAAGCACTCGCAACACGATAAAGATTGAGACAGAGAGGATTGAGTTAGGGTTGAGATCGCAGATCAAAATCCCCCGGTGAATGCAAAGATCCAGCAAGAACCCATTCACGGGTTGCCCCAAGGCATATGGACGGTAAATCGTGGCCATAGCCAGCTGATGGCTACCCTCCGGCCTTCCATGGCAGGCCGCAGCCAACCACTCCCTGCGTCACATAGTCTTCAAAAACCATGATTTCCCCATCTTGGGGTTGAGGGCAGTCTCACCTCGCGGCTCTCGCCATACCTCCATCTCCCGCGCCGGAAGCAGTCCCTCATCGGCAAGCACCTGCAGCGACTCCCGCGTCGAGGTCGACTGCTACCAATGCAGTCCGAATCTGCCAGGTATGGATGCCTTCTTCGCCTTCATGGCTCCCCTCCTTGCCATCTCCACCATGGGTGGTGGGTCGATGGGTGAGCAGCGTGCGATGGTGGTGCGAATGCGTTAGATCCGCTCGACTGCCTTGCACAGTGACGGACGAAGCAACAGCGGTGGGCGGTGCAGCGACGGTGGTAGTTGCAAGGAAGCAGATAGGGTGGAATGCTCGAGAGAGTGGGGCGATTGCGGAGTAGGAATGAATGAAATGCTAAATTGTTCCCCGGCGGCGGCCGCTTATTTATAGGAATCGGATGACGTCGCTTAGACTTCTAGTGTTGGACTAGCTGACTCGTGTGGACGCGGCCTTTTTTATTCCAGTGGGCCACACTGGTCCCTGACCACGGATGTGGGCCGCGGGATTTCTTATTCCCTCGTGCACTTTTCTTGATTGTCCCTACCCTAAGTTGGCACGTGCCCGGTAATCTCGGGATTGTTCCCTGGATTTCTCCTTTAATTATATACTTCTTTCCAAATTTGTTCCAGATTTTTTCTGCTTAAATCTGGGGATTGATTTCTTTGGTCACATAATTTAGTTCCCATTACTGGGGACTGCGCACCCAGTGGGGCCCACAGACCATGGATTCTCGGTGTCCCCTGACCCGATCGAGCCTGTGTCGTGTCCAGAGCACACCTGGGGACTGCGCAATGACTTGTCCTTTAGTATTGACTATATTTAGTTAATGCTATCCTGAGTTTTTTCTAAAAAGCTCAATACAATATTTTCTATCTGATATCAAGCTTGGGGACTACGTGGGCCCATGTCACCTCACGGTGATTTGGGCCTATCTTCTGTTCTTGGTTTGTTTCCCTATTCATAAAGTTGATTCATGTTAACATCCCAGTGATACAATTTATAACGTGTTAACATGGGCCTACGTCCTAGGACGTGAAAAGAATTTTTCTTTTTATTAGAACACCATACATCTTTTGACAGATCACCTTCCTTAATGAGAGTCGTGGTCAGGAGCAGATTTACGAACTGCTCGGGAGGAGCCTAGACAGTGCTAAAGTGATCAACATCTTCGCTGGTCGGTTCGACGTGGTCAACATCTTTGGTGGTCAGGATCACGTGGTCTGCATCTTCACAGCTCGACGTCACATGGTCTGCATCTTCACTGCTCAGTACAGGTCAAGGCGACGACTTCCTCAAGATACATGGTGCTCGGAGACTAGCTATGGGAGGTATAAACCCATATACCCCCATGGCTAGACTTTAGGCTGCTTGGACCAGACGGCCGAGATCACAAGACGGAGGTCGGTCCATCACTACTCTGGTTGGTGGGCCAGAGGACAAGACGAAGCCAGTGGTCTGCTACCTCCCTAGTCAGTGGGCCGCGCGGGTCTTGAAGGCTACTTGGCATGCAAGGAATCTTAGTTGGTTAGATCTATTCGTAATCTCCAAGATACGGAGCAATGTAACCGACCATAGGGAAACCCTAGATATGTAACCTTGCCCCCCACTATATAAGGCAGGCAAGGACCCCCTAGAATGCATCTCATTGTACTCCGATACTCATCAATACAGTAGCAGAGACGTAGGACGTAGGATTACGCTTCTGAGCGGCCTAGACCTGAATAAACCCTTGTTTGTCTTGGTTGTTTGTCTTGCATCTCACATCTAGTTCATAGGTTTTAGCGCGCCCTCACTGCAAATCTACTACCTCGAGGGATCCCATGGTAGACTACCAAGGAGATATCGTCGACAGTGACCAAGGCCCCAGCAGCGGAGGCATCGCCACGACAGGTTGCAGGTGGAAACACGATGCCCCATCGTGAGGCACTTGAAACAGCGGCCATCGGCGTAAGTCAGAAACCGCTGTGGCCTGACGTCGCCTCCGGCGTCCGTCTCAAGGTGCCGCCGAGGACGCGGCACCCGCGCCAGCCGGGTAGGGTGCTGGGGAGCACGCACTGCCACCCATCGGCATCTGGGGCGGTCGCTCGGCTCATCGATCCCAACCGCTGGTGGATGGGTAGCCGCTCCCGCCTGCTGCCCGACTTGGCGGACGCGCACCCGTGACCTACAGGCACCTGTGGTCGGGGGCGTGACCCTCCGGTGGCCGAACAGGAAGGTCGCTTACCAGCTGCGGACACGGTCGCCCAAGCCTCCTCCGACCTCGCTGAGGCTCGCGTCGCCCAACGACCGCCTTGCAGCAGCTAGGAGCAGCGGCTGCCGCATTGAGTGGAGGCACAGGCACTACCCTTGGCAGACGACGGACATCATTTGGCCGTCCCTGAGGCCCAGCGCCAGGCCTCAGCGACCGACGGCTAGCATCCAGGTAAGACAAGGGATGCTCATCGCCAGACGCGTCGCTGTCGTCCGCCCAATGCCATTGCTTTCGGTGCCCCTGTGTGTAGCTCCTGGGGTGAAAAGGAGCCGCACCGGGGGACAGGGACGAGTACGGGCTTGCGACGGGGGCGGACGGATTGACGAGGAAGGCATCAAGGCCGAGGCCATATCCGCCCACGTCCACGTCATGGTCGTCGTCCTCCGGGACATCCTCCATGATGACTATGGAGTAGCCGGCCCCGGTTTGCCCAACATTGCGAAGGACCTCGTCCTCAACGCCATCCTCGATGGCTGTGCCAGGTAACAGTACTGAGGGCGCACTCGCTGGCGGCGTGTGAAGGACCCCGTCCTCAACGCCGTCCGCTGCAACAGCGCCATCTTCCTCGCCGGGCGCGGAGCAGAAGAGGCCGAAGACGGGGAACCCCGGCGGCGGCTGCTCGGTGTCATCCAGCGCGAGCCAGGCCCCCATGGCTGGCGGCGGCGAGGAGCCGGAGGAAGCAGCCCCCGTCCCGAACGAGGTGCTGTGCATCTCTAGCTCAAGGAAAGGCGACGACTTGGCAAGCCTTGGTGTCCCATCGATGGCAGAGGTGGCCAGGACCGTTGCCTCAACCCGAGCCGAGGTGTCCCCCACCTCTAGGCTCGGGGAATCGGCGGCCGTGGCCGACGCCGGCACAGGAGGGGCTGCCTGCACCGCCGGCCCGCGGCGGCGCCGGCCTCAACCCCTGCCGGGAGGGGCGAGTAGAGGGAGGATGCAGCATGCCAGAGGACGACGCCACCGGCGGCGGCGACAGTGCGCCCGCGCGCACGACGGCTGGGACGGGGAGAAGACGAGAAGAGGCGAGGCCAAAACGGGCTGTGGCGGCGAGGAGGCGCTGAGCGGCGTGCCCACGTCCGCCTCGGGTCCGTCCACGGCAGCCACGGCTGACGCGCGGTCGCCGGAGACCGCGGGAAGCACTCCAACGCCAGCGAACGGAGTGGTGGCGGAGACACCCCGGGGCCGGGGGGGCATCTGGCCGGCGAGGGAGGGTGGAGGAGAAGGAGGGGGCTGGGGAGGGGAGCGGGGGAGGGAGAAGGCCGCTGTCGCCGGGAGCCGGACGACGGCGGCAGCGGCGGCGGGTCGAGGACGGCCGCCAGGGGCACCCCCTAATGTTCCGCAGGAGCGGGTGGAACGGGCCGGCCCATCTCTGCCTGCTCTTGTCTCTATTCTGGTACTAGCTTACACGATAAGTTGAAGGAGAAATGAACTAGGTGAAGGCGATGGTACTACTATTGCTTTCGTCTTAGAATGTTTGAGAATACATAGTACCTCTATGATTTTGTTTATACGTCATACGGAGCCAAACGATACGGAGCTAAACGATGAAGCAGTACCTCATCTTAGAGTAGGAATGAGTGACCAATCAATCGCTGTCGATGGATCAGTGCTAATGTATAGTGCTAATCTGTATCTTGAGCCTGAAGATCAACGTGCATCAACTACCGCAACGCCACGTCAGATAAAGAGGCGTCTCCTTTGAAATTTGCCACATACCTGTCGGCATCGTGTAGTGAAGTCAATTCGTCTGCGTACGAGTGAAAACACCTGCGATTTGATCTCTTCAAATCAACGACAGCATGTTGCCAGATTAAAGCCTCTCGATTAATTAGTTCAGACAGCAACCTAATCACATATGTTAACAGCGCTCCTGCCAGCCAAGCCATGCCACCTAATTACGCCGCCGCGAGAGGCTGGGAGAACGCAAGAACCATGCTGATCCTTGCGCTGCTCGCCGCGTCGGTCCTTTGGGCGCTGCCGCCGGCTACGGCGGCGGCGGCGACGGCGATGCAGCCGAGCGCGACATGCCTGCGGCGGTGCGGCGACATCGACATCCCGTACCCGTTCGGCGTCGGCCCCGGGTGCCACCTCGAGACGGGGGACTGGACCTTCGTCCTCACCTGCAACCGCACGGACGACGGGCGGTTCCGGCTGTACAACTACCAGATCGAGGTGATGGACATGTCGGTGCGGCTGGGGCAGCTGCGGATCTACAACATCATCAACCCGTGGTGCTACAACTCCACGACGCGGGCGATGAACGAGCAGCACAACTGGTGGTACAACATGTCCATCACCAACTTCCGCGTCAACGACGCGCAGAACCGGTTCACGGTGATCGGCTGCAACTCGCTGGCCTACATCCGGTCGCTCAACGACAGCGCCGACACGTACATGACGGGGTGCATGGCCATGTGCCCCGGCGTGGGGCGGCTGGCGAACGGCTCCTGCGCCGGCGTCGGGTGCTGCCAGACCGCCATCCCCAGCGACCTCAACGCGTACTGGGTGTCGTACGAGGACAAGTTCAACACCTCCGGGATCGCCAACTTCAGCCCCTGCAGCTACGCCGTGCTCCTGGAGGCCGCCGCCTTCGACTTCCGCACCGAGTACGTCACCACCGACGCGTTCATGGCGGACAACTGCGGCCAGGTGCCGCTCGTGCTCGACTGGGCCATCGGCAACAAGACCTGCGAGGTGGCCAAGCGGAACGCGACGGCGTACGCGTGCGTCAGTGGCAACAGCGAGTGCGTCGACTCCAAGTACGGCAAGGGCCGGGGCTACCTCTGCAACTGCTCCGCCGGATACGCCGGCAACCCCTACCTGCTCAACGGCTGCCAAGGTGCTCTTGAGTTCTTCCTCCTGCCGTGTCTTCGTTGCTGGCGCATCGGCGGCCAAGTTAACGACTTGCTTTTGCAGATATTAACGAGTGCGAAGACGCAAGATTCAGGTACCCGTGCTCTGTTCCTGGTACCTGCGTCAACACGATTGGGTCATTCTACTGCGCGTGCCCTGACAAGACGACGGGCAACGCCTACAATGGAACGTGTTATGACAAGAAAACCCAAATCGGGTGGCAGATCGCCATTGGTAGGTGCACAACACACGTCTCCATTTTCTTGCTTCTTGAGAACGCGAGTTAAGTTGAATAGATAGATGATCCAACCACCGCAGACAATGTAATGTGACGGCCTAGTCTCTCTGCTTTCTGAAGGTGTTACCAGTGGCGTCGTCGTGCTGATCGTGACGGCGACCTGCCTCTACATGATCCACGAGAAGAGGCGGCTCGCCAAGATCAAAAGCGAGTACTTCAAGCAGCACGGCGGCCTGCTGCTGTTCGAGGAGATGAAGTCGAGGCAGGGCCTGTCCTTCACGCTCTTTACCCACGAGGAGCTGGAGGCGGCGACCAACAAGTTCGACGAGCGCAACGTGATCGGCAAGGGCGGCAACGGCACCGTGTACCGGGGCACCACCAAGGACGGCACCACCGTGGCGATCAAGAAGTGCCGGCTGGCCAACGAGCGCCAGAAGAAGGAGTTCGGCAAGGAGATGCTCATCCTGTCGCAGATCAACCACCGGAACATCGTCAAGCTCTACGGGTGCTGCCTCGAGGTGGAGGTCCCGATGCTGGTATACAAGTACATCCCCAACGGCACCCTGTACCGGCTCATCCACGGCAGCCGTGACCGCGGCACCGGCGTGCCGCGCATCCCGTTGGCGCTCCGCCTCAAGATCGCTCACCAGGCCGCCGAGGCGCTGGCGTACCTGCACTCCTGGGCGTCCCCTCCCATCATCCATGGCGACGTGAAGACGTCCAACATACTCCTCGGCGAGGACTACACCGCCATGGTCTCCGACTTCGGGGCCTCGGCGATGATGGCGCCGACGGACGAGGCCCAGCTCGTGACTCTCGTGCAGGGGACCTGCGGGTACCTGGACCCCGAGTACATGAGGACGTGCAAGCTGACGGACAAGAGCGACGTGTACAGCTTCGGCGTCGTCCTGCTGGAGCTCCTGACGTGCCGGAAGGCGCTCAACCTGGAGGAGCTCGAAGAGGAGAAGTACCTCTCGTCGCAGTTCCTCCTTGTGCTTGGCGAGGACCGCCTCGAGGAGATAGTGGACGAGCAGGTGAAGAGCGAGCAGAGCTTCGAGCTGCTTGAGCAGGTCGCGGAGCTGGCCAAGCAATGCCTGGAGATGACCGGTGACAAGAGGCCGTCGATGAGACAGGTTGCGGAAGAGCTAGACAAGCTGAGTAGGGTGTCCCAGCATCCCTGGGGCCGGCAGAACTCCGAGGAGATTCTGGCATTGCTTGGTGGATCGCCAAGCACGGCCTCAGAATTAGAACTTAGTACCAGTCGGAATATCAGTTTTAGTGATACGGCCTACATTGGAATTAGGTCTCCACGTTAGTGTTTAAAGGCAGGTGCCCACATGATTCACACTAACCTCTTAATACCACTTCTACACAAATCAGCAGAGTTCATTATACAAAATCACTTTTGACCAACCGAATCATTTTCTTAGAGAATCATTTCCTAGTTCAACAAAAAATCAGGGAAAAAAAGAGGAGATCTACAATGTAACCATTAGTGGATGATCTAAATATTTTTTTCGACTGTCTTGACACCAGTAACATCGCGATGGAGTCCTTTACATGCATTTTTTTTTAAAAAAAGGAGGAAACCTCTGCTTTTTATAGAAAGCAATGGTAGCAAAGTAACATGACTGGGTTTCCAGTTTACAAGTAAAAGATCAAAACAAATTAGCACATCGCACTTGCTTTGCTTAAATCTCTATTACATCAGAGGAGATTCCTGAGCCAGCACATCACCGAGTTCTTCATCTTCTCAAGGTCTTGATGGTCTCCCTCCTTCAACTTAATACTCCATTTATGTATCAAAGATAGAGCAGTATAAATCACATCAGTATGAGCAAATCTAGAAAAGAAAAACATAATCATCCTTGCTGAGCAAGGCCCCTTGCCTTTCAGCCATGTCACAGAAGGATAAGAATCCTGATGGAATATTTCAGCTATCATTTCCCAAATCATTTTAGCTAGGTGACATCTAAAAAAAATTGTGAGCAATAGTTTCTAAACAGCCACATAAGCAGCACTTGGGAGACCCCTTCCAACCTTGTTTAACAAGACTGGTAGCTACTTGGAGTTTGTTGTTGAGAATTTGCCAAAGGAAGAATTTAATTTTCAAAGGGACCTTACTCTTCCAAATAAAGCCCGTCATCTTGCTTTTGAAGTCTCTATTTGTCCTAAATCTGTAAAGTGACTTAATAGTATATATCTTTTTCCTCTCAAGAGCCCAAAGAACCCCATCAGCTTTATTGTCGGTTAAGGCATAGTCCCTAAGAGTGTAAAGCAAACCGGCCCAGCGGCGGATCTGTGGCCCAGGCCTCTAGGGCCTGGGCCCTAGTCATCGGCCCACGAGCGTCATATGCACCCTGTAATTTTGTAGCCCAAAATCATTCAAAGGCCCAAGAGCGTCAGGCCTCACTCCTCCGTCTTCCTGGCTCGTGGACTCCCTTCGTGGCTCCGTCTCTCGCACTTGCACACAAAGGGGCAGTGCGCCGCACCGCCGCGCCGGCATCCCCCTCCCCTCCGCCTCCGGCCTCCGCTCGACGCAACCAGTAGAGGGAGGCAGACCGACGCGACGGCATCCCCCTCCCCTCCTCCTCCGGCCACCGCTCGACGCATCCAGTGGAGGACGGCAGGGCCCTGCGCCGGGCGGCCCCAACCTCCAGCCATACAGTGCCTCCGGCCTCCTACAGTCTTGCCGCCGAGCGGGCCCAACCTCTAGCGCCGGCTAGCCCCGCCTCCAATCCTGACGTCGGGCGGCCCTAAGTCGGCAAGTCCCGGCCTAACCTCTAGTGCCGCCCGGCCAGCCTACTATCTTGGTTTTTGGCCCCTTACTTCAATTTCAATTTCGATACTTCAATTTATTGATTGGATCATTGGAACATATTAGATGTATAGGATCTTCACACAATGAAGAAGGATATTGCAAGCCTATTCCATCCCTACTCCACTGCCTACACAATGAAGAAGGATATTGCAAGCCTATTCCATCCCTACTCCACTGCCTGCTCAGCCATCAAGAGGCCCTTGTCGTATGGAAAAGTCGGCT
The DNA here is from genome assembly GCA_023333625.1 of Bothriochloa decipiens. Taxonomy (NCBI): domain Eukaryota; kingdom Viridiplantae; phylum Streptophyta; class Magnoliopsida; order Poales; family Poaceae; genus Bothriochloa; species Bothriochloa decipiens. The sequence continues at coordinate 15,848,169 of CM041637.1, forward strand.
CCGCCACTGAACCGGCCCATCCATCTATCATGTTGTTGTATACTTAAAGATATTTTGAAATCAACAAACCAAGTGTCATCAACCCAACAATCAAATACACTACAGTTCTTATTTCTGGCTAGCATAAAAAGATCATCAAAGAGAATTGTCAAAGGAACACTTGACACCCAAACAGTCTTTCCAAAATCTACACAGTTTACCATCCCCCACGTTGAAAGCAGATCCCCAATTAAAGAGGTGTTTCACACTATGCAGACCCATCTAGAATTGTAAAAACCATGTTACTCTAGAATCAAAGAAACTTTTATCCCCCCATATACTTGGGTTTGATGATTTTAAAATAGAGTTCCTATGTTGTTGGAACATTTTCCATGTCCATTTAACCAGAAGACTTTCATTCATGATCTTAGTATTTATGATCCCAATCCCTCCTTGATCTTTTGGTCTCCTAACCATGTCCTTTACATGCAAGTGATCGCCTTTTGTTGTCAACACAATGCTTGTTTTGCAAGGCGATCCACAAGACTTTCAATATGAAAGCGCAGAGGTGGGTACTGTGGCCAACGTTGCTAGCTGCACTTCATGCCGGTTGGCGGTTGCCATTTGTGCCCAACTCCCATGCAATCATCCATCCATTGCTTTCATACGAAGAAGAAAGGAAAATCATCCACCCATTTCCTCTGGCCCAATCCAATCAGGCGTTGCCGACAGTACCCGCACCGCGACCAGGCACCAAATAAGGCCCCCATCCGGTACCGCCGCCGCTGAGACAGTCATTCGAGCGAACCTGAAAGCACATCATGGGCCGAGGGCTGGTGAAGAGGAGGGGCAAGCGCGCACCTGGTCCCAAGTGGGCTGCGTCTCGCCGTCCCCTCCAAGAGCTACGGCCCACGGCTAAGCAAGCATGTGTAGTGGCGTACGTGGGCCTCCGTCCGGTCCCGTCTTATTTGGATAATATAAGCCTGGCGGTCCGTTCCCGTTTTGTCTACTTACTTGGGAATTATTTGGATCATCTGACTTAATGACTCTCTAATCCTCGCCCTGCTGCTTAACGCTGCGCATTCGCGGCTTTGCCGACGCTGCTGCTCCGTGGTCCCATGTGGGTTTCTTGCAAAGGTCGCCTTGTCATGTCAATGTCCTAGTCCGGAATGTCGGTTTCTTTCGAGTCCGTGTCTCCGTGAACAGTTGGTGCACAGTGGACTCAAGAAACTATCCACCAGAACCAGTTGTAAACGTAACAAGGCCAGGTGAAGCGCAGGCTGCTGACACCGTGGGACCATCTATGGAAAACTTGTTTCAAGCGTGGAATGAAATCTAGGCCTTGTTTAGATCGTGAACCTGATAAATAGTATTATTTTCGTCTTATTAGATAAATATTATCTAATCATAGACCAACTAGACTTAAAAGATTCATATCGTGATTTTCAATTAAACTATATAATTAATTTTTTACCTATATTTAATGCTCTATACAAACAGCTAAATATTAATATGATGGAGAAAGAATAAAAAAATTATAAGTTTTAGAGGGATCTAAACATGGCCTACAAGCTTCGAATTAACCCCGAGTCCCTGACATACCAAATTTTGCGTTGCCAGGTTGAGTTGACTATAGCTACTCAGATGTCTGCTTTTGTTTATTTGTTTAGTTCTTCGAATTTTAAAAGAAAATATCACGTCATGTCACCTCAGCATACTGTAATATTTTATTTATATTTAGTAAAAATTATTCAAACTTTGAGTACCTAGACTTAAAATGTTCGTCTCATAAAGTATAACAAAATTGTATAATTAGTTTTTGATTTTATCTATATTTAATACTCCATGTATGTGCCGATATTTTGATGTGACGGATGGTACGAATTCTGTATAGTGAATTTTAGAATGATTTCACGAGATCTAAACACGGCCTAAAGTCAGTCCCAATGGCAAGTTTCACTGCACAGTTTTAAATTGATAAAATTTTAGCATAAAACTCGTCTCTCACAGTGCAAAGTTCCATGACGTCGTTTCATAGCTTATTTTAATATTTTATGTGTCCCGTCTGTCGCTGTCTTCTTTCTCTCTTCCTCCCCACATGGAAGCCGACATGGAGGCCGAATAGGTCCTGCCCGCGACCAGCGCCCAGCGGCCTGGCCTCGAGGTGGAGGCGCGCGGATCTCGGCTCGCAGCGGCGGCGGCGGCGGCCCGCCCGCGCTCGCGACCGACGGCCCCGCCGACACCCAGCGGCCTGGCCTCGGCGCCCGGTTCGCGACCGGCGGCCTCGCCCTCGGCCGACGGGCTCAGCTCGCGGCCGAGGCGCCCCGCTCGCGACCGGCGGCCTCGCCCGCGGCCGACGGGCTCAACTCGCGGCGGAGGCGCCCCGCTCATGACTGGCGGCCTCACCCGCGACGGAGGCGGCCGCGCTCGCGCCCGTCAGCGGCGCCCGACGGCCTCGCCCACGACGGAGGCGACCCGCCAACGCCCAGCGGCCTGGCCTCGAGGTAGAGGCGCCCGGTCCGCGACCGGCGGCCTCGCCTGCGGCCGACTGGCTCAGCTCGCGGCGGAGGTGCCTCGCCCAGGGCAGCAGGTTCAGCTCACGGCCGGCGGAGGCGCCTCGCCCCCGGCGGCGGCTTCAGCTCCTTCATCCGCGCCCGTCGGCGCTTTCGTCCACCGCCGGCGGAACTCCCGTCCACGTCCGGCGGGGGCGTGCTCCCATCACGGCCGGCAAATCTGCTCGCGGCGAGGAAGATAGAAAAAGTCCGATGAAACGTGAAAAAGTACCTCAGTGCGGGTTTCACGCCGTTTCCCAGACGTCGGAAACAACGCTAGCTCGTTTCATCCCATGAAACTTTCTTCTTCTCTCTCCACCCAGTTTCATGACACCTCTTATAAACCTTGTTGAGACTGACCTAACAACAAATTGCAAATACTCGAAAAGTGGTGTGACACTGCTAAAATAGAGGAAATTTAATTTGCTGTGCTATAGTACTTTTGATTTGGACACGGAGCTGCACTTCGTTGAATGCACATGAGTATTTGTCCACATGCGCGCTCTTTTCCCCCTGAAATTGTGATGATCTATCTTCACATCAGTACCTTCTACGGAGTACTCCATTACAAGGTAGGGCATCAACGAAACAAGATCTACCTACTCATCATTTTAATGTGTACTGCTAGATTTTTTTTTTTTGAGCATCGCTAGAAGTTTTCTCTGTGAAACGCAGAAAAGACGCAGTCACTCACATACATGATACATGTACGCAAACTAGGCTAGATCAACATATCTCAAGATTTGCAAAGTCGCCACATACTTCTAAATTAAATACTTCCTAATAGCATTGCTAATAATAAATATGCACCCCGCCTATAAAAAGATTCAAAAAATACTTCTATACATTGGAGCTTTCGATGCGGTGTTTTGTTTTTTCTCTAAAGGTTGAAACTTAATAACAAGTAATTACATTTGTTAGTTGTGGGCCCAAACTTATCTACAAACTTTTATCACTTATGTGTCTTAAAATTACCTTGTATGTATTAGCAGCATTTTTCTGAATTTTTTTCTAGGATTTTTGGGCCTTATACTTTAAGTAATAAGCGACGTTCTTGTCGACAACGAAACACCAGTTGTAACTTCGGGAATCTTTAGGTCTGCTGGCCCAGTCCTTCACAAGTGCTGGTAGGTGTAGGGTTTGCGTACGTGTGTTCATCATAGGGAATAGTGTCCGTGTGTGTTAGGCGTAAGCGTTGTACTATGTAATTTTAAGAAAAAAATAGAATTATTTGATGGATTAGATCAAAAGAAATGAAGGAGAGCCCTTATTTGTTTATTTGACTAGAATACACTCAAACTTTTCTCCTATTAACGAACTCCCGAATGCAGCGCTGGTACACTGTAGTTTTTAAATAAACTCTGAAAAATAGAGGAATAAGTATCTCCCACACTTTTTTGATGTGCCCCTGAACCATGAAGTAGTCACATATGAAGATTCAAAACTATTGAATTGGCAATGTCACCACTGCAGCTTCTTGAATGGAATGTGATGGCAAATAATGCATGGTACTTCGATAGAGATCACATTGTTCAGGAGTCCCTATCTACTATCACTTTCTTATCTCTTGTTCGATTGGCAGTTCGATCTATCTATCAGCATCTCGAACTGCCAAAGAAGGCCCCAAAACATGCGACAGTACGTCTGCACCAGCTGACGCTACAGCTACACAGGCGAGGACCAGAGCTCTCCACAGAAGGCCCTAAATCCCACAGCTGCATCAACGTAAAAACTCAGCTACAAACTGACATCGTCTCCGTCGCAGCATTGCCACGGAGGCGGACATGGCACCAGAAATGAGCTAATCGCAATTAAGCCTTGTTTAGATGTCTAAATTATTGGCACTGTAAAAAAAAGATTCCTCGTTATATCAAAATATCGGCACATATGCATGAAGTACTAAATGTAGATAAAACTAAAATCTAATTGCACAGTTTGGTTGTACTTTACGAGACGAACATTTTGAATCTAATTAGTCAAAGTTTAGATAATTTTTACCAAATACAAACGATTGCTATGGAAATTCTGATACTAAAATTCTGACCCATTCATGGAATAAACAAGGCATAATAAGAAAACAGAGCTCGATCTTTTTAAAATCTGTACGGACCCCTGTGCGTGTGGGCTAGGCATACATCATCGTCCGAGGCTCCCGGCCAGCACCCAGCAGCGACCATGAAGACGGCTAGCTAGCAGATAGCAGCAGCACCTGCCATTTGTGATGATGTGCACACAGAGTCTCGTGATAGTAGACTCCTAGTGGCAGACGATATTAGTCTGGCCTTTCTCGATCGTAATCTCAGGTCGTCAGGATTGAGATCGTGAGCTCGAGACTATTGTCGGATCAGAGAGCTCAGAGAGCTAGCGCAGCAGCAGGAGCAAAGATCTGCTGCATGCATGCTGCCCTCGATAAAGGGCTGGGCTAATGTCCGTACGCCTCCATATTTTAAGGCTTTCCCCACAACCAGTTCTGAGTTCCAAGAAGCTCGATCGCCGACAGATGGTAAGCACTTAGGAGTACACACAGGAGTATATAATCTGCGATTTGGCTCGGTCTTTGTAAATGTAGACACAAGAATAATCCCAAATTCCAAGCCTGACATGCAGGCATGTGGCATGTGCTTCGGTGCAAGGCTTCATCGATCTCTTCGTGACGCATGACAGCTATTTAGGAATCTTAATTTTTTGCCTCAAGGAAACTAGTTGGTATAAGTGTGGATTTGTTTTAGGGCACGTTTAGTAGTTTTCTCCTAAAGCATATGAGTTCCAGCTCCGGCTTCTAATCTCAGAACGGTTCCCGCTATATATACTGTTTACCAGAAAATGACACCTCTAGCTCTCAGGGCCCAAGTATGGCACAAGAGATCCAGTACCCTTAACGCTATTTTTCAATCGATGCACCTTTTGAGAATGACTGTACAAGACTGCAAGACATGTCCTGATCATCGTATACATAAGTAAGACACTATTTTTCATTATGCGCGCATCCTATCGGTGCGTCCTCAGTGACTCATCGCAACGGCAACCGGGTCCTTTGCCGAGTGCATGGGACACTCAGCAAAGGCTATTTTGCACTCGACGAAGCGTTTACCGAGTGCCGCACTTATCCTATGCACAGGCCGGAATAAATTTCTTATATTAAAAACATGTAATTTTCTCTTATGTTGTTTTGCTCGCCTAGCTTATTCGATCGGCTTAGATTTGCACGCAAACCCACCAATATGAGATTTTCAATTCAAAACTAAGTAATATGCTAAACTCAAATTAAGAATATGACAGCATGGAATTTCAATAACAAACATTTAAGGATTGGGATCCCATAACAAGATATATAATTCCTACTGTTTCCCCTTTACAAGAAAAACGTAAATACTAGTTGAATACTTTTCAAGAAGAACGTAAATACTAATGGAATACATAATCATTTGTCAAATATTTACACAGTGTGTTTCACAAGAAAAAAAGGTCAAGTTAATTAATCGTGCCCAATGTGCAACATTAGCGAAGAATCATTTGTCAGCGTGATGCAATGAACAGGGGTGCGTAGATAAAAATCTTCGTAAGATTTAATCAAGTGGCACATGTCACCCTGGGCGTTCGGTACTGCTGAACCGATTGGTTCGGTTCCTCGATACCCATACCAATTTTGTTCCTAAGGATATCAGTACCGATTGGTTTCTAAAAAAACTCGGTACTTACGAATTTCGGTATCGGTTATTTTTGGTTCGGTTCCAATAAATACCGAAAGTACCGAATAAGAAGTAATGGAAGTAGTTGTCTTGCTCTTGCAGTCTCGAACGACAATGGCGCGTCTGCCGTGTGGGGGACGACGCAACTGTGGCGTGGAGCCGTGGAGGCCGGGAAGACCGCGAGGGCGAGGCCGAGCCAAGGAGCCGCCGTCCGCCGAGGCTGAGGAGCAGAGCACGGCGCGGTGTGGGCAAGCCGCCGCTGTGGGTGAATCGGCGGTGGCGGCGACAGGCGGAGGACGCAGGCGCGGCGTCGACACGGGGGCGGGCGAGCAGTTAAGGCTAAGGAGCGGGCGTGCGGCGCGGTGTGGGCAAACCGGCGACGAAGGAGGACGCAGGCGCGGGGGCTGGCGAGTGGCTGAGGTGCTGCGCGGTCGGTGTCGGCCGGGGGGACTCAGGGGCGTGGTGGTCTGTGGAGTGTGAGTGAGTGACCTAGGGTTTCGTTTGTGTGATTTTAGGTAGGCTGTTGTTGGGTTATTGGGCTAACATATCTTCATGGCCCGCTTCACTTCTCTAGTTCGGTACTGTTCGGTATTTTTGGTTTAACGAGGTATAGAACCGAAAATACCTCGATAAATTCAGTACTTGAAAATGGGAAAACGAACTTGAACCGATTTTCGGTTCCGGTAAATTTTATTTGGTTCTCGGTAATTTTGGTTCGGTTGTCGGTTTAGGTATTTCGTGCTCAGTGGGAGGCGCACATGGGATGGCCCGAACGACAGTGGCCATGTTCAGCACCAATAATGATGTTTGTCTTGTGTGCTTAAGTAGGAGACTCCAAGACATGAATTTATAACTTTCATTAATTATTGGTATTGCATTCTCCAAGACATAAATATTGTACTTTTTTTTGGAGACATGAATTTATAACTTTCATTCGTTCACCTAGGCTTCAACTTTGGTTGGCCATGATTTACGTAGACATGAGTGTGTTTACTGTTTAGTTATTTACTATTTATGAGTGTTGGTGCACGTTAAGAACGCTACTACAATCTTTGAAACTGGCATGTACCCCTGAGAGAGTAAACAACAACATTGTTGATTTTTGGTTTACATCCAACAGTGATAGGTTGTTTTGCATTTGAAAAAAAATTCTTATAAATTTTGATCAAGACAAATTTATATCAAAATTATAAAGTTCAAACTTTGTAGTTAACAACATTTAATTTAAGATGTACTTGTGAGATTTGTGTCACTGTCTGAATGGAGACAAAGTCAACATCAAAGTTATAGTACTTGAAGAGATCTACAAGTTTGTAGTTAACAATTTTTTTCATTTGAGATCGCAAAGTGTCATCATATGGAGTAGTTACACGTATGAACGCTAAGAATGCAATGAAGAAGATATTTAATTTTGCTTTGGCCCACTTGGTCATGCACAGAGAAAAGAGAAACTAACCGGCGGCTGCCAGTAGCGACTGACACATGATGCGCGCGAGAGGAATCCATTGTTGGCAGAAAAATGAAAGTTAATTATTTGGGTACACCCGTGCTTTGCCGAAAATTAATGAGAAAACAACAGCAGTGCCCGATTATAGAAAATTAATGAGGATCGAGACAGAGGAGAAAAGGCAATAATCAGATCATCTGATGACTGCTGTTTCAGTCTGATTTTGTGCGGAGCGTTCTTAGGCATTAGCTGTACCAGGACTGCATGCATTATTGCAGTACTGGCATATAGTAGCATTTTGCAAAAAACTTACTGTTGAGCAAGGAAAAAACCCAAATATCTTTCATAGAATCTTTTGGTACGACTGCCCCATGAACGCAGGTATGCATCATCTGAGAAAAGATAGAAAACCACGAGGATCCAACCGAGGGGGAATTTATCTATAAATTAAAGAGGAATAAAAAAAAGGTATGCTTGTCTGGCCTTATTTTTAGTACAGTATTGCAGTCCAGTACCAAGTACGGAGTACTACATAGACTGATCCAGACAAGACAGACCCGGCTGGTCGGTGCTCTTTTTACCATGCACAGTGTACTTCTGTGACACTACTTCCCACAGACGCAGAGTCCCGGCTCTGAAAAACGGAATCTGCACTTTGACATGAAAACCTCCAGTATTGTCCTAGCCAGCCTTTACAAATGGAAAACTCCCATTAGTTAACGATAGAATTACGACAAAACTTTGGGAGTGAGAAGTTCGAGTAGTTTGTACTACTCCAATGCATATGGCCGGTCCTGCTTTTAGGTCACATATATAGTACTTAGTACGTGCAACTGCACATTATATATATGACATTTATATACATATGCTTGAACCTTTTGTTTTGTTGTTTCATCGTTCTCAGATCCCATTTCGACATGAAATAATGTCAAATATGCACCGATGCTCCATATATATTAGACATTGGACCCTAGTAACTACTTAGTATAGTGAAGAAGCACCATGCATTATTATTGCAGGTGCAATCTGCAATTTCGCAGATCCATGCATATGTTGCTAGCTAGTACAGCCCAGTACTGGTTACTGATGCTCCCCAACAAGCAATAACAGTGACACCACCACTCCCCGGCCCCGGCCTGCCCCCACCCCCACCCCCACCCCACATGCTGATTGAAAAAAAAATGGCTCTGGAAGCAACTAAAAGGTGAAATATAATAATTTATCTGAAAACGAAAGGACGACCTTCCAAAGAAATTAGCAATCAAATCCACTGATCCACCCAGTCGTTGTACCCTAAACTCTCACGAGGTGTCCTATGTGTCAGCCATTGGCAGGGTTTATTTGCAACCATGAATCGTATTTATAATACCGAGAATGGAAATTCCAACTAACCCTTTTATTGCTAAGATACTTGACTATATATGGACCCTATTTACATAGCATATAAGATGATATTGGATCAACGGTCACATCAATAGGACATGATAGAGGAGACCAAATAGCACAAATAGTAACACCTTTTTGTGGCTTTATGCTTATATTATCACCTAAAAGATGAACCAGGTCTCTACATCAAAACCAAGAGTTATTGATATTTTATTTTGGCGGAGTTGAAAAATATCTTGACACATAAAATTGTAATATACCATACCATGCTCTAGGTGCTAGAAATTTATTTGATCATAATTAGTAATTGTTGTTCACTTTATAAATCACTTTACTTTTTATATGACGATGATGCTAGATTTAATGTTTCCACAATCCAAATACGCACAACAAGTACCTATTTTTTCACTTCGTCTATTACAAAGTCAGCCTCACCAAACTGCTTGCAAATCTTATAGTTCTTTCTTGCCATTCATTTGTACCACTCCTAATGAAATAAATTAGTGCTACTTATTATTGATTTATAGTGTTCTCATATGATCTAAAAAAACATGATAATTACAAAATGAATAAACATTGAATATTCATCGACAAGCCAATACAAAATCCGTGTGGGCCAAGGGATGGCAAGACTAGAGTACATATATAATTAAATAGATTTCGCGTGTATTTAAGCTTGGTGAAGGTGCCAATGTATGAATTATAATGTACAGCAATAATAGTAGGAATTTCATTTATTGTGCAAATGACTTAACATGGCGTAGCTAGAGGGTACCCCATGGATCAAAACATTTTCATTTTCTGAACAAAAGGAACATTATGTTTGGACTTTAGACAACTACCATTGTACTTTAATTGTATACTACATATATATGTCAAATTTTAAAAGGCACATTCAATTTCAGACTCTTTAATCTAAAAGAGCTAGCTTTACTTTTAATTTCCACCCTAGTTGCACTTGAGAAAATTTCATGTAAAATCCAAACTAGCTAGACATGAATATATGAACTGTTCATGGTTTCATTTTGCAGAATTACACGCACTCTTTGAGCGGTACACTAGAACAAAAATGGGCGGCAGGCAGAGGAATCTAATCAAAACGTCAAGAGAGCAGGAGGATTTCTTTGAGCGAATGATGGCTTTGTTGCATAAATCGTCCCGGCCCGTCGGTTTTATTCTTGACGCTGGAGCACATTTTGGGGTGGCAGAGTTTTGTATTTGTCGTTTCACAAGGAGCCTCATTCATTCATTACGGGCTCCGAGGGGCTGCCCCCCCGCCGTGGGCCCGTACCGTCACCATTCGTACGGGCACGTGCGGCCCCCACCTCTTTATGTAGGAGTACGTGGTCGTCCATTGGATGCTGGACGCCATGGATATGTCCTGTGCGCCCATCATGGAGCCAAGGGCGCCCGGCTCCCGGCGTCCCCTTGCCCTGCCCCTCCATGCTTTGGACTCTTCTCAGGCGGGACCCCGGCCGTCGACCGCGCATCGGACGACGGCCGTCGACGGGGTGAGGCAGCAAGGGCACCGGCGGGCCTGTGTAGCTCGCTTTCACCCCACCCCAAGAACCACCGCAACCACTCTTTTATACGGAAACAATAGTTTTTTACCTTTATAGTCATGTCGCCTCTCACCTCGCAGTGTCCTTGTCATCGCTTTCACCTAAAAGCCCTAACAGTGGCGCCTCTGCGGCGCGACTTTTTTTCCTCTACGGCTGTTTGCTATTCCAACCTCCCAGTTTGCCCCGCAGATCTCCCCTTTTTAGGCCAAACAATCCATCCACCACACCCTGCTCATCCCCACTCCTAAAAATAGTACTAGTAGCCGGCGGCATGCAACTGCGATTCCCCACACTTTCTCCCCGTTCCTGATGAAGTTCCTCTTCAGATCAATGGGCCTATGAGACGACGAGCAACGCCAGTCAGCAACCAGGCGATCCGGCCACCACTACAACCACTCCAGTAGTCACCAGGTGAGCTGAGCACAAGAAAGGGTATGCACCTGGAACTCATGTTACTCCGAGAGTCCAAGCTAGCTTTTTCACTTGGATATTTTTCCTCATCTCCTCCCTTTGCGGAACCTCGAGCCAGCTTCAGCTCCAACTAGAGATTCTGATTCTGCTGGAAGCTTATCTACCCACCACTCCGACGCGGCCTCCGCCTCGGCCGCCGCCGCCGCCGCCGAGATCAGCCGCCGTCGCCACCAAAGGTATATACTTGCTTGGGAGCGCGCCAATGGCTTCATGCTGCCTCTTCTCCAAGAAAACAGTGTAAAATCCATTCCCCATCCCCACATGTATAATTTGACTGGCCTCATATCATTCACCAGCTTGCTCTGAAAAATAATGTTTCTTGTAAGTAGTATCCTTTTCTTTTTATTCATATATGAAAGATGCATCGCTTTCACACGCACATGGCCACGCAAAGAAGAGATCGAGCTCGAGCAGGGCGGCCAGATATATAGATCCCACGAAAAAGGCGCATGTAATCATCACCGGCTGCATGATCTCAATCGTTCATGTGTTTGCATCTGATTCGTGGATGCCAGATTAATCGATGGACCTGTCCCCGAACCCCGACAGCCCGCGAGGCAGTGGTGATGGCGGCGGAGGCGGAGCCGGTGGATCGAGCAGCGGGGCCGGGGCGTCTTCGTCGGCGCCGGGCGGCGGCGGCGGGACGCCGCAGACGCCGAGCCGGTACGAGGCGCAGAAGCGGCGGGACTGGAACACGTTCGGGCAGTACCTGCGGAACCACCGGCCGCCGTTGAGCCTGGCGCAGTGCAGCGGCGCGCACGTGCTTGAGTTCCTGCGGTACCTGGACCAGTTCGGCAAGACCAAGGTCCACACGGCGGCGTGCCCCTTCTTCGGCCACCCGAACCCGCCGGCGCCGTGCCCCTGCCCGCTGCGCCAGGCGTGGGGCAGCCTGGACGCGCTGGTGGGCCGCCTCCGCGCCGCCTTCGAGGAGAACGGAGGCCGCCCGGAGTCCAACCCCTTCGCGGCGCGCGCCATCCGCCTCTACCTCCGCGAGGTCCGCGAGCACCAGGCCCGCGCGCGCGGCGTCAGCTACGAGAAGAAGAAGCGCAAGAAGCCGCAGCCGCCGGATCACGCCAGCGGCGGAGGCCAAGGCCCTCACCACCACCCGCCGCCTCCGCCGGCCCCGCCGTCCGCCGGCGCGGCGTGCTGAGGAGCGAACAGTGCTACGATCGACGTACGCACCCATTTGGTATGCCGGCCGGACTGATGAGCATATTTTATGTAGGTTTCGATCGATTTGCTGGTGCATGCATGCATTGTTCATTTGCTACTCCTACCATTTTGCTCCTGATGCTTCTTCTTCGGTTAGACCTCGCTCTCTGCCGATTGTGTGCCGTTTTACATTGTTATTTTGCTTCTGCTAGCTAGGTGCTCTCTTCAGTTCCTAGCTACCGCTTATTTTTCGTGTCAACAGCAGTTGAATTTGCTGGCGGAAGGAAATCTTATCATTGGATCAATGAATTGAAGCATATATATTTATGTGCTTGCCTTATAACTTATTCGCCATTCAGCACTGCTCATTGTAGATGAACGAACGAAGATCGGCTTGCATATATACTTGGGTGTATCGGTTCATTGTACATATATACGTACGTGTACGTCCTCAATTCAAAGTACAGAGAGAGGACTAGGAGGCCAGCTAGCATCTCTCTGTCGTCTTCGCCCATGCCAAGTCCCATCGAGGACGTACAAATTTGACGCACTTCACCTTTGCATTGTTGTTCTTTCTAGTTCTGATTCCTGTGCCGCTTCCTATTTCTGGTGCGCTTGCATTCGACTCGATCGGCGCCGGCCGCGCGG
>CM041637.1:15871424-15900099 GCA_023333625.1 Bothriochloa decipiens
AGGGGGCAATAATATAAGTCTATGGAAGTTTCATTTAAAATAAGTATCATGTTACATAAGTAAAACTAAGGACATGGTATGAGCACTTAGAGTATTAATTTTCCTTATCCGTAAGGTTATGTATAGCCCATGATGACTACATCGATCGATTATGAGATTTGCCAATCCAGCTTTAATTTGGTCTTCTGGAGGTGCTCACAAGGGTATTGTAGGTGATTTTGTCAATCTCAATATTTGTTGAGAAAATCTCTATCTATAGTATAATTTGCAAGAAAAAGAATTATGACACTCTTTCATCATACTATAGAAATGATTATAGAAGATAGCTTGTTTTAATTATTTTATAAAGATGGGGCAAAAGTACTTGTCTCTAAAACTGTCCAACAATGTATAAAGGCAATCGGTATATTTATGGAGACAACGCAATAATAATTGTCTTTATAAATCAATAGCAGAGATGCATGCCTCTTACGAGGGACACCTTGGAAAATTAGTGCATTTTCAAAGATGGGTATGGACGGAGGCATGCCTTTGGAAATTCCATTGCCTATCATTTGGTAAATTGCGGGCCGATCCTCTGATAGGTAATGATGAGTTGATTTGTAGTGATCTCAAAGTTGATGATGCAAGGCTTCTAACTGATAATGATTTGAACCCTCGCAAGCAATGCATGCCAGGTTCATTAGTTATCAACCATGCATGGAATGATTGACCTCACCATGAATGCTTACCTGCGTGTGCATGCGAATCATGAACACAAGAAAAAACATAAAAGATTCAATCTCAGATATTTCTAACCTGAATAAGCTCTCAAGTTCGGATTTCACAAACTAAACAAAAATGAAATTGCTAACAACATACTGTACTCATCTAAGCAAAATCCAAATAAAAATGAATGCAACACTGTATATTCGAGAATGAGCGCCAATAACCAAGGATAAGATGGTGGAAAAGGGGGAGGACATCCTAGGGCACCCTTGGGGTGTGCTCCGCTTCGTGGAGTACTCTAACATGGGTCAGGGTCCTAAGGGTGATTACTGATTACTCGATGTGATATTGAGGTGGGGCCATATTCATTTGAAAGATTCTCACGGCCTAAATCAAACTCCAGATGAAATAGTTATGGTATTTCACAGTACAAATATACAATACTGTTGGGCTAGCGGTGAACCGAATGTTTGGTTTTTGATGGTGCATCCATATTCTTTAGGCATACTTATTAGCCAATTTTTATTCTTAGCATCACTAGCGGTTTTAGTTCTTTAGGCATACTTATGAGCCAGTTTTTGTAAATATGGAGGTACACTATGAAATTTAGATAACTATATAGGTTGTGAGCCAAACTGTACCCCAAAACGACCTCTAAAAAACAGGCGTCTAATATTGTGTTATATTATCCTTGTGAAAAAAAGCAGAATCTTTGTTTATTTGTTAATTGCATTTAGTTAGGATATTCTTCCCTTAAAACTTTGCTGTTGTACTACAGGAACAACAACAAAAATGGTTTTAGCAGGGCCTTCAGATTCCATATTGTCAAAAGAACGAGAAGCCAAGAGACTGGACATGCCCCACGTTTCGAGCAGGATCAGGGATCAAGATGCAAAGGTCACTGTACGTCCCGGCGGCTTCTGAGCACGTTTGACCGTCTGCGTGCTTGACCCAGGGCGCGGGCCCCCGCTGGCGGCAGGGACGCGTGGGTCGCCGTCCTTGATGTCGAGCCTCGGACTCGGAGGCGTAGAGCGAGCGCGTTCCCGAGGCCCCACGTGCAGCCAGCAGCACAAAACAGGCTCCTCGTACGGTACGGACCACGCTGCCGTCGAGATGGGCCGATGGCCGGCCCGACGACGAGCGGGCGAGGCCGCGCGGCACCGGCATGTGCACGTGTGACGACGCCCCAGGGCCAAACTGGACCACTATTTTCGGCTTTTGCTCAAAAAAAAAAAAAGAGCAATGGTCGTCCTAGCAGGCCGTACTGTACGTAGCAGGCTCTACTGTATGTTCGTGCATTTTTTTATTAATAAATTTATTTTTTAAAAAAATTACAAAATTAGTCTCCATTTTTAAAAAATTGCAGGAATAGGCCACCAGTCGCCCGTTGGAAGGGCGAAGAGGGCCATGTCGCCCGACCAGTGGTCGACTTGGCCGTGCACTGGCATGGGTGGGCCCCACGTCGCCCGGACGATGGGCGACGTGGCCCATGTCGCCCGGCCAGTGGGCGACGTGGCCCATGTCGCCCGGCCAGTGGGCGACTTGGCCCATGTCGCCCGGCCACGGGGCGACGTGGCGCTGCTATATATAACGCGGCCGGCCGCGGCCGGCCGCTGCCGGCTGGGAGAAGAGAACAGGAGAGGAGAGGAGAGGAGAGGAGAAGAGAAGAGAAGAGAAGAGAAGAGGAAGAGGAAGAGGAAGAGAAGAGAAGAAGAGGAAGAGGAAGAGGAGAAGAGGAAAATTTTCGGTAAGTAAAAAAATAATTTTATATATAATTATTTAATATGTGTTATATTAATTGTTAGATATTGTACTGATATTATTTTAGTTTTTAGAACTTAATTAATGTTTCACTGTTGTATTTTTTCATCTATTAAACTTGGGCGAGCACACGACAATGGCGTTTTCGCACGCCAATTGCATGACTGCGTATTATTTTTGCTATTTCTCTGACTTCGATATTTTTTCTGAAATTTCCGAATACATAAATAATATTTAAAAAAACCGAAATTTTTTCTGAAATTTCCAAATAAATAAATATTATTTAAAAAAATCCAAAAAACCAGGTCGCCCTTTGGCCGGACGACCTGAGTCTGGTCGCCATTTGGACGGGCGACCTGGGCCTGGTCGCCCTTTGGCCGGGCGAACTGGGCCTGGTCGCCCTTTGGCCGGGCGACCTGGGCCCGGTCGCCCTTTGGCCGGGCGAACTTGGCCTGGTCGCCCTTCCAACGGGCGACTGGTCGCCCAATCCTGTAATTTTTTGAAAACGTAGACTAATTTTGTAATTTTTTTAAAAAATAAATTTATTAATAAAAAAAATTCCGCACACTGGTGCGCAACTGCGAACTGCACGTACAGTAGGGTGAGAGGCCCAAGAAATCCCGGACTATCCACTATCCGGGCCGGACCGGGTGCAGAATTTTTTCTGGGCTTTCTTCTGTCTTGCAGCTTGTACTTAAGAGAAAAAAAAATGCATGCAGCCAAAATAGAGTGATCAGGGCACATTGATAGCATTTTCTCAACAAAAAAAAAGCACCTTGATAACAACTCTACTTGAGCACAGTCTCTTTTCATATATAATATATAACTAATAATAAAAGACATTAGATAGAAAAATTAAGATTCAGTAAATCCCCTTCTCCCTCGACATTAGATAGAAAAGCACCTTTACTGATTTGTTGCTTCTCTTCAAACCACCGAACTAGCACAGCTAGAGATGACAATTTGAGTACCTAAAACACCGTCCGGGCCGCAGCACCGATTGCACTTGCTTGTCAGGTGTAGATAAGACAATCAACGAAATGAAGAATTTGCTAGTGAAGTCCAAGAAAAGGTAGCGAAAACAACAGCGACTATGGGAAGATTTCTCGGTTTTAAGTTTATTTCATTTGAGGTCACTGAGATGCTCAAAACAATTAATTGTGCATTTAGACCTAAGGGTATTTTTGGCTTTCTATGCCTATAGTTTGACGCCGCTAGAGCCAAATCCGAAGGAAGTTACATGAAGGGCAGAGAGTTTAGAACAGTGGCACCCGTGCGAACTCAACTTTTTTTAAATAAAGTTTGTGGGTAATTATCATCTTTTATAGTGGCACAAAGCTAAAAACTTACAGATATTTTCAGTCTTAAGCTTTTGCCAGGTGATACTGATGTAAATAACTTTCTAGATTTATTTCAACCTGCCAATTGCGGACCATAAAGCTATTTTGTTCCCCACACATGCAGATTTATCATTACGGGGACACATTCCCCCACCCCTTCCGCTCAAGGCCGGTCATGTCGTCGTCAAAGCCGCCCATGTCAAAGTACCCAAACGCGTACTCACCGCCGTCGACGACTCCCCTCATCGTGCCAAACCCAGGCCACGCGGCGCTTGCCTCGTTGTCTCGCGTGACGAAGCCGTGGTGGTGGTGGTCGCCGACCCTGCCGCCGTAATACGACGACTGTGGAAGCACGTCGGCCGCAGGTGCCGCCTCCTGCTGCGGCGCAAATGCGAGGCCGTAATAGCCTCCTGATGACGCCGCGGAATAATGGTCCTGCTCCGGCAAGGCGTGCGACGTGCCGGCGAAGGCGGGCGAGGAGGAGTCGCCGTCTTGGCCGCCGTCGCCTTTCGTCTTCTGAAACACCCTGCACAGCACCCAGTCCTCCTGCAAAGCACACGGCAGAGTCGGCAGCAATTGCCATTGCTCAGACGGAACTTGAGAGAATTGCGAAATGCTGGCACTTTATAATTGGCCAATACTACGTATATTATAACTTTATATTTAGTGCATATACAAAGTACTCCTACATGAAGGTGAAGCATCCACCAATTATTGTAGTCGTCCGTAGCTATAGGACCGACCGCTAGTGCTTTGGCGCCCTAGGACACGAGGGAGAAATGATCGATTAGGTCAAGAATGTATGCACCAATTATTGTGCAGCGCCGGGGAGGGAGCAGGCAGTCAAATATGGCTGGCACTTCTCGTACGTACAACGTGTCTGTGCATGACATGACCAATTTTATCTGCACGTTTGTGCTGATCGAGGACGTGTCCTTGCACTGATGCTTTGCAGCCACTCGCGCAGAGAACCATGCAGGACCGCACAGGATCGCCCGTGCCTGATGTTCCTGGGCCACCTTGTCCTTGTGGATGAGCAGGTTCATTGCAGGCAAAGGTTGCCGTCGTCGACTAGTACTGTTACTACTGCAGTGCAGAGAAGAGAACTACTGTACCAAGTGGCAGGTGTAAATTATTAGAAAAAATCTACTTTGTCCCTTGTTTATCATGAAAGTTCACTTTTGTCCCTCAACTTTAAAATCGGATAAAACCGTCCCTTAACTTTTTAAACAGCCCCTCGACGGTTTCGGCGGGTTTGCTATAGTCGGGTTTGCTATAGTAATCACGGTATTGCTACAGTAACCATGGTTTTATTTTTCTTTTTTATTTATTTTGGCTAAATTTTTAAAAAATCATAGTAAATCATAAAAAATTATAAAATAAAAAATCTAATTTTGTTAGACTCTACATGAGTAGATCTACACAGTGAATATATAATATGGTATGCTTTAGTATAAAGTTTTAGATCTATACTTTTTTCTCTAACTAAATAGAATAATTTATAGCTGCAAAAACTTTTTACTAAAACATATTATATTATATATTCACTGTGTAGATGTACTCATATGGAGTCTAACAAAATTAGATTTTTTATTTTCTGTGATTTATTATGATTTTTCAAATATTTAGCCGAAATAAAAAAACAAAACCATTGTTACTGTAGCAAACCCGTCCTCCGAAACTTTCGAGGGACGAAATATGCGCTGTTTTAAAAGTTAAGAGGTGATTTTGTCCGGTTTTAAAGTTGAGGGACAAAAGTAGACTTTTTGCTAAATTATTATTCTTTTTTTTTTGAGTGGTACCTTGCTCATCAGCTGTTTCTGCACAAAGAGTCCCAGACCCACCCAGGCCCGCTTGAATTTGGTGCTGTTTGGGACTATGCATGTAAACCCTATACAGGCCGAATTCTCGGCCCGCCAAGATATATAACAAGTGGGTCGGGAACATCGCAGGTCCCAGGACGTTTTTTTTTCTATATATGATGGAGACAGGAGCCGACGTTTCTTCACGTGTTGGTGTTTTGCATGCTAATTAAGCCGACGACGCACGCAATAATTCACGAATGATTGTGAACCAAGCTGCCGTCACTGTCTTCACTCCCCGTGTACTTGTGCAGCACCTAATATTGTGAGGTCCTTGTACTGGCCACCATAGTTCCAGTGTGCGTACGTTCCAGCACCCGTGCTTCACGGTGGCGATCGGCTTGCTTGCTAGCTCAGCTAATTAATTAATTGTTCAGCTAAGCAAGCTTTTCTGTCTTTTATATATACAGTATTATATATCTATCCTTCGCCTGTGAAACTCAGTCTGTCTCCAACTACTAGTAGTTACTAGTACTCCTTGACAATAACAAAACATTTTAGAATGTTTTTTAAGAGAGATATATAGCTCTTGTAGAAACTAGTCGAGATTGAATTGAGCATTATATATACTGTATTGATTATTAGCACGCTGAACCTGTGCTAGTTGCGTGTAGCAATGTGTGTGTTACGTCGTCGTTGTAAAAAAAAAAATGTGTGTGTTACGTAATACTGCACGATATGATCGTACGTACCCTTGGTGGCGAATGCGGGTTGTCGAGGCGGAACTCGTGCATGACCCAGCCGGACTTGACGCCGTTGGGGGCCCTGCCCCGGTAGAAGACGAGCGTCTTGCGCATGCCGACGACGGCACCGCCGCGCGCGGCGCTGCGCACCTGGCGGTCCTTGCCCGTGGCCTTCCAGTAGCCCGTCTTGGTGGCGCGGTTGGTGCGCGACCCCGTCGCGTACTTGCGGTCCCGGAAGCTGAAGAAGTACCACTCGGTGGCCGTCAGCTTCGCCACCTCTGCATAGACGACGATCGGTTCGATTGCCCTTGGGATATATATGTAGCAGCAAAAAAATCATGGACGGATTGGATCGATCGATCGACTGACCTGGGAGCTCCCACGGCTCGCGCGCGTGCAGGTCGACCTCGACGAGCGTGCCCTGCGCGATGCGCTCGTTGGTCACCTTCTTGCGGAGGTAGTGGCACACCAGCTCCTCGTCGCTGGGGTAGAACCTGAACCCCGGTGGCAACGTCGACTCGATCTCCCTCAATGCCATATGTCGATCAATCGGTCGAACCGGCCGGCCTGCTGGCTGCTGGAAGCCTGCAAGATCGATCGATCGATCGACGTAGTACTGCTCGATCGATCCAAAGATATGCCTTCGTTCTGTACACCAAGCTAGTAGTGTGAGTAGTGTGTGTGTGACCGGAGTTGGTTGCGAGAGAACCCCGTTATATAGAGGACGACGAAGCGGCTACCTAGACGTACGCAAAGCTAAAACCGAAGCTGTACCTCCGGTCCCTATCTGCTGAGGCAACAACAACTGAAACCAACGGATCTACTAGCCACCTGCTGCTAGCCCCTAGCTAGGCACAGGTGCAAAGATTCCAAACTAGCACCGATCCTGTCATGCCGCCCGTGAGGGTTCCCATCGTGCTGCTGCTCCATATGATCTGCTGGCCACCACATCAAGCCCCACACCCCGGCCCGTGCCGCGTGCATCGGATCCGATCCGATCGATACACCTGCTACGGATAGGAGCATGCGCGAGATCATCATGAGATTGCTCGCCAAGTGCCGGCCGGCCGGCAGCATTCTTAGCAGCTAGCATGACGCGCGCGTACATAGAACAAGCGATCGAAATCGATATACACCACACCTACACTGTAAATGTCATGGGTATCCGTCAATGGTCATATTGCATAAGGAATAGGAGTAACCGCTTTTCAATGAAGGATGCAGCAGATGAGAGATTATGATAATGCCTGTTCTTGCGAAGTTTGGCTGGAGCTTCATAAACCGTATTGGTGTTTAGAGTTTCCCTTTTAGCGCTGAGCTCACTAATTGAGCTGAACTCTTTTATTTCATTTTCTATTTGGGTTTGTGTCTTTTATGGTAGTTATCTTTTCAGCTCTCAGATCCGGCCGGCCGGGCGCGACCGTGTCGTGCGGTCGTTTTACGTGCGTGTGTGGGTGTTCATGCTTCCGGGGGGAGGCAAAGCAGGCAGGTCTAGCTGCAAATTAATGGTGCGGGAACAGGGGATGATAGCCAGCCCTCTAATCAGCTTGATTGAGGTCGTTAATTAAATAGCTATGGCTAGTAGCTAGCTAGGTGGCGTACGCGGCGATCATGACGTGCGCGAGGGGTCGTACACGCCGAACGGGACGTCCTTATCACTCACTACGTGGTCTCAGCTAGCTAGCTAGCTCACCTAGTTTCAGATGGTGTGTATATGTGTTCCGTTCGTGTATGTATGCATCGTGTAGCTAGACGAGGGGCGTATGTGTAAGGTTCAAGCTTCAGGCGTCAACGTCATGCGGGAATTTATGGAAAAAAATTAGGTGGGCGACGGGTCCATTCGTGCACCGTGTGCCCCTACGCTAGATCGTAGACGCGTGGCGAGGAACCATATCAAGTGGTCACGGAGGGTTGGCTCGTATCAGGCCATCGCACAGGACTTGATCCGCTCTTGTTCGGCTCCTACTCCTAGTTGGCTCGGCTCCTACTCCTAGTTGGCTCGGTCTGTTTCTCTAGCGGCTGGAAGATATACATGAACTACGCACATCATATCTCCACCCGGTCCTGGCGCTCCGGCTCGTCGGGCTTTCATCAGCAATAGAAGCCACGCCGGAGCGCACGTACGGCAGGATGGTTCACTATGGTTGCTCCCGTTGAGTCTCCGGCGACGAAAATGTGGCCGAAGTCGGCGGCGGCCTCGGTGAGCAAGGCAACGGCCTCGGCGGCGTCCACATGGCCTCGCCGCCCTCGCAGTTCCATGGCGATGGCGGAAGGAGTACGCGCCCTTGCGGAGGAGTTCGTGCCGACGTCGTCCATGGTCTCGCTGCCCTCGCAGCAAGGTGTACGCGTCCTTGCCGCAAAGAATTCCGTGCCCAAGCTCGATCTGTTGCGTCGTGGTCGTTGCTCGTACATATCGGCAGGCCGCACCGCCGCACTTGGCGTGCATCGTCGACTCAATGTGGAGCCGAGCCGCTAGTCGAGCCTAGATGCACGCAGCTATTATGCGAGGACTCGAGGAGCCAACAGCCACGCTCCCGTCAGCGCTTCTTTTTTTTTGGCTGCCACGCGTCGAAGAACGAGCGCAGTGGCGCACGGTGCTGGAATGGACCCGTCGTCCACCCAATTTTCTTCCGAATTTATAGTACTGTGTGAGAGACGATGGTCCGGGGAAAACGAATCAAGCGCCGTCGGCTGATGCGTGTACCAGTGTGTGTTACTCCGTAGATGTCACGCCTTGTAGCTAGCTACTAGCTAGCTAGCCTAGCTTTGTGTATAAACATGTGGTTATGAGAGGGTTTAGGTACCGTGTACTCATCCATATACATACGACCCCTCACTGAAGAGGATTCATCGTAAACAGTGCAATTTTCATCATAACTAGCATCCATCAATTTTTCCTTTTTTGAACAAAGCACAAGCCCAATAATCTAATAGGCTCACTGTAAATCAAAGTTTAAAATAGCGACAACTTTTTTTCAGCAGCTAGCGTTTTTTTTTATAAAAAACATGAAAAACACTAGTAATTGATGCAAATAAAAACAAGGCAAATATGATATGTGTTGAACATAAATATATTTCTAAGGTTATATGAGTCTAGTTAACATATACCAAATACTCTCTCCGTTCCAAATGTCTAGATACATAGCAAAGTGAGTAAACCAAAAAAGTGTTTGGAACGGAGGGAGTACCAATATGAACATTAAAAATTAGTAGCAAACGGAATACGAAATAGTGGTAAATGATGACGCTATAATTGTAAATAATGGTAAATAATAGTAAATAGCGGCACTACAACAAAAATACGAATAGCTTAAGAACAAGCCTTTCCTGCAGCTATAGTAGCGTTAAAGCCCACTATTTTAAATAGGTCTGTAAATATAATCCATCCATTCACATAAATAGCTAAAGCACGCAGCCTGGTCTAGATAACACATAACATCCCTTTTTTGCTTGCAAACAATAGCTTAGCTAAGCAAACCATATATGATTGGAAGACAAGAAAAATTAAGTAGGCAACACGAGCATCACGTCATTACAATTACAAGCCATCAGGGCTTCATCTCTCCTCATCCTCCTCTATCTTTGGCGCCAGGTAAAACAAAATGTAACCCATCTCAGCGATCTTGTACTCAACCACCAGCGGTAGCTCCGACGACAGGCCGATAGTCACCTGTTCAGACAGTGAAGATGCCTTGGTGAAGGAGTTCATATACCTCAGGGCAAAGGTCAGGGAAACCGGCTCTTGCATCTCTATCACCACCGTAGCCTCTTCTGGCTTGTCAATACTTTGGTTCTGCCTGTAGAAAACGTTTGTACTCCCAATTTCTCCAGATCTGGAGAACTTCGCACCCTCCTCATTCACCGAGATAACGACAGTGTCCCCGATGCTGCTCAGGCGCTTGCAGATCCTCGTAAACTCAGCCGACGGCATGCGAACGATGGCCGGGTACACGGAATCCGGGATTCCGAGGTGCTCGCTGTCGATGTCCATGAGCTTCATCTTAGAATCCTCAATCCTATCTTGCTTGGGCGACTCGAACACGAAGGTGACGGTGTCGGAGCCGTCGTCGGCCTTGATTGTGACGATGTCGTCGTTGCAATTGCCAGCGCCGCCGAGCATCATGGCCATGTCGTTGAGGTTCATGCCCATGGAGAGGTCCCGGTCGCAGAGGTAGTGGTCGAAGCCCTCGGCGCGGAGGAGCAGCGCGACGAGCGCAACGTGGCTCGAGTCCATGGCCTGCAGCGACAGCCCGGTCCCGGAGCAGTCGAAGTTGGCGGCGGTAACCAGCTCGCGAATCGCCTCCAGGACCTTCTTCAGGAGGCTCCCCGCCTGCACAAGCCGCACCTCGAACATCCTGACGGCGCTCTCCTCGTCGGCGGCTGAGGGGGAGGAGGGGAGATTGGTTTCACCGCTCTTCTCGGCCTCCTATAACTAATGTCGTGAATGTGGAACCGTACTGTTTTATATAATGTGCTTTGTTTATATGATGATGGGTAGGGCTTTTTAATTAAGGTAATGTAAATAACTAGGAATTCTAATCCGAATCCAAATAGATTCGATCCTAGTCCTAAGGTAACCTGAATAAGGATCATAATCCTAATCCAGATAGAAAAGAAGAAGAGAGCGGAACTTAATTTATATTGATACTAAATTTCGGTTCAGCCCCAATTTCATGTTCAGCACCAATCCTGCTGCTGCACGTACCTCTGTTGTGATTTTGTTTTTTTTTTCCCTCATAGTACCTTGGATGTGAACTTGTGATTTCTTGTTTTCCAATAAAACATGAAAAACAAACAATAGCCCTTTTCTATTCTCTAAGCAACAAAAGATTGATACTATCAACTTATCATTTCATACCTAAAAAAGTGCCTAAGTAAGCGTATGAATATCCAGATTTCAAGAATTGCTCCTACTAGCCATCACCAAAACACAGAGGTGGTCAGCAATAGGTAGATGGGCGGCTCGGTGTGGAAGGAGCAGGTACCGTGGTAGAGATGGATCTCTTCGAGGAGCTTATCAGGTGGCTTAGGCTATCGGTTATGTGGGGTTGCTCAGTGTGTACAGGTGACATGGGTTGCTATTTGCATAAATTTACTACCTAATGTGCTATGTTTTTTTTTCTCGAAAATAATATGTCGTTTTGAAAAATACATGTCAAAATGCCGTGCCGGAGACCGTACCACCACTACCCTTCATAAAGGACCTAGAATTTGGAATCCCTCATTTGCCTTAAGTTGTTATTATTGCTTTGTAACAACAAATACAGTAAAAAAAAAAGAAAAGAATTTGCATAGCTTTTAAGTGACGACGGCGCTGCCGCGGTTCAACGGTTTCATCACGTCACGGTCGGCGATCGCAGATGCAGCAACGACGTAACACGCGCGCGGCCACTCTTGGGGCCGATGGCGTCCTCCCATCTCGCCATAACTGTTCTCTCTAATAATGTTCATGTATGGCTATCGATCAACAGCTTCCATGTCACGTTCGACGTGCTCGATCCGTGGTCCAGTTCGCGAGCCACGGTTTGCGCATCAGAGTGCCATCGGCGGCGGCCGCCTGGTCCCTGAGTGCCCGTGGCTTGCTTGCGTCCTGTCTGGCTCCTCGGCCCTGTTTCTGGTCTGCATACTGCATATGGATTTTAATTTTAATTTGTTGAAAGTTCAACACGAATGGCCTGAATTATAACTAGCAGAATCAGTAGCTAGGTGACGTCGCTTCTCATATTATGCTGCCACAGTGTAATTGGAGAATGATTAAAGTATAAGAATAACCTGACTAAACACAAACTAACAGGGCATTTAAAATAAGTACTAGCAGCTCCAGCTGACACTGTCACTGAAAAGGGATGGACCTAGCTAGCTAGCTAGCAAGCTACACCTAGATAGCTAGCTACCTAGCTACACAAAGCACCGACTGTGCAAAAGCACCACGCTGCCGACTGCTGCGTAGGGCGTAGGTAGGCTACAAATCGGCCAGCGACGACGTGTAGCTAGTGAGTTGTGACAGATGGACATGTGGATTTGTTGTTTTCGATAAACTGACCTGGATTTGTTATAGCGGCAACAAGCTATATTTTTTTTAGTCTTGCACATCTTTGTATTTAAGTAAAAAAATTCTTACAACCCGCGCTTTCGCGCGTTTTGAGAACGAAGGTATTATATGAAGCGCTACTTCCGCACCTTATATCGTAAACGGATTACTCACTAAATCGACAACCTAGTCTACGCGCACCGGCTTCGATCCATAGATCGGTGGTGGCGTCAAGCGCGTCCGCCGCGTTGTCCGCGTCATCCGCGCGGCCGCCGTGGCCACGCAGCGTCCGGGAAGAGCTCGCGCATCGCGTCGACATCACTGGGCTTGCCGCCGAACATGGCCTCAAGCTCCTGCGTGGCCTCCTCTATAGTCCTCCCTTGTAGCCGCCCCATCCTCTGCATGATGAGATACTCACCTCGCTTGGCCACCGGTTGCTTGGACAACGGTTGTGCCACGATGCGCCTGCTCCGTCGTGGCATCCAAGACGAGTAAGACTTGACAGTCGGCGACGACAACAGCGGTGAGGCGGCCTTAATGAATACCCGTTGCGTGAAACGCTTCAAGTGCCCAGTGAAGGAAAGCGAAGTAGATCGGCCTCCGTTGTTGTCCTCCACGTCCCTGTCGGCGCTGAGGTGGCTAGACGTCGCTACGTTGGTCGCCGGCGTGCTGAAGATTTCGGCGTCCACAGCAACAACCTCGTTGGTCACACGCGGCGACGATGGTGGCGTGACATCCGAGAGCGGAGCGGTCGCCACCTCCGAAGGTCCGGCGGACGGCGCCGTGGACATCGTGCCCAGCATGACCGGCTGCGCGGGCGGCAGCGAATCCATGATAGCCAAGGAGGTAGGCCCCGACGACGCGGCTGGCGCGCCATCGGCCTCCGCCACCCAGTTGATCACCGGCGATGTGGGTTCTGGAGGGGTTGGAGCAAAGTTGGTCGCCGGAGGGGGCGGCGATGCGGGTTCCAGAGTCGCCATACCCTGACCAGTTCGTGTGTTGTCGAGCGGCAGTAGTGGGCCTTCAAGGATGATGGCCCAGGCGACATCCATCGAAGCGGACAACGGACCGGCAGGCTCCGTTGATCCGTGGTGCGAGTTCTAAGCCGGAGGCGCAGCAGTTGCTCCAGCCATGGGGCGAGCAACTCGCGGCTGCCAAACCATGGAGGGCCAGCTGGTGGACCCCATCTCCCTCTTCCGCCACTGACGACGGCGCTGGCGAGAACGGCGACCACGACCATCGCCAACGGCGCCGTCGCCGCTGTCCCGCTGCTCAAGGACATCCTGCCTGGCGATGACGTCGACATGCCTCGCCCTCCTGCACTCCCGTGCGATGCGACCAAGGCCCCGGCAACGCAGGTGTCGCCACAGCAGGTTGCAGGTGGCAACACGATGCCCCGTCGTGAGGCACTTGAAGCAGCGGCCATCGGCATAAGTCGGAAACTGCTGTGGCCCGACGCCGCCCCGAGCGCCCGCCTTACAGCCCCACCGGGGACGTGGCGACCGCGCAGACCGGGTAGGGCTCTGGGGAAGCACGCACTGCCACCCATCGGCATCCGGGCGGTCGCTCGGCGCGTCGATCCCAGCCGCTGGTGAACGGGTAGTCGCTCCCGCCCGCTCACTGCCTTGGTGGGCGCGCACCCGCGACCCCCCCGAGCGCCTGCGGTCAGGGGCCCGACCCTCCGGTGGCCGAACAGGAAGGCCGCTCACCAGCTGGGAACGCGGTCGCTCACGCCTCCGCTGACCTCGCCGAGGCTTGCGCCGCCTAACAACCGCCTTGCAGCCACCAGGAGCAGCGAATGCCGCATTGAGCGGAGGCACAGGCGCTGCCCTTGGCGGGCAACGAACATCATTTGGCAGCCCCCGAGACGCAGCGGTAGGCCTCGGCGCCCGACGGGCAGCATCCAGGTAAGACAAGGGCTGCTCGTCGCCGGACGCCTGAAATCTTATGTTTGGTTTTGATAATTGATGACACCCAATGTTGCTAATGTTTTATTCTAAGTGTGACTAGACACATAGCAACATGATGGTGAGGCCTCGGGCTCGGTGATGGACTTGGACATGGTGATGATCAAGCATCGAGGGTCAAGGTTAAGGTATCAAGAGATAGGTGTTTTCCCTTTCGGTGATCGAGACACTATAGAGAGTGTGATCACATTTAGGATTGATAACCGACTATCAAGAGGGGAATTTACGGTTGAATTCGTGGTCCAAGTGCCTCTAGGTTCGACTTTGCATGATGCATATGAGAGACTAACTAGAGAGCTAACACTTGCCATATTTCATGTGATGAAATGCTAACTCATATGATCGAGAGTGTTTTACATGTTGGAGTTGGCACCCTAAGGCAAGTGGTTTGACTTGAATCGGCGACGGCGCGATGACGATGACAAAACAACAAAATCAGCTGCTTCTGTAATGCGCCGGACGCGCGGCCAGGAGCGCCGGACGCGTTCGACGCTTGATAGAGAAGCACACGCGCCAGAGGGCCGGACGCGTCCGGTGCTCGATGGTGGGCTGCAATGGCCTGGCACGCTGGACGCGCGCGTCAGACGCGCTGCTGACATTGTTCAGCGTCCGGCGCTGCTAGACGTGCTAAGTCTCGCGGTGCAGTGACGCCGGACGCGTCCGGCGCCCACCGGACGCCACCCAGAGCGGACCAGCAGCGGGCCGAGCCGCCGGACGCGGAGCGCCGGACACGGCTCGGTGGCGTCGGACGCTGACGTGGCGGCTGTAGTTCAATCGCGAGGCTCCAACGGTCGACTGGCGCATAAGGCGCCGGACGCGTCCGGCGCGTGTAACGCCGGCCCCTGAAGTGCGAAAACGGCGCCGGACGCGTCCGGCGCTTAGAAAAAACGCCCCCGAGCTGAGTAATGGTTGGATTTTGTGGGGAGGCTATAAATAGAGGTTTGGCCGGTTGGGGAGGTGACTCTTGCCCTAACATCTTTGAGCATCCTTTAAGTTAGAGAGAACCTTCCCCACTCATCTCTTGATTTGATTGTTCATCTAGAGTGAGATTGAGTGAGAATCAAGTGCTAAGCATTGAGAGTTGCATCTAGAGGCACTTGTTCTTCGAGTTCGCTGCGGAGTTCTTGTTACTCTTGGCTGATTCCCATCACCCTAGACAGTTTGGAGGCAGCGGGGTGTTGAGCTCGAGGTGGAGATTGTTCGAGGCCGCACCCGGTGATCTTGTGAGGGGTTCTTGGTCCTTCCCCGTGGGAGTTCGCGAAAGGATACTCTAGTGGATTGCGCGTGGCTTGGAGGATCCTTGTCTTGTGTTGAGAGTGCGGCTCCCGGCAGCGGTATTTGGCATTGAGAGCCAATTGAGCGAGCACCTCTCCAAGCAAGTGTATCGCGACAACGAGGACTAGCTTGTCGGAAAGCAAGTGAATCTCGGTAAAAAATCATTGTGTTAATATTATGATTACCGAGGGTTCTCTTGTGTGATTATCTTGATTGGGTGATTGGCCGTCTACACTTCGCGTCGGTATAACAATCCAATCCCCCTCTCTTGTATCTAGCTTTATAACTTTGTTCATACATTGCTTGTCTTGCTAGATATCGAGTAAAACTTGCTATATTGCATAGTTTTCACTTGTTCATATCTTTGCTCTTGGTAGTTTAGTGAAGTTTCTAGAATTATCTTGTATAAATTTGTTAGACTTGTTAGAAAGGCTTGCATAGAAGTAATTGAAGCTCTAGCATTGCAATTGCGCTATCTCTTAGTCTAACAAGTAGTCTAGTGTATTTGTAAGAAATTTTATTAGGCTATTCACCCCCCCTCTAGCCATTTGGACCTTACAACGCGCCACTGTCATCCGCCCAACGCCATTGCTTTGAGCGTCCCTGCATACAACTCCCAGGGTGGAAAGGCGCCGCATTGGGGGACAGGGACGAGGACGGGCTAGGGACGTGGGCGGACGAGTTAACGAGGAAGGCGTCGAGGCTGAGACCACATCCACCCGTTTTCACGTCGTCGTCTTCGTCGTAGTCGTCCTCCGGGACATCCTCCACAACGACCATGGAGTGACCGACCCCGGCCTTCCCGGCCACCCGAGGAACAACAAGCTACATTATTCTTGTGATGAATCGTACGTCGTCTCTTATCTAATCATGAAACCCAATTGAATTGAATCTCTCACGACTGATATGATTAACCGCCTGTTAAATCAACTACGATTCCTTGTCGAGGAAGTTCGTTCTGCTTCGATCCCCGCCATATGTCCATGGCCATGCGTGCGTGCGTACGTGCATCCGATCGGTCCTTCACGCAGCGGGATAGATGCGCCATGCGCGCGCGCGCGTGACCCAGCCGGGGCCCGGCCGTGCGAGCTAAGCTAGGTGTCATCGATGCCAATATGCCATCAGGCATCAGGTACGCTTTGCTGTGTGGTGGCCGAGGAGAGGAGTTGGTTCCAAGCGCTGGAAACTTCCACTACTAGCTGAAATCCGAGCCGGCTGTGCGCGACAAAGTAGGCGATCTTGTGACAGGGCAACATGGATTCGCGCTAATTGCGTACGTCTAGCTAGCATATATCGTGCCAATAAACAAGATCCACGCGCATACGTCCATGGATCGGCAGTCTTTGGATTTCTAAATTTTATAAATTCGTAGGAGCATTATTTTATATCTATCTATCTGTCTATCTATCTCCGCTGGCAGAAACAACATTGTTGGTGTAGTATATACTCGAGTGCCAATGTCCAAATATATTTGTCTCCATTATAATTGTTATTTCCGAAGTGGACACTATATCTGTCGATAGATCTCACGTCTTCTCTAGGGCAACTGGCCGGCAAGTGCATGTATCTTGGGACGAAACTAGTGCATATGCGTTTGTTTTTAGACATGCAAGTACTTCCCTGCGACCAAGTTGCTGGATCAATACACACGTATCTTGAGAAATGTATGTACTACTAACCCATGATGTGCATAGATATCGATCGTCACTGGGGGTGTGGGGGATTGTATTCACGGGACGAAGGATCTTCTGTGGTGCCGCCAGCCCCACTGTGGTGTCGTCTGGGAATTATTGCTATCTTGGCACAACTTGATCCTAGCTAGAGAAGCAATAATCTTTAATTTGTTGAGAGTACGTGCGTCCAGATGCAAAGCATATATAGCTGCAAGTGATCTAGTAGCAGTTATCTTGTGACACCGTACCACTGCTTCTTCCCCTATGTCTTGGCATACACAAATGTATCGCCAATTAACAGGGGCCCATGCATGGCCACTTGGGTAAAACTTTTGGTGAACAAGGACCTGGATTGAAAGCGGATGTTTGGCCCATTGCAGATGAGCTAGTGCATGCGCGCGCGCGCATATATATATATATAGGGCGATCAGATTCGAGTGCCCTTGTGCCGCTTCCCGTGTGCAATCATCAGATCAGACGTACAGCTGCTGCATATCAAGCTTCAGTGTACTTGCGCTCATCTTGTTTCTTCTTTAAACGCCAAAAGTTAAGGGTGGCAGAAACTCCCTTCTGCTAATACAAAGATATGCACGTCCATGCTATTCGCAAAAAAAAAAAGCTGCCAGAAACACGCGTGATACTTAGTATACACTGCGCTCAACCACTTAATAATATTCTTGAACACTATTGAAATAACCAAAATTAGCAGAGATTTGGTCTTTCAACAATAAAAATTTCGCTTTCAATATCTTAATGAAGCAAAAACTTTTACGCTATAGATGCATGCATACAGTGGCCCTCGCCCACCACGAATAGTTTAGTGACCTACCCATGCAACGAACATGATTTTGTACAAACAGTGGTTAGTGGATGCCATCAGCAGTAGCCTGCGGGCGCAATTAGTCACAGGGGCTAGGGCGCAGGGAAGCCTCCAAAACCGGCACACACAAGATTTCCTACTTGTCAAATTGTTCAGCCAGTCCGATTGAGAACATGCTGTGATCTGCGCCCAGGCGGCTGCTAATACGCAATGCAACAACCTTGGATTCAGATCGGATGCAATTATTCATCCGTGACCATTTGGAAGTCTCTGTATATTTATACAGGGATGGCTGCTGGCTATTTTATCTTTTCTAGATTTCGCAGTGGAGGAGCCTACGGCATCGGGTACGTGACCATTTGGAAGCCTGGATTTGCGTTCCACGGATCTTGCGTCCGAATGGTCACGCAGTGAACGCGCGGCCATCTCCGCATGGTTTTTTTTTTTTTTAGAAATTGCCAAGTGCCAACTGCGCTCGGCCACATCCTGCAACACTGCGCGGTTTCTCCGCAGGCCCAACTGGTACGCAACTCACTTCTCCTTTGGCGGCCCACAGCCGCAACAATGGGCCAGCCCAGATGCCCGGTCCCCGCCCCACGAATCTCCTGTCTTCTTCTCCCAAAGCACGACGCGCCAGACGCTTCCAGAGCGTTCCACACCATTCGGTTCGATCGCACACGGACCACCATCCATCACAAGCTCCCGGAGCGCGTCTCCCAACCACAACCTCACACCACAACTCCACAAGCCCGAGCCGGCGAACGCCTCGACCTCACGCCGCACCACCACCGTCCAGCCCCGTCCGTAGCCAGCCAGCCAGCCCAGTGCTCCGGCGATCCGGACTAACCAGAGTCCACCAGACGCGTCTCCGTCTCCGTCCCCTCCTTCTCGGCCGAACCCGACGCCGCGGCATGTTGACGCAGTCCATTTCGCCGGCAACCGCGTCCGCGCAGTTCACCTACCCCGCTGCGGCGGCGGCGGCCCCGTCCTACTTCCCCGTGCCCTTCCACCTGCAGAACGCGCAGTACGCCTCATGGCCAGCGGGGACCGCCGCCGCGCCGGCGGTGGCACCGGTGCCGGCGTACAACGCCATCTACCCCATGCCCCAAATCCAGCAGGTAGATATATCCATACGCGAGCTGCTCCTTACGATTAGAGTATGCAAGCAGCGGTGATTGTGGATTTGGCGATCTGGACAATCTAAACTAGGCGCGTTCTGTCTCCGCGAGATGGGGAGAGGAAAGCACTCTGCAGTTTTGTGTTGTCTTGATGTGGCCATTCTAGTAGTACTCCTATCTTCTATCTTGTCTGCTTGGTTAAACACCTAGGACATGATAAAAATCATGTGGTTAGTGATGGTTATGCCACTATAAATGTAGGAACTTTATGTGTATTATTATTACCGTTGATAGCTAATGATTCTGACAAAGGTCCATCCTAATTCGCACATCTCTCTGGTTCACTGTAGATTTTCAGAGGAAACTATTTGTTGTCTTGCAAGAACAATATGCAAAATGTTGGGTCAAAACTGAACAATTGATTTGCGATGTAATTCTTAACAATCTGTTCCCTGTGATATGTAGCTCTTAGGCCATGAAGTCTTTATAAAACTGTTTGTGGCTTTGTGCAAGATAGCTTAGGTATGCAACAAGCAATCTGTGTGTTGGTGTGGATTCTTTTTCAAGAACCGTTCACATCACATCCGAATTGAATGAATGTTGCAGTTTGGTTTTCACATACTGTCTGTACCCCAAGAGCTATTGTCATGTGATATCTTTTCCCTATTGACACTGACAAAAGCAGTGCATTATACCATTGCTTTATCCTTTTCCTTTTTATTCCTTTGTTTATGTTTATGCTGCAGAGTCTATTTGAAATATGGTTTATGTTGGAAATTTTTAGTGATTTGCCTATTTTTGTGCCTTCCAGGCCCAGCAGTTGTTCCAAAAGGACTTCAAGATAATTACTCCTGAAGCTCTAGCTACTGTTAAGGCAGCTATTGCAAATAGTGAGAAAGACAAGAAGGTTGAAGCAACAAAAAAGGGAGTGCCTCGAAAGGCGGCTGGGCAAAGTTGGGAGGATCCTACCTTGGCTGATTGGCCTGAAAGTAAGATATCTAATTCTCAATTGTCTTTCTTTTTTCACAATGTTTATCAAATGCTCCAATTCTGTGTTTATGGAATCCTTAACCTGGCAATGTGGCGGTTTTTTAGCTCTTGTTGTCCGTTATCTTGCAGACAACAACTATGAGAAAATGTCAGTCTCACAGGCAAGATCTAAAGCTCATCTATTATGCTTTGATCTGAAACAAATTGCTCTTTTTCCTTTCTCTAAAGGTGCTCAAGGATGTGATGTGTAGCACAACAGATTGCCACATGGGATTTAGGTGGGCTTGCGTTGATTAATATACATTTTCAAATTACCTAATTTCTATGCTTACCTGATTTGTCACATGTAATTCAATATTGTTTCATGTGCGGTTATTAATCTTAGACATGCTTATGCTGTTCTCTGAAATACCATATTTTTTTAGTGATGTTTGATGTAAACATATGTGTAGGGTTTCAGTGAATTAACAAGAACACACCCCTACTGCTATGTTCCCTCCATTACTTAGTTTGCCGTATTGGCCAGTGAAGAGTCGTGTAAGAATGGTGGCATGCTTGCTCTATCAATTGTTGGTTTGTTGGCTGTAGGAACTTTGTCTTGGCTGCTTTCTTCATTGCTCCTTCCCTCTTCATATTGTTTTTTTTTTTTGGAGAGGCCCTCTTCATATTGTTGATTTAAGTTAGAATGATGTCCATCCTCCTACCAATATTTATGTAATGTCCACAATTTCTAAGATGTCTTTTTCATGAAAAAGAACAGTATTGTTAAATTTGCACCATATCGGTCAATGCAGCTCTTTAAGTATTTAGTAGTTAAATATCGTATAATTGTTTTGCTAGCACTCACCTGCCCACTGGCCATAACTTCAAGTTTTGAGTTGCACTACTTAAGTCATTTGTGCATGGATGATTCTACCTTGTAGTCTTCCTGATGACAATTCAGTTAGTTTCTTTAGGGATACTTCAATTACCCTCATTGACAATTGTTTGATCTCTCATCTACAGATGATTTTCGTTTGTTCTGTGGTGATCTTGGAAATGAAGTGAATGATGATGTTCTTGCAAAGTCATTCTCAAAATATCCATCCTTCAATATGGCCAGGGTGAGTTTGACCTTTTCCATACAGTTACATTGTTCTTATTTTCTACTCTTCCTAACAGTTTTAATCTTCTATTTTTTATTAAGCGAATGCCGATCTCTTCTGTACCAGGTTATACGGGACAAGTGGACCGGTAAAACTAAAGGATATGGTTTTGTTAGTTTTGCTAATGCATCTGATCTTGCTTCTGCCTTGAAGGAGATGAATGGTATGAATACTCGCTCCTTTGATGCATCCTTTGGCCACCAGAGGTACTGCAACTTACAGAACTAAGAATCATGCAGGTAAATATGTCGGAAACCGGCCAATCAAATTACGGAAGAGCACATGGAAGAACAGGATAGACTTTGAAGCTTTGGAGAAGGGAAAGGTTAGTTCTCATAGTCATATCATGTAAAAAAAAGGGCGTACCCAGTGCCGTAGGCTCCCGCACTGCGGGGTCTAGGGAAGGGAAAATAGCCAGCAGCCATCCCTGCACATTTGTGCAGAGGCTGGGGCTTGAACCCTGGACCTTTTGGTCACAGGCAGTAAAGCTCTACCGCTTGCACCAGGGCCGCCCTTCCATATCATGTATTCCTTTTATATTTAAATACACCAGTGCTCAGCTTGCTCATGTGCATCTTGCTAACTTTCTGCAGACTCAACCGCAGAAGAAAATCAAACTGCAGAAAAGAAGTGTTCTTCACAAGTGAAACTGAAAAATTCTGCTTGTTCATCATCTGTCAGTATCATATTTGGGAAAGTTGTCTGAAGCTTTTAACAGTTTTAATTAACATCGGATGTACGACCAATAGTCACAAAGTTCCCGGTGTACAATAGCAGACTATGCTATGTTGGTGATTGAACGGGTGTCGCCCGATAGTTGTATCCAGTAACTTGCACCTGTAGTGCAACGGTCCAATCTTAGTATTATGATTATGGGAAATGTAGTTGTAAATACTCCAGTGACCAGTGATACTGTGGTGAATTATTCTGTGATCTTTATTCAGAAATTCATGTATAACCTTCAAGGGGCGTTGGCCTGTTTGAATCCTAGTGCTAACTTTCAAGTGACCAATGTTCATATTCTGTGATTTTGTTCTGAAATTATGTTTAATATACCCCTCTGTGCTACTATTAGCTAATTGTTACTGACTATTAGTTGGCTTGTTATTAACTATATGGAATCAGCTAGTGCATGTTAATTGTAAGCAGGACTGTAGCTATAGTCAGCAGCTCCCCATGCTAAATTTAGTCGCTAAATGTATATTGGCACTCACTGTTTATTTCTCTAGATAAATGGTTATCAAAATTGTCATTGTTGGCTCAATTTTTCTCTTACAAATATCTCGTCTGTTTTCGATTTCTGGACGCTCTCGTTCAGCTGTGTTGAAAGTTGGCAGTAGTTTATATAACTGGGTAGCCTACAAGTGACACAATGATCCTTCCTGCGGCTAACAGAACACCAAGAGAAGTTCCGGCTGCATAATGGGTAGGATACAAGTGAATTACAGTACAATAGCTCCACATCATCATATATATATGTAAATTTTATGTAACATGGGTGAGTTTGGAAACTAAATTTGTTGAGTACTCTCAATTCTCTGTGCAAGTAACCATGGTCAACCACGCTGACAAATTATTGTCGTCTCGTATAGTTTTTCAAGGGGACTATGGCTACGGAAAACAGTATATCCTCTGCAGCACTTGAGTTTCATAAGACATGCTTATTTTGTTGTAATCAGCATGGAGATTGATCTATGAAGCCTTCATATCATCAAGGCCGACACTCGCCTGCAAAGAACAGAAGCACCAAAGCTATTTCACAACAGACCGTAGCAAAACAACTGAATCTAAATTGGGAGAGACCATACCAGAAAGTTGTGATTTTCTTTGAGGAAAGGAGAGAAGGTTGTGCAAAATTTCTCAATATCTGCATTGATGTCACCAGTTCCACTAATGACCTCCATAAATTTATCTCTATTAGGAGCAAGCTTCATGGCCACCTGTGATCACTCATATAAGTGAATCAACAAAATGAAAGCACAAATAGAAGAGATATACTGACTAAAAAAGTATGCAAACTATCTTAAAAGATGAGCACGTTGACCTATTTCCACAGGAATGAAACAACAATTATTAAAAGATCAGGATTTCATTAGACATTTGCATTGGCAAAGCTCAAGTTAAGTAAATGACTATCTGTTGTTTGTCGTCTGTGCTGGAAATTGTCAAAACACCTGTTTTAACTTTTTAGTTCCTCTTCTAGTCTCATTTGATTGTTTCTTCACAAGACTCTTGGCTTTTATCAATCTATAAATAAATAGGATGCTGCTCGCCTGCATCGGGGAGAGAGAGAGAGAGAGAGAGAGAGTAGACTGGATTGAAGAATTTGGATTTGTGAAACAAAATTAGATACGACAAGAAAATATTCTTCTAAAGAACTCTTCAGATTTAAAAACAAGTCAAAGCTGTTCTTCAGTCTATGAGGCACTGATGCCTTGTTATTCAGGTTGGCAATCCATGTGAAAACTAGACCTCACATTTCCACAATTCATATGTTGATTATATTTTTGACAACAGATTGCCGTAAGGCATGCTTGGCTGTCCTCGTATTCACCTCAATACACGTGTTAGAATGGATAGTGTGGAAATTGATTATTTTTCGACTCCAATTCACCTCAGTACATATGGCTTGAGGTTAATACGAGTGCAGCAATCAAGACCTTTATGTGGATAGAATTCCACCACTTGTATGTATCATTATTATTATCGAGTGAAAGATTCTACCGTAAAACTAGAACTGGCAAGCCAGCCATGAAATTTCTTCAGAGTCTTGGTGTATGAATCTGTGCAAGCTTGGCTCATGGTCCAGTCTGGATGCTCAAGCAGGTGACGAAACAACTCAACAAGGAAATCCATGGCCCTGGCATGCAAAATTGTGAGTAAAAAAAGTCACATACTTGGCATGCTGGTCAAGTTGCAATGAGAAGTGACAAAAAAAAGGTACCTCGTGAGCCACAGAAGCCCATTTGTGCAGCTTGAGGAACCTTTTGCGGTCTTGTTTTGAACTTCTTCCTGAACCATGTTGTACAAGTGTTCATACTTTGATGGTTCTGAAGAATACTTGTTTTCCAGTCTCTGACAGAAGAGGATCAAGTCAAGTGAAATTAAAAAAAAAAAAAACCCTTGAACTCCGAGGGCTCCAGAAGTGACCAACGAACTAAGCAGGAGGCAGATCAGTCTAAAGTAGCTATGAATATGAATTATGACAATATAGATGACTGAAACACAACATTAACACCACTGTCATCTATTTACCAGCATAAAAGCATGGAATGATAGAAGATAACCTTTAAATCATACTAGCATAATAATAGAAATCATGAAGAAAGATTTGCTTACTGTGATATTGCCACCGATATCACTCTTTACAATTGCCATAGCAGCTCCAAATTTATCTGGTTCATTAAAGCAGGGGCCAAAGGGAAAATTGTTGAAAAATGGTACTTATATTGTTTAAGAAACACAAGTGCAGCTCAACATAAAGTAAAACAGAACCACATTTTTAAGATTCATAGGTCTGCTCTTCCATGGTTTAAGACAACATCAAAGCTTTGATTTAAGGATCAAAACAAGTATTGCACAGATGTAATTTGCAACCAAAACTCCAAGTTTATAATAAGAAAGAATAGGGGACATTTACTGAATCTTGCATTAAACATCATGGTGATTTCACAGAGAATGTAAAAAACTCGTGCTTCTCCAAGGTGGCATATCCATCGATGATAATTTGTCTTAGCTGTCAGAAAACCTGAACTTCTGAACTAAGCATGGTACCAAATCACAGATTAAGCAATGTAGCTACTGGTACTTAAATTTCAAAACCGCATGCAGCTGACAGCGAAGCAAATGAGTTACCGAGGACAGGCAAGATTTGCTTGCAGACATCAAGGAAAGGCTTGGAGAGAATGACACCGTTTTCTGCCTTGACATGCTTCATTCCTTCCAAAGAGGGGGTGAACACCGTCTCTGCCATCTCTCAACCTGCAACACACAGTCACACAGAGAATATGCTCACTGAGAGGAAGGAATTGGCAACATCCCACACGCGATACACCTCTAAATCTCAGTAACCCCAGACGTTCTGCTCCAACAGGCACCAGACCAGATCAAACTAAACATACAGCTCCTGATCTCTCATTGAATGTACCCACGAAATCCGTAGATCAGACCTCCACAGAACCAGCGTGCCCGGATTCTGCCCGGATTCCGAACTCCACTAAGCCCACAAGATATGTACGCGCTAAGCTCGCGTCATGATCTGAAACCAAACATACAGTCAAGAGTGATTGCAGACTAACCGTTCACGGATCTCGCAGTGGAATTCCCCTTCTTGCAAGATGGCTTTCCCCGTCGGCGAGGAGATTGCAGGAGGGAGGACTAATTTGGAGGACACGAATATATCCCCTGCTTCCACTAGCGGCGAAAGAACGAATACCAACGCCATACTCTTTTTTTTTTCCTTTTACGACGGAATCTCTGTGCTCCCGATCATACGGAATCTCACTTTGCCCCGATTCATGTGGCTCTCAAACTGAAACGAAGACAAAAGCCAACACATATACCAGGGCGGGCCAAAATTTGTATTGTATGGTCAACTACACTGTCCAAATTCCATCTTCATCTCTCCATTTAGCTATTCCACTTCATAAAATTCCTTCTTTATATCCCACCACTTTAAAACAGACTAGCCAAATTCCGTTCTCCATATTCTATTTTATTTGGCATTCATACATTTATATATTTCTCAATGATCTTTTTATAATACCTTAAATTTCAAATGATTTTAAAAGAAAGTTGACTTTGAGAATTCTTAATCTAAAATTTGTAAGAGATTTTAAGTTTTTTTAAACAGATAAGAGATTTTAAGTTAAATCTAGTTAAAATGGTTTATCTGTTATCTACTCAACAATAAAATAGGCACCATTTTAGGAGCTTATCGTAATCACCTTTTGAATTTTCGAAAGAATATGAAAGGAATAAATTTTTGACACAAGTAAGGTAAAGCAACACTAGCCGTGTTGTCGGCCTCGGGTAGAGGAGGATGGCAGAGGATAGTATGGCGGGCGGTACACCGTATAGACATGTTTCAAGATGCTGCTAGAGCGTAATTTTTGCCGATGGTGTTATAATGTTGTATTTGCATAATAAGCATATTTTGGTATGTTCTCGCCGAGATAGAGATGTGCATCTTTTTTTATATTACAAAAATTATAACTAGATGTTTCAACAACATTTTCATTTTGTTAACATTATTTTTCTCTAAACCTTACTAATTTGTTTTGATTAAGATATGTTCTTCATGTTGCAACAAGTGATTTAGTTTGTTTCAAACATTTCCTACCATGTCGCAACTATGGTCCTCTTAAAGATGGCAACTGTGCTTTTTATGTTCTAGTTGCCCACTTACGTGTCTATTAGGTAGTGGTCGACATAGGATTTTAACATAAGGTATGTGATAGTGGATAAAACCAGTGACCTCTTGATCAAGATTCAACGTGCTTACCACTACCTCTTGCTCAAGATTCAACGTGCTTACCACTAGGCTAACATGATATATATTACTTATATATTGGTCACATGATTCTCTTATCATCAGCTGCCCAACAAGGTATTTGGTGGATCACCTGACATGATCTGTGGGTCTACCCCTGCTGCGGTGTGACTCAATATAGATGTTTAAATGCACAGCACAACATATACCCAATATAGAAATCAAACAATTTTAAGTTTGATTAGATTTTATATAAAATGGTATTAACATTTGTATCTCTAATACAATTAGTACGAAAATATATGATGTGATTAGTTTAATGAGGATTCGTTGATGTGATAAATTCTTAAAAGGGAGATGTGCACCTATTGAAACCGACGGAGGGAGTACTTTTCATGTTAACCACACGGGGAAAGAATATCAAATGCAAAACGTTCAACAGACCTAACAGACCAGGAACGCAGCTCTGTATCTTGATGGGCCCACCTAGAAACCAGTTCTCGGTAGAGAGCACCACCACTCCTGTCCCGATCCCCAAACCTCTTACACTATCGGGTGAGTCGCCGCCGGCGTCGGCTCGGCTCCGGCTGTGGCGGTTGCGGCGGCGGCGGCGGCCTTCGCGGGAGACGCGGCGGCGGCAAGCCAGGCGGGTTTCGGCCGTAGGCCTCGCGCCCGCGCCTGGGCGGGCTCGGCGTGGCAGCAACGCGGGGCGGGCTTCGGCCGTGGGCATAGCGCCCGCACCTGGGTGGCGTCGCCGCGGCAGCAACGCTCCAGGCGTCGGCCTTCACGGGAGAGGCAGCAGCGGTCGGCCGGGCTTCGGCTGAGGGCGTCGCGCCCGCGCCAGGCGGCGGCGTCCGAGCGGGCCTACAGTCTGTCTTTTACAGAATGCTAGGTAAAAACAATGGATCTTTCATTCGACTTAATGTTCCTGAAACCAATTCGAGCTTCTGCTCTTAGTTTCCAGTTCGAAATCTCAATCAGGTTTTATGCAGAGTGATGTGTACATAAGTTCATAGGTGTTCCTTCCATGCTGTTTAATCCTTGTTGCGGTTGCCTAATGTCTTCATAGGTGTTCCTTCGATGCTGTTACATATTCTTTTTGACGTCCTAAAGGTGTACAATTTGGTAGTTCCTGCATTGAAATTTCCACTATTCTGAATCCATGATATTAGCTTTGAAACCGAACATAGATCATTTTCTCTAGATGTGTATTTTTATTTAATTTTTTGTCCATGTATATTCTCAATGTGAGCCCAGGTGTGCATTTTATTATAGTTTTTTGTGCCATCTATACATCTTATACTGCAATAGCATGTAAGTAAAAATGGGCAAAAATTTTGTGCAATGGCATATAAGGAAATAAGGCAAAAAATTACCATGACTAGAGGGTAAAATCTTCATTTCAGTGTGAACATAACAGCGACTTGATTGTCTGCCTTCAAAAATAGCAACTTGATTGTCACTTGATGGGAGATGGGAATGGCAGTGAGGGTACCGAAATGAACAATTTGAATGGCTTGGAGGGAACCCATGAAATTTCTAGTGGCATTGAGAGAATTTACAACAACAACAACATAGCCTTTTTGTCCCAAGCAAGTTGGGGTAGGCCATTGAGAGAATTTACTCAAGAGTAAATTAAATTCATCCAATTTTGATTGCTGACTGTTAGTTTTTATAATAATTGATCAGGGGTGGATCCACAGGGTGGGCTGCCCGGGCTGCAGCCATGTGTAAATATTGTTTTTTTGCCCCTAAATCACCACTATTTTCTTAACTTAACCTTAATCTTCACTATTTAGCGCCCCCCCACC
>CM041637.1:15915099-15983473 GCA_023333625.1 Bothriochloa decipiens
CGATCTTCTTCCCAAGCTTAAACTTGCCTCCGATCACGTGCTCCATCGCCGCAACCCCGCCGCGCGATTCGCCCGGCCAGCAACCGCCCCGCAGATCGTTCCCCTCCGACGGGGAGCGCTCACATTGCCCGTCCGCAGCAAGATTCGAGCCCGGGACGCCCGGGACCGAGGGTTTCCCCGGATCTCCCAGCCCAAGGTAGATTCGGCGCCGCGAACCGCGACGGAGCAGTCAAGGCCGGCCGGGCGGCGGCGGCGAGGCGGATCGAATTGGCGAGCGAGCGAGCGAACTCGGGGAGGTTTCGGGTAGGATTCGGGGGCGAGGCGGCGAGGGATTCGCGGCCGTCTCTGATTTCCGGGGGGTTTTTAATTTTCGTGTGGTGGGGGGAGCGGCTCGTTAATAGAGGAAAGCGTGGAGGGGATGGGTGGGACGCGGAAATTGTGGGAAACGGACGGGGGGCTGGACAACGGATAGGAGGGAGGGGCACGGCGAGGATGCGCTCCCGTTTCTTTGTGCCTGCGGTCTCCATTTTCCTGATCCTTGTCTTGTGCTTTCTCAGGGTTCTTTCTTTACGTAGATGCGTAAATCGTTTTTGAAACAAAGAGATGCGGAAATCGTGAATCGTCATTTAAAAGGTGCGCAGGAAAAAGATCGTCTAAGTGTTCATTGACGGCACTGTTTGGAAGTATATGAATTTCATTAAAAAAAATTTCATTGACGGCACTGTTTGGAAGTATATGAATTTCATTAAAAAAATTGGGGGCTACTAGTTCTCATGTGCCTGAAATTTAAGTTTTTTTATAAGCAATAAACCGTATCTATTAGATAATAATCTAACCATC
The DNA here is from genome assembly GCA_023333625.1 of Bothriochloa decipiens. Classification (NCBI taxonomy): domain Eukaryota; kingdom Viridiplantae; phylum Streptophyta; class Magnoliopsida; order Poales; family Poaceae; genus Bothriochloa; species Bothriochloa decipiens. The sequence continues at coordinate 15,915,940 of CM041637.1, forward strand.
CAGGATACCAGCATTGTATACTTCTTTCTCTTCATTTCTTGATCTCTTTTGTCCATGATGATTTCAAGCATCTAGATTGTAGAAAACGTGACAAAATACATAAGAATTGTATAGAAATCAGTTTGTTTTTACACAAAAAAATATTAGAAAACTTTCCTATGTTCCAGATAGATCTTTTTTTCGACCAAATAGATCTTAATCTAAGGGTTTCCTTCTCTTCGGAGACATCTGATAATCTAATGGCTTTCTCAGCTTGATAGTCTGGATGGGAATCTCATCCTTCATGTCGTTAATGTGCTCTCATACCAACATGCATTGTAGCCGAGAGAACAAGATGAACTCATAATTCTAAAGTTGGATGAATTGGAGTTTCAAAAGAGAAGGACAGTGGTTGGATCAAAAGTTACTGTTTGTCCTCCTATTTACATATGTGGAGTGCTGCGACTTGTTCAGACCATCACTCTTGGGTCCCTACATTGTGGAAGCTCTAAGTCGACATGTCATTTTTGAAAATAAAAATACTTTCATATGAGTTAATATTTCAATATTCTCATCAATTGCCTAATTTCATAAAAAGTGTATATAACTACTGTAAGATTATCGTGTTCTAGATAGAAAAGAGAAGAGAAATACTAGGTACAAGCCGCTTTTCAATAAAACCATGCAATGGTGCAATTGAGTTGCACCAATTCACATTCTATGAATTAACCACGCCAAGTACCATAGTGTGACTCGACTGTTTGTATCCACCATGGCGGTGCTCGGTCCCTCTCACTTCTCTAATTTGAGCTCTAGCCACCCACCATGGCTCTATTCTATCTTCCACCCATAGATTTGCACATGCTTCATGAGACTTTTATCTATTTGTCATTATAAAAGATCAAAAGTATCTATGTGCCACTGAAAAAATGAGAAGTTTCTAGATACCCTTATATGAAAAAATTATTTAACCTATTAGAATAACTCCAAAAGCATAGATAAATTTGGATATGGAAATTGGCTCCCATATGTCTGGATGCAGGGTTGAGGTGGGTTGGGTTGGGTTGGACCTAGTTTTGAAGGTGTTTGGTTGGAGGAATAGTGGGTCGGGTTCGACTCCTAAAGGGAATACTCTGTTAGATGTGGGTCGACCACATCCGTCCGAATCAAGCGAATGAGGTTCAACCTACTTCGTTTGACCGAAAGAAGGATAAAAGCAATGGTATCATCAATCACAAATGGGCTGATCCATTTAATAGCTGGATAGATAAATGGGCTGTGATGGAACTAGACCCTTGTAATAAAAATTTTACATGGACAAATAATTAGGATAGACCTATCCTATCTAGAATAGATAGGATCCTTGTTTCTATTGATTGGATATCTGCTTTTCCAATGGCTATTGTTAAAGCCTTAGATAGATTACCCAGTGATCACAATCCTCTGGTGGTAAACTCAGGGGACAATGTTTGCTTTGGGAAAAAGAGATTTAGATTTGAGAAATGGTGGTTACAGAAAGAGTCTTTTAGGGGGGTGGTAGAGAAGGCATGGAATTCTTATTGCCCTTTTGAAAAGAGTATTGATAGGTGGCAGCTTAAAGTCAGAACTTTGAGAAGGATGGTTAGGGGTTGGGCAGCTAATGAAATAACACTGTTAAACAAAACAAAAGCTGAGTTAGCTAGTAGGTTTCATCTGTTAGAGAGCATTGCTGAGGATAGGGAGTTAGATTCTATGGAGCTACAGGACTATAGAGCTATTGAGAAAGGGTTTGAACAAATCTGGTCTCTAGAGGAGATCAAAATTAGACAGAGATCAAGAGAGAGTAACCTAGTAGAAGGGGATGGGAATACATCCTACTTTCAGGCTATAGCAAATCAAAGGAGTAGGATAAAGAAAATTGAGTGCCCAGAAGGGAATAATGGGCTGGTAATTGATCAAAAAAGGGACGATGGTGATTGTTGTAGACTTTATAAGAAGTTATTTGCAAAAGAACCTAAAGGGAATGCTAAACTCAACCTTACTTCTGGAACACTGAGGACATGGTGACCCCAGAAGAAAATGAGGCTTTGATTGCTCCTTTTTTAGAGGAAGAGGTCAAGAAGGCTTTATTTACTTGTTATGCAGAAGGAGCCCCTGGCCCAGATGGCCTCTCCTTTATATCTTATCAGAATTTTTGGGATGTGATTAAACATGATTTGATGGAGTTAGTTAGAGATTTCAATAAGGGTGAGCTTGACCTATACAGATTAAATTGTGCTTTGGTAACTTTGATTCCTAAAGTAGGAGATGCCACAAATATAAAATAGTATAGACCTATTAGTCTTTTGAATTGCAGTTTCAAGCTTTTCTCAAAGATCCTTACCATTAGATTGACTCCTATTGTTCAGAGAATAGTGGCTAGAAACCAATCTACCTTTATTAGAGGGAGATATATACTAGAGAGTGTAGTAGTGGCTCATGAGATAGTTCATAGTATTAATAGATCAGGTGAAAAAGGAGTAGTTTTAAAATTAGATTATGAAAAAGCGTATGATAGAGTCAGTTGGGCTTTCCTATTTGATATGCTGACAGGAAGAAAGTTTGACTCAAGAATGGTAGGTTGGATAAAACAGATAGTGATGGGAGGGTCTATAGGTATCACTCTAAATGGTGAAGATAGTTCCTTTTTTTAAAGCTGGGAAGGGACTGAGGCAGGGAGACCCTCTTTCCCCTTTCCTATTTAATCTCGTAGGTGATGCACTGTCTAGAATAGCAAAGCAATTGAGAATAATCTAGTTTAGGGTTTGTTACAAGACTTTAGACCTGGAGGTATTGTATCTCTGCAATATGCAGATGATACAGTCCTCTTTGCCAAAGCAGAGGCAGATAATCTGAGGAATCTAAATGTGTGCTCATGTGGTATGAACAAGTTTTAGGAATGAGGATTAATTTTCATAAAAGTGAGATGGTACCTATGAATCTAGATCCTTTTGAGGCACACAGTTATGCTCATATCTTATCTTGCCCTCTAGGAACTTTTCCTATAAAGTATCTAGGGGTTCCTTTACATTATGAGAAACTAACCAGAGAAGATCTCCAGCCAATAGTTGATAAGATGATGAATAGAATAGGAGGCTGGAGAGGTAAACTGCTATCTTGAGCTGCTAGGGTGATGCTTATTAATTCTTGCTTAGCTAGTATACCTGTTTATTTACTTTCCTTCATTAAGTTTTCAAAATGGGCTATCAAGATCATTAACTCTCATTTGAGTAATTATTTGTGGAATGACTCAGCAGACAATCATAAGTACCACTTAGCTAGTTGGGATTTAGTCTCTATAAAAAAGAGTTTGGGGGGTATGGGGCTAACCAATCTTAGAGATTTGAACATTAGTTTGTTAGCTTCTTGGATCAAGAGATACAAGTCTGATGAGGGCAAACTCTGGAAAGAGTTGGCGGATCATAAGTATCATACATTAAACCCTAATATCTTCCATACTAGCATTGTAGGCTCTTCAAGTTTCATGAAAGGTATCATGTGGGCTGCTCAAGCAGCAAGAATAGGGCACAGATGGAAAGTGGGGAATGGACAAAAGATTAGACTGGAAGACAATTGGCTGGGGTCTACTAGTTTAGCTGTCCAGTTCTACCCTCTTTACAGAATAATGAATGAAAAAGGTAAAACCGTGGCAGATTTGTGGGATGGCACTAACCTGAAATGTACATTTAGGAGAAATGTATCTCAAGAACTATATAACGAGTGGTTAGAAGTGAGGGAACTAGTGGCCACCATTCAGTTCTCAGGGGGTGAGGATGAACTGATTTGGCAATATACTTCATCAGGTGTGTATTCCTCCCAATCTTTATATAAGATCATTAACTTTAGAGGAATAAAACCTGTGCATGTGTCAGCTGTTTGGAGTCTTACAATCCCACCTAGGGTGCAATGCTTTTTGTGGCTAGTTATAAACAATAGAGTACTAACTAGAGACAACCTCTATAAAAGAAGAGAGGTGGTACATGAAACATGCCTGTTTTGTGCAGAAAAAGAATCAACACAGCACCTGTTTTTTGAATGTGTAGTGACTAGCTGGAAAGTGACTTAAGATTTCTTTGAGATTGAGATTGGCGTAGATATGTCTAATGTTGGTACTTATTGGTTGAGTGATAGAAAATACCGTGTGCTGAATATGGTTTCATTTGCTACTTTCTGGGCTTTATGGAAACTTAGAAACAAAATTTGTTTTCAGACTGCTGGGTGGAAGAGCATGGAAATGCTTTTCCACAAAATTGGGGGAATGCTTCAAAATTGGGTAATCTTATGCCCAAGCGACAAGAGGAACAAGCTGGAGGGCTGCATTGCCAAGCTAAAGAAAGCTGCAAGAGAAGTCTACTGGCTGAGCTATGGGACTCAGAGAATAAGATCAAGGACATGAAGATGAACGATGTTGATCTAGAACCAGTACAAGTCTACTGGATGAAGACAAGAGCTCTTCCATGGTGGAAGGAGGTGGAGGCAGCACTGATGTGAAGTTGAGGAAGGTGGTGGTCTCTGATCTATATCAACGTGGTAACTAAGAAGTGGAGTAGAATATGGGAAGTGCTAGTTTCTTTCAGTATTATCAGCTGCTATAACATATTAAGGCCGGGATGGCCATCTCAGTGTGTGTTTTCAGGAATTTGAACTGTAAATGTTGGTCTTCTTTAATGAAAAGGCCGGGATGTATGCCCTCGAATTAAAAAAAGAATATTTTGTTAGATGCGAGTCGACCACATCCGTCCGAATCAAGCGGACGAGGTTCGACCCACTTCGCTCAACCGAAAGAAGGCATAGACGGATCGCGTGACTGAGCAGACAGCAGTAGCCAGTGGCGCATGGTCTGAGAGCGGCGTCGCACGGAGCCGAAGCCAAGTGCAGGGGTCAAGTGCCGCGCGAGGGCCATACATGGCGGCGCGAAGAGTCGAGCGCGACGGCCGAGCCTCACGAGCCAAGCACAGGGGCCGAGCATCGCGAGCCGAGCATGGGAAGATGGTGTGACAGAATCGACCAATTTATTAGAGCACAAGCACATAATTTACCATTAGTGCGGCAAACTACCTGATTGAGACCTAATAAACCCGGTAGTCATACCGAAATCTCTAAGGATTTCAAACTTTTCTGGCACGACCAAGATCGTAATAGTTTAGCATTCCCATTCACAAGTACATAGTTCGTACATAGTTTAAATCATCGGAGTACGAATAAAGTTATTACAACCCAAGTTCAAATTTCAAAATAAAACGGAAGCGATTTAGTTCAAATCCACACACACACTTAGTTTAAATACAGTGCCAGGTTCTTGATCAACATCCAACAAAAGCATTAAGTAGAGAAGAGTGACCGTGCCCAAGGTCTAATCATCTCCCAAGGCGAGATAGAAGCAGTTCTGACAATAGCCATAAAACATCTCACCATCTGCAAAAACATGGGAAATAAAACCCTGAGTACGAGAATGTACTCAGCTAGACTTACCCGTCATAAACTAAAATAAAGTGACTCCAAGGAGTATGCAAGACTGTATAAGTAGGATAGCTGACTCATTTAATTGCGGAAAAGCTTGCATTAAGGAACCATTAATAAGAACCTTCTAGCAATGTATTTTAATCTGATTAACCTTATCATGCTACATTAGCACCTGTACTAAACAAGCATGGTAATAATTATTCAACAAGAAAGTAACCAATTCCGGTTGAGTATCTTTCCAGTTCGAGAGCTCAACCATCTCATCTCTTGTTCAAGTTCTTACTACGATGCCGCTGCTCAAGTCAAGTCTTCACTATCCAGGGTATTCCTCACACAAACCACACTCACCAGCCACGGTGAGCTATAGATCACCGACATCCAATTCGGGAAAAGCGCGATATCAACAGGTACCATCGTATCCAGGAACCGCCCGGCTGCCTTATTCAGGGCGACCCTGACCTCGGACTTACTCTCTGCGTAACCTGTGGTCCCCCATCTTCACCAATACGATGCGTACAGCAGGTCGACTCCCGGCCCAAATCAAAATTAGGCTTCACGGTCGGAACGACTTATCCTTCTAGCTAAATGTGAGGCATAAATTAGATATGACTTGAGGACATACAACGGACGGGGTCCTAGTTCGACACAGACGGGATAACCACATCGAACCTCCAGTTCAGTCTCAACACCAATCCCGCCCGGTCTCGATTTATTATCTCCATATGGTTATCCAAGATAACAATGTATTCAACCATTCCAAGTCACCACCTATAACTCGCGGATGACAGGAAATCACCCGACTTCTACCGATCTAGTTAAAGCAGGGCTAAGCAAATAATCGTACCTGAACCTAACAGGGTTGAAGTATAAATAGTGGCAAGGAATATAAGTAATGCAGCAACGGTATAAAACAACGCCTATAACTTAATGCATCAAACAATTAAAGGACTCAAGTTAGATATTTGCAAACCACAGGGAGAATGCTCCGGGGCTTGCCTTTCAGGAAAGAGCTTGGCTGGTAGTCGGGACACTCCAGAAGATCAACCTCGGGATCCTCTTCTGCTGCTGCTTCCCGAACCAAAACTTCCTGCTGGCCTTCCTCTCCTTGTGCTCCGGGAACTACCGTTTCGAGCTCTGACGATCCTGTATGATGCATAGTGCGTATGAATATCATGCATACATAGAAGTGAAATGCGGATGCTGATGGTGAATGAATGCTCAGCTAAGATAAATGATATGATATTTGAAAACATGTATGATAAGCACATGTCATCTGCATTCTCTCCTACCGACAACTCTCCAAACAAGCCTCGCATTACAATTTACTCGCACACTATAAGGAATTATAAACAACCATTGTTTCGCACACTACACTCTACTGAACCAAAACCAATAGCAGATCACACATATCACAAATAGCATAAAAAGCATTTTTACACACATGAAATGATAACTTTAAAGCATTATTTATAATTAAAAGAAATCAGGGTATAACTACAACATGACTTTAGACTACTCAGAAAATTCTGTAAAAATTACAGAAGCTTAAGAATACCCAACAAAGACAACCATAAAAATTTTAGGTCAAGACAGTAAATACTTTATCCTACACAAAAACGACAAGGCAGCACAATTTAATGGGTCTAAAATACTTTGTACATAAAAGTATGTCAAACAACAGATCTCAGAATATCATTAGCTCTAGCTTGATATAAAAACACTCTCTAAACAGTTTCATGCACAAATTCCTTATATATTATTTATTATGAATTATTTATCATCATATAGAAATAGGCACCATAACTAGACAGAGCAAACTTTCCACATGACATAACCTTATAACATTTTTCACAGATAGAGCATGACATAAGAAGACTAACAAACTTAGTCTCACATTTTTCTAAGCAACAGAGAAGTACTTATGCATTTTCTAAGATAAAAGCAATTAATAGAGATAAATAAAGCTATACAGAAAAGTATCACAAATTCCATATTTCATATTTTTCATGCATAGATCATCTCATAAGAAAAATACTGCAAGTTGAACCAACTCATTTGGATGAAAAATGAGCAAGTTATGAATTTTTAAAGGTTTAATCAAACTCTGGAATCATTTCTGGAAAAGAAAAAGGAAAAACACTTTGCACCGGAGACCCTGAGGTTTTTAGAAATCCACCAAGTCCTAAAAAGAAATACTCTGTGTCTGGCAATCTTGCACCAAGACCCCTAGGGTTTCCTATATTCTAACAAGATGGCCCTCGACGGCGGCGATGCTCGGCCGGCCGTCCTGGCGGCGCTCCGTCGACATCAACCAGCGGGGTGGAAAGAGGAGAGCCGTGCGCGTCGATTAAGGGTATTAAAGAGGGAGGGGAGCGGCTGCGGCGGGGTTAGGACACGAGCACAGCGGAGCGGCGGTCTTCCCCGACTCCGGCGAGCTCGATGTCCAGCGAAGGAGGGCTCGACCGGCGGCAAAGGCTAGGGCTTTAACTCGAGTGGACCACGGCGCTCCCTATCGGCTACTCAAATCGGCTAGAGCTCGGCTACGGTGGCTCGGCCATGTGCGCGCGGCGGACCGGCGTCAATCCGCACGGCGGTCCGACGAAATCCGGCCCTACGGAACCCTAATCGACCCCATTGACTAGCGTCCTAGCATCTACACATCATGGCGCGTCTGAGGCGCACCAAAATGGCGAGAGATGATGGCCAGAGCGGCGGGACCACGGTGAGGTCAAGGTGCGGCCATGGCGGCCGGGGAGAAAATGAGTCGATTCGTGCAAACCTTGACGCGACGGGTTGAGACGAGGGTGGAGGATGATGGAAGCAACTCAGGCGCGCTCGATTGCGGGGTCAAGTGAGAGGATGCGCGGCTGACGGCGGTGGATTTCGAACGGCGGCGAGGGGAGCTCGGTGCTGCGCGGCGGCGAGCCAGAGGGGAAAAAGGGCGAGGAGGAGGGGGAGAGTGAGGGGGATGGGGAGGATGGAGTGCGGGCGGGGTTCGGACGACGTCCACGCGGCCAAGGACAGCCCAAGACGGCAGAGCCCGGATGCCACGTGGCTGACGCATGCTGCCGCGGGCGGCCACGGTGCGCTCCTGGTCGGGGATTTCGCTGACGGACAGGAAACAGTCGTCACCAAAAAGCTATTTTCATGAATGTAAAACAAACTTTGCTGCTTAATAACTCTTGAACTAGGCCGAATTAGCAAAAACTCCAAATAGATGAAATGTAGATTTTGAGGAGTAGAACATTTAATCTATACAAAGTTTGGCCAGATTTTGCATAGATTTTGAAATACAAAAATCCAAAGAAAATACCCCTTAAATCCCTAAAAATAGAAAAACAACCTCCAATTCTGCCCTTTTTTAACATTTTTGAACATATTCCAAGCATTTTCATGAAAACGGTAATTACAACTTTTGTTCCTTATGAAATTATCTACAAACTTTATTTAGGGTGCACACACATGCAAGCACTCTAGATACCACTTTCAAAACAGTCAAACAAAACTACTTTCATGGTCCACCTTGGTCAACCATGACAACAAAGCTTAATTAACCAAAACCATGAACATAAACCTAAGTTCATTTGGTGTCCTAATCATGTCTAGGTTACCTTAGGGGTCATCAAACACCAAACACTCATACCACTTATCCAATTCATGTGAAAGGCAACCATAATTTGAATAATCAAGCATGATACATGAAATGACAATCAATCTTTTCATTAATGCCATGCATAATGATGCTTATGCTTAAGAATGCAAGTGATTATGCATGCTTAACACCAGAGTGTTACAGCCCTTTCCCCCTTAAAGAAATCTCGTCCCAAGATTTAAGTAGACTAACCATTCTTTATGAAAATCGGGATATACTTCTTTTAAATAGTCCTCCGTTTCCCAAGTGGCATCGCCATCATCATGATTACTCCAAGAAACCTTGTATTGCCTGACCACGCGATTTCTGGTCACTCTGTCTTTGACATCCAGGAGTCTCATAGGTTTCTCTTCATAAGTTAAATCTAAACTCAGCTTAATGTCTTTAACTTTAATGGCTTCTTCGGTTGGAACACGTAGGCATTTCTTGAGTTGGGATACATGGAAAACAGGAAACACTGCACTCATCTCTTCAGGCAGTTTGAGCTTATAGGCCCACAATCCCTTCCTTTCCACTATCTGATACGGACCGACATAACGAGGTGCTAATTTTCTTTTAACACCAAAACGTTGCACTTTCTTCATAGGAGAGACCTTCAGATACACATAATCACCAACATTAAAAGTTAGAGGTCTTCTTCTCTTGTCAGCATAACTTTTCTGACGAGGTTGTGCAGCTGCTATATGTTATTGAATTGTTCGAACCTGCTCTTCAGCTTCTTTAACAAAGTCAATACCATAATATCTTCTTTCTCCAGGTCCTACCCAATTCACAGGCGTTCTACATCTTTGGCCATACAGCACCTCAAAAGGAGCCATCTGTATACTCTCTTGGTAACTATTGTTATAAGAGAATTCTGCTAAAGGTAACCATTTCTCCCATGAACCCTTGGATGATAAAACACAAGCCCTCAGAAGATCCTCAAGAACTTGATTCACTCTTTCTGTCTGGCCTGAAGTTTGAGGATGATAAGCTGTACTATGATTCAGCTTTGTCCCCAAATCCTTCTGCAAGTGTTCCCAGAAATGAGCAGTAAACTGAGATCCTCGATCAGATACAATTGTCTTGGGAATTCCATGCAAACGGATAATCTCTCTGAGATAAATATCAGCATATTGAGGCGGTCGATAATCTGTACGAACTGGAATAAAGTGCGCACTCTTGGTAAGTCGATCAACGATTACCCAAATAGAGTCATGCCCTTTTTGAGTGGTGGGAAGTCCGGTAATAAAATCCATACTGATATCTTCCCATTTCCATTCAGGAATCGGCAACGGTTGAAGCATTTCGGCTGGCTTCAAATGAACAGCCTTTATGCGACAACAGATGTCATACCGTGCGACATAAGCTGCAATCTCTTTTCTCATTTTGGTCCACCAATAGCGAACCTTCAGATCATGAAACATCTTACTACCGCCAGGATGAATAGATAACTTTGATAAGTGAGCTTCATCCATGATTTGGTTTATGAGTTCTCTATCTTTTGGTACGACCAGACGATCGTCAAACCATAAGATTCCCTTCTCATCTACTCGAAAATGCTTGAGCGGCTGTTTCAACATCTTCTCCTTGATATGACCTATACCCTTGTCAGTTTTCTGACCTTCGATGATCTTACTTTCAAGCAAGCAACTAATTTGGATGTTACGCAGCACAACAGGATGCATGAGGCTAAAATCATCTACTAACAAAGGTTGAACATCATGACAATGTGATTTTCGACTCAACGCATCTGCGACTACGTTTGCCTTGCCTGGATGATACAAGATCTCCATATTGAAGTCCTTAATAAACTCCATCCATCGATGTTGTCTCATGTTCAACTTGAGTTGAGTGAAGATATACTTCAGACTTTTGTGATCAATATAGACTTTACAGAAGTTACCCAACAAGTAATGCCTCCAGATTTTTAGAGCCTGCACAACAGTTGCTAGCTCCAAATCATGGGTTGGATAATTCACTTCATGCTTCTTTAACTGACGTGAGGCATAAGCTATGACTCTTCCTTCCTGCATAAGCACACATCCTAAGCCTGTTTTTGATGCATCGCAATATACATCAAAAGGTTTCCCCAAATCTGGTTGCGCAAGAACAGGAGCAGTGGTCAACAATTCCCGCAAGGTACGGAAAGCTGTTTCACACTCCTCTGTCCAGACAAACCTCTTCTCTTTCTACAATAGATTTGTCATAGGTTTGGCAATCTTCGAGAAATCCGGAATGAAACGACAATAATATCCGGCTAGACCAAGAAAACTCCGAACTTCATGCATAGAAGTTGGTGCTTCCCAGTTCATAACCTCTTGTACTTTGCTCGGATCTACTGAGATTCCCTCATCAGATAGGACATGGCCAAGGAATTGAACTTTCTTGAGCCAAAACTCACACTTGCTAAACTTGGCATACAGCTTATGTTCCCTAAGCCTTTCTAAAACAATCCTCAGATGCTCGGCATGATCTTCTTCATTTTCTGAGTACACCAAGATGTCATCAATAAACACCACCACAAACTTGTCTAACTCTGGCATAAAGACCGAATTCATCAGACACATGAAGTATGCAGGAGCATTTGTTATGCCAAAGGACATAACAAGATACTCATACAATCCATATCTGGTAGAAAAAGCGGTCTTAGGCACATCTTCTGGTCTAATCTTGATCTGATGGTAACCTGACCTAAGATCAATCTTGGAAAACACTCTCGCCTTGGACAACTGGTCAAAAAGAATGTCAATTCAGGGTAACGGATACTTGTTCTTAATGGTGACAGCATTGAGTGGACGATAATCCACGCACATCCATAGAGATTTGTCCTTCTTCTTCATAAAGATAGCAGGACAACCCCATTCTGACACACTAGGGCGAATAAGACCCTTGTCCAACAATTCTTTCAACTGATTTTTGAGGTCTGCCAATTCATTTGGAGGCATCCGATATGGCCTCCTAGAAATTGGGGCAGTGCCAGGCAGTAACTCAATGCGAAACTCAACATCCCTATCTGGTGGAAGACCCGGAAGCTCTTCAGGAAAAACATCCGGAAACTCACACATGACAGGAATTTCGGGAAGAGGGATCACACGAGTAGAATAGGATACGCTCTCCAGCTTAAACTTTCAGGGTAATGGCACTTGAAAGGTACCCTCCCCAAGAAGATTTCTGATAGATAGCATCCTATTACCTGTATCAATCACAGCACCCCAGAATTTTATCCAACTCATCCCCACTATGACATCCACTCCTAAACCAGGTAGAACTATCAAGTTCAACCGAAACCTCCACTTATCTAGGTCTAGGGTTGCACCCTGAACTATCTTCTTAGTAGTTATATCAGCCCCAACTGAACTAACCTTGAATTCAATGCTCAATTCAAGTATCTTTTGATCATGCTTCTGTGCAAATGCTTGACTCATGAAAGAATGCGATGATCCAGAATCAAACAAAACAGCGGCAGGGAATTGATTCACAGAAAACATACCCGCAGTCACTGGTTCATTAGCAAGAATCTCCTCAATCGAGATGTGGTGCACGCGAGCTTGATACGGGGCCTGCTGCTTCTTGGGAAAAGGGCAATAACGAGCAAAGTGCCCTGTCTGGTTGCAGTTGAAGCAAGGTCCATTGGCAGGTGTCTTGTTAGCACCGGTCAAGCTGCTCTGTACTGGTTTTCCCTGTGGAGCAGGAACTTTGAATGCTCTGTGATGCTTCTGCGGATTCTGAGCTAGATAATTATTATGCCTTTTCTGCTGCGGGGGCCTGAATCTCGCACCAGACATCGGTGGATGAAATGGCGTACGAAAAGCAGTTGGGGCTCTTGACTGAGAAGAACCACCTCCATCATGAGCTCTCTTGCGATTCTTGGTGGCAGCATGAACATTATTATTGTTTTCTTGCATAATACAGTCATTCAAGAAATCATTAAAAGTAACACGGGCAGAAGTGCTCATGGTCTTCATCAACTTGGAACTCAAGCCTCTCTTAAAACTAGCTATCTTGTTCTCATCAGTGTTGACAAACTCAGGAGCATAGCGACTCAGAGTATTGAAGGCGTGCAGGTACTCCTTCACATTACGAGTTCCCATAGTGAGCGACAGAAACTCAGTCTTTTTCATAGCCATCAAACTGGGAGGAATGAAATTTCCCCAAAAAGCACGTGCAAAGCGGTCCCAAGTAATAGGAACACCCTGCGGAAAGGTGGTGTGATGTTGCTTCCACCACGTCCCTGCTTGTCCCTCAAGTTGATGGGCTGCATACTCCACTTTCAGCTCTTCTGTTAACCTTAGAAGACGAAATTTATCTTCCATGGTGTTGAGCCATTCATCTGCTTCAAGTGGTTCAGGAGCATCTTTAAACACAGGAGGTTTAGTGTCCTGAAATTCCTTAAAGCTGCTGTATTGACTTTGCTGAGGACCCTGACGAACATCACGGGCCAAGCTCTCGCGAAGAAGCTGCTCCACATTGCGCTGGCTGCCCAAGAACTGAGCAAACAGTTGCTCCGCATTGGTCAGAGGTGGGGGTGGCACACCACGTGCAGTGTTATCTGCACCCTCTTCTGATCCACCACTGCCATTAGCACCCGAACCACTACGGGTAACCGGCATCTGCATATTTCAGCAATAAGTATTTATCAGGTGAATGTTGTCATAATGAGAGGTGAATGTAAAAATCATGCCAAACTGAATTTATCGAGGGAAATAAATTCGCACAATAAATAGAGGCACAATAATTCCAATTTTCACGTCACAACATTACTAATAATATTACTTTGAACCATCGCAAAGCATCTTATAACATCCACATTTTGCCAGTATACATACACTGGACTTTTAAAAGTTGTACGGATATCACCACATCAAACACCATGTTCCAACATTACATCAAAGTCTCGATAGCGAACAAAAGGGTTACATGACCACCTGACAGGAACGCAAAAGAACAATTAGAGACTAACGATCCTCAGCAAGGCTACTCTCCATTGTTGCTACTCTCACTAGAAGCACTGTTCATAGCCCTCCTAGCTGCTACAAAGGCTGCTCTCAGCTGACGGATCTCCTCCTGCTTCCTATGCACCTCCTCGTGAAGACTAACATTGTAAGCACGAACCTCCTCCACGTCCTCTAGCACCTGCTGCTGATGGATGCTAAGACGACGGAACTCGGACCAGGCCTCATCCCTAGCCTGAGCCATCTTCTGGCTCTCCAGCACAACCTTGTCTCGATGCTAAGACACACGGGCGACCTCCTCTCGTGAGCGCTGAAGCTCACGTGTCAACTCATGCTTCTCCTTGCGTGCATCAGCTCAAGCCTCCTTGAACTCCTCATTCAGACGAAGTGCCTTAGTCTCCATGTTGACATAGGCCCTCATCACTACAAACATAGCACTCATGCAGGCGTGCTGCTACCCTGTGCCTCCTCAGGACCTGCCTCCAGTGGGTTTTCCTCAGCATGTGGCCACCTAGAAAGGCGGTGAGCAAAGGGGAACACTCCAGGAAAAGCCTGGGCAAGCTGGTGAGGTATCTCCTCCATCAGGTGCTCCACCACGTCAAAAGCTACAAACGTGGCACCCATCTTGGCAGTCCTGTCCGCACCAAAACAGCGCCACCCAACCCAGTGGGGGTCATCGTCCAAAGGTGGGACTACTACCTCCACACGAGCCTCTCCATAGTTCACCAAGTCATCCTTGTCCCAGTAGTAGTGAGGCTCTATGCCCATCGTGTACCCAGCGTTGGAGAGAATCCTCCAAAGAAGGCTAGGCATGGCGTGCTCCTAGAAAAGTGTCCACCTCCCTTGGTGCCGACTCATGGACAACCAAAGGACCACGGGGCACTCCTCCTCCAGTGGACTTGCGAGCAGTCTGCTTGGTTCTCGCCATCTGTCCAAAAGTTGTATATCCCATAAGTTAAAATTTTAAAGAAATGAGACAAATTATTTATAAGGGAAGGAACCATGAATGTATGAATGAGAAATTTTAACTATGATGCATGCACGTTACATACGTCCTCACGAACTAATAATCTAACGCTCTATGCGGTGGCATACATCGTTCTCTCATTATACGTAACTACTTCGTTCTACCGTTCGCGGTTAGTGTACCTGCAGAAAATTCATTTCAGCCCATATCCCATATGAATGCAATTCGACGTAAATATTCACACACCTTTCGAACAAGGTGAAAACACCGATTACTTACTACCCCAACAGTCGCGCAGAAGACGACACCGCCAGAAGACGGTCCCAACATGGGATACCTTCATATAAATATGTGTGCAACATGTGAATAATCCGGCATCAATAAGCACTCCCCTAGACTGGCATTGCATCCAATCATGCTCTTACAACTCACACTTACCAGGGCGTAGAGGCAATTTGATCCATACATTACCACTCAAGTGAATGGCACCCATACGACTCCGTCATTGTATAGGCAACGACAAAACAGAAAATATGATGCAATTCCCCCAAGTCAGTACTTAATTAAGCCACCTGAATCCTATTGGGCATAAAGGATATGACCACTGGCACACTCTAGTTTTCAAAACCATAGATTTGAACACCTATATACACCTATACTTTCTGTAAATACTTTTCACAAACCAAAAACTCTTTTATTTTAAATACTTGTGAACAGTAACACGCTAAACCTGCTCCGATACTAGCTGTGACAGAACCGATCAATTTATTAGAGCACAAGCACATAATTTACCATTAGTGTGGCAAACTACCTGATTGAGACCTAATAAACCCGGTAGTCATACCGAAATCTCGAAGGATTTTAAACTTTTCCGGCACGACCAAGATCGTAATAGTTTAGCATTCCCATTCACAAGTACATAGTTCGTACATAGTTTAAATCATCGGAGTACGAATAAAGTTATTACAACCCAAGTTCAAATTTCAAAATAAAATGAAAGCGATTTAGTTCAAATCCACACACGCACTTAGTTTAAATACAGTGCCAGGTTCTTGATCAACATCCAACAAAAGCATTAAGTAGAGAAGAGTGACCGTGCCCAAGGTCTAATCATCTCCCAAGGCGAGATAGAAGCAGTTCTGACAATAGCCATAAAATATCTCACCATCTGTAAAAACATGGGAAATAAAACCTTGAGTATGAGAATGTACTCAGCTAGACTTACCCGTCATAAACTAAAATAAAGTGACTCCAAGGAGTATGCAAGGCTGTATAAGTAGGATAGCTGACTCATTTAATTACGGAAAAGCTTGCATTAAGGAACCATTAATAAAAACCTTCTAGCAATGTATTTTAATCTGATTAACCTTATCATGCTACATTAGCACCTGTACTAAACAAGCATGGTAATAATTATTCAATAAGAAAGTAACCAATTCTGGTTGAGTATCTTTCCAGTTCGAGAGCTTAACCATCTCATCTCTTGTTCAAGTTCTTACTACGATGCCGCTGCTCAAGTCAAGTGTTCACTGTCCAGGGTATTCCTCACACAAACCACACTCACCAGCCACGGTGAGCTACAGATCACCGACATCCAATTCGGGAAAAGCGCGAGATCAACAGGTACCATCGTATCCAGGAACCGCCCGGCTGCCTTATTCAGGGTGACCCTGACCTCGGACTTACTCTCCGCGTAACCTATGGTCCCTCATCTTCACCAATACGATGCGTACAGCAGGTCGACTCCCGGCCCAAATCAAAATTAGGCTTCGCGGTTGGAACGACTTATCCTTCCAGCTAAATGTGAGGCATACATTAGATATGACTTGAGGACGTACAACGGACGGGGTCCTAGTTCGACACAGACTTGATAACCACATCGAACCTCCAGTTCAGTCTCAACACCAATCCCGCCCGGTCTTGATTTATTATCTCCACATGGTTATCTAAGATAACAATGTATTCAACCATTCCAAGTCACCACCTATAACTCGCGGATGATAGGAAATCACCCGACTTCTACCGATCTAGTTAAAGCAGGGCTAAGCAAATAATCGTACCTGAACCTAATAGGGTTGAAGTATAAATAGTGGCAAGGAATATAAGTAATGTAGCAACGGTATAAAACAGCGCCTATAACTTAATGCATCAAACAATTAAATGACTCAAGTTAGATATTTGCAAACCACAGGGAGAAAGCTCCGGGGCTTGCCTTTCAGGAAAGAGCTTGGCTGGTGGTCGGGATACTCCGGAAGATCAACCTCGGGACCCTCTTCTGCTGCTGCTTCCCGAACCAAAACTTCCTGCTGGCCTTCCTCTCCTTGTGCTCCGGGAACTACCGTTTCGAGCTCTGACGATCCTGTATGATGCATAGTGCGTATGAATATCATGCATACATAGAAGTGAAATACGGATGCTGATGGTGAATGAATGCTCAGCTAAGATAAATGATATGATATTTGAAAACATGTATGATAAGCACATGTCATCTGCATTCTCTCCTACCGACAACTCTCCAAACAAGCCTCGCATTACAATTTACTCGCACACTATAAGAAATTATAAACAACCATTGTTTTGCACACTACACTCTACTGAACCAAAACCAATAGCAGATCACACATATCACAAATAGCATAAAAAGCATTTTTACGCACATGAAATGATAACTTTAAAGCATTATTTATAATTAAAAGAAATCAGGGTATAACTACAACATGACTTTAGACTACTCAGAAAATTCTGTAAAAATTACAGAAGCTTAAGAATACCCAACAAAGACTATCATAAAAATTTTAGGTCAAGACAGTAAATACTTTATCCTACACAAAAATGACAAGGCAGCATAATTTAATGGGCCTAAAATACTTTGTACATAAAAGTATGTCAAACAACAGATCTCAGAATATCATTAGCTCTAACTTGACATAAAAACACTCTCTAAAAAGTTTCATGCATAAATTCCTTATATATTATTTATTATAAATTATTTATCATCACATGAAAATAGGCACCATAACTAGACAGAGCAAACTTTCCACATGATATAATCTTATAACATTTTTCACAGATAGAGCATGACATAAGAAGACTAACAAACTTGGTCTCATATTTTTCTGAGCAACTGAGAATTACTTATGCATTTTCTAAGATAAAAGCAATTAATAGAGATAAATAAAGCTATACAGAAAAGTATCACAAATTCTACATTTCATATTTTTCATGCATAGATCATCTCATAAGAAAAATACTGCAAGTTGAACCAACTCATTTGGATGAAAAATGAGCAAGTTATGAATTTTTAAAGGTTTAATCAAACTCTGGAATCATTTCTGGAAAAGAAAAAGGAAAAACACTTTGCATCGGAGACCCTGAGGTTTTTAGAAATCCACCAAGTCCTAAAAAGAAATACTCTGTGTCTGGCAATCTTGCACCAAGACCCCTAGGGTTTCCTATATTCTAACACGATGGCCCTCGACGGCGGCGATGCTCGGCCGGCCGTCCTGGCGGCGCTCCGGCGACACCAACCAGCGGGGTGGAAAGAGGAGAGTCGTGCGCGTCGATTAAGGGTATTAAAGAGGGAGGGGAGCGGCTGCGGCGGGGTCAGGACACGAGCACAGCGGAGCGGCGGTCTTCCCCGACTCCGGCGAGCTCGATGTCCGGCGAAGGAGGGCTCGACCGGCGGCAAAGGCTAGGGCTTTAACTCGAGTGGACCACGGCGCACCCTATCGGCTACTCAAATCGGCTAGAGCTCGGCTACGGTGGCTCGGCCATGTGCGCGCAGCAGACCGGCGTCAATCCGCACGGCGGTCCGACGAAATCCGGCCCTACGGAACCCTAATCGACCCCATTGACTAGCGTCCTAGCATCTACACATCACGGCGCGTCTGAGGCGCACCAAAATGGCGAGAGATGATGGCCAGAGCGGCGGGACCACGGTGAGGTCAAGATGCGGCCATGGCGGCCGGGGAGAAAATGAGTCGATTCGTGCAAACCTTGACGCGACGGGTTGAGACGAGGGTGGAGGATGATGGAGCAAACTCAGGCGCGCTCGATTGCGGGGTCAAGCGAGAGGATGCGCGGCTGACGGCGGTGGATTTCGAACGGCGGCGAGGGGAGCTCGGTGCTGCGTGGCAGTGAGCCAGAGGGGAAAAAGAGCGAGGAGGAGGGGGAGAGTGAGGGGGACGGGGAGGATGGAGTGCGGGCGGGGTTCGGACGACGTCCACGCGGCCAAGGACAGCCCAAGACGGCAGAGCCCAGACGCCACGCGGCCGACGCATGCTGCCGCGGGCGGCCACGGTGCTCTCCTGGTCGAGGATTTCGCTGACGGACAGGAAACAGCCGTCACCAAAAAGCTATTTTCATGAATGTAAAACAAACTTTGCTGCTTAATAACTCTTGAACTAGGCCGAATTAGCAAAAACTCCAAATAGATGAAATGTAGATTTTGAGGAGTAGAACATTTAATCTATACAAAGTTTAGCCAGATTTTGCATAGATTTTGAAATACAAAAATCAAAGAAAATACCCCTTAAATCCCTAAAAATAGAAAAACAACCTCCAATTCTGCCATTTTTTAACATTTTTGAACATCTTCCAAGCATTTTCATGAAAACGGTAATTACAACTTTTGTTCCTTATGAAATTCTCTACAAAATTTATTTAGGGTGCACACACATGCAAGCACTCTAGATACCACTTTCAAAACAGTCAAACAAAACTACTTTCATGGTCCACCTTGGTCAACCATGACAACAAAGCTTAATTAACCAAAACCATGAACATAAACCTAGGTTCATTTGGTGTCATAATCATGTCTAGGTTACCTTAGGGGTCATCAAACACCAAACACTCATACCACTTATCCAATTCATGTGAAAGGCAACCATAATTTGAATAATCAAGCATGATACATGAAATGACAATCAATCTTTTCATTAATGCCATGCATAATGATGCTTATGCTTAAGAATGCAAGTGATTATGCATGCTTAACACCAGAGTGTTACAGATGGCGATGGGGCTACCCTGCAACTAGGTGAGTAGAGGCGCACAAGAAGGAGGCGGGACAAGGCAGGGGTGGGGGAGATTGTCATGCTAGGGAAAAAAGGCGGATGTGTGGGATGTGTTCAAGGTGGAGGAAGTGGTGCAGAAGGTGACATATAGGCCTCACTAGTTGGTCACTTATCCCACTCATACAAACGAAACAAAACGCTGAATTGGGTCGACCCAACTCATTCAACCAAACATGAAATGAGTTCGCCCCGTCTCAAAAATCTAGGTTGGGTCTAACCCATCCAAGATGAACCCGCAACCAAACGCACGCTAAAGCAGTTTAGCCATTCAAGACAAAAGAAGTCCCGTCTAAACTGACTTTCTGTTTTCTTTAACATGCCGCAAGTCATTAGGCTTGAATTATACTGAAATTGAGTTTGCTTTTTGAGTCATGAATTTGTGCCTTGCTTATTGCCTCTGTTTATACATGTGTCTAAGCAGTATCGTTGTACCGACCCTCTTCATCTTCAGGTACTGTGCCGACACGCGCGTCATCAGTGTCAAAGCTGCAAAGCAACACGATACAGCAGTAACCACAACTAGTAACCGAAATAACAGAGCATCAGCTTGGCAGGAACCAGGATCAGGACTCTCAGTTTGTACGTTGCAACCCCCGCCGTCCATGGCCATCCTCCGGCTCCAGACTGTGGTAACAAGCTCTCCAGACTCTGGTAACAAGCTCCCAACACACACACACGGTCCCGAAGCCGGCGGGCGGGGGCTATAGCCGTGCGCCCGTGCCAGATGAGGTCGGCAGCAAGGCTGGTCCCGTCCAGTATTCTAGAACTCGTTGGGACGCCAGCAGAGAGTGGTTCGCAGCCGTCCGACGAGATGTCTTTCGACCAGAGAAAGTACTCTGTAGTGCGTCTGTATCACCCCCATTCAGTTGATTAATGAAGTTGGTATTGTTTAATCAATGCTCCTAACAGACTGACGTATCCAGAGACGAGTACAACACATTACCAAAGAGCGAGCGAGTCCATTGAAAGTTACGTACAGCTCCGCTCCGGACCTGTCGTTGTCGCTGTGCCGTAGAGCCGTAGAGGCAGCAGCAGCAGCAGCGGCAGCTGCACGAGGTGTGACCTGAACCTCCACCCTGTGCTGCTATAAAGCGAGCCTCGGTGCCTCCAGTCCCCCACTGTGTCTGTCTGTCCACTCCCCTCAAGCTCAGCCGCGGCACACGCGAACCAGTAGTCCAGTACACCACCACACACTCGTAACCGGGAGCCAGCAGGCGGCCGCCATGGGCGCGGGCGACAAGCGGGGACACCCTCTCCTGCGGGGAGGAGGCGTGAAGAGGGAGCCGTACACCCACGGGTTCTCGGCGTCCCAGATGGCCGCGCTCACCGCGCTCTGCGGCGCGCTGGTGCCGTCCCTGCCGCCGGACCGCCGGATGAACGGCCACCACCACCACCCACAGGAGGACGGCGGCCACGCCGACGGCGACGGCAACAACAGCAAGGCCGTGGAGGAGTTCCTCCTGGCCTCGGCCGCCGACCCGCCGGTGCCGGGCGAGGTGGCGGAGCTCATGTCGCGCAAGTGCCTCCCCGAGGCGCTGGCGCTGGTGCGCGCGGTGCTGTGGCTGCTGGGCACGCGGCTGGGCTCGCTGGCGCTGTGCGGGCCCCGGCCGTGCCTCTCGTGGCGATCCCCGTTCGTGCGCCGGTTCGACGAGCTGCCCCTGGAGCAGCGGGAGGCCGCGCTCCGGCGGTGGAGCCGGCAGACCCTGGTCCCGCCGCTCCGCATGTTCTTCGTCATCGCCAAGGTCTTCTGCCTCTACGTCTTCTACTCCTGGGTACGTAAAGCAAACAAGCCCACAGCTTCCAATCATTCTAGTGGTCCGCCCGCGGCCCGCCGGCGCCGCGGTGGAAACACGTACACGCCACAGTGGCTTTCGCGTCGGTTAGCCGCCATCTGCTGCTGCCTGTGACGCTGTCCGTCCGCTAGCTAGCTGCACTGTGCACTATACTGGTACGTATCATCGAGCACGGGAGCCCGCTGCCCCCGGCCCACCGATCGATGAGGCTAACGTAGGCATGTGCGTGCGTGCATGATCGGCGACGCCAGTGGCTGCACCTGCACGTCTTGTTTCCGCCTACTAGACCCATACTATGCTGTGAGTCCGTGATGCTGCGGCCGCGCTGCATCTGCATGTGCGCGACCAAGGACCACAGGTCTGCGCCTCTGTCACTCAGATCGTCGTCGTGCATTCGTCGATCGACACTCCACAGGCAAGGTCTGCGGTAGCTGTAATTAGTTGATTGTTGTCCTCAGTCGATTGTTGTCGATTAGTTGGCGTCAAGTAGAAAAATGGAAGAAAAAGATAAGAGTCGTCTAGAGTCGAAGCAGAGGAAGGGGATTAGATAGTGATTTTTTCTCAAGATGGTTGGCGTCTAATATCCCTCAGCTTTACTAGTACTATCTTCTTTTACCCTGACCCTGGAAATCTTGATGATGACAACCTTTTTTGGAATCATATTGATAATGACAACTTGGAAAGGAACATGCTACAACTTTTGTCTGAAGATCGCTTTTAGTGAACGCGAGCAGGAATTGTAAGATCAATGATGATATCAGCTGATCAACGAACCCCGACAGGGACGCATCACGCATAGGTTCATGTTCCATGTGTTTTTTTTTTATTTGAATCCTAATTATCCACGATGTGTGTGTTGTTGCTCTATGCAGACCGATGAGAACTCCAAGAATCCGCACTGGCACGCGATCGGGTACAGCCCGCCCGTGGCCGACGACAAGCCAGCGCCGGCGGAATCAGACCTTCCCGAGAAGCGTCCCCTCGACGACGGCGTCGTGGAGACGACCAAGGAGAACGACGCGTCCCTGCCGGCGCTGCTAGCCGACAAGGGCCTCACGGTGGCCGATGACGAGGCGCGGAACGTGTGCAGGGTCGAGTGCGACGTCGCCATCGTCGGCTCCGGCTGCGGCGGGGGCGTGGCGGCAGCGGTGCTCGCGGGGGCGGGGCACAAGGTGGTCGTCATCGAGAAAGGAAACTACTTCACGTCGCGGGATTACACGGCCGTGGAGGCGCCGTCGATGGAGCACCTCTACGAGGGCGGAGGGTTCGTCAGCACGCTCAACGCCAGCGCGCTGCTCCTGGCAGGCTCGACGGTCGGCGGGGGAACGGCGGTGAACTGGTCCGCCTGCATCAAGACCCCCGACGACGTTCGTGGGGAGTGGGCGCGCGACCAGGGGCTCCCGTTGTTCGCCACCGACGAGTACGCCGCCGCCATGGACAAGGTGTTTGAGCGTCTCGGCGTGACGGCCGGGTGCAAAGAGGAGGGCCTCCAGAACAAGGTCCTCCGTAAGGGGTGCGAGAAGCTCGGGTACAAGGTGGAGTCGGTGTCGAGGAACTCGTCGGAGGGGCACTACTGCGGCAGCTGCGGGTACGGCTGCCGCACCGGCGACAAGCGCGGCACGGACACAACGTGGCTGGTCGACGCGGTGAGCCGCGGCGCGGTGATCCTGACGGGGTGCAAAGCTGACAAGCTGCTGCTGGAGGGTACCGGCAGGGGCGGCGCGGACGGCAGGACGAAGCGATGCGTCGGCGTGGTGGCGAGGAGCACCAACCCGGCCATCACGGGGACACTGGAGGTGCGCGCCAGGGTGACCGTCTCGGCGTGCGGGTCGCTCTTGACGCCGGTGCTACTGCGCGGGAGCGGGCTCAGCAATCGGCACATTGGCAAGAACCTCCACCTCCACCCGACGGCCCTGGTGTGGGGCTACTTCCCGGACACCATGCCGGACCTCAAGGGCAAGATGTACGAAGGCGGCATCATCACGTCCCTGCACAAGGTGGAAGGCGCTCCAGGCGCGCCAGCCCGCGCCATCCTCGAGACGCCGGCGATGGGCCTGGCCGGCGCGGGGACGCAGTTCCCTTGGGTGTCCGGGAGCGACATGAAGGAGCGGATGCTCAGGTACGGCCGCACGGTGCACCTCTTCTCCATGGTGAGGGACCGCGGTTCCGGCACCGTGCACGGCGAGCGGCGGGTCGCGTACCACCTGGACGCCACGGACCGGGAGAACATGCGCGAGGGCCTGCGTCGCGCGCTGCGCGTCCTGGCGGCGGCGGGCGCGGCGGAGATCGGCACCCACCGCAGCGACGGGCAACGGTTCGCGTCCAGGGGCGCCACAGAGGCCGCGCTGGAGGAGTTCCTGGACGGCGTGGACGTGGTGCGCGGGCCCCAGTCGAAGGCCGAGGCGTGGAGCCTGTGCTGCACGGCGCACCAGATGGGCAGCTGCCGGATGGGCGCCACGCCCCGGGACGGCGCCGTGGACGCGCGCGGCGAGAGCTGGGAGGCCGAGAGCCTGTATGTGTGCGACGGCAGCGTCTTGCCCAGCGCCGTGGGCGTCAACCCCATGGTCACCATCCAGTCCGTCGCCTACTGCCTCGCCACGGGCATCGCCGAGTCGCTCAGGCGCGGCGCGGTTCCTGAAGAGATCTAGTGATACAGCCCTCGTGTGACGCACGCTTAGTACTACTGCTCATTGAATTGCTGCAGAATAGCTCTAGAGTGATTCACTATTCGTGTGGTGGATAATAATAAGAAATGGCAATGAAACATATTTTTTTTATCTTTTCATCTTGTGTGTTCTGCTTTGCTCGCCGTCGCCGCACGTTATTCAGTTTGCCGGCACATGGAATCTGAAGAATCCATTTGATACTAGTACTGTTTTTTGTGGAAGAGATCTCTGTTACTATGAGTTTCATGCTCGTTAGAAACTTCACTGAAAGTTTGTTCAGGGTTTGGAGGAGCCGGCAGACCCTGCATGCGCGGGAACAGGGAGCATACCGCACCCGTGTCCGTGTGGCCGCCCATGTGATGGCGCCCTTGCCTGTGCCATTGGTCTGCGTACATCGCCGGCACTGATCACATTTAATACGCACGAAGAGACGAGCCAACAAGCTGTAGCTTGCAAAGGCTACTCGTCGCTACTATATAATTCACATGAGTTTAACTTTACTAAAGTCACACACAAATTTAACCCGTACAGTCATTACCTATGCTAAGTGCACACAACAAACTGTACACAGAAGCAATCAAAACTTTAAAATGGACGGACATGATTTACTCTACCATCTTAATTCTCTTACTTAATCACATCCGACGGTTGATAACTCTCGGATGAGTCCTCCTGAATCACGCTCGGCCCCTCACACGCGCCTGACCGGAGCCAATCAGGCTCCTTCCCCACGCGCCCCCGTCCCCACGCGCCCGACCCTCTTCCCCACGTGCCCGACTCTTCCAATGCCCACCGAACACACCCTCACGGACACCGCCGCACACCCTCACAGACACCGCCGCCATCTCTTCGCCTCCCTCACGCAGGCACACCAATCGCGACGGCCGAGCATCCATCTACAGCGTCGTCCGCAGCCAGGAGATCGCCACTGCCGGGCACGGAGAGGCGCCGGCAGGAACGCATGCGGACAGCGCCGGGAGCCGACGGCGCTAGGGCCGCGACGCACCAGGTTGGGCACCCACGTTCGGCACCTGCGACTGGTTTAGATACCGACGTTGTCGGCACCTGCGTTCGCCTCCGCGGCGGCGGCTCCTTGCTGGGCTTCTACTGGCTGGCTGCGCGGAAGCCAGGTGAGGACGACCGCAGGAGGACGCCGGTGCCACCCTGCCCAATCCACGTCGGCCATTGAAGCGGTGGCCGCCCTGCCCAATCCAGTACGCCCATACGGCCATCGCGAACCACGCACGCCGGCAGGATAGGCCGCATCCAGGACAATAAGTATTATCTTATTGCTTTGCTTTACGTTTGCAAAATTCCACTTGGAGATAAACATGGATGCCATCGTTGATGCCATTGTCAAATTTACTACTACAGATTACCTGGACTACAATGGGGGATAAGCCACTGGCCCGCCCTGCGTTTATAGTGACAACAAACCACATCGGACAGGGTATGTTCGGCTCCATCGTTCATATCCAGTTTATCAAATTTTTACTTGAATCGACACTCATTATATATGACAGCAACAGTGACGCCACATGCACATGAACCAAATGATGAAGAAAGGATAAAGAGAGAAGAGTGGAACAGAAAACAGCGGGAATACTACAGACGGAAGCGGGCCGAGGAAACCAACGAACACACAGAAGAGCGGAATAGAAAGCAACATGAGTACCGGGCAAGGAAAAAAACACCGCCGGCAATATCAACCACTCCTAATCATGGTAAACTAATATGCTCAACTATACCGTTGTTTGTGAGTGCGTCCAATGAGTAACGCTCTTAATTTTTATACACCTAGAACCTATGTCCGGTTGCACATACATTAAAATGACAGATGCAGTACACAACACCGTTCGGCCGTCTTTGATAGGTACGTTTTGCCTCCGTCGGTGCAATTGGTTAAAATTCTTTATACCTTTAATTTTTTATTTATAATTAAAAGTCAGAGAAGGAAAATCACCACAAGTATCAACAATACTTGACAAGGAAAATGATGATCGAAGTGAATCCAGAGAATGGCTACACAGGAATGATGAGTATGACAGGAAACTACGACCAACCTTGATGTCTTTGGATACCGAGAGTCCAAACGGCATTGTAATTAATAC
The DNA here is from genome assembly GCA_023333625.1 of Bothriochloa decipiens. Lineage (NCBI taxonomy): Eukaryota > Viridiplantae > Streptophyta > Magnoliopsida > Poales > Poaceae > Bothriochloa > Bothriochloa decipiens. Next base: position 15,942,598 of record CM041637.1, read on the forward strand.
AGGTACTACCATCTAACTACTATGTCATCGTATAATCCATGTGGTAGAAATTGGATCAAGTATATCTCTTGTGTACAATGGTTAACAGGTACCTCTTCAAGCTCTTCCCAGCTGCTCAGAAGGCGAAACTGGTACATAAATATGGATGAGGCAACCAAGGCAAAAGTGCTACAGAAAAGGCGGGACTATAAAAAGGCAAGAATATCGTATAACAAGCATGAAGCATGCCCTACTCTGGCCCAGGAAGAAAATGGCAACCATACGCCTGTGACACATGTACAACCGAGACATGTAGACTCTGACGTCGAGTTTGATACTACTTTATTGAAACCTACAGGCCATGATTCTGATGATGATGAAGGTTGGTTTTACAAATCTAAACACCAATTCAGTTTTCCATTTGGTAATATTTTGGCATTAGCATATCCTTTATTAAGACCTAAAGGAGGGACCGGATGGAATCAGTTCATGCCGTACAATGACAGACCCAAAGAATCGACGTCTCCTACTGATTGTGAGGAATCAGTACAACAACCATTGGGTATGACAGCAGTCCATAATCAACATATAATTTGTCCTACTAATATTGTACTAAAATAATATATTGTTTCATATTTGCATATTCATACAGATGATGGTGAAATAGATGATGACATACAGCAAGATGATGACATGGATAGAGCTGCTGGAACCAGTAAATCAACAAGGTTTGTGACAGCAAGAGAATACTATTGCTTCATGATGCAAGTTAGAAAGGGTCTTTTTAACATCGTGTTATTTGGCGGAAGGCTTTTCCAACAATGGGCCGTCGACATGTATGTCAAGATTGAGTCTATGAGGCTTGACTGGTATTCTAATCCTAAAAACCAGAAACTCATACGGGCCGAACTGTATGAAGTGAGTCCAGATTTCAGCAATCAGCACTGAACTTACTCAGGAAATCAACAATGAAATAATTATGCTCTCATATTTGTTTGTAGAAACATACTATATGCTAGAATCAGAATATTGTTGCCATTCTATTTATATTCTAGAAAACTCCATTACAGTAGTTGTAGCATTAGGATGACATACTGTTTTTTAGTATCTAGAGGCATATGAATTCAGATAGCCTTACTTTCAGTTTCAGAACTTTAGTAGGTTCATCTCTATTCTTCAATAGGTTCTCGGTATTTTAGTAGCGGTGGAACTGTGGTAGCAGGTAGCTTGTTTATTTCGAGTTCAGATCCTTGCTTTTCCGTTTTCCTTCTCTAGATTCTGTGATTTGCATCTCTTTTAGTTCAGCAGCTTCAAGCTCCTTGTTTTGGTTTTGAGATCAAGCATGCAAATTTTCATTATTAGTTGGATCTGTACTTGGTTAGTCTTGCCTGTTTGCCAACATAGGAGTGTTGGAGCCTGCTTGGGACTTATTGAGCTAAAAAATATTTGGGCTTGAAAAAATTGGATTATAATTACTATATACTCTAATAAAATGCCTAATGTGTTGACGTGCTTAAGTGCCCTAATAGTAGTTCTTTTGCAGGAGGACCTCACTTCGACACGAGTTGTTGACTGTTGAGATTGTTGAGGTGCCGAGAAGAGGCCAAACACCCCCTTTGACAAACTCTTTGTATTTTGACCTGATGTTTAGTGGTAAAGGCTTTGTGTTTTGGCAGCTGGTGAAGGAGCTGAACCTATAACAACCGAATGCATTTCGGATTATATTTTCTTATGCATGAATGTATTCTGGATTATATTTTCTTGTGCATGAATGTATTCCAAATTATATTTATGGCATATACAATTGCATGAGAAGAAAACTATAAAAAAATATCTTATTTTTAAGCCTGTTCCTTAAATAATACCATGGCAACGCACAGACACTATGCTAGTTCTACGGGTACTATGCTAGTTCGTAGAACGAGCAAAATGAAGACGTTGGTTTGGACTTCCCCGCCGACGCCGAGCATGGGATCCCATGAATGCAGGTAGCTTTCGACGACATGCATGAACCGGTCGCTGATCCCTGGAGCTACCCATCACGGGAACTCTCCAACGGCGCGCGAGATCGATTAATCATAGTTCATAGGAGGAGCACGAAGCAATCAGAGAGAGGGGGCTGGCCGGGCTCCCAGATGATCGACAGTGACCATTCATCGCCACACTGAAAAATCGATAATGAACGGCCAACCCATCCACGGTCCACCGCCACATGCGAATTGCGATGGCATCAGGTTTGCTGAACATCTAGTGTACTGTACGTAATAGTTCCGGGTTAAAGCCCATTAATAAAGTATGTTAGATGATAAAGTACTCTTTCAGTTCTCCTACTTATTTGCAAATTCAGAGTGGTTGGAAATTCTGTGGGATTATTGTTCTCAACGCGGACTACGTGCTGGATGTTCTCAGTCTAAGCGAGTCTCATCGCTATCACCCTTTTGCCTACTGCTACTAGTAATTACGTTATATAGTTCTGCTTGCTCGCCTGGCCGCACGTAATTACGTTATTTAGTTCGCCGGCACAGCGAGCCACAGAGAGTCTTAAGAATCCATTTGATAGTTTTTTTTTAGGACGCCAAAAGTTTTGCCTCTATTTTCATTAGACGAATAAAAACAAAAAAAAACAAGATAGTTACAAACGATTTTACAGACTCAGCCCAATTAAATCAGAATCCATTTGATTCATGCTCGTTTAGAAACGTCATGGAAAGTTTGTGGAAGCTGTAACGTGAACTGTGCTTTCTTGCTAGAATATAGCTAGCTTTAATGTTCATAATTTGTTCTAGAATATACTAGTTATTAACACAAGCTTGTGTGTTGGTTACTGCATCGCAGTCGCAGCTGCATGCCTGCCTTTGCCTGCACGAGATCAGGAAAGCACAAGCAGGAATGCGCATGCAACCAGCATTGCAGTCGTCTCACATGATTGCAACAATAAAATTTTAGTCGCAAGTCAAATGGCACCAGGCACGCTATCAGTTTATTTTAGTGTCACTATACTGTTGCCAGACAGGCAGGTCCTCATCGGCCACGCGCCAATAATAAGCAGGATGAGGACGTCCTCGCCGCTTGCAAGCAAAAAATATTAGAATCTAGAGGTTGATTTATGCATCTGATAACCAGCAGTTGGATGTTCTGAGTTCGGTTTGGACTACTCACGATTCCATTTTTATTTTTCACCAACATTAATAAACACTACAGCTAAAGGTGCTTGGGCAGCTCCAGGGTATTATTCGTCTATTTTGCATGACAAATGCAAAATCCAACGATCTAGTGTATTCGCTGATTTTGCATGACAAATTCAATGCCATTTTCAGTGATTGGAGGCTCAAAATGTAGACTAGATGTACCAGATGACAACTTTGAAGGTAATTTATCCAGATCGTCGGCTGCCTTGCCTGGATTTTTTCAATGCAAGACTCCAATTATGACATTGATTCTTTCGGTGTGGATACTGCATTCATGCATCGGGAAAGCGTCGGAGACGGTGATGGCCCCCCGACGGCGGCGCCGCCGCTGCCACCCCACCCACCCAGCCGTCGGCCCACCCGGCCCCGGCTGCCACCTCCGGCCACCACCGTCCCTCTGGTAAGTCCCTCTCTCCGGCCGCCCCCCTTCTACCCCACTTCCACTAGCCGGTCCAAGTATGAGCGCTGGGACGAGGTCATGGTTTTCGACGCGTCCGACGACGACGACATGACGCCTCTCCACCGCGCGCCCTCCTCCTTCTGGTCGACGCCCGCTGGATCGCCGCCCTCCTCCAACCTTGAGGTCCCGGGACCTCGGTTGGGGTTGGGGCGGCCAGATCCACCGCCGTCGGCGTAGGGACCCCTTGCTCGGCCGGCCACAAGGTGCGGGGCACCTCGGCTGGCGGCGGGGCGGCCCCCTCCGGCCCCCGGCCCTGGGTGCGACACCGGCCCCCCACGAGCCCCATCCGCCGAGGCTTCCCGCCCAGGCGCGCCGCCGACCACGGGTCCGGCCCGTCCTCCTTTGTGGTGGCTGCCGGCGGGGCTCCCTCCTCCAAACCCGGCGTCACCGGCCCTCCACCACCACCTCGTCGCGCGCCAGCTCCAATCCCGGCCGGCTCCACCACGGCAGCCACAACCTCGTCCCCGCTGCACCCCTCCTGGGCTGCCGTCGTCCAGGCCGACCCCTACTCCACCGGGCCTGCCCCTGCTCCGTCGGCGGGGGCGGCCATCCCCACTCTTGATGCGTGGGGCACCTCGGGTGGGGCGACCGCAGCCGGCCCAGGGGATGCTGCCTAGCGAGGCACGGGCATGGCGGTCGCGACTGGCATCGGCGGCACGCCCCGGCCCTCCTCCTCCTCGGAGACGGTGCGTTGGCTGGCCTCGTCCACCTCTGCAACGGAGGGCAACGCTTCCTCCCCTTCCAAGCGGACCTCGCAGCGCCGTCGGCAGCGGAACTGATGCCGAGGGGCCCCGGTGCAGGCACCCAACCAGCCAGGCCCGGGCCAGCGGCCACCCCACCTCCGGCCGGGCCGCAACCCGCAGCCGAGGTTGACGGCACATCAGCGCCTAGACCTGCCGGAGACGTCCCGCCAACTGGTGCACCTCCGCCTCGAAAAGCACCGCCGGGCCAGCTCGCCCGACTTGGAGGGCTGGCAGGAGGTGTTACCCCAGCAACCCTGGCAGGGGACCGGCCAGCATGTGGAGGACGCCGACCACTGGCGGACTTCCCGTGCTCCACGGCCGCACAACCGGGTGAGGGCCACCGATGACCTATGCCTCAACTGCTTCATGTCCGGTCACCACATCGCCACCTGCCCTCTCCCCAGATGCTTCAACCGCTTCGACGAGCACCACCTGGCCAAGGACTGCAAGCGGCTGAGGGCGACAACGCCAGCTGACCAGTTACATGACCGCGATGGTGCGAGGTCCATCCGCCAACGGCGGAGCAGGAGCCCCGGGGGAGCGGGTGGCACCAACGGTAGTTATCCACCACCACATTCGCCAGACATGCCAGTGGGTTTCCAGGGCCCGACACCTTCGCCACCACCATCGTCTAACGTCGAGTCCGACCACGCTCTGCCCGGCACGCCCCCCTCGCGATCGCGGGAGTCCTACTGCTACATCAAGCGCGATGACGGGATGCTCACCGCCGAGGGCTGGCTCCGTTACGCGGTGGTCGGGGTAGCCAGGGATGGGGCTGCCTCGATCCCAATCGATGATGCTCATGCGGCCATTGCCACCACGGCTGAGGCACAGCTCAAGGAAATCACCATCCGGCCGTTCTACCTGGACCACTTCATCGTCTTCTACGGCTCCTAAGACATGGCAGACCGGATACTTCGCTGCAGCCCCCTGCTGCTGGGATACAACGTCTTGACTTTGTGGCAGTGGTCCAGGCTCAACCACACGGTCCACACTTCATTCAGGTTCCGAGTCAACTTGGTGTTGGAGGGCATCCCGCCGCATGCCTGGTGCGAGGATACCGTTGCCAAGATCTTCTCCCCATCTTGTTGGGTGTAGGACATTAACGAGGGCTCAGTCGCCGGCAACGACCTTGCCTCGTTCAGGGTCACGGTGTGGATGGCCCACCCCTCCTACATCCCACTGATCTGTTGGCTGGGTATCGGCGAGGACGATGAGCCAATCCACCAGTTCGCCGGAGGCCCCGCCATCCCCCAGTACATCCGTGGGAAGAAGGTTTTGGGGTACGAGGTCTTCATCCACATTTCGATTGTCGCGGACTTCACTTCAGTCGGTGGGATGCCGCCGCCACAGGGTGACGACGGTGGGGGTGATGGCAACAGGGAGGGCCCACCCAGGGGTCTCGGTCCGCACTTCCACTCCATCTGCGAGCGTGACATTCCGGACGGTGACGTCGAGCGTAGTCTCTACTATGGACGAGGGCGCTAGGGGTCCCGGGGTCCTCTGCATAGGGCTGCACGGCGGAGCCTGCCACCTGGACTGCGAGTTGGACTAAGCCCGGCGACCACGACAGGGGGAAGGATGGGGGTGGCCGGCTCGCACGGCGCCACCAGGCTCCTCCCAGGATGTGGGGTGCCAAGTGTGATGCTCCAGCTGGTCACGGCGCCACGGTGCCCTCTCACCTGACAGTTGTTTCCACGGCGCGGCCATGACGGCAGTGGCGGCGGGCTCCCAAACGCCCGCCCCAGGTGCATCAGGTTTGGCGGCCGGTGCGGGGCCCGTCTCCATCATCGTCCGCACGGGTGGCGGGTGGCACTGAGGACGAGGCCCTCTACCCTTCCCCAGCCACGAATGCTTCCTGGGGGGACTCATGATTGACTGCCATGTCCCTGCGGACATCAACCACACGATTGGCCCACTCACGGCTGACATCGCTCTGCGGGAGGCCGACCACGCCGACGACAATGGCACCACACCCTCACCCCTGCTCGGGTGCGCTGTGGGTGAGGCCCCACGTACACCACAGGAAGAGGACGACCATCCACTGGTCGCGGCGACGACCACTCACGACGTGATACTCCCACCCCCACCTCCACCTTTGACCGACGACAATGACTCGTTGGTGGCAGACCTAAGCGCGGCCAGCGTTACCGGTGCCACTGCCACGCTAGAGGGTACGCCCTCGCCGGGAGCTACTTCACCGCCGGCGCCTGACTTCGGCACTAGAATGGGTGTACAGGACGAACTACGATGCTTCGATCACAGGACGAACTACGGTGCAGGATGAACTACGAGCTACTCCACCCGCTTCGGTCACCGAAGGAGGACGCCCCGAACTTTAGCGCGATGACCACCACGACGATGACTGACTACGAGCCGTCTTTCCCAGGCTCTACCTTCCCATCTCTTGTGGAGGAGTGCGGCCCACTTTTGGCCTCACCATCGCTGCCACCACTATAGTCGCCCGAGGTAGGCGACCCGAGCGTTGATGCGTCGATCCCCACTGACGGCCAGAGCTTAGACATCGTGACCACTCGAGCCATGGCGGGGCGCACACCACTTCCTTCACCAACATAGCCACCTGGTTTCGGGACACGGGCAGGTGTTGAGGACGAGGTCCTCTGCCCACCATAGTAGTCGGAGAAGGGCGGCTGAGACTTGGACGACGTGACCGACTCAGCTGTGGCTGTGGGGCACCCGCCCCCCAGGTGTAGCCTCCTGGGCTAGCCTTGCCGCCGCGCCAGGCCACGCTCGCCTTGGGATGGTCCGAGACGTTGGAGGGCGCGCTATCGCCGCTGCCCCTCAATGATGGCGCGCTGCAGACCAGGGCCTGTGGGTTCGTACCAAGACTAGGGCCCAGCCACAGATGATCTCAGACGCGACCTCGGCTCCGCCCAGGCTGCTGGGGACCGGGACGACCTGCGGGGGCACTGTTGCCCCCACCGACCTACTCAGGGCCTTCGATGTCGTTGGCTGTGGTGCTGGCATCGAGGACGGGGTCCTCCGCTCGCTGCCACAATCTTCTCCACCACGCTCGCCAGTAGAGGGGCGTATTGAGGACGGGGTCCTCCACACCCCCTACAACTGCTGACTCCCCGACACGGGTTGACGGATTGCCTTCGTCCCTTACCGGTCGCGTCAAGCGGTTCACGCAACGTGTCATAAAGAAGGCGGTTTCCCACCTCCTGAGGACCAGGATCTATGACTCCTCATCAAAAATGCCCATCAGGAGCACTATGATCGTGGCACAGGCTCTCGCCAATGTCCCGGTCACCAAGTGGGGCGAGGCTCTTGTCATCCAGCGGATGGCTCGTACTCGGGGGACGACAATGGAGGATGCTAGGGCGGATTACGGGTCCATGTTCGGGGATGACCCATCGAACTAAGAGTCCGAGTCCCTGAGAGAGCTCTTCCCGGACGGCGCGTGGCCTCGGCGTTCGCGTCGCGGAGGATGCGCGGTGGTTCCGAAGCCAAACAGGGAGGGTCTCGATGGATAGTACGACCATCCTGTGCTGGAATACGCGGGGGCTCAACGCAGGAGCCCACCGTGACAATGTTCGCATGTTGGTGTAGCAGGAGCACCCGCAGATAGCTTGTATTGTAGAATCCAAACTGAACATTGTAACTCCGATGGATATTTCCTCGCTCCTGGGAATGAATTATGTTAACCACGCATACCTTCCAGCAGCGGGCACTTGTGGCGGGATCATTGTTGTGGATAGGGAGCCGGACATTCACCTCTCCGACGTCCACATCGGTTGCTACAGCGTCACTGTCTTAATCCAATCGGGTGCCGATGGCCACCCGCCATGGTGGCTCACCGTCGTCTACGGCCCATAGGAGGAGAAAGAGAACGGGTTATTCTTCGAGGAGCTCGAGGCTGTCAGGGACGCCTGCCTCGGGCCATGGATGGTCCTTGGGACTTCAACCTCATTCTTGATGAGGTGGACAAGAACAATGATAACATCAATAGACACATGATGTCCAGTTTTCACCAGACGGTTGCTGACTCGAGGTACTCGACCTACAACTACATGGTCGGTGCTACACTTGGAGCAATGAGCGACGCTCACCGATGCTGGTTTGGCTAGACCACACCCTCATCCCCATCGATTGGGAGGGCATGTTCTCGGACTTTCATCTCCAGTCCCTTTCCTTCGATGCCTCCGACCACTGCCCTTTGTTCCTTCATACGCTGTGGCTATCCATGCCAAGCACATGTTCCACTTTGAGGCCTTCTGGCCCAAGTCAGAATGTTACATGGAGGCTGTGGCGAGAGGCTGGTCATGCCCCGATACCATCTTGGACTCCCTACGGTGACTCAACGCCAAGCTGCACAACTTGAAGAAAGAACTCCAGAGGTGGTCCACCAACAGCATCGGGAACGTTCGGGAGCAGCTGCTCATGGCTAGGAAGATCATCCTAAAACTCGACCAGGCTGCCGACCGCCGGCCGCTGACCGATGCTGAGTTCGAGCTGCGCAAGGACCTCAAGTTCAAATGCCTCGGCTTGTCCTCCCTCGAACGCACCATCGCACGACAGAGGTCCAGGGTCACATACCTGGTTGACGGTGACGCGAACACCAAGTACTTCCACCTGTTGGCCCGCGGAAGGAAGCGGAAGAACACCATCACTAGGTTACAAGAGGGGAACAATGTCCGCTCCACGCACGAGGACATCGAGACCACCCTCTATGACCACTTCAAGCAGGTGTTTGGCCAACTGGGATAGGCCGGTTACGAGCTCGACTTCCAGGCGATTAGCCCTTCTCGAAGGAGGAGGTCAAAGTGGTCGCGTATGAGATGCCACCCGATCGAGCTCTGGGTCCTGACAGCTTCACTGGGGCCTTCTACAAGACCACATGGCCAGTCATCAAGGAGGATGTCATGGCTACCATCAATGCCCTATTCTTCGGTGACATCAGAGCCTTTGATAAACTGAACAACGCCTTCATTGTACTCCTGCCTAAGAAACCGGGGGCTAAGTCAGCCGTGGACTACCACCCCATCACGATGATCCACAGCTTTGGAAAGATGGCTTCCAAGCTCATGGCTAACCGGCTGGCTCCAAGGCTCAAGGAAATCATATCACCAAACTAGAATGCCTTCATCAAGGGGAGAACGATGCACGACAACTTCAAGTTCGTCCAGCGAGCGGCCGTCCTCCTGCGAAAGAAGAAGATCCCCAAGGCCCTGCTAAAGCTTGACATCTCCAAGGCGTTTGACACTGTCTTGTGGCCATTCCTTCTCGATAGTCTCAGAGCGTTCGGCATCAGGGAACATTGGCGGCGTTGGGTGGCAACGCAACTGTCATCGGCCTCCTCCAATATCCTCCTCAACGGCAGACCAGGCCAATCCATCCAACACAGGAGAGGAGTGTGCCAGGGAGACTCTTTATCATTGATGGTTTTCATTATTGTGATGGAAGCTTTTGCGCGATTGGTGGACTCTGCGGCCGAGGGCCGCCTTCTGAGACCCATGGGGGCCGCCCCCATCTAGCACCATTGCAACATCTACGCCGATGACGTGATACTCTTCATGCACCCGAGCACGGGGGAGGTGAACGCCATCAATGCAGCCCTCTAGATCTTTGGTGACACCTCCGGCCTAAGGACAAACCTAGGAAAATGCTCCATCACGCAGATACATGTCTCGGAGGACAACACGCAGAAGTTGTAGGCAATTCTAGGATGCCAACTTGCGGACTACCCCATCACATACCTGGGCCTTCTCCTGAGCATCAAGAAAGTACCCAAGGCCAAGATCCAATCTACGGTAGATGTTGTCGCCAGGAGAATGCTGGCTTGCCACAGGCCCCTCATGAATAGAAGCGGAAGGCTAATTTGGATCAAGTCGGTGTTGTGCGCTATCCCAATCTACACCATCATCGTCGATGGCCTGCCTCCGTGGGCAATCGAAGGGATCAATGCCATCTGCAGAAGGTTCATGTGGACTGGCAAAGAAGGGAGGATCAGGGGGAAATGCATGGTCGCATGGCCCACGGCATGCCGTCCGGCAGACCTTGGGGGCCTTAGCATCCCGGATCTTCGACCATCCTCCATCGCGCTGCAAGCTAGATGGCTGTGGCTACAACAGGCGGATGAGTCCTGGGTTTGGGCCAAGCTGCCACTCTCTATCTCTCGCGAGGTCCAGAGCTTCTTTGAGGCGTCGACTTACACAATCCTTAGAGACGACAGATCTGCCGCCTTCTGGACGGGTCGCTGGATCCAGGGCATGGCGGTCAAGGACATCGCGCCAAGTGTGCTGAGCTTCGTCAGCCGAAGGGATATCCGATGGACTACCGTGGCCGACGGCCTGCACGGACATGCATGGGTGCGCCAGATCTCTGGTGGCATCTCGGTGCTGGCAACGCAACAGTACAGGAGGCTATGGGGCTTGGTCGCGTTGGAATCCCTGAATGACAATGCGGACCGTCTCGTATGAAAATGGAACCAGTAGGGGACATACTCCTCTAGCTCAGCCTACAGGGCCCTGCACCTGCCTTCGCACCCGATCGTTGGATGCACCCGGATTTGGAGCACCTGGGCGCCGCTACACGTTAGAATATTCCTTTGGCTGGCTATCAGAAAAAGGCACTGGACCACCGACAGGAGGCATCGACATGGGCTCGAAGCACGCGACGAATGCTACCTATGCTACCAAGAACCAGAAACCATTGACCACATCATCACCTCCTGCTCGTTCTCCAGACACATCTGGTGGACCATACTGGCGGTGCTCGGGGTGGACGCCTCACAGGTGGGGGAAGGCTCCATCATCGACTGGTGGGAGAACTGAAGAAGGAGGTGGCATAGGAAGAAGAGGAAGGACGCTAATACCCTCTTTGCGCCGGTGGCATGGGAGTTTTGGAAAGAGAGAAATACAAGATTCTTCAGGAATGAAACGACCACCACTGCATAGCTACTTACCAAGATCAAGCAGATCGTCGACCTTTGAATAAAGGCGAGGGCGCGCCATCTAGGTGATTTAGTTCGCGAGTAATCAGCATGTGTAAAAATTGACCTCCCGAAACGCGTAGTGCGCGATGTATAAACTCTTCTTCTTAAATACAACGATGCGCAAGTCTTTTACGTATCCGAGAAAAAAAGACAATGATTCTTTCTAAACAATTGTTATCGTAACATGCAGAAGTTACTTTCTCTGGATGATGACCAAGAAGATTTCAGATGATTTTTGTAGCTTCGATGAAATATTTTTGCTTCCGTTATGCACTATGCCTCAGTGTGTGTCTTCTGATGGTCAATCCCATTATCCTTGAGTTCTTTTTTTATTCTCCGTATTCTTTTTTTTACAACAGTATTCTCATTATCCTTGAGTTACCGAGGAAAGGAGGGCAAGATACTGCAAGTTTCTGTATCGTGTCCAAAACCGGATGTAGACGTAGAGATAACAGGCCGTGCTGTTGGGCCGCACCGTGCAGACTGCCGAAGTGCTGGAATTTTTTTTATTAATAAATTTATTTTTAAAAAAAATAACAAAACTAGTCTTCGTTTTTAAAAAATTGTAGGAATAGGCTACCAGTCGCCTGTTGGAAGGACGACGTGAGATAATCGCCCGTTCAAAGGACGACTAGGCCCAGGTCGCCCGGCCAAAGGGCGACCAAGCCCAGGTCGCCCAGCCAAAGGGCGACCAGGCCCAGTTCGCCCAGCCAATGGGCGACCAGGCCCAGTTCACCCAGCCAATGGGCGACCGGGCCACGTCGCCCGGCCATAGGGCGACTAGGCTCACGTCGCCCAGCCGAGGGGCGACCTGGTTTTTGGGTTTTTTTTAAAATAATATTTATTTATTTGGAAATTTCAGGAAAAATTTCGGTTTTTTAAATAATAATTATTTATTCGGAAATTTCAGAAAAAATATGGAAGTCGGAGAAATAGCAAAAATAATAGCAGTCATGCAATGGACGTGCGAAAGCGCCGTTGTCGTGTGCTTGCCCAAACTTAATAGATGAAAAAATACAACAGTGAAACATTAATTAAGTTGTAAAAACTAAAATAGTATCAGTACAATATCATAGAAAACAACATCGGCGGCCAATCATACAAAACTAATATCATCCACGCTTAGGTGCAACACCCCTAATCGTGCCAGGCTTTGGTGCTCTGCGGCCCGCTCGCACATGGCTGGCTGAGTAAGTAAGTGGCGAAGGAGGAACTGTAACACGTGCAGGACGGCCTCCAGCAGCAGGTGGTGTCGCGTACTCGTCCTGTGAGGGCTGTGTCTGTGGTGGTGCTTCACGTAACTGCGATGACGCAAGTACGTCCGCCGGCTCCTGCTGCAGGTAACTCTCAAGGTCGAAGGGTGTCGGGGATCGCTGACGAAAAGTGTCAGCGTGCTCAGAGATGTCCGATCCCTCGTAGTCGTAACGGGTCGTCCCTAAATATATAAGACCAACGTTATGATAACGCTGATGGTAAAACTAATATATAACGTGTCGAACTCTTAAAAGTAGGTCATACCTGGAACCATGGGTACAGCGTGTGAAGAGGAACCTTTGAAATCGAACTGATGCCGCGAACCGTCAAAGTGCATACCTGACCATGCAGAGTGAATGTAATGTTACGAATAAAGCAGTATTAGATAATATAATTAAATTTCACCACTATATCGTACCTGTAGGCATGTGAGCAGGCTGCGAAGATGATCCAATGATATCGAACTCCGGACGCCAACCGGCAGAGTACGTAGGTGGACCTGAATAATGAAACTTATAAGTAACGAACAAGTTAGCATTACTACATACGAAGAAAATATAAGTTACTCACCTGTTTGGTACGTAGGCCGCGGAGGTAGTGGCGCCGTCGGTCCGTCAGGCCTGTGTGTCACGTGTGAAGGTCGAGGGACGACATCCGGCTGTCGCCCGCAGGGCCGGCACGACGTCAACTTGACAATGTTTGCAGCAGAGTCGTACATCCTCTGGACCGCAGCGGAAAGCTCATGGCTGGTCATCTGAATGCCCTCCCTCAACCGGTGCAAGAGCAATCCACCATCCACAGTGATACGGTGAGCCATGTCGGTCTATTAACAAAACGAGAACATTGAAGTAATTACGATAAGAAAAATATTAAACGAAGTGGGTTGAAGTTCATAAAGATCGTACCGCCAACGACATCGCCTGATCTCTGTGCACAGGGTACGTGTCCGTCAACCTGGGGACGTGGGTCCGTGGCTCCGCTGGTGTATACGTGACTCTGATCCGTGTGCGAGGAATATACCAACGTAAGTAGTCCCCGTAAGCCTGCAAGGAAAACGGTCTGGGCTCGTAGGTCACATCATGTAGTGCGTTGGCCCACTCGTCGACCCACGGCTGTATACGGGAGGACCAAGTAACGCCTGCCGATAGACCCCTCCGCACGTAACTATGGATTTCAAAACGTATTAATTATCTTTCTATATATATTAAATACTCAATCAGAACGAATTAATTGTCTTATACTTACCCGTGCACGGAAAGAGGAACAATATGGGCAACCGGGAGTGGGAACGTCTGGTTACGACCAAACTGCCGCATCACTCTGTGAGGAGCGTAGTCCTCGATAAAGATGTCGAAAACGACAGCCTTACGTGTCATCCAGTACTCCTGATCCCTCGTGCAGAACGTCGACAACCCATTAGGCGCTCGTACGACAATCTCCTCCATGCTGTAAGGTGTCCAGCGGACGTCGTCTGCCCTAATCCGGTCGAACGCCGCCATGTACTCAGGATAGGCTCTGTGAACCTGAATGTTTGCCCAAGTAGGCTGTATAGAAAATAATAGTAAGGTGCAATTTATTCGAAAATAAATAGAAACAGGTTGAACTGCGATATAGAAGACTTACCCGCCGCCGGACCCACAATGAACCCATCGTAGGGCCGTCCTCCTCCGTCTCCCCGTACAAACCTGCTATCTCGTAGGGCCGCTATCTCGTGCGCGAAGTGAATCAAGTGCTTCGCGACAGAGTTCCCATGCGACGATGTGAACATTATCCAACCAAACAACCACAACAGATAGGCCTCCAAATGCCTCGACACAGTGGCCTCATCCGCCGCAGGGTGGATATACTCGGCCTAAATTAGAAAACAGAAGTTCAAATTTCATTTAACATACATATGAATATTTGATATTAATGAACTATATCACAATGTTATCTATTTACCTGAAACTGCAAGAACCAGGTCTTCGTAGGCCCGTGATGCTGATTTTCAGCAAGAGTTTGATACTCTGGAGCGTCTGGTCGACGCACAACACCCTCGAAACGGACTAGAAGGTCCTCACGCCAAGTGGCCTCCACGTCTGGACGGCTGACGGCCTGCCCAGCAGTGGTGACACCAAGTAAGTAGGAGACGTCCTCGAGTGTGGGAGTCATCTCCCCGCAAGGAAAGTGGAACGTGTGCGTCTCAGGCCTCCAGCGGTCCACCAATGCCGCAAGTAAGGAACGGTCAAAGTTAAACCGTGTCACCGCATCGGCCGGGGCCTCAACAGCACTAGCCTGCACAAGCCTACACAGAGGCAGTAGACCAGCTGCTCGTAGCCTGTAGCAAATACAACATTTATATATAAATATATATTACCAAATCGTCTGTATGAGTAAAACAAATAAGTGAACGTGTTATTGTGCATACCTCGGTATCCATCGCTCGTCCAGCCGCCACAACTCCTGAGGTACCCTAGGCCGTAGAACAGGTAGCTCAGCAGGTGTCACAGCACTCAAGTAGGACCGGTGGCGCTGGTCCAACTGTGCGTCCAACAACTCCAAGTGTCCCTCATCCATCGCCATACTAAAATATCTTAATAATGTAAAAAAATAATGCACAAATATAATTAATACTATGAAACACTAAATCAAAAAAGGCAGACATACTATTATTTTTAAAGAGCATTTTCGCCTTGATTCCGGAATCCACGACGTGCACGAGGGCGCCGGCCGTCTTGCGGATTCCCTGAAGGTCCTGCTTCTGCAGCTCCCTCTGTGATGGTTGCACGCGTGTACTTTTTGTAAGTATGTCATGTGCCATTGCACTTGGTGCACCGATGTTCCAGTCTTCCCACTTCTAAGTCATCCATATCATTTCTAATGCGCCGTGTCTTACGACGACCTGGCTTCTGTCTTAATTTGTCCTTATCGGGCCCCCGCAGGTAGTTACTTCCAGGATTGTTTGTAAAACTACCAAATATTGCGAAACCATAAATCTCTGCATTCCAGGTTGTCATGACTACCTCCTTCGTAAAATAATGTGAGACATACGGCTTCGGGGACAAATTAGTAAGTGAACAAGCTGCTATAACATGTGAGCACGGCCTGTGTAGAAGTTTCAGTTTCATGCACGAACAACTGCATGAGTTATAACGAATAACACACTCATGTGCAATTCTCTCTCGATTGCCACCACGACGGCCCCGATCCCTACACAGAACTTCAAAGCAATTCTCTGCTGTGCCCATAGGACGTGCACGATGCAAGCTTGCCTTCTCCACCTTTTTTTCATGTAATTTGTCATGAATGTTGAAAAAATCAATGTATTATCTGACATCGCATTAAAAGCAACCATATATCTTTCACGAAAGTACTTGCATGTTCCATGCAAAATACCCTCTACGATTGCTACAAGAGGTAATCCTCTCATGCCTCGAATGACCCAATTGTACACCTCTACCAAATTTGTTGTCATTATTCCAAACCTCGCCCCATCTATGTCATATAATAATGACCACTTCTCCTTTGGCTCGTACTCAATCCAATCTGAGAAGCACCTGATTGATGACCCCGACCTCCGAACCACGTTCCTCAAGGCATCCGTTGGAAGGCCTGAAAGAGGAACAGACATATCATTCGGGTCTTGATTCGTACGAGTCGTTAACTCTGCTGTTTGCTTTGTTGTTAATTCATCAAGACGTGCCCACATTGCATTGAATTTTCTTTGTTGGTTCTGATTGCACAACCTCTTAAACATATTCATAAGGTGTTTATTTTTGAAATGGCTGAAAAAATTTGCACCCAAGTGCCTCATGCACCATCTTGATTGTATGTCCGACCATCGAGGAGGAAGATCACGCTCCACTGAACCATATTGCATATCCGTTATCGCCTTCAACAAACCGGCATGTCGGTCATGTATGACACAAACATTAGGTCGCCCTTGCACCACTGCTAACTTCACACGCTCCAGAAACCAATACCAACTATCTGTGTTCTCACTTTCCACAAAAGCAAAAGCAACTGGTAGTACTTGATTATGCCCATCAACACCAATAGCAGTTAGAATCTGACCTTTATACTTTCCTGTTAGAAATGTACCATCCATGCATAAAACAGGTCTGCAATGACGAAATACCATTATACATTGACCTAGTGCAAAAAAGGCTCGACGAAGTATTAACTTTCCGGACTCTTTTGGATCAGACACATCCATGATATCATAATATGTACCAATATTTCTTTGTCTGATGGTTTCTAACAATCTTGGTAGGTTCTCATAAGATGCTTCGTACGAACCGAATCTCTTCTCAATGACCTTCTGTTTCGCTCGCCACGCCTTCGAATAGCTGATGGTGTATTTAAAATCTTCCTCTATAGTAGTCACTATAGATTTCGGCTCATACCTTAAATTATCAACAATTCGATTATACATGTACTCTGCAATGAAGCTCGATGTAAGAGCAGTATTGGACTTCTCTAATTCTTGTAACTCACATGTATGTTCTGTTACTATAGAGCACTTCCAAATTGTACTCCATTTTTGCTCATAAGCATGTACCCTAAATGGACAGTCCAAAAACACACATTTAACATCATATACTTTCTTGTTAGACTTAACAACTACAAAAGACCGCTTCATTGACAGAGACCAGTACTTCACGGCACTCATCACTTCATCTTTGCCTTTGTACATACCTTCCTCTACTACTTTATTCTCATGATATTCCCACGGCACAGAATTTCCTTCGTTGATCATCAAATTCTTCGAACTGTTACTCTTCCACTCCAGTGGGACAGGAATTTCATTCTCATCTTCAGATGACTCAGTTTCAGATATATTCTCATTCTCCATATCTTCCATCGCCATCTCTTCAACTATATGCTCTATGCGCTCTCCTTCGTCCGCTTCACCCGTCGGTACCATAGATGACAGGTGATGATCACTCTCTTCATTATCTTCCTCATTATCATTGTCATTGTCATGGCTCGGACCTCCTTCTTCTTCTACAACATGTACCTCATGAACCTCCTTCGTATATGCCTGAGCAAGAAGGACTAGAGGCCACCCACGTTCTACAGCTTTGTTGACGTATTTTCTCCATGTTGATGTTGCATTAAGCGGTACTAACTCCCAAAAAGTGCCCTCCCGAGCACGACTAACCATACCCATGACCTTAACGTCATGTTGGTTGCTGTCTAGCCCAAATATTCGCATCAACCAATTCTGTACACCACTAATTGTTCTCTCATTTGCCCTAGACACCCATCTAGTTACTGAGGCAAATCCTGACAGATCAACCCCGTGTACACCTTGAATAATTTCTCCTTCTCCATAATAAATTTGAAATCCTAACTTCTCCGACATCTGTGTAATCTAAAAATTTCAGCTAAAATAGCTTTTCACTAATATATTACTAATATTATTTCAACTATAACTATTTAATTTAACAATATATATAAAATAAAAATATAAGTAATACTACCGAAATATAATATTAATCGCTTAACAGAAATATAATATTATCTAACAATTAATATAACACACATTAAATAATTATATATAAAATTATTTTTTTACTTACCGAAAATTTTCCTCTTCCTCTCTTCTCCTTCTTCCTCCTCCTCTTCTTCTTCTTCTTCTCTTCTCTTCTCTCCTCTTCTCTTCTTCTCTTCTCCTCTCCTCTCCTCTCCTCTCCTCTCCTCTCCTTCTGTTCTGTTCTCCCAGCCGGCAGCGGCCGGCCGCGTTATATATAGCGGCGGCCAAGTCGCCCACTGGACGGGCGACATGGGCCCAGTCGCCCACTAGCCGGGCGACATGGGCCAAGTCGCCCACTGGCCGGGCGACATGGGCCACGTCGCCCATCGGCCGGGCGACGTGGGGCACAAGTCGCCCACTGGTCGGGCGACATGGGCCACGTCGCCCATCGGCCGGGCGACGTGGGACCCGCCATGCCACGTGCCCAGCCAAGTCGCCCACTGGTCGGGCGACATGGCCCAGATAGCCCGCCAGTCGGGCGACAAGGCCCATCTTCGCCCTTTCAACGGGCGACTGGTGGCCCATTCCTGCAATTTTTTGAAAACGGAGACTAGTTTTGTTATTTTTTTTTTAAAATAAATTTATTAATAAAAAAAATTCCGAAGTGCTGAGCGAAGTTGAAAGCCCCTCGCTCAAAAAAAAAGTTGAAAGCCCGACATGAAGCGATCTGATTCCGAACCAAACAGGCCTAGGGCCACTTCCTGAAAGTGGCGTCCGGCGTTGCAAATCAGAAGTCCCTCGATTTCCTGTAAAACTGCCTGCGCGCGGGAAATTTAACTTCTGGACGAGTTATTGCCGCCATTAAGAACGCCACCCTATCTAAATATCATCCTTATGGTTGTCCTTACACAATTACCACTAGAGAGTTTTAACAACGCTACTAACATTTTTGCCCATGTGGCATGCTAGGCACGCATGACACGCTGACGCGCAGTCAGTAATTAGTGCATGTAAAATGTCCTTGCTGCCCGTGGCCATTTCTCGCTCCACGCACACGCTCGTCTTCTCCCTTTCTCATTTCACCCCCTCACCACCATCTTTTCCAGCTCGACGCCACCTCCTGCTCCACCTCTTGGGATCTAGGACCGTGGGCACCAAGGTCGTGCAAGCGATTTCACGTGCACTAGCTGACTGGGTGCCAATGTGTTTGTACGAGCGTGGCATGCCACATACGCAAAAATGATAAAAACATTGTTTGCTTTGTTGAAATATTTCTAAAATTAATGCTGATTTAGACCCTGTTTGGTTCCACTAAGACTAGAAACTAGAAACTATTTTTTAGTCTCTAGAGTATCAAATATATGGACTAATAATCCCTAGTTTATTAATCTCCCTTGAAAGGCTAATTGAAACTAATGGCCCCTATGTATAGTCCCTAGAACCAAATATGCCCTTATTGCAAGAAAAAAATATTTCTTCTTTGAGAAGTACCCGTACAATTTTCAGCCTGTTCGTTTGAACTTATCAGCCAAATCAGCCAGCCATTCAACAGTATTTTTCTCTTACAAAAAATCAGCAGCAGCTAGAACCAGCCAGCCAGAAACGACCAAGCGAACAGGGCGTTCAAGTTTAGATGCACCTCAAATTCCAAGTTTTTTCACCCTATCTCTATCACATCAATGTTTAGCCACTTGTGTAGAGCATTGAATGTAAATAAAAAAATAACTAATTACATAGTTTATTTGTAAATTTTAAAATAAATCTTTTAAACTTAGTTAATCTATGATTAGATAATAATTATTAAATACAAACGAGAATGCTACAGTAAAAAAATTGAAAAATTTTCAGCAACTAAACAAGACCAAAATCTCTCTCATTGTGTAAGTGCAAACCATAGCCCATAGGGGTGATACTTGTATAGTAGGTGGCAAAAAGTTAAATCCCCCCTGCACGCTCATCCCCGTCCCCGACGCACTCCCTCCAAACGTTCCTCCGCTGCTCAGCACGACCGCGGGCGGCGGCGACGAGGTGAGCAACTCTCCTGCGCCCGCCTCGACCCAAACATAGGCCACGCGGGCGGCGAGCTACTGCTGCTTGTACGCTTTACCTACGCTCCATCCGCTGCTCGCCTCGATCGAAGGCAGCGACGAGGCGAGCAGCCCACCTCCGGCCGCCTCGAGCCAAACCTAGGTGACGAGGGCCCTCCGTCCGCTGCTCGGCCCGATCGCAGGCGGCGACGTGGCGAGCAGCCCACCTCCGGCCGCCTCGAGCCAAATCTAGGCGACGCGGGGCCTCCGTATTCCGTAGCGACGCCAGCGAAGGGCACCAGAGGAGCGGCGACGACGACTACTGACCCCGATGAGGTCGACGACATAAGCTGCACTTCTGCGTCCATCCTTCCATTCGGTTCACATCGATCTGCTCGCTCGCTGATTTACGGTAAACTGCTCGTTTCCCTTTTTGCATCGTGCTTATTTCCTCACAGTTTAGTGTCGAGTCCTGCGAAATTTGTAGTGGTTTCAGTTCAATTCGTAGTGGTTTCATTTCAGCTATGAGTCATGATTTGGTCTAGTGCAATTTTGTTAATGTATAATCTGTGATATGTTAGATGGGAAAGGCAGCAAAATGCACTACACAGTGGGATCTCTTGCTGCCAGGGTTTTTAATGAAATGTGAATAGAAGGAAAACCAGGTCATTTGTAATAACTAAGGCTAATGGATACCTATTGATAGTGCAACGATAGTGTAGACCCTCTTGAAAAACTAAACTGTAGAACCATTATTGCATAACATCTATCATATATTGGCATTTGAGTATTCATTTTTTATTGCTAAATTTATCACTTTTTGCTTTAGTTGGCAAGCAGCCAGCAAAGCAAAGAACTAGGTGGAGTTAAGCTCAAGGTATGATAGAAATGGCATTAGATCTATGTATTTTTTGGTACACTGACCGTGTGTTGCTAGGTGGGCCTCAATTTCTTGGTTTTTTTTTTTGCAACTCTCAATTTCTTGGCTCATGGGAACTAAAAAATTCTTAGGTGCCGGTTGCTACGAGCTCATAAATCCATGTCATCTCGAATATTTCCCAGTACACATAAAGCAATGTTCATGTTGGTTCTCACATGCAAATTTCTACAATGTACGTCCTTTGCTATGGTCATATATATGTAATTGATTTCTTAAGAATAATATAACATTCTAATTCCTAAATTGTCTGAGCTTTGCTATGGCTAAATTTCACTCAGTTCAGACAGTTGTTTCTATACAAATTCAGCGTAATTTATGATGATTGACAAGTGCATTCATTCATCACGTTTTCCTTGTTCAAAATCAGTTTCACAGTTAGAATTAACCCAACAGTTCAATTATTTGAGTGCTCTACAAAATTATTACTGCAGGGCAATTTCATTCATATCAGTACCTGCCCTTTTCTATGAAAAAGTTGCACAAATCTTATTTGATCATGGTCATAGCTATTAATATCCCTTACTTCTGAAAAAAAAAATTCTCAGGTGATCATATATTCATCACCCTGATTCTCCTTTATAAAAGATGCATAAGCATGATTTTCCCTTGTAGTGGCACAGCAGATGATGTTCCCTTGTAGTGGCAGAGCAGATAGCCCCTGCCACTCCTTTCAATGCTCCATGAGAAGCCTGTAACCACATGATGGCTAATTTGTAGACTGTTGAAAAAAATGTTAGGCGCAAAAAAGATATGCATAAATGCATAAACAAAAATCTTGCTTTACCATGTTAGGCCCAGGGGAGCGGGACTGAAGGGTGGGCGATATGGGCCATAGGAGTCTAGAGGCACGCTGAATGGTGTGTGTGAACGATCCTCGACGGTCTTTTTTTAGTACTAAGAGATAGTGCACTTAGTCAGAATGTGCAATCAAATAAAATCCTTGCATTGCCGACGCTATAACACAGCTAGTAGTTCTGTATAGCTTCCGCCATACTAAGCAATTAATCTCTCTGCAATACACAGATGTAAAGGCCATTTTTTAGGATTATTTCCAATTCAAACTAAATAGTGACGAATCAGCAGTGTAGGGTATCGGGTACCTGCAATGGAGGATCTTTGATGATATGGTTTATGATCAATTTGATGCCATGAGATGCCCTTTCTTCAGTAGAATGAGTTCTGCTTGTTTGTATTCTCCCAAGTTTGCATGATTAACGATGGGATCATTGATCAGCTACACAACCTTACAGAGCACACTTTCACTACCACACCTAGTAAATGTGCAGTCCCTGCAAAAACAGTCAATAACACATAAGCTTAGAAATGTGTTGGTCTGATAAAGAACAGAATTAGAAACTATTTGTGGTTTATCTCTCGCACTGGAGATTTAAAAGGTCATTTAACCATGCATGGCCAAACCATGCAAGATACATTAGAATTTTGAACGAAGTCATTGTAATTTTCTACAATATCAACATTAGCTCTGACTGGGGACCACTACACAAGAATTGTTGAAAACAGAAGAAGAAACCTTTCAGCATGATCCTAGGTCTGTGCCCTGTGCGTTGCCATGTGCCAAAAACATCATAACCAGAATACGGACAAATCCTGATGCAGGTCAAACAACCAAAAATGACATTATGTCATTATGTTTAAATTCCTATCATGATGCCAGTGCATTAAATTTTTTATTTTCTTAATTATTATTGGTGTTCTGTAGGCACCAGGAATCCAGTTCAAACAGTGCATTGAAATTTCAGAACGTGCTTCTAGAGGTACATGAATTACATTCAAAGATATAAAAGGAACAGTGGTCCAAAAGTTCTGTAGCCCAGCCTCAGGTAAATTCATATATAGTCACAAGGTTTTATGAAATATATTCTGATACTCTTCTCTCTTTGGTGAAGGGCGGCCCTGGTGCAAGCGGTAGAGCTTTACCGCCTGTGACCAAGAGGTCTAGGTTAAAGCCCCAGCCTCTGCACATTTATGTAGGGATGGCTGCTGACTATTTTTCCCTTCCCCAGACCCCGCAGCGCAGGAGCCTACGGCACTGGGTACGCCCTTTACTCTTCTCTCTTTGCACTCTGATAAGTTAGATCTCCATGTATTAACCCGGCTTTCTTATGTGTCATGCAAACTACTGGTATCATCATGCATTGTTATTTGTTAAACATGGGCAATCTTCAAGTTACTGTCTCATCAAGTAGCTGCCTGATTTTCTTGGTTTCCAAAAGACTGTATGCTTGTTGATTTGATTGGCTGCTTGTTTCCTTAGATTAGGTGCTATTTCTCTCTTATAGGTGGCATGATTCTACCTTACTGATTTCTCATTGCATTGATGACATGTGCTGTATCTTTGGTCTGGTTGGTTGTGTTCACTAGTCAGTAGTGTTTACTGAAATCTGACTACCACATACTAATGTTTTTGGATTTGTTGTCTTGCAGTTGAAATTTGATCCAATGGTCATGTGAAACCACAGAGTTTCCACCAACTAAGCAACCTAAGCTCAGCCAAAAAGCGCAACTCCTATTTTTTATGATTGTCACATTAGTGATTCTGTGTAAATTTTTATAGTCCCATCAGCTGTTGTTCCATTTTAAGAATGGTCATCATCGAAAAATGATGTGTTCACTGGATATCATAGGAAACTAAACTTCATCTTTAATCTATCCTGTTTGGGAGATGTTCGACTTTCACCATAATCCAATGATACAGATTACTATGTTTGTTAATTTAGGCTTCGGAAGCTAGGAGTGAAACATTATTTTGTGCAATTTTGTGTCATGTACATTATTGGCTTGTTTTTTATTTCCTTTTTCATTTCATAAAAATACATAGGGGGCCTTACACCTATGTCTACTAACAAAGTTTTCAATGCATTGTCTAACTATGAATATGTTTTCCCTATACAGTTCTTCTAATACTATCAGTGTACAAGGGGGTTCTGGTAGTTACCATGGCTACTAAGTCGGGTATTGTCTCTTACTCAAGTATAATAATGTATTCCTAGGCCAAAATGCAAATACCATGCCTTCTGGTATGTCAAAGAAGTGAACACTAGCGAGTAGGAATGTAGGAGTATATATATTATGTTTACTGACATTAAAAAATTATCCACAAGAGAAGCATGTGAATGTCTATGTTTGCATAGAGCTATCTAGACATAATTAAGTCTTGACCACAATAGTTAATTTTGTATATTCTAAAAATTGTTTTGCAGAATTTGCATCATTTCAAATGGAAAAAGCTGCAATTCGTGAACTACCCCACAAAATTGGGGTACATTGCAAGCTCAAAGATCTCAAGAGACGACCTATAGACTTTGATGGTAACTTCTTAAGATTTCATGAGGGTATGTATGAAATTGGTAGAGAGGAATCTCTGTGGAAAGCAAAATGTCTCATTAACAAGTGGTCTAAAGCCAATCCAATTAAAATTTCTGGATTTTCTTAAATGAAGAATGTAAGAAACCAGTCCATAATCACCCTAGAAAACTATTATGAGGAATCAGGACATGCAAGAATCGTGCTATCTTGGGTAGATGGTAGTCTGACAGCATGGCTAAAGAATGGCGGCTACAAAAAAGCCTTCAAAACTGGAATACAAATGCGTGGAAGTGTCCCGACACAGGCCTTTCAACGTATCATAATGTAAGTCAGTTCATCTTTAGCCTTTAAGTTTCATATATTTGGCTTACTTTGATTCATATGCTGCATGTGTAGTTCTTATCCACTGACCAAAGTAAAATGTCAATACACACACACACACACACTGCTAATGGCATGGTGGTCCATGACCCAAGGATACCGTGCAACAGCCAACGGTTCATCGCTGACGTCACCAGTGACTGAGTTAACCCAACCTTTGATCGGGTTAATTGGCTCTTTCTTTTCTCGGAGTTGAATCTCATTTAAGCTTCAGCGGTGACACTGGTGATGTATGCATGGTCTGATGGTCAGCGACACGTGCTAGGCCACCTTAGATAATCTGCTCTGGGTGATGGCCACATCAAATTTGAGTAGTACATAACCTAATCAGGTTAGGTGGAGTACATAACCTAATCAGGTTACTGAGTTATAACCTGCAAGTTAGAAAAATATTTAGCTTGGACAGATCAAGTATGTTTTCTTGTTTTTCTTTGGTTAGTCTATGGTCTTCCCTAGTGATCTCCTAAATGCACTTTTATCTTGACTGTAGGTTCATAAAATTCTTGTTTTTGGTTAGTCTATTGTTTTTCCTAATGATCTCCTCAATGTACGTTTTATTTTGGCTATAGATTCATAAAATAATTGAGTTGGTCACCATAAGGGTTAATCTTTGCTGGTGATTTTTTTCTTTAATAGGTCATCTGCATTTACTACTTGTCCATGTAAATTTTATCAACCACAAATATCATGACACTTTTTACTTTGATCAAAGTATGTATTCTTAATGCAAGAAACAACCAATTCAATTGTTATATTCTTGGTAATGTGTGCTCTTTAAAATGTCTTGCTTCTATACTTTACTGCTGTTTTGCTGGATCAAGGCAAGAAGCAGCTATTCCAACTACTTCCCTCAAGCATATAGAATGATCGGATTATCAGAAATTTAGATTTTGGAAATATTGCAGCCCCTATTACTATGTCCCTATCCTGGCTTCCATTTTTTAATCTTGCAAGTAATTAGTTAGTTGAGTTCTATTACTACTGTCTGTTGGTTGATTTAATCTTGTCGCCTTAAAAACAATGCTGAATTGCTGATTATACTTGTTCTTTGTTCAGTGATACATGCAAGGGACTTCAATATCTTCTTAGCAAGGGTATCTATCCTAGTGCTATAAAAGAATCTGACTTATTCTTGTGTAATGAGAAAGTGAAAGGTGAAGGGCACTTATTAAAAATGTTGGACTTTCATGGTATAGCTGTCTTCACAGTTTCACACTAATGTTATATTCAATATATGTTAATTTTGAAATATCTTATTACTTTCTAAAAAAATTGCAGCTGACCGGCTCTCAATTGTTGCTGATCAAGGAAAAAGGAAGTCTAAGTTGTGGGCTGATGTCAGAAATATTTTTCATGAAATTTCCAATCATGCTGATGAGAAATTGAGTGCTGCAGCAAAGCATTTCATTGACTATATCAGTACTGGAAGGGTTGAAAAGCTTGATGGTTATCCAGATATTTGGTCTTTTGAGAAAAAAAAACATGCTATTTATTTTCATTGATGTCAGCTGAGAAGTCAAAGATACATCCACTGTTGAAGAACAAGAAACAATTTGCTTGGCCACCTAACAAGGAACTCATCAAGCAACTTCTACAATATGACTGTCAACGACACTATGACACTTCAGATCCCTATGATTACCTTCGGCTTTGCCAAAATGTAATCAAACATTGGACAAAATATTCTGATAATGTTTGGCTACTCAAGGTAACTGAAAACTGTCTTTTTTAAGTGAATATCCCTACTGTGGTAATATATATTAACATATACAAGAGTAAAGTGTCCACTTTGATGAATATATAACATACTCATGTGGCTGTCATCTTCTGTGTTTGGCTTTTAAACAGCAGTCCTGTCCCACTGTGAACTATTTTCTCCAGATGCTAGAGGACTGGTCACCAGGACTCTGGTGCAAGCTGTACAATGTTGTTGGGTGGCCAGAAGAGCACTAAAGTAAGTGAAGATAATGTTTTAAGTTTATTTCTCAGCCATGCCATGCAGTCTATGCATGTTATTGTTATGTATTGCAATGTTATTCTTGCAGTTATGAACTTAAACCTGAGTTGAAGTGTTGATTGAGAATTGAGATCATGGGCCAGATTTCTAACATATCACAAAACTTTGCCGTATTTTTTATTCAAAGATATTTCTATTAGTTTTGAGGTGAATTTCATTGGGCAAGTTCGTGTTTTATTCGCATCCTGCATATACATTGTTGGCTCCCTGATTATTTCGTTTTAGAAGCAAACTCTATTGGCATGCTTAACTTGATTTAGAATTGATTTGCTGCTGGCATGCTTGTAGTATTTTGATGAGTGATGCCTGTGAAATAAGAAAATTAGGTGCTGACAAATCCAGTTTCTGGACATGCAGGTGGTCATAAGTATGTCTGCATGACAATTGCATCAGATGTATCCCAGTCTCTGGATATGCAGGGGTCAGATCGAGTCCATGATGTATTCTGAGCTATATCATATTTATCCCAGTATCTGTACCGTAGTGTCGTGCCTTTGAGAATTCAAAAATAGAGCCAAGACTCATGTACCTTATTATCTTATTCTGTCAAACCCACTTTTCTAGAAGTGAAGTACTAGTCTCAAAGCAGTGCTCATGCCGAAACTAAAATTCTGTATTGCAGTTTTAAGTTGCTGAATACTGCGTGACATGTGAAAATTTTTTGTTCAGACATTCTGTACTGCATGCATCCATGGTTCTTGGCTAAGATTGTAGAATGCAATGTATGCTTTTAGTCTTTGGGGTTCGAACCTGTTAAGTTTTGTTGTTGTTCTAGGGAATCGCTGAACTTCTTTCTGGAAGTGCACTCTTGGCAGCTGGTTTGTAGTTGCGTGGGACTCAGGTTTGTGGTCTTTTGTAAACCACGTTCATGAGATGTCGAAACAAGATGGTCTTATGTCTGTTGTGCTCTGTGGAAATTTTAGCCTTTTGCCATTATTAAGAAACAACGCTTCTTCGCTCTTAGAATTAACTTTGGAGAGATGTTTCATCAAAGTCCCTCTCCGACGTACACTAGCCAAGACGCTCGCTCGTGGCCGAGGGCGGACCACTACGGGCCGGCCAAGGCATGCCTACGGCGGCGGCGAGCAGAGCACCCGCGACGACGGTCGGTGCAGCGGGTGGCGTGGCGGCCTGGTGCGCCCAGCCCAGTTAAAAAGGGTAGCCGGCATTGGTTCGAGGGGAGGAGGAACGGATGGACAGGTGTTCCGGACGACCCGCGGTGGGCACCGAACATGACGAGGGCCGCGCCGACGGGATCTCCGGCGGGCGTGCGCCGTAGCTTGGCGGCTCTGGAGCACAGAGCACCGCCATGTCGGGCGGCGCAGGACGTCGATTCGCAACATCGAGGGGTGGCTTGGCTTCCGGCTCGGAACTGTCCCGCAGGTGGAAGTGGTGACCGCACACGCGGGTGGTGCACCCTGTGGCGCGCAGGGAGATCCAGAGGAGCGGGGCGAGGGTGCCAGGTCTCACTCAGTCGGCGTCAATGGCGATGGCCTATAGGGCGGAGGTCAGTAGCGATGGCCCCAGCACGCGCAGGTGAAGGAGGTAGAGGCGGGTCAGACACTACTCTCAGCGGGAATCTCCATGGCGAACTCGGGTGAAGGACCAGCCATGGCGGTCGCGTTCCAGAGCGAGGGAAAGAGCAGGATTGCGGCATGGCTTTTGAAGACGAGAACGCGGTCATGGGCGATGCGTGGCAGGCTGAGCAGAAAGCGCGTGCGTGGCATTGTATCGAGAAGCTGGAAGCCATGTACTAAGGGCACGTGGTGACCGCGCCGAGAGACGCCAAGCACGAGCCCGAGAGCATCCTTCTTGTCGTTTTCGACTGCGCATGGTGTCCGTGAGACCGTGAGGACTACACCATGCAACTGATTAAAGTGTTTCCTTGAACTGACTAATCAGTGATGGATCTAGAATTTTATGGTAGTATCAATTTAGTAGAATCATTTGATAAAAAAGAACGTATCTAGTGTCGTAAGCTCTCGCACTGCGGGGTCTGAAGAAGGAAAAACAGCCAGCAGTCATTCCTGCACAAATATGCAGAGGCTGGGGCTTGAACCCTGGACCTCGTGGTCACAGACGGTAAAGCTCTACCGCTCGCACCAGGACCGCTCTTCAGTAGAATCATTTGATAATTCGGTAAAAAAAATTACAACGTAATTTGGTATAAAGACACTAGATAATATGATAGATATTAAATTCGAAGATTAAGCTGAAAACATCCATAAATTACAAGATATATACATGGTTCAAACGTATAGGCATAGAAGGGTAAGAGACCTACACTGTTACGTATCTGACTTCATTGGACGACGTTTTCCAAGGATTTGCAGTAGAAAACAGCCACCGCCTTCTTGAACCTCACAATGGCGTAGTTCTGCACTTTAGTCATGCAGGCGCAGCGAGCTGGTCGCAGCGAATCTCGATCTGACGATCTTCATCACAATTAAGGCAAGTAGCTCCAAAATTTAGTTCCATTTAGAAGCTTTTAATAGCTTTTAACCAAATATCTATATTAAATAGGATTAAAAGTGTTTTAGTCCTCTTTAGTAGCTTTTAGCAACTCTGAAATTGCTAAAAAAAACTAAACCTTTTAGTAGATCCTAATATTTTAGTAGCCCAAATCAAACACCACCTTAGTCATTACGTCCTGTATACTTGTAAATTGCTCCTGTTGATTGATTCGAGAGCATTGATATATACGGCGGCCAGCGTGCCGGCCCTATATTTTCTAGGGCCCTCTAGCGAACTAATCATCATTAGCCTATAAGACGATATTAATTATAGTTCTAATCACAAAACAAATCAAACAACATAGTGACAACAATAAATTTATATTTCTCGAATTAAGATGGTTGCCTTCATTGAAGAAGAAAAAACTCAATCATATCCATTGCTTCTCATGAAAAGATATTTCTTCAAGCATTTCTTAATGCAAAATTATTTAGGATGGTAACATTGTAAAATTTCAACGCCTCAGATCGTAAACTGAAGAAAAATATTGCACTACATGAGACTATTACCAGCTAATGTTTATCAAAGATTAATTAGAAGAGTATAAATTGTATAAAATAGAATGGTGAATACACAACGTATTCATACCTAGGTCTAATAATGTTTTAATCTGCAGACCTGTGAGGCTCATACCGTGCAGTCCACCAGGCACCAGCGGCTAGTCATGTTGCCCGTCGACCGGTCCCCAAGCCTCCAACTGCAAGCTGCAGCAGCGCGCGTGAGGACGATCCGTCGATCCGCATCCGCCGTGACGCCGTCCGTGGGAGTCGCGAACTCGCGATCGCGAGTTTATTTGGAAACTGAATATGGGGTTTTTATACCTAGGCTTCGGCCCCTCTTTGGGCTGGGCCCTCGGCGGTCGCACTTGCCGCATTCCGTCAGGGCGGCGCTGGCAGCGAGGCTCCCTTGTGTTTCCTTCTCGAAAAAGTTTTTCGTCTTTTTATATCTATGTAAACTTAAAACTGAATAAAATATATCTATCAACTATTGAAACCGTGGAGATTATATCCCTGGCCTACGAGTGATTTTCAGGATAGTTATTTTTTCCTTTTTCATTTATTTTAGCTGAATTTTTAAAAAATCATAATAAATTATAAAAAAGTTAATTTTTTATACTATAGATAAGTAGATCTACACGATGAACCTATAATATAATATACTTTAATACAATATAGCTTTAGATATATGATTTTCTATTATTAATTAGAATAATTCATATCTACAATTTTTATGGTCGAATTATGGTGAAATTTTAATTGTGAGCTAATTATTGTATGTTTGAACTATGATAAAAATTTCAGATTCATTGGATCACGTACAACTTAATTATATATTTATTTAGATTTAACAAGCATAACTAAGTTATACTTCATACAATGAGTATAAAATTTTTACTATAGCTCAAGTATATAATAATTAGCCCAAAAAAATTCACCAACGTAGTCTACACGGTTTCAGTAGTTGAAGGATATGTTTTTCTAATTTTTGAAGTTGAAAAGATCAGAATTTCACAAAAGTCGAGGGACAGAAACTGACATTTTCCTTTCCTTCTCTAGGCATCCCGGCTGCTGAGGACCGGTTGCTTCATGTGCCCGCAGATTAGGAGCGAAGCGATTGATTTGGAGTACGACGATTACATTAGTAATAGATTACGAGAACGTGGCTTGTTAAGATGACAACGACGATGGAGAAGCTAGGGCAGATACACCAAATCCCTTTCTAGGACAGAGGCTTGCACCTTTGGTAGTTTGGACTTTGGACCCCTGGCCACAGGCCAGAAGCCGCACCTTTGTCGTTCTTCTGGAAATCCATCCGTCTCTGGCATCCGCATCAGGCCTAGAAAACGGGAAAAACAGTCCAGGAGCAATACACGTGCAGGTACAGTACTACATGATACTTCTGCCATGCTTGCAACCTTTAACTTAGCCTATTTTTTTCATTCCCGTAGTAGAGAACGAACGGGCCTATAGTATAGACTCATTAAAATAAAGAAAATGAGGAGCACGCACACTGTCCACAAATGAAAAGGATCTGGGCAGATGAAATAAACAAAATATCCGCAAAGAAAAGGATTTGGACAGATGCATAAAACAAAAATATGAGATTAAGGTGGCCCTTGGGGTATAACTCCTATAGCTGTGGCAACCTCCATCTTCTTCATGATATACTGTGCATAGAACTTTGGTCTTCTCAACTGAAAAGTAACGGGAAATGAGTTCACTACAGCAAACTATAACAATAACAACTACTGACAAGGATGCAGATGAAAGTTCGAAAAGTGTGTACCATCTTTGTAATAGCATCAGCAATCAACTCCCGAGCTTTCTCCTCTGTATCCTAAAGGCAAAAGAACAAGGTGTCACATATAAATAACATAGCACAAGATCCCATGTTGCATGTCAAACATACAAATATGAAATACTTACTTCTTCAGCAATGGCTTCTGTGCAATAGCGGAACTTTAAAGGAAAAAGGAGAAACAGTTAACGATCATATCAAACAGAAATGTAATTAACGAAAAGATTGCATTACTTTGCAAATTATCTGCGCAAAAAAAGAAAAAACCAACCTCCTCCTCCATCTGAAAGTCTGATACCTCCAGTGCGTGTTCCATTTGATGTTGGCGTAGCAGAAACTTGCCCGATTTATAGACATCATCCAAAGCGTCTCTAAAACTCATCTGAACATGATTCAAGAGAAAAGGCATGGATACTAGCGTTTATAACAAAAAAAACAGCATTCAATAGTTGCTTATAGTTGTGCAAAATACCGAAACTGCTAACCTCAAGCTTAGCGACTCGCTTCCAAATCTCAAAGTAGACACCATCTAACTCCCTATACTAATGAAATTCTGTGCTCATGTAATCTACGCATTCCTGAACCGAAAGAAGAGGGTAAACTGTTAGATACAGATGGTTACAGGACGCCAAAATCAAACTAAAGGCTGGACAGAGATTGTACATAATAGGCAACATGGGCTAAGCGAATGGTTATCTTGGTAAACCCAGTAGCAATCTTGATTGCTTGGGATTCTCCTCTTTTGTTTATTCTTCTCCACTAAACAAGACAAGAATTATTATGGTGAATACAAATACAGAAAAACAATGTCAATCTATGTATTTATGGTAAAAATTACCTTAAGAGTTGTCCGCTCAATGTTTAAATAGTCTTCCATCCACTGGTTCAATGTAAAAGGGTTGTTAGACCAGAACACGAGTTAACACTGTAAAATTATGGACTGTGCTCAACATAGTCTATGATTCATACCTTAAGCTTCTTTAATAACTCTTTCCAGAAAAGAAGATATTCTCGTTCAATCTCATACTTATGAAAATACTCGCGGTAATCAAGCCAATGGACATACTCAGAACAACCCTACATAAAAGTAGATGGAGAACATGCAATTTAGAAACTTTAATGACAAACATAGATGAATTATTAACCATGGAGCTACCCATAAAATCTAGTAATGGCATTTCACCTAAAGTGGAAGTATAAAAAAGGGCGTACCCAGTGCCGTAGGCTCCCGAACTGCGGGGTCTGGGGAAGGGAAAATAGCCAACAGCCATCCCTGCACAAATGTGCAGAGGCTGGGGCTTGAACCCTGGACCTCTTGGTCACAGGCGGTAAAGCTCTACCGCAAAAGTATCTGCCATTCTCAACAGGGAAAAAGGAGTTAACATGAAAGGAGGCAATGGCCAGCTATAAACACCAACAAGGTTAAACAACATGTCCTGCAATGCCATAAACTTCTTGTTGGCATAACCATGAATAGTGTTTTAAGTATTTCAAGCGGAAAATAACTGTTAATGAATTTTCAGCATATACAGTATAAACGAACTCATTTACACAGTTTAATATTTTTTTTACTTCCAGAGTATTATGTATCATAAAGTTCTAGTTAGAACCATCAGATCTTAGATCTGGAGACTTGGGTCATTGTAACAAGGAGTTGGCTATACTAACACAACTGGCAGAATCAAGTTGTAGGGTTACTTGAGAATTACTATAAATATACTCACGCGATCTCGAGGGACCAAGCGTTGATAGTCATCCAAGGCAGCCACAGTGCGGTACTGGAAGGACCAATCAAATGTGTCATCTTTCTCAATATACGCAAGTAACCCCTCCTTGTCAAGATGGTCCAGAAAGTGATCCTTTTTCAGTTTAGTTTCATCTTCCACAAAGCACTTTAGCTTTTCTTCGAGACGGTATCGATAACAATCATATTCCAATATAGAAGCAAGCTCTTTTTTGCGCCGTTCTTGTGTCATCTGAAGATAATGAGATCACTGATAAGCAATACGATAAATTAAATACGAGCAACAGATCAAGAGAAAAATAATTCAGACGATATAAACAACATATAGCATGTAATGGTAGATAGGAATATAGTGGAACCTTGTAATATTTGATACGACACAAAACACGGTTAACTTGTAGCTTTTTGATCTGCTCATCGCTCAGTTCAAGAGAAGTGTCAACACAAGTATGTTCACAGGGAAGCTGTTCATAATAACGCTGTAACTCCTCATCACTGATGTCCTCTCCTAGGCCCGATTCATTCAGTTGCTGGATAACAAGGTCCGCTTCTTGTACCTATTTCATCACTTCCTCTGGAAGATGTATTTTGTTGTCGGCAGCAGGTTCTTTGCAGTGCTGGGCAACAGCATTGCTATTGCTAACCGAGGAACGGCCAGTGCAAGTGTTGCTGGAGATTGATGGATTACTTCCTGACTGCTTCTGTCTGGTGATGCACCTGTCCATGGTGCCAGCCCTTTGGGTGCCCAGTGGGTGCAGTACCTGTCGAGAAGGCAGTCCTCTCACCTGTTTTCTCTTTTATGCAATGCTTCTGCACCACCTTATATCCTGCAACAGTCTGATGCTTCCGTGGTGTCTCACCACTCGAGCCTTTAACAGCAGTCTGATGCTCCCGTGGTGCCTCTACATTCAAGCTTACAGCCTGATGCTTACGTGGAGTTTTTATGCTCAAACCAGCACCTGCATTCACTGTCAAACGTGGACTCTCCATTGGGGTAAGCCTGGCAGCAGATTCTGCAGCACCACCAAGGGCAGTGTTGCCGAGATGAATGGTTGAACCACCGGGAACTGGCAAACTACTGGTCGAATCGATAGATAACAAAGAGAAACGTCGATGGCAGGAGTAGGACTACTGCTTCTGACCCGTGCGCAGGGAGGAATCCCTTGGAGATGATGAACTCCATGGCCTGGTGTACTTTGTAGCTCGGGCAACCGGCGGCTGGGAAGTGGCGGCTGGGGTGAAAGTTGTGCTGGGCTCCCTACGGGATCCATGGTATCCGGCCAAATTTGAGAGATTCCTCAGAGGATTCGCTCCCCTCGAACCCATGCCGCCCCCGCAGCCGGCGTTCTGTCCCGACCCGCCACTGGAGCCCGTGCCCTTCCCGCAGTGCTTTGGCTGCGGCATCACAGCACCTCCACTGGTGCCCGAGCCCCGCAACGGGCCCTTCAGACGGTGCTCCGGCGGGGGCATCCCTCTACCTTGTTTGCCCCGCGCTGTGCTTCGGCGGCGGCGTACCACGAAACCCTAACCGGATCCCGGTGACACGAAGGGTTGCTTACTAGACGCGGAAGGGAAACACCCAGCAGGCGAGCACGTCTCGTTTCTCGATTCGATGGGTTGGGGATTTGATGGCTTGTTTGTTCTCCTCTTCGATTGGGAATCGAATTGGAAGGGCGGCGACGTAGCGTAGCGTAGCGCGGTGGGATTTGTTCTCCTCTTCGATGGGGAATCGAATTGGAAGGGTGGCGGCGTAACGTGGGCCGTACTGGACGCCGACCGGGGTGGCAGCCAGCCGGCTGCCGACCACCCAGGTCTTCAAGCATGCATGGCCCAGGTTGTGGGCTTGCGGCCCAGCAGGCCGTCACTCTTCATATGGCTTTGTATGGCCCAGGTTTCTCTCTACAACAAATACAATAACAAATACAATGTATAATATTTTTATTAAAGGACAATAGACAAAACTTTCTCCTTAGAATGTCACAAGAATAAATACAATGGATAATTTTTTTCTATGCAAGGACAATAGACAAAAATAAATAATTATGTATTATGGAGAAAAAGCAAAAAATAAAACAATGATGGGCTCGGTCTTGTGGGCTGCAGCATATGGGCCGTCATCGCGTACACAGGGGCTGCTCCCTCAGCCGCGCATGGGCCGCTCGCTCTGCCGCGTATGGGCCGCTCGCTCTCGTCTCGTGGGCCTGATGCGGGAACGGAGGGGGTGGTCGGTAGGCCGCCGCCTGCCGACCTGGTCGGCGCGGATGATTCCCAGCGTAACGTGGTGGGGTGGGGGGCTCGGATTGTTGCGACAGGGGGTCGAATCCTCGTCTATACCTTTTTTTTTCTGTTGTTACATAACAATTGATGGCCATCTAGACTTGTCGTCATAAATTTATTATCGATTCACTTTTTTTAACTTGGAATCACACCATAGATACATAACCTTTTTTTAGATGCATATATATTTACGTATATACACACACGCTCATGCCTATAAATAAACATATATTCTATCCCATTATAAGCGCTTTCGAGATTTCTAAGTCATTATATGTGTTTCGTTAAGACGAGTTGTTGACCCTTAGAAAAATAAGAATAACATAGTTAAATCATTAACTATTGAAATAAACATAGAAAAATAGGGGCAACTACGTTGAGAACAAATGGTCAAGTTTCACAATAATAAGAATATAAATAAATGAGCTACCTTCAGGTGGTATACGTCTGATCTCTTTCATCGACGGCTCCACTCCTAATCTACTTTTTTACATTATAAAAGAGCAAATTAATTAAAAATAGTATTTCATCCTAATGTTTTCAAGCCACCTAATTTGTTGTCCCTAAGATTAAGATATATATACTTCCAAATCTGATCTAACGCATTTAAATCTCTCACTCTAACAAACTTGCCCATTTACAACCGTGTCTGCCAAACCCACATTAGCCAGCAACGCCGTGTGCTTTTTTCTTCCACCGTCGTCGACACTACCCGCGAGACCAATTCTTTGTTGCCCTGATTTATCTTATTTTAGATATATGTAAGCTAACGACCAAAGAGAGGGGCTGCCAACGAGGACAGAGCCTTTGGCTCCTGGCTCCTGCTAGACACCACAACCCACGCTATTCTACAGCAAGGGTTAAGAGTATGCAAGTTGCTTGTGTTGCAACATGTAGGGATATACTTTTCATTAATATAAGTGCTCAGACATACAGAAAGGCAACTGTAAAGGTCATATTTTGCCAACATGATATGTAAGCATCGATGTGCTTCGTTTGCAACCTGTATTAGCATTAAGAAAATACTACCAAGGAAAATAAGAGAGAACTTCTCTGGAGTGAAAGAAAATATACCTTCACAAAATCATCTTTGGGGTTTGATTTCGCATTGGTCAACTTCCTTGTCAATGTCTTTTTTTTTCGGGGACTAAGGGTGTCCATGAGGTCAGGAGTACCCCCTTCCCGGCCCCCACGTCGCTCCCAGCGGGGCGACACGGGCGGCACCGCAAACCTAGCGCCGCCACTCCCCCCTCCCCTTCTCCCGCCGCGCCGCCGCCGGCATGGGCGTGCGGCTTGTCGTGAGGGCGGCGGCAGGGCCTCTTCGTCGCGGTGTACGCAATGGATGGCGGGACGGCCTTGTTCATGTCGGCTTCAGGCAAGGCGATGGTCGCCGCGGCGAGATTTGGCGGGGCGGCGGCGCTGGCCCGGATCTTCGCGGCCCCGGCGGTCCTGCTGCTTGGGGGGCTCTCCGACGGCCGGATCCGCCCGCACCCCCTCCTCCTTTGCTGGTGGGCCTGCTGGTCGCTAACATCGCCCCAACCCGCGTGGGTGGCGCCTGATGCGGCTCAGTGTGGCGCGGGTCCGCTCGGTGGCGTGGCTTTCGGGGCTCCTGCTCCCCGGAGCCATGGAGCTTGGGGCGGCGGTGGGACCCACCCCTTGGCTGGTGCTACCCCTTGGCGAGATGCGATGGTGGTGCTTGGGGGAGGCTCTCGGTGGTGGTGGCGACGGTGCTGTATTGGTACTCCGGCAGGCGGCGGCGCTGCTTACAGCATGATGGCGTGGGTTGGTGGCGGAACGGCTCGAAGATGGAGGTGGGTTGGTGTACTGCCCGCGTGCAGATGCATGACGCGAGGCTCGGGTGCTGGTCCGCGTCGGTTGCCGCCCGGCGGCAGTGGTGCGGCTCTCCTTCGGTGGCGCCGCGATGGCGTGATCAACCATGGCTGAGGCTCATCTGCGGTGCCGGGGTGGTGTTATGGCGGTGCCGGGCCTGGTGGAGGTCATTCTACTCCGTCGGGGCTCGCTGGCGGACGCAGGGGGTAGCGGCGGGGTTTCCCCCCTCTCTGCTTGCCCCCTCCTTCTTCTTGATGGTGGCCTCTCGATGGCGATGGCTGGAGCTCTTGTTGGCGTTGTGGGGCGGTCTTCAACTATGTCGTCCTCCCCCCTTGGCCTTGTCTACCTTATGGGGCGGTTGTTGTGAGGACGGAGGCTGCGACGTCTGTGGGGGCACTAGTTTGGGACTTTGCTCCTGACCCGGTACCCCCAGGAAGATCGGTGACGGCTTTGGTAGCACCGCCATATGTGGGTGGTGCGGCTGGTGGAGTGCACAAGGTGGGAGGCCGTTCTTTGCACGTTGTTTGATTGGTGAGGTACTGGCACGGCTTTGTGGCTACTTGCGTGGCCGGCGCATCGACCTCTCCGGTGAGCTTTTGCAGGTCTGGCAACGACGGCTCGGGTATCTAGCAGGGACCCGACATCTTGACTATGGTCCGTGCAGTGGGTACCTTGGGCGAAAGCCTAGCAACGACGGCATCTGTGGATGTCGTTCTCCCTGTTGAGGGCGTCGCGTCCCCTGCTCTCCACGGGTGAAAACCCATTCCTTCTTGGACGAGTGACAGCGGCGCTTTGGCGTCGCAACCTTCCTGAAGGCGTCGTTGTGGATTAAACTCGGTCGAGATGTCTCGTGGCAGGATCTGGTGCGTCGTTTCTGCTGTTGTGTCATGGGTTGTGCTAGTGGTGGATTCTGGTGCTCCATGAAGTGGTAGTTGTTGTCTCGAGTTGTTTTTTAGTAGGGTCCTTTTATGACCAAGAGTTGAGTGGACGTCGACCAGCTGCAAGTGGCGGCGTGTGTTGAGTTAGTTGGGTAGCTGGTGTGAAGTGGTTGCTAGCATCGATGACCCAATTTGACCGAGGGGTTGAGGCTTGTGTCGATGTCCCAATCCGACCAAGCAAGGAGTTGAGTGGGCGCTACTTGTGGCGCGAGTTGAGTTGACTTGGTACCTAAGTGTGCAGGTGGAGTAGGGTACCCTCCATAATTGTATGATTTTTCTGGTCCAGTTTCCGGTCAAAAACTAGGCTGGCACTTGCCTTTTCCTTTATTCGTCTAACAGAAATCACGGCAAAGCTTTTACTGTCCTTTCGAAAAGAAATAATCTTTGGTCACGTGAAGGAGCTTTTCAAGAAAAATGTCAACAGATTCTTCCATAGAATCTTTCTCACAAAAATTAGTTTGTCATTATTAATCCAACAGGTTACCAACTAGATTACTAAGGTCCTCTTTGGATGCAAAGTATTTTTTTATTAAAATACCATGGTTTAAAAACAGTAAGGTGTTTGGATGTAAAGATCTATGCAGTTTTGAAAGCCATAGAAAAACAATAGTTTCTTTGGAGTTTTAGAAAGTTCACTCTAGATCTCTTTTTGTTTTTTCTAAACCATGGTTTTGCACCTCTCTTATTCTAAAGCTAATTTTTTATACTACGGTTTCTTAAAACCACAGGATCCAAACAGGGCCTAAGTATATATGATGATTAACGAGTAGAGAAAACCTGATTGTGGAGTATCTTAGCAACAGAGGAACAAGGAAGATATTGTTCAAAGGTGTAGGGCCATGTGTATTTGCGGGGTAAAACAACAAGTGTGGCGGCACCTTGGTGCACTTTTACATAAACCACTTTTCTTTCCTTTCTTAATTGAGCGGCATCTTTGCTTTCAATTATCCAACACTTCGAGAACAATCATCAAAATCTGGTTGACATACCATTGAAACACAAAAAAGTTGATATTTGAACATGAATTTTTACAAACAGAATAATAGTATATTTGATAGCACGAGTATCATGTAAAGTACTTTTGAAAAGCATGCAATGATCCATGGACATAGAAAAAAATCTGTTTTTATGAAATAGTGAATCATTATCTTTCAACAAAAACCAATATCGATTTTTTTACAAGTCAACATTTGAAATATACTAGAAAGCAGGTGAATTTTTCCAAATGTGGTCACTCTGGAAGGCTCCGAAGGATCCACTGAACTCCTGTAAGCTGAGCGGGTGGAGAAATTGTCGTCCAGAGTCCATTTCCAAGTGATCGAGTACGGGACACCCTAAATCAGATGCACATTATGTATCCTGATCCACAAGGAGACAAATTCTTCAACATGGGTGGCTGAGGTGATGTGACCTCTTAGTGAGCGAATCCAGTTGTTGTTTCTGAGCTCTTGATCTACAGTTCTATTCTTTCTAGTGACAATTCTGTAGGGATTGGGTGCCAGATACCTGGGGCCTGCCCTTCGAGCCAATTGTTGTGCCAGAAGCGTGCCTTAGTGCCATTGCCCAAGGTGATTGTTGTCGATGCATTGAAAAAGAGGCGGTCAATGTCATTGCAAGGGATGTCAATTCCTAACCAAGGTTTGGAGTTTTCAGTCCATTCCTGCTATAACCATATGAGACAGAGGGCGCAGCCAAAACCTCTCAAAATCATGCACTCCAAGACCCCCAAGGTCCTTCGGCCGCATTACCGTTGGCAATTTACCAAGCAGCGACCGCCATTTGCGTTGTCCTCTCCTTTCCATAGGAACGATCTCCTTATTTTGTCAATTTTCCTTCTTGCCCACGCTGCTAGTCGAAAAATAGTAAGGTGGTAGCTAGGTTGGCATGGTCGAGAGAACCGAGGAGACGAGCGTATGACGAGCTGCTCTATTTAACCATCTCCCTGCTTTCTAGCTCAACAATTGTTGTCCAATTCGTTCGATGAGTGGTTGGACGTGTACCTTCTATAGTGATCTTACGTGTAGCTGCAGCCCAAGGTATTTGCAAGGGAAAGTGCCCCTCTTACCCGTGAACGGTGATAGCACCATGCCGAGGTCTACATCCTCACACCTGATCGGATGAATTGAGCTCTTTTGCAGATTTATGTGGAGTTCTGATAAATTTCTAAATGCTTCTAGGATTGTCTTGATAGCATCGACGTCCTCTTTTATCGGATTAATGAAGATTGTTGCATCGTCTGCGTACAAGGACGTTCTCCATTTGGCTGCCGCAAGCGGTAAAGGGGTTATGATCCCTTGTCGGGTTGCCATGTCAAGTAGATGCTGAAGGGGATCCATAGCTAGGATGAAAAGTGTGGGAGAGAGAGGAAATACCAAGGCTTCGATCCTTTGCATAGCAGCATATAGACCAATCCTTCTGCGGTCGATCTTTTCGAAATTTCTAATTAGTTCTTTCTCTGAGTAAACTCGTATGAGCTCCACTGGTTTCTCGTTAATATCCACATCACCTATAAATAGCACAAAATACAGTGACACACGTGACGA